>JADWQK010000586.1:0-1200000 GCA_017933935.1 Sesamia nonagrioides | reverse complement strand
AATAATAGCAGTAAGTGAACTGGTTTGTAGCTACCCGAATAAAATAATATATTACTCAAAGCCTCACATCATCTGTTTTGCTTATTCCCAACTAAGTTGGGGTTGGCTTCCAGTCTAACCAGATTTAGCTGAATATCAGTATCATACACGGGGCGACTGCGTATCTAACTTCAATAACCCAGTTACTGGGTATTACAAAACCTGAATGGTACTCACACTTCCAGGATTCTGACGATCCATAACGACCGTCACAGATTGTTAATTGTCAGCCGGAATCAACGGCTTAGCGTCCTGTCGGAGGCGCGGAGGAGTCTCGGTATGTAAAGATGGATACCCATCCACAGACCAACCGCGGCAAGCGTAGCTTCATCATCATCATCAGCTTCTACTCGTCCACTACTGGACATAGGCCTCTTCCATGGCACGCCAACAAGCTCGATCCTGAGCAGTTCTCCGCCAGCCACTACCAGCCACCTTATTGTCGTCGTCGCTCCATCTCGCCCAAGGGCGTCCAATCTCCATTCGAGGACTCATTTACCCCAACGGTTGTCGGCCCTGCGGCATATGTGACCAGCTCAATGCCACTTCAGCTTGCTAATTCTCTCAGCTATGTCGGTGACTTTGTTCCTCTGTCAGATCACCTCATTTCTGATGCGGTCCTGGTCTCTGAAGAGAGACGCCCAACATAGCCCGCTCCATAGCTCGCTGAGCGGCTTTATACTTATGGACTAGTCTGACGTTAGTGTCCACGTCTCGGCTCCGTAATTCATGATGGGTAGGACGCACTGGTTGAGGATTTTAGTCTTCAAACATAGGGGTACGATAATACCCGACAAAGTTTACCAAATGCTGCCCATCCCAGCTGGATCCTTCTATTTGCCTCCTTCGCGAAGTTGTTTTTACCTAATTGCAACGTTTGCCCGAG
Organism: Sesamia nonagrioides; assembly: GCA_017933935.1. NCBI lineage: Eukaryota > Metazoa > Arthropoda > Insecta > Lepidoptera > Noctuidae > Sesamia > Sesamia nonagrioides. Next base: position 1,199,075 of record JADWQK010000586.1, on the reverse strand, counting down.
GTATCACATTCTGAAACAACTTCGAGCGGCATTCCGTTTACGGCAACCGGTCCCGGAGTGACCCGTTCATTGAACATAATTTTGTTCTTGTCTAAGTTCATCCGGAGACCGATGCGTTGGGAGGATTCAGCTAAGTTGGTCAGCATTTGTTCCAGCTCTTGCTGCGTTTCTGCTTCTTCTTCTTCCTCAGCCTATAGATGTCCACTGCTGGACAAAGGCCTCCCCCAAGGCTTTCCACGATGAACGGTCTTGTGCTGCCCGCATCCATTGGCTTCCCGCGACCTTCACCAGGTCATCGGTCCACCTTGTTGGGGGTCTCCCTACGCTGCGTCTTCCAGTACGTGGCCGCCACTCCAGAACCTTGCTGCCCCATCGGCCATCGGTTCTACGAGCAATGTGCCCTGCCCACTGCCACTTAAGTTTAGCGACTCGAAGAGCTATGTCGGTGACTTTGGTTTCTCTGCGGATCTCCTCATTTCTGATTCGATCACGCAGAGAAACTCCTAGCATAGCTCTTTCCATTGCCCTTTGTGTGACTCTGAGCCTTCGTATGAGGCCCATTGTGAGCGACCACGTTTCAGTTCCGTAAGTCATCACTGGCAACACACACTGGTCAAAGACTTTAGTCTTGAGACACTGGTATCTTGGACGACGAGAAGATGTAGCGTAGCTTCCCGAACGCTGCCCAACCGAGCTGGATTCGCCGAGACACCTCTTTCTCGAAGTTGGACCTACCTAGTTGGACTGTTTGTCCCAGGTATATATACTCGTCAACAACTTCGAGTGCAGAGCAACCAAGTGTAGTTTCTGCTATGATGACGATATCGTCCGCAAATCGCAAGTGTGAGATGTACTTGCCATTGATTTGATCGAGGGCATTGAAGAACAATTAGGGGTAAATAACGTCCCTTTGTCTCACACCTCGCTTAAGAGGGATATGTTTAGTATGCTGGTTCTGGACTTGGACGGAAATTGTGACGGCATCGTAAAGTCATCTCAACACCTGGATATATCGCCAATCAACTTGGCACCGCTGCAAAGATTCCAGAACAGACCAGGTCTCGATGGAGTCGAAGGCCTTCTCATAGTCCACAAATGCTAGACACAGGGGCTGATTATACTCTTCGATCTTCTGTATAATCTGCCTCACTGTGTGTATGTGGTCTATGGTACTAAATCCTCCTCGGAACCCGGCCTGCTCAGGCGGCTGGAATTCGTCGAGTCTGCGCGGTAGTCGGTTCGTGATCACTCTTGAAAACAGCTTGTAGACATGGCTCAAAAGCGAAATGGGTCTACAGTTCTTCAGTAAGGTTTTATCACCTTTGTTGATAAACAACAAAAAAAAAAAAAATATCAGCTTTCAAGAGCTAACCTGATCGACCTACCTGTGCGACTGTTATTATTTAGCGACGGACACGGATATCGATGTGAGATTTTGAGTAAGCGTGCACTCAAAGTCCCACATCCATATCAATTAAATTCAGTGTGAAATCTCTCCTAAACTCAAGGAGTTAACAAAGACAGACATAAACGACTTAAGACATAAACAGTGATTAGGGTATAAAGAAGCAATAACTCAAGTAATGCATTCGGTTGCGCTCCAATCATGCACCGCGACACTCAACACCTCCATAACTGGAATAACTCGGCCAGTGATAAAGTTATTTGTTGCTGCACTCACAGCGCGGTCGGGTGCGCCGCAGACTGCACACTAGCACTACTGACAGTGGCCACAACACCGCGGCCACTCTGCGGGACGACTGATTGACAGATACCTACGTTTGTGTGAATGAGCTATTCTGTCCGTTAATGAACTAACTTTGACAGTAAATAACAACAATAATCACTAAATGGATTGTAAGAAGAGATAAAATAATTTTTACTAATATTATAAATGGGAAAGTGAGCTTGTTTGTTTGTTTATTCCGCTTTCACGCCGTAACTACTGAACCGATTGTTTTGAAATTTTGCAGACGTAAAGTTAGGAGTCCGGATTAAATAATAGGGTAAACTTTATCCCGGAAAAATTTGATACTCCCGAGGGAAATCTAAAAAGCGCCATATAACCGACCACCACACGAGCGAAGCCGCGGGCGGTTAGCTAGCACATTATAAATGCAAATAAATAGTAGTGAGTAAAAGAGAATACTGGCAGACCGTCAAAGATGTAGCCGAGATAACCGATCTGACGTACGATAACTTTAAACCTAAGTTTATACATGACTAACTAGATTCGTTCGCAAGGCGAGTACGATATGAACGCTGTGAAACAACAGGCCAACACTATGACCACAAAACTTTTTAATTGTGGTCCGTGTGAGATGGCCACATCTTGAAGCTAAGCTTTGTCCAAATTTTACGATGGCAGACATAAAGCCGTAATAAAGTATCTCATCAACACTAACTCGCTGCACTCGAATAAAAGTTTATGATCAGTAAAAATATATGAAATTGTGGCAAACTGACGAGAGCTGCAGAGTAGACAAATTGAAATGAAACATGTTCTGAGAAACTGTGCACTTTACATACATGTTCATAAGAAGTACATTCATGGAAATGGAAAGCTTGGAAACATTTATTGAATCAAAGTTAATATTGTACTGAAGACAATATTTTGATAAAATAATCAAAATTAGATTAATTCAAAAATTACTGATAGAGTCGTAGTAGAAAATCACAATACTAAAGAGTTCACCAATTTAACTGCATTTTTCTGTAGCAAACAACTTATCCCATTGGTTCTTTAAGAGAGATCAAAAGATTCAGAAGAATATCCAATGATCCATTATTAACGCAACAACGATTTATTTAATGAAAATTGTGCCAGCAGTACAACTTTAATAAAGTTTGTACAACAAAGAATACACATAAAAAGTGTATAAAGAGCCGTTTATAGACGAAGTTCGTTCCATGGGAATCCGGGGACAGAGTAACGAGAAGTGAGCACAAAGGAGATAAGACGACGGCTTACAATACGCGGGATACCAAATTATAGGCAGCCATAACCTACTTAACTTGTCAAACAAGAGTAAAAAGCATTGACTTAAAACGTTCTCGAGAGAACATTAAAAAGTTGGCACAAAATATGAGCGGAATCTCTTTTTGAATCATTCTCACCTTTGAAAATTCGATACTGTAATCCCAGCAAACAATTTATACGCTTTAAGTAATCCGAGCCGTTGCCTTTTAAGGTATTTTAATGTTATTTCTCTTCGTCGATTTGTCATGGGATTAAAACGTAATTCGATCCATATCCTGTCGTTTGTCCAAGTATCCACAGTGGCGGGTGCGTCCACAAACACACAAATATTGATTCGAGGCACCCGCCATTCAACCGTTATGCTGACAATGGTCGCGGGCACAAGGCACACTCGCGCACACTCTCAACACCAACACATTCCGATGGAAAGCGCACGTCAGCGCCAATGTTTAGCTTGAAACCTGTTTCATTTGTTGAGAAAACATAAAAGTACTCGCTTCTGAATCTGAACCGTATATTCTAGGTATCACAGCGTAGTATCATTTTTAAATCAAACATTGATTCGTAAACACTTTTGCTGCAATATTGGTATAAACTCTTAAGAATTCAAATAATCTCGTGGAGAAGCAAGTCAAGTACGCAAGGTGTTGATTGCGATTAAAGATTTAAATCGGAACTTTGCTTATAACTTACTAATTTATCTCGAACAGTGAACTAAGTTGGTTCAGTACTTCAGGAAGAATAACTGCAGGAATCTCTATCGAACATTAGTGTGAATTCCACGATGAAGGAACGTAACATGGTTATTTTTTTGCGTGCTCCGAGAGAAATTAACTGATCGCGTGTTCACACCTCTTTACCTAACTGTACCGCAATTGAATTACTTTTTTCTACCTTACGGCCAAAGGAAGTATTGTTAAATGATGTAGTGTGTTTGGAGATCGTGAACTTTACGAGAAAAGCTGAACACTGGAATGTTGCAGTGATATCTGAGCGACATAAAACATGTTGACGGGTATAAAGCCGTACAATAAAACTGCAGTATTAAGTGACAAAATAAATTCCGTTCTGAGGCACAAGACGGAAGCGGGTATTGATTACGTCATTTCCCCACGCCCAACGTATTGTGTTGCTGCAATTTCCTCAAAAAGCCGGTGAACAAGTATTATGTACACAACATTTTCTTTACAAAAACATTGTTTCCGCGCTCCCCTGGAACAGGGTGGTAACTGCTAACTTATTCATGGTACAGAGAATCATCGATGCGTACAAACTGTTTCATACTATCCAATTCTCACTACAGGCATTGGTGCACGCGAATCTAAAGCTTATTCTTAAGAAATAAGAACTATAAAAGCACCGATGCTCCGTTGAATATATTTACAAGACTACATGAGGAAAAGTCTCCACCTGCGCCGCGTATATCAATATAAAATATACGTAGATTTAAAAAAAAAAAAGAGATTTAAGCGTGATGTGAGAAATAAGCGGCTCCTGTAAAATAAATATGTCGTGGTTCCACTACCCTTGTGAGACAAAAGGTACAGGTGTAGCCAACTACCTACTACACGTGTTGAAATTTTTCGTTACAATTTTTTTCACATCTGAAACTGTGTTATATTTTTCCTCGGTTAAATTTCTTATAATATAGAGGTAAGATTTGCTTAGCTACTACATACAATACGTATTTTGAATGAAAAATTCTCCACAAAGAAGCTATTGTGCATCTAAAACTTTAATATGAGCAACGTTTTTAGGGAATCATCTCATAAGCCGGGAACGACACCCATTCCTGCGGAGCCCTTGGTAACGACGTCGATATGAAGGTTTTTACACCGCTTATGACTTATAGAATATATTGCACGTTTGATATGCACGCTGGCACATACACACTCGGCTTAAAACATCTATAAAGGGTATACGTGACACCAGAGAGCGCAATATAAGTTGTAAGTATAGAAGATAGAACAGATATAGCACTTAGAAGATCCTTAGGTTTGTCAATAGAAATTGATACTAAGGTTATGATATATTTAGTAACATATACACCTTTGATGAGGAAAAATCTCGCCTTAAAGATATCTGAACAAACAAAAATGTCAAGATAATTATATGGGCACTAATAATATGAATGCTAACAAACTCAGTTGAAACGACAAATACGCTTCTGTCTAACTAACCCTTCGGCGATATACGCGTGAGGTTATTTATATTGTTTGATATAGAAATATTAGAGTCTTTGTTTTCTTTATCATATCAGTGGCGGGATCCGTGGATGGAAGAAAAACATGGGGAGTGCGGAGTGTGCCGGCTGCAGCGTTCCCACGGAAGGAGGAGCAGCTAATTTATGACAAGTGCAGAACACCGACGCGCGACGTTTAAAACTTGCATATGGAATATGTGCTGATGCGTCGTGTGCTAGGTGAAGGGGTAAACATATTTGAAGCTATATGGGCCGTGGATGGTAACAGATCATCTGTCACAATAACATTGAAGTAAACTAAATAATGTACAGTATTCTGTACATATTTTTTAAATTTCCTTTTACCTCTTTTTCCTTTTGCCCTAGTAGAAATACATTGATATAGCAAATAAGCTGTAGAACAAAACAAAAGTAGCGACCTCTTTATTATGACATAATAACACTACAGTGTACTTTATTATCTTCATAAACAACATAATCGAATACTGTTGACTAACTACTCCGCAGCGTTTCATTGCAGCAGATAACTAAAACTTATGCAGCAAGTTAACCAGCATCTACTAAGTTATTCATTTAATTATTTTCTTTACAGCTTCACGCGACGCCACGGGGTTGTTTAATACATATACTTTATTTCGTCAGCGGATGCACGCCGAGCTGTTTACTGCCACTTACGGCTAGTCCGAGATATGAAGTTTACTCATTAAGTTGTGACTGTGAACAAAGTCAGCTTTTCTTAACACTTTTATTTGATACTTCACGTCAATAACAGTGGTAAAAAAATGTTATATACATGTTTATATGTATTACTTCAACTTTAGAAACTTGATGTTTTTTCTGCAATTAGTGCTACACTGTTTGGTTACACTATGGTAGGTATTTATGAAACTCTATGCAGACCTAATACAAAATGCAGACGACGGCTACAATAGTAATTATGTAATCGCCTCGTATCACTCCAAGATCCCTACTCGGCTACGTAATTAAACAAAGCTGTAACAATAGTCGACAGGTCTAAGTGCTACTCCTACGCAGGGCATCGTGCACATGCGTGGGCCACGGAGCAGATATAAAGGTCATCAACAAAAGACCCATTCCTTACATAACAGGAAACGATAGAAGCAGATTAATCGCCCCCAGGTACATTATCGCTGAGCTTTTGCAGCTAGTAGTTATGCCTATTAACATAAAACTGAAAAAGACAAGAAAACATCAAAATGATCTTGATATGATAAACCTAAAGTATTTGTTTGACTGAATGCGCTAATTTCTCGAACAATCAGTCGACTTTGAATTATATTGCATATATTATATTATATATAATAACGGCGCGTGATTGGTTAATTTTGAGTATTGCGATCTGTTTTGTCGTATCAGTGTCAATTGACCGTAAATATTCATCATCATCATCCGCTACTTGTCCACTGCTGGACATAGGCCTCCTTCATGGCACGCCAACAAGCTCGATCCTGAGCAGTTCTCCGCCAGCCACTACCAACCACCTTTTTGATGTCGTCGCTCCATCTCGCCCCAGGGCGTCCCACGCTACGTTTTCCGAGACGCGGTCTCCACTCGAGGACTTGTTTACCCCAACGGTTGTCGGTCCTGCGGCATATGTGACCAACCCATTGCCACTTCAGCTTGCTAATCCTCTCAGCTAAGTCGGTGACTCTGGTCCTCTGTCGGATCACCTTATTTCTGATGCAGTCCTTCAAAGAGACGCCAACATAGCCTGCTCCATAGCTCGCTGAGCAACTTTAAGCTTATGGACTAGTCTGACTGTTAGTGTCCACGTCTCGGTTCTGTAAGTCATGACGGGTAGGACGCCCGTACATATTACTCTACTATTTTTTGAAGTCGATTAATCGGTCGATATTCGGATAAATTGTGATTTTTATTATGAGCGGGTAACCCCGAATAGAGTAGTAGGTAGAGTAGTAGGTAGTGATTTGAAGGGGTGGCGACTGTCATATCATTGACAGCTGCCGACGGAAAAGCACGCGCTCTAAGCTATTATAGGGTTAGAAGGCGACATGGAAACATTGCAGTTGCAATGCTTCGATGTCGCCTTCGGGTTGTGGAGGTCAGACGACAGTCGCTTCACGGAAAATGTCGAAGTTTGACCATATCAGCAGTTGGTAAAGACCCCAGACTCCAAAGCTGAAAAGGCTTCGGATGCGACTGGGATTAACGCTGGGATGTTGATGATGATTTTAGTATGAGTATATTGTGGTGTCTTGTTGTAAAGCATCAATTACTTTTGTAGTATTTCTAATATCAGTATTTTTTCTTTTATGTTTAAGTTTTATTTTCAGAGTGCTCCGTTCCATGGCTCTTTGGGTTGTTAATATTTTGTTACAGGTAAATTTGTTGAATATCCATGTTTGTGATGCGTAAGAGAGAGTAGGTAGAATACAAGAATCTAGGACTTTTTTCTTTAGTCTCATTGGTATATTTGACTTGAGAACTTCTTTAAGACTCCAGAATTTGTTCCAAGCCATGTTTACTCGCCTGTTTAGTTCATTTCTGTGCCTAGTCTTTTTAAATGATATTTGTTTGCCCAGATATATATATTCTTGAACATATTCTATTGGAGAATTGTCAACAATAATAGGGATATTTCTACTATTTGTCATTATTTTAGTTTTAGTAGTGTTTAGTTCTAAACCGATTTCAAGGCTGACATTTTTTATATCTTCTATCATAGATTTTAGTTGTGATGCACTTTCCGCAAACAGAACTATATCATCTGCGAACCTGAGGTTGCTCAAGTATTTGCCCTTTATGTGTATACCTTTATTTTTCCATTTCAAATTCTTCATAATATTTTGAAGCACGGTTATAAATATTCTGGGTGACAGGGGGTCACCTTGCCGGACACCTCTACAAATGTCTATTTCAGATCCTGACTTATCTAGTATAACTTTACTTTTACTCTTTTTAGATATATCCTGTATAAGTTCAATGGTTTCTGAGGGTACATCACATTCTTTCAAAGCTCTCCATATAGGTACTATTGTGTGAAATAGACTCGAGTACTACAAAAGTAATTGATGCTTTACAACACTGCATGAAGCTAAAATGGCAGTGGGCCGGCCATGTTGCTCGCATAGATGGTGAAAGATGGACAAACAAGATAACATTATGGAAAGGACCATCAGGTAAGAGAAGTAGAGGAAGACCAATGGAGAGATGGGTCGATGAAATTCTGAAAACAGCGGGGAGAAACTGGATAGAAAAGGCAAAAGATAGAGTAAAATGGAGAAAAATGGAGGAGGCCTTCACTCAGTAGAGAGGTCCTTAGTAACATAAGTGTTAAGTGCATGCAAAATAAGTATCATTTAATAGTTTTTAAGTATTAGAAAAATGATTACACTTTAGGTATTCGGTTACCTTATAGGTAACCGAATACCTAAAGTGTAAGTTTAATCATATGTAAAAAAATTTTTGATTCTAAGGAATAAACAAGGCTTTATTATTATTATTATTATATTGTGGTGTCTTAGGACTTCCACACAAACGAAGTCGCGTTCAGAAGTGAGATTTGAATAAAACAATAGAAAATTGACGAGGTAAAGAGAAACCAAACTAACACAATTAAGTTGTAAATAAAGTCAATGATGTTTGATAGTTTAGAGTAGAGACAAGGAGTAAACAATAAACGTTCTGCATCAACCTCTGTTGTGGCTGAACTAAAGCGATCTCTTAGAAAACATTTAAACTCGCCCAGCTGTTGCCTTTTTTGGACAACCCGCTTGACTTGCTTTAAAGAGAGCAATAGTTAACCCTAACACTTAACTACTGTTCTCTATCTGGTGACATTGTACCGTGTTTAACTACTAAAGATCTTAATAACGGTCTGTTAATTACATTGATTGAGAAATTTATACTACAGCGATAGAGCAAAGTGAACTTTCGGTTTTTAATTGAACTATTGCTGACAGCAATCTAAAACTGAAATTCATGTATTATTTTATTTATTGTAATACAGTAGATAATTGAGATTGATTAAGATAACCTAATCCAAGATACTTCATTTAAAATGAATATCACTAGCCATGTTGTTTCCGATACGTTTACTTGTTTCTCTAACAGCTTATTCCTCGTTCTTGAGCTCTTATTTCTACGTAATGATAAATGTTTCCAGAAGTTATTTTAGCGACTCCCTAAACAAATGTGATCCTTAATACGTTTGAAGTAGCTAATAACATGTCCCCTCTCTTTGAATATCAACTTGTGTGTGTGAAACAACTTAACTCCCGTAACGCTAACTCTTGAACACGCCCCTAAGTATTATACATACAGAATTCTATTTACTGTCCCTTTTCGACAAAACTTTTACAAAGTTGAACGTTCTATTTACAGATACGCAGAGAAAAAAACTGAGTCGAATGTTTTAGAGAGCTCCACAAATAACATTTGGTTGTTCACGTACTTGCCATATAAATTTTCCATATAAAAGGATGTCGTATGTTCTGTCCACTCCAAGTCCATAATGCCGGCGTCATCCACTAACGGGTAGAACGAGAGAATTCTCAAACGAAGTCGACTAACACGTTCTGGATACATAACTACATCTGCAGCTAAGTTCATGTCTACTTTTTACAATTATTCTTGTAGCTTGTTCTTCTTAAGAACCATTCACTCTCTGATTAGAGAGCTTTCAGCGTTCCTTGCAAATAAAAAGGTAGAGTCCCGCACTGTCTAACCAAAATGACCACTGCAGCCATCTTGCTAAGCATAAAACCACTTTAGTGTAACGTGTTAAGTTTGGAATTGAGTTGCGGAAGCATGACATTTGCGACCACCAACACTATAGTTACGAATAAAAGTTTTACAACAGGTTGCGGGCTTAATGTTGCTCTGTGCGGTTAACTGCAACGAACAGAACGCGTAAAATATAAAATTTATTAGCAGAGAGTTTCTACGACACAAAAATAAAGATGAAATGTTGTCAAGTCAATCAGGGATGCATAAAGTTAAAATCTTCTCAATTTATACGCTAATAAACTTTTCTTAAGCTTTACCAGAAAAAATTGAGCCGAGGACGTAAAATAAAGTTAATTATCCTAAGAGTTTGAAACGGAAGGTGGGATTGGGTTACAATTTAGCTTGATGAGCTTTGCAAATTAAACATTCTGATGATTACGTAGGCTTTTTATAAGATTTCTTCAAATGTTTGACACGTAGTTACAGATTCCTACGCTTCCTGCCTTCACCACCAAACTTTATGACTCGGAAATAGTAATACTATGAGTCTTTGTTGCTTACAGATACACGGATTTGCTCCGACGGTGCCGTATGCAAAACGTATACGATTGGACTTTAAGTTCTCAATTTGGTTGCAATGGTCGATGGAAATGGAACTGATTTGGAGAACTGACTAATGTTTATATTAGAAACTGATTATTCTCAGATCCAGACAGATTTCACAATTTATTAATTATTATTTCACAATTAATTATAAAAGTTAATAAATTCCTGTAACTGCTAACAATAACCATTTTACTTACAAATAATGACAAGTTGTTATAATTGCCCGTATTGAAACGAAGACAATAGAACGTACATAATCTCTATCCAAAAATAGTGAACAGAATTCACACCAATAACTCATTACTTATGTCAAGTGGAAAATGACAAATAGGTTCAAAGAAAAATGAAACGACAAGTGACCAACCACGGGGCGCTGCGAGCGGTGTTCCCCAGGGAAGTGTTCTCGGTCCATTCTTATTTCTCACAGTGTTGGAATTAAGTGTGTACCTATTATTTCTTGTAGCCGGTCTGTTGACACAGAAGTATAAAACGATTTACGTATGATCTAATCGTGCCATTCTGAATGTTAACAGACTTATAGATGCAAAGCCGATCTTCTATCTTGGATCTTTTAGACGTTAGTACTATTAGTTATTCTGTGCTATAGTGACTGAGTCTAAATAATAATAATAATGACAAAGTATTGTTCCAATAGTTCACTGTGGTTTTGGTTAACATGTGTTGTATTATTTTACAAAAATAAACACAGCATTACTCGTAAACAAAACAGAACTAAATCGGTTGTTGGAGTTGAAATATTTGAACGTAGGTAATAAACACGTCTGAACCCTTGAAGGAAGTTCGACAAGTTTCCAACTCCGGTTGTCTTATTTTGGACACGATAGTAATCAAACAACAAAAGCCGTAACAAACGAAACATGTTCCGATACACTTTGTAAAAGTACCTATAACTTTAGGTGTCTGACACCTAATGTAATAAAGTCTCAACAAAATCAGAATGAATATGATCCTTATTCTTTTGAGACAAAGTTTGTTATTAATTATTATTACCCACCATAGAATTACACTTTGTCCTGAATCATTTGTAGTTTGTCGTCTTATTTGTAAACTAACAACTTACTATAAGTTGGCTTAAGTTATAGTCAAGGATCAATAGTTAGTTTAAGTTAACTAGTGACCCCGCTAATATTTTGGAAGAATATACCAAGTAATTCAACACACCGAAGTCTCACTTATTCCCACCAACCCAGCAACAGGGCGTGCGTCAAACGTGCAGAGTGCAACCGCATACGTCCACTAAATGGTCCTGCTTGTATGGGGTTGTGGTGTGTTGGTGGTTAACTTAATTATCATGAATAAATAAATAGCTATTAAAACGTTACCTTCTCTTCTTGTAAGAGATGTCTAACGGGACATACGTACCTGTAATGAAAAGAAAATGTTCTTATTATGTAGGGGGTTTGTAAATATCATAGCAATCATGTGTAATGTGAAAGAAAAATATTGTAAGAAATAATTTAACCAATTTGTCTATTTCAATATAGCAAATCTATGTAAGATTTAATAATTATTAGGTATATTATCAACCATCCAATCACCTCAGCACCAAATGTCTTTAGGGTACCAAACTGTAACTGTCCATGTCAAATATTCAGTATCGGCACACAGACACTGAACATCGATTCATTAACCCTAGAAAGATAAAGTGCGCCTCAGAGGCGCCCGCAAAATACATATTTCGCTGCAATTTTTTTACCGACTCGTGTACAAGCTTGCGTTTCCTAGCCAATTCAGTCGTTGGTCAACACTTCAAAGAGACCGCTGCTACTGTTCGGTAAGTACCATAGTTTTGCTGTTAGAGCGACGTGTTGCGCTCGGGAGGCGCATGTTTATCTTTTGTGTAACTTTTGCCACTTTCATAGTGAATTTGTTTTTGTTATTTTTGCTAATGTAAGGTAAGTAATAAAGGTTGGTTTTTTTATTGTGAATACTTATTACCATCAATTGTTTTTAGAAGTGTTTTAACACTGTGTTCAGCAGAAGAGTATTGGATAAAAGAGGAATTGTTCCTTTATTGACTGTAGAAGATGAAGACGCTGATGAGGGCAGTGACAGTGAGATCGAGGACCATGTCAATGACTAATTTTGATAGTCAAGAAGGAGTGATGATCTATGAAAATTCGAAGCATACTTCATCGCAGAATATCACTGAAAATAGTGGACATGACCAACGCATAGTGATTCCACCTAATGATGTGGTCAGGGGCAAGAATAGGCATGTTTGGTCTACTGCTAAAGGACAAAATACCAGAAAAACGTCTGCAATCAATATAGTTCATTCAAATTGTGCCTAGTAACATGTATCAAAATATTTTTGCATCGTATTTGAAAACTAGGTTGGTAATTCCTACTTTATCAAGACGCTTGAGAGAAAGTATTGAATATCCCCCCACAAAGTAACAGAAAGATGTCTGAAGACGCTGATGAGGAACCACTAACTAAAATTCGATGGTACTGTCGCTTATGTACTAAAAAAAGAAAAGAATTATTCAAAATAACGTCCAAAAAATGTAAAAAGACATTGTGCGGAGAACATAAAAAAGTTGTTTGCAACAATTGTCTTTATCCGTTGATTTTTCAGTATTTTTTTTAAATTTGAGGCTGATAATATTATAATTTATTAGTTAATAAGAAAAAACCGTATAAAAGTTGCCTATTTTAAAAAAAATTCCATCTAAGTACAGAAGACTTCTAATTTTTGTTCATTTTTGTTAAGGGTTTAAAAAATCCTACAAATTTTAATATTTTAAATAAAAAATAACGATAATACGTATGTATTTTATTTACTTATTAATAATTCAGCAATTTACAGTAGTAAATGAAAAAAAATAATTGACATTCATCATAAAAATCGGCTCTTAAAACGGTGCGCCTCTGAGGCGCATGTTTATCTTTTCAGTACAAAAAAATAACGTTATCTTTCTAGGGTTAATACTGTCAAGTGTCGGGCGACACCTCTCACGACACTCGGGAGCGGCGGAGATTGACGCGCGTCTCTGCTCTCTTGAATAATTCACGCGAAACGGTTATCCGGCCACTGTTGAGTGTCCGGAGTGTCCGACTCCGCAGTTCCACAGCCTCACGACGGCGAGCCAACTGATAATGCTCCATAATGGATATAATGGAACACTATCGCCCATGACAGAGACAATTCTTGTACTCGTGATTAATAGCCTAAGTTTAGTTTATCGGTAAAAGAAATTGATTTAGTGTTGACGATATCACAAGTTAATGAATATCAATTTATTACACCTTTCGTACATATGAAAACCAGTTAAAAAATTATATGAAAGTCAATTGTGTGGAGCAAGAATTTAATGGAATTCCTGTAGAAAGATGAATGATAAAATGTACGACAAATATAATAAACGTTGCAATTATTTTTGGCGAAACGATGAAATCTGTATTTACTAACGCGTGATGTCGACCGCCAATCTTGAGAGACCTTTTTCAAAAGCCATAAGATTGATGCGATTGGTGTGTACGACTGTACGCGTGGATTATTCGACGACATCCCCGTCCATTCATTCTATCACTCCAAATACAATCCCGCGCCGTCAGACAAAGAAGCATGGACATAAAATTATTTTACATTTCTTTAGGTTACGCCTCGGTTGAACCTGTTTCTAAATGAATGGATTCTATTACATTTCTCTTTGAATAGATATTATGATTTACGGACTTGTTCTCTAAGATATTCTTGATTGCGAGTTACCTGAAACGTAACAAATGTTTTATATTTTCTGTAACATACAGTTATTGTAGTACCTACACTTTTTGTTAGGACATCTGCGGTACCTCTATGTCGGACCCTTTTAAAGTGGCATCCGTAATGAATCATTCAATACTCGCAGTGTCGTGCATTTTAATTTTGCAGAATTGTACATTAAAGAAGCTGTTTTTAAAAGCATTTCCTTAACTTACACTATCAGAATTATATGAACAATTTGAACGTCTTTCCTCAACTATTTTTTGAGATTGTCTAGAAAAGTTTATACCTAATATGAAGAGAAAAACTTAGATTTATGTATGGCAACACCAAGTAGACAGCCATACTGGTATGACGTGTGTTGTAATTATTGTTTATTATTATCATTGTTACATTGGAATTCATATAAAGAAAATGAATTAATATTATAATTAATTTACCTTAATTCAACATTACAGTCAATATAATTGCTTGGTGAATAGAGTAAAACATGATGATACGACCTTGAGTCAAAGTAGAATCAAGACTCAAAATAGAATCATCATTCAAGTAGGTACCTACTTATCTATTTAGCCAAACCGCTGCTTCATTACAAGTATAATTAATATTTAGGAATATTAAGTACGCAGTTAGGGTAATTGCGTAACACGCTGTTAATATCAATATTGGAATAATTTTGAAGCTTATTGCTAATCCATGGCTCCATATGTTAGAAAATATGTCCGTTCAATAACGTAAACAAATTTTAATACGAAGAGAACAATATATGTATACAAATTTTTCTGTGCTGGGAAGAAATATAACAATACAATTTACTGTGACTTGTATCACTGCGGCAGAAGACGCCGCGGATCTTGATGGAATGAAATAAATAAATATGGAGTAGATCCCGGATGATCCTGATTGATGTATTGTCTGAGATTTCCAGTTACTGCACTTAACCTTGGCAGGAGGAGTCTTCAATCAACCCACTCACTATTCGGATTATTCCGCGCTCATGACCCTCGGAGTGGCGTTTATTTTTAAATATATCTTGTGTAATGGATTGCAGTAGTATTTGTAGCATGGAATATACTTATTTTGTTTTTTGCAGTAATGAAAAGATCAAGTTCAACACCGTCTCTTCATTAGCTTTTAGTAATCATGTATTAAAATAATGATTGCATAAAACTATTACATCAATGAAGGACATTTATTTTTAGTGTCTTATGACAAAATTACGTATTATGTAAGACGACAAGTTTATTAATAATTAATTCGGTATCCATGGGCAAACATGCGCACCTGACTTTGACAAAGGTCGGACAGGATACTCAGGAAGATCACATTTAACCGGACTTGTTTCCACCTAGTAAATATGTATCACAATCGAACCCTTTGAGGACAAGGTGGATTTCTTTCCACAGCCTTTTTCCTTAATATATATGGATTGACGTATACTTATTTCATGTTAGTTAATTTTACAGATGTCTTTTGTAGTTGAAGTATTACAAAAGATAGCTGGGATTATGTTACCGACAAAAGCCAGTAGCAGTAATTCTTAATGCACCATTACATCGTGAGTCGAGTCACAACATTGTACACCCACAACGATTTAAGTCTACACATTGTTTAGCTGAAAAGGAAATACGAAGATTACTGTTTGCAAATGTTAAATTGGATATACAGCAATCGCATGAGAGATCTGACATCCGGTTTCTTACTGATTTTGTTGCTGAGACGGCAGATGTGTTGGTTTATCATGCCGAAACAAACATAACCCTTTATTATAGAAAAATATTTATTGTGGCGCTAGAAGACAGAGTTAAGGCTCAAAACTATCAAGAGCTACCAACGGACTGAACAAAATAGAAAAAAAACAAACAACAGATAATCATGTTCAGTTAGGGCTGTCACGCACGCGATGTGACTACGTGGCGGACTGGGCCAGCAATTAACTAATTGTGAGTATAACTGACCAAGTTATATCTACGTTCAATTGCACTTGACGCGATAACCTATTGGTCGGTAATTATACTGCAGCCGAGCTCGTTAGCTTAGGGGATAAATGTGGGAACTCATGGTGACACGTCGCCATGAGGGCTCTCCAGCCGACGCCTGATGGCTCGATGGGATTAGTACTCGCATTTTCTGTTCATTAATTCGATTTTATATTTGACTCTTGACCTCGTTCGTATTGAATGGAGTGAATTAGAGAACCGTGTTGACAGTCAACTGAAGCGTTGAGACTTATTGCCAATTCATTTTCATTAATGACGACATAACCCGCTGAATTAATCTTACTGGCGCTTTTTATTATTATTATTTGAGCTCCTTTATATATTCCATTTGACTTCCACGTGTTTTTATTAAGCTTTGTAATTGAAAAATCGTCACTACCAATTCGAAAAACCCTGTTAAAATGAAATAAATTTCAGTCTACCGTGATAAAAGTTATAGAAAATAATAATAATATGATCGTCTGATCCCTCTAAAGGAGCTCAGTACTTCAGATGATTTATTACGTCTTTTTCAGAATTAATATTGTTAGGATTCAACTTCATTTGATCGATAGCATTATGGTTTTTAAATATGTTTTATGAACGAGTTATGTAAGTCGAGTGCGTCAGAATTTTAATACATCGTAATCACTTTTATGTTTCTTTGTAATGTATGACAAATGGCTCTCCGTACGAACAATTGATGAGAAGCTTAATATTGCATTGTCTATTCGTAGGTATAATTTATCATTTGCTAACTACGCAATGTGGATATTATGTTGTTAATAATATAGTGTACTAGGCACCAATTAGCAATGTGGCACCTAATGAAGTAATTAGCGCGACGGTCGATACAACGTGTTCCATTCTGGATCCATTGCGTTCATGAACGAGTGCTGTCTCAATACATAGTTCTACAACATCAGGAGCATTAGCGGTCAGAGGTGACGGCGAGCGCGCATTACTTATTGATGATGTCAGATCAAACTGAAGCTTGCCAGTGAAATTTTAATAATTAATTCAATGCTAGTGATGTCCCAAATTAGTTTCTAGTACTAGTCGTTGTTATATATTTTCACAGGCATTGTAATCAGCAAAATGTGGGTAAACCCGAAACAGAAAGCGTTAGAATTAATTAATGCCTCCAAAAGTAAAGATTCATGAGTCTAGGATCTAAATGCTAAAACTATCATGTAGATTGTAATGAAAGCAAATCAATAATGAAGTGTGTTTACAGAATGATTTATTTCTTTCCATTTCCATTGGAATATCGGAGTCGTAGCGAGTTTGGATCCCATTTGTTAACAGGATTTAAACCGTCGGGTTTTTTCCAATAAGGATTGTCTCACTCGATTCCTGATTGCTTTTTTGCTAATAACGCACGCGTATAAAAGTCGCGAGCGAAGTTATCGCCCGTGATATATGTACGTGCGGTGGGGCGGACCCCCCGGGGGCCCGGACCACCGGAGTGGACCTCTCACTGCGCGGACCCGCAGACCTAGCCCGCAATACCATTAGACCGCTATCGAAAAATCTTTATTTTTTCTTATACATATGTATATACATACTTCCTCTATTAGGACACACAATCAATAAAGAAAGAATCGAGATATGATTGAAAAATTGGCCTATGGGTTTGATTTGTTGTTGATTATATTCGAGAATGGAACCAATCGAGTGGATAATTGAGGCATTTATTTAACTGCGTAGACTTATAAAAAAGCTTCCTATATAAATTATATTGATTGCTATCGTTATTTTATTTTTGATGCCATGATTGCTGTGTATGTCCAAATACAACAGCTGCACGATTGAATAAAAACACGTGCACTTTCGAATGCCTGCATTAACATTGCCTACTTTGCTACATTAACCCCATAATTTCCCCGTAATCAGGCTTCACATGAGCGGGTCTGTATTCTTACCCTCGCGATATTATCGTGGACATTGTGCGTTCGCTCGTTGGTGCAAAGATACAATACATGGCCCGCGGGGTGCCAGCCCTCTATAACTGTCTCGAAAAAATGTTCAGTGAGCATGCTTCCTCCGCAGTGATTTATAATGTTTTGTTCAGTTCCGGGAGTCAATGGTGTTTTTATTGGTTACGACGTTATTATGACGCGGTGCGACAAAAAACTAACTCCCATTGTGTATTGTAACTTTCTGACAAGTTGAACGTATGGCAATAGTTGAAATAGATGAATGTCGGTGCATGGAGCGGAAATATACATAAGATGTTGTGAATGCGGTGATGATAAATATTGTGGTATCCTGGGAAAATAAGCATAAGCGTGAACAAACATAAGCTTTAAAGAGCAAATGTTTAGGTTAAGGTGATAAATCAACGATTTTATCCAACAAAAGCGAATAAAAATATGATACTCTACAAGGTTGGTCTATCTAGTGGTCTCTCACAAACGACACGGAATATCGGTTTCATCGCGTTGAACTGTCCCTAGTTGTTTGATCATTTAACTTTTTATTAGAATGGAGGCTGCGCAAGTGTTTGGTGTTCCGAATAATAATATTCGGATAAACTCTTTTTATCGTTGTTTTATTACAAAGAACGCGCGCACGTATATCTATATCGAGAATCAAAAAGCGAAACTGTGTTTATACCACAGTTTTCGATAAGGTCTTGTAGGGCGCGGGACGGGCTCGGTGCGACGGGACGCGGGTCCACTCACAAAAACAAAGTGATTTGTTGCTCCGATGAAGACCTCAGTTTGTTTTTATATACAATTCCAATAATGGGACCGAGTTTTTGTTGTTTATATTCCGAGTTATATTTTGTGGGTTTTACTTAGTTTAGCGGTGAAAGTTCTAAGAACGATTAAAATGTTGTTTTGTTAGGGATCGCATTCGCTACTCCATGAAGGGCCAATAAAAATATGATTGTAAGCTATTCGACTGGTGGTCGACAAACCCGTGTCGAGTGAGGACCACACACACAGTTATGAATGTTATGATGCAGAGTCAAAATATTGAAGCGGATAAAATGGTTGTAAATACATACCTATTTGGTTTTGTGGCATTTGATAAAAAAAACGATAAGTGTCTATTCACATGGCAGAAGGTATAGGAGTTAATTCAAGGTCTACAGTGTAAAAATATAGTTACATATTCTGTCCGCAGTTACCTACGACAGATCACGCCGTGTCCCACTACTCGTGTAGTGGCGATGTTTCACGAATGTATTAGTTTCCAGTTCGGCGGACATTATGCAGCCACGTCAATCACACGTGGTCCAGTATTACATTGAATATTTACTATGTTGTTATACCAAACTGGCTGTATACATTATTCATGTTAATATTTATGCAGGTATGTTTATATGTGAGAGCTACAAACACAAAGTTTTTATTTATTTATTGTAGTTTCGCGTACTATCGTCGACACAAAAGTTTCACGGTTGCTCATAAATCCCGACGATCATCATCTGTCTGCCTTCTTCATACTATGTTGGGGTTGGCTTACAGTCTAACAGGATACTCCATATACATATTAAGTTTTTTTTTAATAATTTTAAACTAGTGCTTGATTGCGATCCCGCCTGACGGTAAGCAGTGATGCAATCGTTGACGGTAAAGCGCACTAGTTTATTAAGTCTATTCACTTAAAATAACTTTGGAATAGGAAGGATGACGGCAGTTGAGTGAGGTGATGCAATGTTAAACCCGAGACTAACACGACCAAACGTTGCTGCGCTAGAAAGGTGATTGATCTGGAGACTCTCCACGACCAAACTCCCGACACAGCAACATTTGGCGCATCGTACCCGCCACACATCGAACACAACTGCTCAGACCCGTCCTCCGTACGGCTTCACAAAATGTATAATACTTTTCATTTCTTCTTCTTTTTTGAAAATAATGTTGCCCCAAACTATGAATTTCTCCTGTATCGTGGTACTGCTGCAGCTGAATGCCAGTATTACACCATATGGAGCGAGTGTCTATCTGACCTCCACACAACACATTTATTGGGTAATACGAGACTGGTTGTCAAACTTCCGGGATTCCGACGACCCGAAGATCTAAAGAAGAAAAGAAAGAAGAAAGAAAGAAGAAGGTCACCAATCCCCGGACCGACGCGGAGGTGGCCAGCTCAATCTGATCGATGGAACCGTGCAGTTGTTACGCCTCTTCACATACTTTCCAATATCTACCTAATTTCAATCACTATTATCTACTAGTACTACCGTGTGAAAATTAGTACAATAATATTCAATGCTATTCCAAATTACAAGTTAATAGCTGTAGGTAAACACGCAGATACGATATTATACGTGGCTTCTGAGGCAAAACTGAATATTTCACTAACATAGTATTTGCAATGAATTTCAATTTGTCGATTTTGCCTAGTTATTGCGCTGAGTCACAAAATAAGACAGCACAGAAGGACAACACTGACATGAAAATGTTTACGAATAGCTACCGTATCGTCGTCACCAATCAATCGCACGCAATCGACGCAGTGACGCAACGTCACTGCGTCGATTGACAACCAAAAATATTGGTAAAGCGCGCGCGGATGCCATTCACGACTGAATTTTGATACTTCTTTTGTTGCTTCACCATTTTCTAAGTAAATAAACAAAACGTTTTCCACCCACAGCTCAATGTTAGGTTACGATGTAGGTGGGTGTTGTTCTCCGTTATGTGGTTGTCATAATGTTGCCCAATTAGGGAAACAAAATTCATCAAAACTGTAAAACATATTTAGTTACATATCCATATAAAATGTTCTGTAACTAGTTTGCTAACACAATGGCGAAAAGGACAGGTGATAAAATGTTAGTTTAGTTTAGTCAGATCAAATTGGTCAGCGGTGTTATTTGATGTAGATATTTTTAGTCGCCATGTTTTTAATCACTTCCAAACAGTATCTTAATTTAACAGAAATAGACAAATATTTTATACACTGTCCTTATTATATTGAAATAGAAAAAATAAGATACACTTATTGTTTGTGAAAGGGCAAACGATTTCAATGTCTTGTTTTTAATCTCTCATTGCTAGTTTTTGTGTTTTCTTTCGTGTATGTGGATCTTCTGCTAGTTGCTACTCTGTGACCTGGTAGTATATGCCCGTGTACCACAGTAGCGACAAATTAAGATTAATCGCGCCACGCCGCGACGCGGTATCGCGCGACTAAATCTGTGCCCTAATTAACGGGAACAGTTTCGGAGCAAGCGATGTAATCTCGCGCGAGTGGCTTTTTTAATCGATAGTGCCATAGTATCGAACTTAGTAGACTGTTTACATTATGCTAATAGTTGTAGTCTTATGGCAATCGACCTCGTAAGCCTCGGCACTACTGAGCCAAGCACTAACGCTGATGTCGGACCCGACACCGGGTTGGGCAAATGGTATATATGTAGATATAGGATATAGAGACAGAAAAAAAATATTAGTTTTATGTCCAAATATCTTTTCTTTTTGTTCTTGATGGGAAATCATCATATGACCTCTCCTACTCTGGGCGTAGCGGAAAGGCGTGCCAGACTTTTAGTGACTAAAACACACTCGTGTTTCTTCACTTGCCTGTGCGCCAGTTCCATGGTTTCTTTTTAACCAACCCGCAACCCTAGCCCAGGAGGCAACGGCCTTCGTGGACCCGTCACGATGTGCTGACATCTCTTAGAGGCGCGAGTGGAACTCCAAGCACCTTCGACCCGGCCCTGGTCCTTATCAGGCAAGCCCGCGCCTACGGTGTACCCTGGGCGTCTCCTGCGGCGGTTAGAGGCATGTGGACGCTGGGATATCCGCTTTCTCATGCGATTCGCTTCCTCCTTTGCCAGCATTACTGCTTCGCAAAAGGAGGTGACGGCCTGCTATGCACTTTCGCTGCGGACCTGGACCAGCGCCGGACGCGAGAGATCGCCGCCACGAGGACACGGCGGTGATCTATCTCGACCTCCACTGTGTGCTCCACCGTGACCTCAGGGCGATCCCCATAGTGGTGACCCCCTGGCGTTTCCTCCCGCCTTATC
Organism: Sesamia nonagrioides; assembly: GCA_017933935.1. NCBI lineage: Eukaryota > Metazoa > Arthropoda > Insecta > Lepidoptera > Noctuidae > Sesamia > Sesamia nonagrioides. The sequence goes on along the minus strand of JADWQK010000586.1, from coordinate 1,176,872 downwards.
CGGAGCCTCCCGAAACAGCCGTATCCGGTGAGTACCTGGGTCAGGCGGAAGGTAAGCGGCTGAGGGCGCCGTGGCGCCTCTCTAGCCACTCCTCAAATAGGAGACTTACCGCCACTTTTGTGGCGTGCCCAGTTGTAAGTCGTAGTAGGTTGTCAAAGCTATATATACGACCTACTGCTTCTAAGGTATACTATAATAGAATAAACAAAATTCACAACATCTTTCCACTCACGAAACACCTTTGTAAGAAAAAGCTCAATGGATGGCTAAAGACTCTTGACTACGATACTACCGAAAACCTACTATCTATCTCAAAATAATCACAACACTGTATTTCCGTTTATCTATCCATATGTTACCACACGCACATACAACATGCAATATAACAAGCACCGATTTTCCATCACTCACACTTACACTCACACACCGCGCACACTCACCCTCCCACACACTTACACTCACACACCGCACACACTCACCCTCCCACACACTTACATATCCACACACTCCCCACAAAAACTCCTTCCTATAAGTAAATTGTAACTCACTGTTTAATTCTAGTATACGGGAAGCTATAATAAAAATGTATATCTGGGGTGGAGACCTGGTGGCCTGAAATACAGGCTTCGGCTTAGTTTAGGCACCAGTCTCCCACAATATTTTTGTATAAGCCTATGCTAGTTATGACTGGATAACATTATTTTTTTGTTATTATTTTATAAGGATTATTGTGGTGAGAAAATCCATACTATAATATTATAAATGCGAAAGTAACTCTGTCTGTCTGTCTGTCGGTCTGTCTGTCTGTCTGTCTGTCTGTCTGTCTGTTACGCTTTCCCGCTTAAACCTCCCAACGGATTTTGATGAAATTTGGCACAGACAATCTTTAGACCCTGAGAAAGAACATAGGCTACCTTTTATCCCGGAAAAATTTGATGTTCCTGAGGGAAATCTAAAAAGCGCGATATAACCGAACTCCACGCGGGCGAAGCCGCGGGCGGAAAGCTAGTAAATAAATATTATTATTATTAAGGTCGAGCTATACAGTTTACGACCTACTGCTTCTAAGTTCGAGCTATACAGTTTACGACCTAATGCTTCTAAGGTCGAGCTATACAGTTTACGACCTAATGCTTCTAAGGTCGAGCTATACAGTTTACGACCTAATGCTTCTAAGATCGAGCTATACAGTTTACGACCTAATGCTTCTAAGGTCGAGCTATACAGTTTACGACCTACTGCTTCTAAGGTCGAGCTATACAGTTTACGACCTAATCCTTCTAAGGTCGAGCTATACAGTTTACGACCTAATGCTTCTAAGGTCGAGATTTGTGTTGTTAGATCGTCGTCGTTGTTTTCCAATGTCAATAAATACATTTTTAGGGTTCCGCACTGACTCCTATCTGTGTACCACTCTCCGTTTGTCTGTCACCAGACTGTATCTCATGAACCGTGATAGCTAGACAGGTAAAATTTAAAACAAGGCCAGCAAAATTTGCATTGGTATATTTTACAGGGTAGTTTGGAATAAATTATTTTCTATTCCAAACTGCCCTATAAAATATACCAATGCAAATCTTTCCAATAAAAATAGTGAAGAGTCTCTGCGCATTGTACGCATATGAAAATATTACCATAACTTACACTACTACCGAAAACGGTGGGATTTGTATAATTTATGTTTAATAAATGCAGCGCTTGGCGTCACTTTATGTGCATTATAAAATGAATGTATTTCCATAACGCTACTCCTCTATTGTGGGTTTACGATATATCGTGACCAGATTTTTAGGAATCAATAAAAGATAGATTTTGTGCAGCTTTTTTTCTCATGAAATGGAAATTGCACATTAATTTTACTGAATAAAAAGATGACAATCTCTCTTACCTTAAGCAGGTACGCATCTTCAAATCAGCTATCAGTCCAATCAGGTTGATAAGCCATAAGTCGTTCTTTTTATTGCGAACACCATTAAAACAATTATGGGTAGACCAATTCATTATAACATTATAGGTTGAACTGTTCCTTCCGTTCCTACTCCACTCCAGTCTAAACACCGCAGCGCACAGAGTAAGTACAGCGGTGTGTTGTCTACACTCTTCATCGCAGTCCACAACAGGGACAGCGAACCTTTTTTATCTGCATGCCGATCTAACGAAGATTTTTCATACAAGTTTTGGCTCCAAGAAATATGGCAAAATTAAAAAAGATTATATTATTAAGTATATAAAATAATCTACATATCATAAACCGATTTATCACACTCGATAAAATTATGCAATCAATATATTGATACCTATACAACGTGTAACAAAGAGGGTATATACATACCAAGGGCATGGCATCTTTAGATGATATCAAACGATATCGGAAGGGTTTCAACTCAAAATAAAATACTCAAAAAGTTGGTACCAAATTTTCGGTTTCGTGTGTTTCTTAAAATCAAATCATAACAAACGTGGCAGCACACTACATACGCTAATAACTACTCGTTACCCGTCACGTTACTTGCCAAAATCCGATAAATGTCTTCAATATCTCTGTGCGACTAGTATGATAGTAGCCTGTCACAGGCGGTGTTTTTCCTCATAACTTCCTAACATAAAGAGATAGGATTAAAAAACCCTTCCAATATCGTTTGATATCATGTAAAGATGCCATGCCTTTGTTATGTATATACCCTTTATGTTACACGTTGTATATGTCGTTTTATAGAAAACATATTAATGAACATACCTATCTGAACGAAAACTGTTTTAGTTGCGAAAAAAAGAAACACAATCAAACCATGCTTATTCAAATTAGGCTGAGAATTATAAGTACACTACATAAAACACCATCGTTGGTCATGTTGTTGGGTTTAACATTGCATCACCTGGCTCAACTGCCGTCATCCTTCCTTTTCCAAAGTTTTTTAAGTGTATAGGCTTAATAAACTAGTGCGATTTACCATCAACGATTGCATCACTGCTTACCATCAGGTGGGATTGCAGTCAAGCACTAGTTTATAATAATTAAAAAAAAAACATAAGACATTTCCTCAACAATTACAGAAGACGGTTTCCAAAACCTTCACCAATTCCTCGTGCTTTAACTGGGAAGAAGTGGCGCCATAAGTTCCACCATGTGTTTGTTAGAAGAACTTGATTCTATACAATCAGTATGCAAACTAATATATGTAGTAGTAATAAAGTAGATAGTGGTTATATTACAAAACACAAAAACGAAAGGCTTGCCATCCCTGATGTACAGCCTAGTTTTATTTCGTGGGTACAGCGCTAAAGGCCAGCCAGCGCCGGGAACTGTCGGCGGGGGTAACATTCGCGACAGGTGAATATTTGATACGAATAAATAACGGACAGGCTTACCGCTAATTATTGGTATCAGATACAAAAATACCGGTTGTAAACCTACTTAGCAATAAACTATTAACTGGACCTTATTAGTTATGGAAACGACTATTGATCATTCTACTTCAATTTAAAATATTTTCTCCAATGGTTGTTAGTTTATTTTTTCTATTTAGTCAATCTATTATTTATTGATACAGACACGAGACATCCGTCATTGTATTAAGTTGTTCAAGTAACTTATGAGAAAACGCTTATTGACTTCGAATGTTGTACTTGTATGTAGGTAAATAACAAATATGAGAACGTAAAAACTACATGATATGCTTCCTAACTGAGTTATCTTCAAACCGTACTTTAGTTTCAAACAATCAAGTTAGTTTACAAAAACTCGGAACTCAATTTTGATTATTTTTTGTTACACGGCTCTGTTTTTCTTTAAGAACTTTCCCTAATTATTGAACTAACAAGAAATCTTCAAATACTTGGAATAAGTTCACGAGTGCTACACAACTTCGTTCAAAGAAAACTTCCAACTTCCTACAAATTAGTTAACGTAAAGTGGAGTTTATAGAAAAGGGTCAATTTACCCTTAATGGCTGTTTATAATGGGTTTATTTTTATGGAATATGAAGTGATAGTCTTTTAGTTCTTCAACACACTAGCAAACTACCTCAGCAACGTGTGAAGTAGATGTTTCTGGATCCGGACAAATCATCAGTTGTAATGCGCCCGCAGCGACTCGTCCGAGAGCAAGGACATAACAATCATTAATTACAGTAAATAATCATTATCTCACAAATATAAATTATAATTAGCCGACAATGTCGCTTGTCTGTGTGTCTGTTCATATAACTGCGTCTGCCCAGGACAGGTCACAAAGTCAGCACTAATTGAAAACATGTTGCTTCAATGTTTATCGCCATATTAAAAGTTTAAACAGTCATAACATTTATTTTTATTAAATATTTACCTTTTTGCTTGACCAAACCTTTCAGATTATTTTACTGCCATGAAATAAGAGCTGCCTCTAATATATCCCTCTTAAATGATTATCTATCCATTTGGGTTGTAAAAGGATTCACTAATAACTAATTACACTCGATAAAATATTCAAATGAACTAAGTGCCTCCTCAGCCCGCCGCCCCGTAAGGACCAGGCTCGAGTCGACGGCGCGTTGTGTTTCACGCGCAGTTCAACACATCGTGACTGGGTCCACGAAACCCGATGCCTCCTGGGACAGGGTTGCTGGTTGGTTAAAGTGTGGCACTGTGGCCCTGGCGCATAGGCAAGTGAAGAAACACGGAGGTTTAGTCAGTAAAAGTCTGACACGCCCTTCCGCTCCGCCCAGAGCGGGAGAGGTCATTTGATGATTTCCCATCCCAAACAAAAAAAAAAAAAGACTAAGTGCCTCCTAATATACGACAATTAGTAAAATATATGATGAAGAAGGTATTTAAGTAGATGTTTGATAATAAATTGTGTGAGGTGGAACTGGAACGAATTCAGTTCCATGTTAATGTATCTATTTACAGTCGATAAAAGGAATGTTAACCGGCGGATAATTGGACTGCACGGTTAGCGCAGTGGTTAAGCTGTTGACTGCTGCGCTGCGTGTCGCGGGTTCGATTCCCGTATAGAATAAATATTTGTATGACCTACAATTAGTTGTTCCGGGTCTGGTTGCTTGTGTATGTGAGTTTATATTAGTTTATTTATATATTCTTTATTGTACACCAATCAAAGACAGAACAAAATACATTCAACACAAAAAACATACAATGGGCGGCCTTATCGCTAATGCGATCTCTTCCAGGCAACCGAAGAATGGACAGATTCTCCCAAACCACAAATAGGTGTGTCGTTACGCAATAAAAAAATTGTTTACCATAGGTACTATTAGTTGCACAAACGCCTTCATTTTGACAATTCAACAACACCAATTGCATTATTTAAATTGCTTCATATGATCGAAAATAGACAATATTATCGATCATATGAAGCAATCATCATCAACCTTATTTATCGTCCCACTGCTGAGTACAGGTCTCCTCTCATACAGAAAAGGACTGAGCGTAATCACCACGCTTGTTCAATGCGGGTTGGCAATTTCAGAATTAAAGTCCAGGTTTCCTCAAGATGTTTTCCTTCATCTTGTAATCAGTCATTGTTCTCTAAAATATATTTAAAAAGTACATATGTATATCTTAGAAAAGTTACATTGGTACTTGCCTGACCTGGAATCAAACCCGCACACTCATATTTGAGAGGCTGGTGTTTTAACCACTAGGCTACCACGACGCAAATCAAGCAATGAAGTAGCAATATCGTTGAAAACGATTTAGTGAGATTGTTAGCGTTACGTAATTAGAGTGCTGTTTTGAATTAGATTGTAAAAAATGTCGGAAGAACTTAATTAATTTTAATTATTAAGTACTAGCTCTCCGCCCGTGGCTTCGCCCGCGTGAACTTCAAAGCAAGCGGTTCAGTAGTTACTGCGTGAAAGCGCAACAAAGAAACAAACTTACTTTCCGATCTATTATATTATACTAAAGAAAAGGTGTCATACAAACAATAGTGTCCTTTACTAAACTAAACTAAATTGGTAAGTAAACTGAGAACACGCTATTCTACGGCAAGTTTGAATGCGAATTTAACACTGTAACCTCTTAGCACTACTGAGCTCCATAGAATGAAACTGCATCAAGGAAAGTTTACAAAGTACCGACAACAATAACTTGGTCGAGTTCATTATCGGCGAGGGAAGTATTGATGAGCCGCTCACCGCCGCCATCGAATACTATTAACATTTTAATCACCCATTTTATTGAAACTCAACAGAAATCAATAGAGAAGGTTGGTCCTTCTGTAAGAATAAGCGCATGTATCTATACAAATATAAAGCTGTAAAGTTCCGCTACCCGCTGATAAAACATACGACAGTGGTACAAACTCGCACATCGATGTCGGAATATAATATTTTTTCAAAACACGTTTACACGCACTATGGTCGGACCTCTAAAAATACTCGACAGAAAGCATGTATTTAAAATAAATCAGTTAAGTACGGGCACTTTTGAAAGGGTCAGTCACAAAGACGAAGCTCTCAGCTTAATCCAAAGCGCAGTAGGTACAATGGAGCAGAACGGGCGAGAAATACTATGGACACTAATTAGTTTTCATTAAGATTATCATTGTACTATACCTATACCTATTTACATCATCGACAGCCTCCGTGGCGTAGCAGTAGCGCACGCGGCCGCTGCGCAAGAGGCGCGGGTTCGATCCCCGCGCTGTGTAAATATTTGTATGCATGGATATGAATATTTGCACTGCAGCCGTTGGTCCCGGTTGCCATACGAATATCTAATGGCAATCATTACGGGTTGTTGGAGCCCTCAAAAGTCCAACAATTGGTCTAACTGCAATGCTTCGATATCGCCTTCGGGTTGTGGAGGTCAGTCGGCAGTCGCTTCACGGAAAAATGGAAGTTTAGCCAAAATCTGCAGTTAGACTGGTAAAGCGGACCCCAGATTCCAAAGCTGAAAAGGCTTCGGATGCGACTGGGATCAACGCTGAGATGATGATGACGATAAAGCTGTAAAGTCTCTCTGTCTTTTCGATTGTCTCTTAAAAATATTGAGAGCCCAATCTTGAGGCAGGCTATATGGTCTTTAAAATTATAATTTAGGGGCTAATTAAAACGAAAAAAATTAAAATAAGAATGGCCGCAAAAACGAAGAAATATAATAATCGAAGCCTTCCACTAACTTGCTAGGCTTGTGAAAATTTCGATTTCCTGATCACGATTTCCAATTAGGCACCGAGTTTATATAGAATGTTCAACCACAGATTTTTTTTTGGTGCTCGCACCAACTAACGACACGTGAAAATTTCTGATTTTCGTTCTATAGAGAAGAAAGTAACGCGATTAGTAATTAATTTTCAAACTTCTGTGTTCTTTTTTTTGGTGCCGCTGGAGGTGGAGCGGTAACTATAAACTTCAGCTGACACTTGACAGTTTGAATATTCAATTTTGTATCGAAGTAGATCCGAAGTAAACGAAGATTACATCTTACTACACTTTTTTTGTAATTATGAAGTAAATAATTTAAAAAAAATGGTTATTGAAAGGAAATTAGGAGGCTCATGCCTTATTAGGAAGATTGATAAGACTTTTTACGATAGCATGTTAGTAGGTACATTACTTTACATGAATGTCATGTTTAGATTGGTAACATGTAAAGAGAGATATTTAATTTGACGAACAAAACTTTGAGCCAAAAACAATTGCCATTCTGCTTCTTAGCGTATCGTTAGCAGTTTATTTAAATTCTAAATGAACTCTGTTCAGAATATAGCCACTTGTATGGCGCCATCAACAGTTTCCTTCAGTTCTTGAATATACAGTTGATATTTTGACGCAGTAAACATTCCCAGAACCACCTACTAGTATAATTTAGATGGATAAATAACCAATATATGCAAACTGCTCTATTATTCCACGACTAATATAATATTATTATAATAAATCGTCGATTTCGATGCAACGACAGTCCGTAAGCGTTTAAATAACGTGTTATTGTTGAAGCCAGTTCCATGAGTTATGTCTCGGGAGCGCTGCGCGGGCTCCTAGCTTCACACATATTCTTTTGACAAACATTCACAATTCCATGGCACATACTTACAGATGCGTTTAAACGAGCCTGTAAGAGTCAATGATTGTGGTCGGACAGTGAATGGGAATGTATTGTGTACTTGATAATGTTGAAAAGCAGTTCATAATGAGTGGTTGTGATTGATGTAACTACTGGGACTTTTATTCATCGTTATCATAATTTCAGCCAAAAGACGTACACCGGGCCTTCTCCAAGCACTTCCACAACGACAGGTTCCGCTTCTCACATTTTCGGCGGGTTCCTGCGGTTTTCAGAAGATCAACGGTTCACCTTTTGGAAGGTCATCCAATGCTACGTCTACAGGACGCCACTCCAGAACTTTTCGGCTAATCAGTAATCTGTTCTGCAAGCAAAGTCCCTCTGTTACTTAAGTTGAGTAAATCTTCGGTCTATGTCGATCACCTTGATTCTTCTGTGGATTTCTTAATTTTTAATTCGATCATGTAGGAATACTCTAAATACAGCCTTTGGGTAACTTCAAGTCTTCTAATGGTCATCACTGGCAACACGCACTGGTTAAAGAATTTCGTCTTGATACACTGCGGTATGTGGGACAAGAAGAAGTGCGTAGCTTCCCGATGACTTACCTCTTTCTCGAAGCTGGATTGACCCAACTGGATAGTTGGGTCTAGATAAATACACCGGGACTATTGGTGCTTTACAATAAACTCTAGTTATAGACATTGACCATCCCGAGATTATAGTGATCAAAAATGAATATAGTGAAAAGATTTGATAAATTTTCATCATTGTTTTGATAAAGGTTTACGTAACATCCTTTATTTTGAATATTCAAACAGTATCATGGCCGATGTGTACTGAACGTCTGACTACATCAGTGTACTGTCATGTCATTTACTACCACGGTGTTCTCAATTCCTTCCGAGACTTCGTCATCCTATCCGTCATTATTTGAACGTAAACCGGTATCAAGACGTAAGGTCCGGCAGTACTTCACACCTGGGCAGCTTCTAATGTTATACAAAGCACAGGTCCGTTCGTGTGTGGAGTACTGCAGCCACATTTGGGCTGGTGCTGCCAAGTGTCACCTGGCCACTTTGGATTCAGTGGAGAGACGTGCAAAGAGGCCGATTGGTGACCCTGATCTAACTCGAGTTGGTCTCCAAAGCCTAGAGCACAGGCGTAGAGTAGCCAGCCTTTCGGTGTTCTATAGGATGCATTTCGGGGAGTGTGCGAGGGAATTGCATGATTTAATTCCCCCATCCCCGTTCCACCAGCGGACGACCCGTCGTACGGCTGGTTTCCACCCTTACGTTGTTAACACCACTACGATCCGGACGAAGCGTTTCGCCTCCTCCTTTATACCGCGTACATCGAGGGACTGGAACAATTTACCAGCGGCGGTGTTTCCGCCGGACTACAATTTGAGTGTCTTCAAGGCTAGAATGAATAGGCTCTTAATAAACTAGTGCGCTTTACCATCAACGATTGCGTCACTGCTTACCATCAGGCAGGATTGCGGTCAAGCGCTGGTTTATAATATGTAAAAAAAAAAAAACCGAAACTTGCGAAAATGAACATTCCAATCAGGATCGTCCAGTGGTCTAACTGACAGGAGAAATAAAGGAGCGTGAGATGTTACGCTTTGAGCAAGTAGTTTCATCTCGTCCTGTGCATGGGCTGATGCTTGAACGGTAAATTAATTAAACTATTCATTCCTTCCCCCTATAATGCACTCTTAACGAGCCAGATTCGATTTCAAAATCATGTTTGTACTTTCTATTAAGGAGTAATATGGTCTACTAAACACGTTATGTAATCAAGTGGTCAGTATTCTAAACACGGTATGCACGACGCACGTGCGAACGCCGACACATTCGTCGGCGTCGTCTGCGCCCCGTCTGTCAGGCCTGGCGGGGCGCCAACAGTTCCGGCCCCGGCCCCCGGCCCCGCTAGCACCCAGGCCCCGAGAGACTCCGGAAGGAAAGAATCTCTTCAGCTTATTGTGCACATTTATGATAATGGCCTCTCTGCGAGCTGGTAATCAACTTTGATTATGATGTAATGATAACACGCCACAAGTGTTCACGACTTCTTTATGCCTAGCGCGGTTGTGATCGTGGCTCCTCACATCCGTACCGATTCATCTTAGACAAATGTGCGGAAAGCTAACCTCACCAGGTTAGCTTTCCGCACATTTGTCTAAAGAAAGAGCAGAAAGTTTGGCAGAAATTCGCTAAACATTTTATAACTTTTTACTAGCTAAATAAACTGACAGTGATGAAATAGTATCGTATTTACAATTCTAAGCCAGACTTAGACAAGATGGATTAACTAGTATCATCAATCACGTACACTACTACGGCCTAAACAAAAAGTAACGTCTTTAAAAAGTTTCGCTATGTTCCAGAATTTTCAGACCCTTTGCTGGCTTTTGAAGTAAGTGAACAAAATAAACATATATATTTATATTTAACTATACGCTATACGAAATTCTAACATCTTATCCAAAAGTAATCACTTTCCTCCAATTAAAATAACACAGCAGTAGTTAATAAATAACAGTTCCCTGCCCATCAATATCAGAATGGTATTTCAATATTTCACAGTTTGTTCTTCGGAATAGTTTCGTCCGAGAGTCACAGATAACTTATTCACAATCACATAGGAACTCCAATTAATTTGTTCCAAAAGAGTATGTTGAACATGTGGGATGTCTTGCTGTATGTTGACACGGAACACATTAGTCTTCATGATGATTCTGTGATTTCTTGAGATAATTAAAATTTTAATTATATAAATATAAATAATATAATGAATTGAATATTTCTCAAACATTAAATTTATTTCTCTGGTACCGAAGAACTGTAAAACGTGAGGTGAATGAGACACCCGACAGGTTTTTATTTACAGTAGGTATGTGATAGATATCAAGTAATCCAGCCAAAACGCAGCCCTTATAACAACCATATGACGATAATGGTGTTGGTAAAAAAGTTTTTCGATAATATCAGATAATAGTGATTTCTAAATAGAACGTTCTATTTAGAAATCTAAAATATTTCGGATTCAATATTTTATGTACAAAAATCATCAACCAAAAACCACCATCTCAGACTTTATTACTGCCATTTCAGAATCCAACAAAGGTAACTTTAATAACACAGTCAATGGGAACATATTTCCCACTTCATCGTAGGTGGCGAAGTTATGGTAACCGTTTAGTGCACTGATTTCCCTTCGTAGCTCGTAGGAGGACAAACATGACAGTTTGTGTTTCACGCTGAACTAATAGCTGGGCATACGCATTACTCGCGGACAACATCGCTAAGCGACCACGGAACCATGTAACTGTAGCGGGCTAAGCGATTTAGAATTATCTGCAAATGTAATTTCGCTGGGTTCATAAATATGAATAATGACCGATATTGGTTATTCTGCAATTACAAAGTAGGTATATTATGATAAAGTACAGAAATTGAAGAGTAAATAAGGAAGGTTGCACCCACTTAGTTTAAGTTCAGTGATACGGTGTGTTTATAACGAAAAAAGAAATCTGCATCTCTCTGGTAGTTTGGCTGTATATCCATAGCACCATTCGTAACTTCAACAATGCATATTACGCAACGTTACGTTATAGGAACCGAACGTTGACAAAAGCAAGGTACAGACATAATGGTAATTCGTGAGCATTTCACTCGCAAATTGAATGTAAGTGAAAACACGCTGGCATTCATTTGCATGCGCCGCTGTATGAGAGCAAACACACGTGCGCACGGTGCGGCCCGCCAGACTGACTGGCTAGGTCACTGGGAGAAGAAGCCATTACGTTTTATGGTACGTGGAAAAGGAAAATGGATTATTTGAAATTAACTTTTCTTTGTTTTTAGAAAGAAAACCTTAAAAGTATTGGAAAGTCTCAACAAGTTTTTGAAGCAGTGATTATTATCTTATTGATTTCACAGTAGAAACGAAATAGTGTCAAGCAACGTTATCATATCACCACAATGGTCTACACCAGAACAGATTTATTCGACGGACTACTCACAAGACGAAATGTTAATAAACACATCTGCTCCACCCAAATACCATAAAAGATCCCATAAAACTCAGCCGTGTGAACAAAGCCCCATCAGCCGTATTAGTATACACTAAATGAATTACCGGCGAGTTACAGAGAGGCATAGTAATGTGTTTACATGCACAACAGCACTAGCAGCAGAACGTTAGCGCCGAAGATATTGAGAACCTCCGGCGGCTTCAGCAGATCCTATTTAGTTAAGTGGAAAGTATCCAAATTATAGAATGGTACTTGCTGATAGTTTAGCGTTACGAGGGTTAGAAACATAATCTGAAATTCTATTGTGTTGGCTGAGACAGGAACTCGCGTTGATGGGTTTCGCAGTTGGGTGTGCTGCAGCTGCTGGATAAATAATGAATATTTCTTGTGGAGTTGTACCTATACCCACTGTATCATTTACAAAGTTTACTTTAAATAAAGACGAATTAAGTCGATATAATTATATTTGGAGAGAAAGAAGAAAGAAAACAAATTTATTGAGCACATATTGAAAGGCACACAATGAACCTAAAATATGCATACATCAGTAAAAAAAATAAAAATCAAAGCCATACTAATATTAAAAATCCGAAAGTAACTCTGTCTGTCTGTCTGTTACGCTTTCCCGCTTAAACCTCTCAACCGATTTTGATGAAATTTGGACAGACAATCTTTCGACCCTGAGAAAGAATATAGGCTACCTTTTATCCCGGAAAAATTTGATATCCCCGAGGGAAATCTAAAAAGTGCTATATAACCGAACTCCACGCGGGCGAAGCCGCGGGCGGAAACTAGTAGGAAATATAAAGGACGGTCGATGTAAGAAAATAGCAGGTCATGTCTCGCGCCTGCACCAAAAACGTCCAGTGTAGCAAAAAAACACACACAGTAGTTGAACCGACAGACATTCATCATCATCATCATCATCATAAGCCTCTACTCGTCCACTGCCTGTCATATGTCTCTTCTATGGGACGCCAACAAGCTCGATCCTGAGCAGTTCTCCGCCAGCTATTACCAGCCACCTTTTCGGTGTTGTCGCTCCATTTCACTCACGGGCGTCCTACGCTACGTTTGCCGAGACGCGGTCTCCATTGGAGGACTCGTTTACCCCAACGGTTGTCGGTCTTGCGGCATATGTGACCAGCTCATTGCTACTTCAGTTTGCTAATCCTCTCAGCTATGTCTGTGACTTTGGTCCTCTGTCAGATGACCTCATTTCTGACAGATAATTGTCCTGTTATGAACAATGCATTAAAATTGGTTTATTAAATATATATATATATCAAAAAGTAAATTTTGATCAACATAGTTGTGTATATTGGCTGAAGCCAACCCAGCAAAATGATCTATACTAATAATATAAAGCTGAAGAGTTTGTTTGTTTGCACTAATCTCAGGAACCACTGGTCCGATTTGAAAAATTATTTATGCGTTAGATAGCCAATTAATCCAGGTCTTACTGGGGAGGTTTGAAGAAAAGCCATGATGTCGCCACTATGCTGCAATTATTTCACTGTTTTTTATGAATTATTTACTAAATGCACTTTTTACTACATAAATCACCACGCACTTTTATTTAGTAAACAACACTATAAATAATTTTAAAAGTCCAATGAAATATGAGCGTGACACTCAGCTTGACTTTCCCGCCAAATACCAACCGTCAATGTTGAACTTTATGTTGTTTGTTCAATTTGCCAGTGCATTACACTGAGCAGGCAAAGGTATCTCAGACTATGATAGCCTCGTCTTGAATTGTATATTGTTTTTTTTTGTAACTAAACTTATCCTAACTAATCTAACTCCTTTCGTTTCCCGCGTGTGGCCGATGAGGAGGGGTTTATCGTAAAGACATGATGTGGCCACTATGCTACAATATATCATTGTTCTTTATGAATTATTCACTGAATGCACTTTTTACTACATAAATCACGCGTTTTTATATAATAAGCGACACTATAAATAATTTAAAAGTCCAATGAAAAATGAGCGTGGCACTTATCTTCGCTTTGCCGCCTAAACTCCTGTTGAACTTTATTAGGAATTTGTTTTGTTGTTATAATCCCACAAATGAAAGGCAAAGGAAATTCATCCATGCAGCCTAATAACATGCGCTGTTTAGTCGTGCGTGACGCAAATACGCGCGCTTTTTGGGTTGATTTTTTGATGCCATAGCCATAAAAAAAAAGTTTTAGTACTGTTTAACCATGTGGAAATGGTCATTGTAACACGACTTAGCAGGAATGAGTACTATTGACAGATGACTTATGAGATATGTTTATGTATTAAGCAAATTACTGTTTTAACTTCTATCTAATGCTATCGCGAATGGAGTATAGTTAGAAATAATTTCCTGGATCAATGGACAACGCAAAAAGATTTTTTTTTAAATTCGGGCGAGGAGTTCCTGATATTAGCGCGTTCAAACAAACGAACAAACTCTTCAGCTTTATATATTAGTATAGATTAGTGTAACGGTGCGTGACTGGTTAATTTTGAATATTGTGGTCTGTTTTGTATCAGTATCAATTGTCCGTAAATTACTATTTTTTGAAGTCGATGAATCGATCGGTATTCGGATAAGTTATGATTTTTACTAAGAGTGGGTAACACCATGTAGAGAATGTTAATACCGACTGGAGTTGCGTTTGCCATAGCGAGCGACCGTTAGCGCGGGCATTCTTTGCTCAAGCTTCGATCGAGTGTGTTGGTCATACTCAAAACCAGTGACTCTTATCTGTTTTAATCTGAGATTATGATTGTAATTCCTTAATATTAAAGTGATCTAAGTATCTGTACCGTTAACATAATAAGAATCGAACATCACACTATAGTTACTCTTCAACGTTTCCTCGAAATACCGCCCACGATGGATGCTCATGGGATGAAAAGACACCTCAACTATTCGGAAATTCAGCCCCACTTCCTGAAGTTCCCCGTTAAGTATATATTATATTTTTTTTTATTCCCCACTACATAGAGCTAAAAGCTATAATTATAGGCGTGTCAATTTGACAAGATTTTATGACGTCAGACCTGGATTTACAGAGTGTAAGGTCAAATGGTCAGGTTTGGGCTTTTAATTTCCTGTAAACCTTCTTTCCTCACAGTGCTATCTAATAAATGTGGACCCAATATGGTGCTCTATGTGTGTTGTGCTTGTGTGGTCGGTCTTAGGATGGGACACATGTTTGTGATTCATTAAATTTAATTTACTACACTTCTCCTGGCATTTCCGTAATTATGTCAAGTCAAATAATTTGTAACTGGCTCCCCGCATGAAAAATGGTTGTGAATCATTTCTAAATAATTTTGAACTAAGCTAATGTTAGATTGGTTTTTAATTCAAAGACATGCCAATACAAAAGTCTGAAAAGATATTTACTGATAGTGTAACCGGAGATCACAGAGGGAAGTCTTAATAAATTTTAACTTCGGAGAACAAAAACAATATTTATTTTACAAAACATTACGAACAGAAGGAACTGCTATTTTTTCAAAGACTGGAAGATGGATGTGCATCTTCGATCAACTACGGAATAAGTATGAGCACAGAAGGCATGAACAGCATATCAGTTTAGTACCGCCACGCTCCATACGACCTGGAGATACCTTTAATAAACATTCATTTCGTACTTTGTATCATAGTTTTTAAAATATGTTCCTGAAATATGTTTATTGACAAAAGAAGTCAATAAAACAAGACTATAAAATCTTTGTTAACATTCTAATGCTGTAAAACCTTAGTACTAACTTGTTTGTTATTTCTGTCAAAGCTAGGTTTAAGAGCTAATTTATCCGTGTCGGCTTAGGGCGACATTGTAGTAAGCTAGAAGACTTTCGATGTAATCCCTTATTAATGGCCGGCGTTAAATCTGAACATCACTTACCTAATGTTACGCCGCTGCTTCGACAAGTATTACAGTCTTTCCCGGTGTAGTCCTTGAAGACAAACTCTAAAAGGGTTGATATGGAGATATACTCGGTAGTGTGAAATTAAAGTTTTACTAAATGATAATAATAATTTTCTCACCAAAGCTCTAGATAAGACTTTCCACCAAAAGGACATGAAATCAAATTGTCACCCAAACACAAAAGCTCATAATTCGAACCCCCGTTGTTATTTCCTAGGGTCCCAGAAGATTGTACCTTTTGACCCTGAAATCAACATACTCATAGTTATCGAAACGCTAAATCCTCACCGACCCCTTAATTAATTGTCAACGCCGTGTCCGGGGTTCCATTTCCGGTTGGAAGTGGATAATTTAGGGTTCGCGATAAGGGCTCGTTAATTTCCGTTGCAACTCACTTGTCATAGGCGCCATGGAGCTTTTTGATATTATTTTACCATAGGTACTCATTTCCTCCGTGTATTGGTGCGACACAGAAATACTTACGTTTAATGAACATTTGTGTTTTGGGTGGTCTTTTTGTTGGTTTAAATAAATTATGTGTTTGATGTACACGTTAAATAATATGACGCTGATCATTATAAACAGAAACATGAGAGTCTTGGAAAGTAATCGCAATAACATTTCAGTATGTATTTATAATTAAATAGAAACAATTTATTTCATCAAAGCACGTGCTCAACGAGCCGTATTCAGCGACATTACAAAGGCGCTGATCGCAAAAAATAAATTCAGAAATTCTAAATCGTGAAAATTCGATAAAATTCCAACAATGTAGAAATTACTCTGTAGTGAGGGCATCATTCTGTCAAACTCGTAACAATTTACATTGGGCCCCTGAACCTTCCCCCTCGGCCCCTCGGCCCCTCGGCCCGCGGGTCATTACGTCTCGATTGTTGATTGTTATCATCGCGCCGACTCATTTGTGGGCGATCACTCGACAGATCTGCTAACTCAATAACAGGCGACAAATTCACCCAAGATTAAATGAGACGTCGAACGGATATTGAAATTTTACGATCTTTCCCCTTTAAAGTTTATTTTAGGACGAAGCTTTTTGTTTGAGCGATACTGTTCCCCGTTATGTTGGGGTGACATTATGTGTAAACATAAGATCCCTCTGTTGGCTTCTCCGAACGTTAGCAATTCGCTGTAATCAAGTTCAAACAATAGACTAATTAGCCGAAGGTGACGTGAGGTGACACTCGTGACTCCTTGTTAACCTAGGTATATAGTCTACGCAGTACATAATTAGGTCGTCCGTAGTGTCCATAACGTCGCACGCTGACGTAATTGCCTATTTGTGAAAATCACCCGAGCGATCGGCTATTATCGTTTACTTGATGTCTATTTTTGACGATGTAAATTCTTTGCCCTATATTTGTACCCATTACAACCATTTCTGTTTGTGATTTATTATACATTTACACAAGATTGTATTGTACATTGAAGCAGGATGTAAAATGCTCGCATTTGGCTCTGACTACCTGTCTATCAATGCCTATCTCGCATCATGGAGATAAACTACATACTTAGCTACTCTAGATGCAGCGATGCAATTTATAACATTTATGAATACATAACGGGGTACATAAATAACGCAAGATAAGCAGATTTTAATTCAGTAGATAAGTGGCTGGATCCCGCGGGCCTGTCGGGGCGCATGCCAAACAGTAGTAAGACACAGAGGGCTCACTTCCACAAACTGCCGCACCTACTATGGCTCTATGACCGACACTTTCGTAAAAACACATTTTCGCATGCTGAATAAATTCTGTCACATAACAGCCATTTTTATGGTTGTGTTCCGTAATTATTGAACAAAACTAGTTACTTTACGTAAATATAAACAGAGAGCATAAACTTTCAAGAACGGTCGTTAATTAGGGATTTATTATGAAAACTTATCAGTAGTAGATAATACTTACTAATATTCTAAATGTGAA
The DNA here is from genome assembly GCA_017933935.1 of Sesamia nonagrioides. Classification (NCBI taxonomy): domain Eukaryota; kingdom Metazoa; phylum Arthropoda; class Insecta; order Lepidoptera; family Noctuidae; genus Sesamia; species Sesamia nonagrioides. The sequence continues at coordinate 1,158,960 of JADWQK010000586.1, read as the reverse complement.
AGTTAGTTTGTTTGTTCTGCTTTCTTGCCTAAACTACTGAACGGATTGCTATGTGTACACAGATGGTTTATAACCAGGAATAACACATAGGATCATTTTTATCCCAATATTTCCACGGGACCAAAACTCACGCGGGTGAAATTGCATTGCATTCATGCAATAGGTATTATGTTTCAGGTGTCATTTTGTGTGTACCTTAATAATGGACATTGTATGAAGTGATCCTCCTGTCGGTTCTACTTTGTGACGCCGTTCCGTATCTGGCACGTTACAGCCTGCGGATCCCTGCTGCTCGAGGGCGACTGTCCCTGCTACACTGTTTCAGATAATGCTTTGTTTGTTTAGTACCATGACGCGCTGTAATTTTAGAACATTTTCTTTGGAAACTGGCTGATGTAGGTCGGTGCTTGTCTCTTTACAAGTATAAATAAAATGTTTTTGAAATGACACTGACAACATCCACGATAATCAATACAATACTACTACAATACAATGTTGAACTAGTTCGGCTATTTATTAGCGGAACTAAACAAACGCTAGATGTTATTTTTTAACCGACTTCAAAAAGGAGGAGGTTGTTCAATTCGACCGTATACAATATGTAAAGAAAACCCTGTCCGATCCGTGAAGGTATTGTTAGGTATCGATAACTGATTCTACTAATGCCTACAAAGCCGGGCTAAAGGTAAAAAAAAATCCCCCTAAAAAAATAAATATTATTTCGCAAAAAGAGGTAACTTAAAACATGTGCGGCAGACAATACAGGCGCGGGCGAAGAGGGGCAGGGCACGCGGCACACTGCCGCATCGCTATTCGCTCAGAATTATACCGCCTAAAATAATGTTGTCACTTTTTAAAACTTACCAAATTTTGGGGAAGTTGGAATTAATTTGTGAGAATAAAAGATTATTTCAAAATTCACTAGTATTGTTACTATGATGATTATGTAACTTTTCATATGTTATTTGGTCATGTGTTTACCTAACCTTTATTATCCTTACGGGTCGGACAGGGTTTTCTTAACATATTGTATATGCTGTTTTTTTTTTCTATGTTTGTTCGCGCATAACTTCGTCGTTTATGAACCGATTTTGATAATTCTTTTTCTGTTGGAAAGAAGACTTTCCCAAGGTGGTCCCATGATAAGGATATCAGGGTTTGATGGTGGAAGACCAGAGAAAACAAGGGAACTTTCAAAAATTGCAGGGGCGACTAGTGCATTTCTTAGCATTTTCATTAAGTATTTTAAAGCACTACAATTTAATAAAGGTCTGGAGTAGATCTGATGATGGAGCCGGGAGACAGTTGAAGGAACTCCTCAACAATTCACAGCAGCTACCTTGTGTTTGGGCTCGATTAATTTGTATTGATAAAAACTTTAAACCTAGATGGGTTGTGACTGTCATAAGAGCTCTCATGATGAAGACAAAGGCCAGTTCCGGGAACTCCTCAACGGATTACAGTAGCTACTTTGTGGTTGGACTTCATTCATTTATATTGATGAGACCTTTGCACCCACATTGGGTTAAAATAATGGTCTGCAGTAAATTTGATGATGAAGACCATAGGCAGTTGAGGGAATACTTATGTACAATCAGCTGTAGAAGTCCATTCCCACCTTAAAGACTACTGTCGCCTGCGCTAAACCGGCCACGCACACTAACGCATTATTTTTATTATCGCAGTCTTCATCTTTCTTTAAAGTAATGCAAAATTTCGTTACTTCATTTGAAGTTAAGTTAGCGGCCGCACTTAACAATGGTCTATCATAAGCGAGCGATTGTGGGTTCGATCCTTAATAACGGCAAATCTTTTTGTTGTTTCCTAAAATTTAAAATTATGATAACTGATTTGTATTTTAAAATAAAAATGTTTGCAAATAACATTTAAACGAATAGGAAAATTTACTGAATATTTATACCAAAATAGGTTTTTATTATATGTTTTAGTTTACTATAGATGTAATATAATAAATAATATAATGCAATATATTATAAAGTTATATATTATTCGGTATAGATATACTTATACTAATAAATGAAACAAACGTTGAAATGGCAGCATTGTAATATTTTATATTAAAGTAATCCTTGACAAACTTATGATATTATTATGGTAAAAAATATAAAAAACATTTTTTGTTTTTAAATATGAAAGTTATAGTATTACATGTTATCATTAAAGAGGTTATAGCTTAATTATTCATTTTCTTAAAGAAAAGAGGATTGAAGCTTAACCTGAATATTATTACAATCATAAAATAATCTATACTTAGAACACAAAACAGTGCTACACTAACACTAACAGTACAATTACAATTTTTTTGCGTGTATAGCATGCCATCCTGCAGTGCCTTTTTTCGGAGTTTGAAGGCATGAGATTATAATCTTCAAGCGCTTTCTTAGTTCAAAAGTGAACGAACTTATTTCTTATCGAATTCCGAAATTATTGTTTTTATAATTTACCAAAAGTATTTTCTATTGAAATTGCAAAAGGCGACATCTGTTAGCCATTAAGCCAACCGAACATATTACTGTCACTTAGCTAAATTACTTTACGAGTTGGTTTAGAGTCCGTTATTACGATATATAATGACATATATTTAAAACACTTTGTAGGACACTTCTGCACTGTGATTGTTATAAATTGTTTTTTTTTTTGTTTAGCTCGATAAGTCTCCACCAGTATCGCCAGTTTATTTTTAAACCACAAATGCAACCTCTCTTCTTCGCAAGATTTAAAGGTTTATTCAACGGTAAATATTGTTGTTTCGTTCCACTTGTCTCGACACATAAGCCACCTTTGTCCTCCAACCTCTTGACTTTGGCTTACAGTATTTCTCTAAAACAATAACAAATTTATTACACACTTTCAACAAGAGATTGGTTTGCACCTTACCCAAATAATAATAAAAACAACTTACACAAAAGCCGGTTTCATATTATGATATTTGAGATATATTGCTGCATATGCCTGCATATTGATTAAAAAAGTAAAACTAATAACACGAACTCGTAACTATATGTTCACCAACCAACAACAGCTAAGTAATATTATTTGAGTTATTGTAGTTAATAATAGTTATTGTAGGTAGTGGAATATTTTTTGTTCAGTTTGTTTCAAATCTACCCTCATCTTTTTATAATGACTATAATATAGAAAAAATCTTAAAATAAAGTATCATCGTTAAGTTGCAGATCGGTATTTTTACATATTTTTGTTGTCAGCATTCATAACTCACCAATAAACATTTCAAAAATATTTTGTAAGTTATTAGATTTGAACTCGAACCACCTTGAACGCCTATAAAGACGAGAACCGCTAGGCTATTTAAACACTTACTATGAGCGTTGAAATTAGTAAGTAGTACCTAACAATCATAAGCGGGCAGCAAGTTGTCAAAGTGTATAAGTGTGTATCAAACTTTATTATAGAAGAAGGTCGTAACTACAACTAGTATTGCTTGGCCATAGTTTTGTGAGATTGTAACTCGACTTTTGGTCTTGACTGTACGGGTAAAAATTAAAGTAAACAAAATTAGGTACGTCGTTTCCCAACTATATCTGCGTCAGCTTTCAGTCTGACCAGATGCAACTGAATATACAACGTGTAACATAAAGGGTATATACATAACAAAGGCATGGCATCTTTACATAATATCAAACGATATTGGAAGGGTTTTTTAATCCTATCTCTTTATGTTAGGAAGTTATGAGGAAAAACACCGCCTGTGATAGGCTACTATCGTACTAGTCGCACAGAGATATTGAAGACATTTATCGGATTTTGGCAAGTAACGTGACGGGTAACGAGTAGTTATTAGCGTATGTAGTGTGCTGCCATGTTTGTTATGATTTGATTTTAAGAAACACACGAAACCGAAAATTAGGTACCAATTTTTTGAGTATTTTATTTTGAGTTGAAACCCTTCCGGTATCGTTTGATATCATCTAAAGATGCCATGCCCTAGGTATGTACCTATATACCCTTTTTGTCACACGTTGTATAGTACTTTTAACAACTAAACAGTGTAAAATAAAAACTTTTTTACAAAAAACAACCGACTTCCAAAAACCACTACAAAGTGAAAAATAACTAATTTCGGAAGTCGGTGTCAAAAAACGAATATACAAAACCAAAGACACCGACTTCCGAAATTAGTTATTTTTCACTTTGTAGTGGTTTTTGGAAGTCGGTTGTTTTTTGTAAAAAAGTTTTTTTGAAGTCAAGTTGTTTTCACATCTGTATGATATTTGAGGCCAACTTCTCCATATTAACAATCAATCGTATCGCGGGTTCGATTCTCGCACGGAACATACATTTTCATGGTCTAAATGAGTATGAGTTTAAATGTTTATAAACGCACCCACGATACATGAGTAATTGCTAGTGAAAGGCAACAAAAATAATATATTCTAAATACCTACCTATATATTATGTATATTTTTAATAATATCAAAATGTTGCTAAGGTGTAAAATTTGTTTTTGTGCATAGTTTTTCCCATAAGTACATTACTACTATCTAGTTAGATTATAAAAAAAAAAAAAAACATTCACAAGATTGTGATCACTCTAATAAATTTTCTCTGTATAACATTATTGGTTTAACGCAATACTATGACACAAAGTAGCTCCACTCAATACGAAATAAGGCCGGCGCCAAATGAAGCAGATGTTATTAGCTATTGAGTAGATGAATTCGACTGAAGAAATAACAAATGCTACAATGAAAAGCAACATAAAAAAACAAACGGGAAAGAAAAGAAAAAGTATAGAAAACATACATCTGTCGTGAACCAAATTTAAAGAAACCGACATTAGGCGACGTTTTGTTGCGACAATTTTTCTAGAACATGTTATGTTACGTAACATTAATAACGAGCTTTTAGAAAACTTTAACTGTTTTCTGGCGCTAGAACGATATAGAGAAACAGGCAAAATATAATAAAAACGTTAGCCAGTTTCTTAAGTCACTAAATTCAACTAATTCAAATAAAAAATAAACTGCAGATAAATATTAACTCACATGAACTTGTCAAGAAAGGAAGTCGATACAAGTATGAACGAAACCAGTTACAATTGATTTAAGGCAATAGCTGGTCCCGATATGTTATAAACTATAAAGCAAGTATTATTTTTCGTTAATTTTACCCCAATCCACGACTAGTGGATAATGAACCTTCTGCAACAAGCCAGAGGGACAGTTAAGCACGGTAATGGTATGTCTGTCCCCCCCGGCGCGACTCAGGGACGAGATTACAACACTATTAAATTTAGGGATGAAAAATGAGAGTTGTATTTGATTTCGAATTGCAAATATAAACGAAACTATTTATTCGTCGAAGATTAAAAAGGTTTAGGAATAATTAAATAACTATTTATTTGAATGGGGAGCGGAATGACACACCTATAGTACCTATCAGTTGCTTTTGTAAATATGTCTAAGTTGTGACAATTTAACGAGGGATATGGGTTGTTGAATGGTGCTCGTTATGCGCCAATTGTCAATACACCATTGTACTGTTATTTAGTTTCATCAATGAGCTAGAACCTGCCACTTTAGTGTTTCACTGTTTTAATATTTGGGTCATCATTCAATGGTACAAAGTGTGAACGTGACACGCTGGTGAAATCCTAAATAATGATCATAATTTACGCAAACAATGAAAGTGTTATACCTGTGGGACACGGTCGTGTTTAAAAACATCACAAAAATAACTCCTCTCATACAAAATGTTTCATAAAACAAAAGTATAATAAATTAACTGCGCCCTTTAAAAACTTTGCATTGTAAATCATTGGGAAACAAAAAATTGTTGCAATGCAACGTTCGTAATACACACATACGTGCAACAACTGAAGACAAACTCATTACATCGTTGTAAAATGTCCAAGTGTGTGTAGCGAGTTGTTGCTGCCACTATTTACTAGTTGTCTGAATGTTTTCTTTAGATAAGTTAATATATCAAACTATTTATATTTGAGGAGCAATAAGATCCGGCTTGATTGAAATTCATAGCACTTCCTACAGAGTCCGGAGGAAATATAATAAGTCAAGCTTATCTCACTAACGGCCTATTGTGCTATCTCGAGGTAATTTAATATATTAAGGCCATGGCTAATCCCACTTATGGCCTCCTATGTTACCAGGATACAATAAAAAAGAGACAACCGAGCTTTCGTGGCAAATGGCGTCAACTAGCAAAATTCGATATAAAGCGTGGTTGGCATTGTGAGATATACAATGGTCGGTAATGCACGCCTGCCTAACGGCTCATTTACATTATTCAAAGCTGCGGCAAGCGTAAGATGTCTAATATTATGTAAGGAGGTCACAATATGTATCGTTTGGATCTGAAGACCACCTTTTATGCCTATTTTCATCTATTTAAAGTTTAATATAAACATTTTTTCACATTCAGCAAGTACGTTAGTTCAGTCTTCAAGATCAACTAAAATGTGGCTTTATAACAGTATCATTTTCTATCGGTACAAAAATTTTGTGAATATTGATTGTTCGGGTAATCTATGGGTACAACCCGTAATCAGAAACTATGGTAATCGTACGAAATGACCGACCCATCGACTTTCGTAGTTTGTGTGAAACTGAAATCGCCCTGTATGCTCTATAGCGCTCGAGAGGTCAACTAATGAAAACGGTTCACAATATAGCCGGGACATAGTTTGTTCACAGTATAGCCGGGACATAGTAGTTTGCACGAGCATAAAATACCGCGCGGAGTTGTTCGACCACTGCTTTAGAATTAACTAGTCATTAAGGTACATTAGTCACTGCGAGAGTTCATTAGTCAAAGTAGGGTTTAGTGGTGTGTTTGTAGGAGGTGGGAGTGAAAAGTATTTTTCCTTTTGAGCAAACGCGGTTTTAGTAAAGGAAACTTGACGATCGAGTGTTAATTTTATCAGATTTTGTATTCATGCAAATAACGATGACAACAGGAAAGAAACAAATATATGAGACAAAATAAAATAAAACAATAAGAAAATGACTCAGTTTTTCAATAGCTGTGACGAACAGAATTAGAAACGCGTTGTTGTCGTTTATGAGTTGACGCTGCATAAATGAAAATATAAAACTACATTTATTACATCGACGGGCCTGTAGAGGTCATATCGTGCGCGGCAAGACCGTGAAACGCGACGGATACAATACACGGGCCATTGAACACAATTGCGTGGAACGAATCATACACGAATGTATGTAAAACTAATGCCGGTTAGATACTAGGGGAGAAAAACGTGTGTTGTGGAGGAGGTACACTCATTCAAATGATTTGTTATGAAGATCAAATCATTGAGTTGTGATTAGGTATATAGACGAACTTACTGACTAGACTAGGCATTATTAGGTATATCGTAGCACGTAAACTTTTTGTAAACCTCGCATAACTTAGTAAGATTTGTGACCTGCACGGAATATTTAGAAAATAATATGCTAGTAGAAGTATCAGCCTATAATCGTCACTCGGTAAAAAACCAGTATTCAAATACAAAGTGCTTTGTCTTTGAAACCATAGTTATGCAAAACTTTACAAAACTATCGAGACTATCCCTAACATTTAGTTTACGTAACACATTAGTAAGCTCAACGCAACGAGTCTCCAGCTGAGACAATAAAGGGATTTTCTCAAACGTTTCGCAACGCCCCCACTCGGCCGTCAGCGCAGATTAAATAAACTATTAATCTCTATCCAAAAGATATATTTGCTTAGCGACATTCGGAATATCGCAACAAAGGGTCGCCAAAACTGATATGACTACGGAAACATTAGCATCTATGCCTCTACATCGCAGAAAAACTGCATTTACTTTTACGATGAATGTAAACTGTAAAGTCGGTTATCCTAATCGTATAGAGTTGTTGTCGAGATTTTATTTCCGTTTAATTTTAATTACAGTATTTACTGTAGCACTTCATTTTTATAAATCGTTTGTTATTTTATGTTATGATGTTTCAATTCAATGTTCTAAGGGACTGAAACAATTTGCCAGCGGCGGTGTTTCCGTCGGACAACAATTTGAGGGTCTTCAAGGCTAGAGTGAATAGGCTCTTAATAAACTAGTGCGCTTTATCATCAACGATTACGGCACTGCTTACCATCAGGCAGGATTGCGGTCAAGCGCTAGTTTATAATTTGTAAAAAAAAAAAAAAATTGTTCAGGAAAAGTTTAATAGCCGCGCGTAGCCTTCTGGACAGGATCTATGTAGCACTAGTACCTCGGGTACACGTGCGTGGACTCGCATGTAAAACACCTCATCTGGACAGGCTCTTAGGAATTTAGATTGAACGCGAGCCACGAGAGCGGCTCCTTATATTATGTACGATATTTTAAAATTGAATCTTTTCGGTTCTGCGTATGTTTATATTGGAACCAATAAAACTGAAGTATTCCACAATTCAAAATAAACACGTAAACTACACCCCGGTTGTTTATTTATACCATTCTGAGGTTTAAACTGTTGGCTGTTCACTTATTTATTTATGTTCATTACAGAAGCCGTGTAACTTGTATTTTTAAAGTTTCTTTAATCGCTTGTTATAGACCTCCCGCAGTTGCGTATAAACTTTAATGGACGCAAAATATTCTTTATACAGATGCAATTACGTTCGCCGGTGGAACAAAATACAACTTAATATTCACAAAGGATTCTGTGTCAATTGAATGTTGAATAAAAGTGCGTTTCCAACAATAACATGCGGTGAACGGTCGGCGCCATTGTGTACAAACATTGGGCCAAGCTGGGCATTTTATCATGCAAATGGGCTTTGGACATTGTACGATATAATTCGTATACTCACAGCGCAGGAGCAGCTGCGCGTGCGATGAGGCGAGACGGACATAACACTTTGTTTACAAAAAAGTAAAAACATAACGATTACATTTATACATCAAGTTGCAGATAGACTATTTGCTTCGGTTCACTAAGTGGTCTGAACCAGGTGACAGTAAATGTATGCAGCAATCACCTAATAATATTTGAATTTTAATTGGGTATTAAAAAGATAATATTATCAAAAAGTATCATAATACTAGCTCATAATAGCATCCTCACATAAAATTCCTTTAGGCTGGGTTTGAAAGCAAAATAACTGTCATTACGAGACAGTATTAGTTATAGTACAGTAGTTACACAGTAGCTCAAGTTATATTGGATTAGATACATTTCTAACAATTTCTCCACAGACACATGTAACAAAAAAAACATATGTCTCTATTCAAACAAAATACAAATCCACAATACCGAACTCTCATTTTAAACTAGATTCAAACTAGATTGTTACTACAAGTAGTGTTACGTAGTACAAGTAGTACAAGTAGTACAAGTAGTACAAGTAGTACAAGTAGTACAAGTAGTACAAGTAGTACAAGTAGTACAAGTAGTACAAGTAGTACAAGTAGTACAAGTAGTACAAGTAGTACAAGTAGTACAAGTAGTACAAGTAGTACAAGTAGTACAAGTAGTACAAGGGTGCGATCAAAACAAAAACATCCCAACCATCAACATTAAATGAAAAACAGTTCAAGTGTTGTCCGAATGCACCCCTTTTTTTAAAAGGCGTGATTCTGAGGTCATTGTAAGGGGTGACGGGGGGTGACGTAGAGGAGTATCGACTACAGAAGGAACAGCCAGAAATATTGTCATTATTGGGTTGCACTCATTGTAGTTATAAAGTAATTTTAGCACATATTTTAATTAGTGACAGTTCGATAGACCTGGGGCTTAAATGATTTATGATAAGTTCGTGACCACTGTAGCAAAGTACATATTTCTTTATGGGATATCAGAATATACATACATAATAAAAATTCGGTCAAATGCAAGGTGGTAGGTATACTGATTTCATAACACATGAGTCTGCTCGATAACATGAATGACCTACGCAAAAATATGGTATTACAAAAACAAAATCCGCCCCAATTTATGTGCTAAAAAGATGAAGCTTAGCATGGATATGTGTAACTACCACGTCAATATTTCGATATTTCATCCTTCTAGCACTAACCATTTGGAAGGCAGGCCGATCAGACACGGATGCACATGACGAAACTTCCAAGACGTGAACTACGGAACCCTAAAAATACAACGTGCGGCCTAAGTCAAATTCTACTCCCCTAATAATATTAAACTAGATGTGAGCTTTTACTAGTTAGGTTTTTTTCTGAAAAGACCTCCAGCGTGATTTAATGAATTACCCATATATAGAGTGGGCTCTCTGCGGTTACTGATTCAGTGGTCGTAGTGCATCGGTTAGCCGAGCTGGCACGCGGGCACGTGCTGTGCAGTGCCAAGTCGCCGGCATATTGCGGATGCGTGAGAAATTGTCTGTGCCTATATTACGGGGGCTGGGCATGTTTTTGTTTATTTATGAAATGAAAGGTTTCACAAGGATAATATACATGTATGTACGGAACCAAAATAAAATCAAACTTATTGACGTTGCTGGGCAGCGGTTGGAGGATTGTGTATGAAAGGAATAATTATTTAAAACAATGAAAGAATAACTACAATCTACTCTATCGTTAATGTCGTTAAATATAAATTAAGTGAACACGCATCCATCTTCATTATTAAGAGATCTAAGAGCCGTGATACGGAAGCTTAGCTGTAATCTTTACAAGTGAGCGCCGCGCTGTGGGAAACACAGAAAAGTAACAGTTGTTAATACTGGCTTCCTATTGGTCCTTCCATACCAATTCATGACAGTTAAAATCAAAAAGTTGTAATAGAGGCCGTAACCGAATAAATATTTTATGTACAATTAAAAAGCAGGCCGAGTAGAACTTGAAACAACAACGACCCTAACGGCGCAAATTCAGCTAATAGTTAATCTGTAACCATTGCGTAGTAACAGAGGAGTCGTTAGTCCGCCACGGTGCGCAAACAAGCAATCAGCGTGGAGAAATAAAACAAACAGATGCGGTCGTGTCGCGCCTATCAATGTGTTACCGTGATGGCGACTCGCTTTTATTTTTATGAGCGTTTTACGAGCCTCGAAAGGATTTGTTTTAGAGCCGTACGTGATAAATGCACCGCTGGGATTGAATAACGTTTGGTTCGGTTCCTACTTGTGACGTTTGTGAACATTGTCGATGAGTGTTCGTACTGGAACAGATGTCTATCTCGCCATCCACTCGTCAGTGATGGATGGATGGCTCGAGGGAGACTTGCTAATCAGAATTCTAATTGTAGATTTTGTTATTATCTTTTTTTTGTGGTAGTTTTTGAAACTGCAGAATTTACAACTTGATGAAGGTAATCTCGATCAATTTCAATCATAATAATAGTTTACTTTAAGTAGAACTATCCATTTTTTACAATATATACATTTTATATTTAATTATGTACCTCTCTCGGCAGGTAGACGACGTCAGTAAGAGGGTGCTACTCATCCTTCATATTCCAACTCAACGTGTTTTATTCTTCTTCGTACCACGATAATAGTACTTTCTCAAGGCATAACTTTGTTTATTTTATTTGTGATCCCATAAGACTAAATAATAATAATCATTGCATTCATAGGTGGAATCTGGGACCACGGTTCAGGTTCGAAAAGCCTCCTCTGCTGCTGTCGCTGAAAACCAGTGCGGTGCTCTGATTTGCATAAGGTCGCTTGCATAATTTTGCGTAGATTTGACGTATGTCTCCCATTCTTGTTTTGTTTCTTGTTGTGTTTTTGTATTTTTCTGTAGGCACTGCACTCATTCCGTCCAACGAATCTCACTGCCACCAATGAGCTAATCAAGACTGTAACTGTCATAAGTTTAGTCCTGATTACAACACTATAGTGCACACGTGCGAGTGGTCAGTCTGACTGTCCCGCCTGGTACAATTAGACCACGACGTACCCGACTGTAGACCCCTCCACCACGTGCACGCCTGGCGCACCGCTGCCGCCAATCAAACGATAATACAACAAACACCAATAATCCCCAGCCTTAGGTGTTAAGTTAATTAATTCAAAGTACTCGAAACATTCAGCGCATAATTGAGTAGTTTAAGTGGCTGTTCCAACAGAAACATAATATAAATCAATTTATTGTATAGGCGTAAGGGCGACTGCACTGTAGCTGAAATCGTAATGCTATCAATCTAACACACTAACAGTAGCAATGGCATTTTAATATAATAACTTTCATTAACGTACTGCTGTGAAAAAAATACCTAAGTCTGTCCAATTGTAAAAAAAATTCTTACTATGCGGCAAGTGATTACTATGACAGCCTTTTGTAGTGTTAGGTGTGTATTTGGAAAGATTTAGTGCATTAAAATTAGATAAGTATTGAATATTTGTTTCGGAATAACGCCCGTTGTTGATATTACAATAGTAACTCTATTAATATTCCTGCTACATATTATAACTGATTTAGATTGTTAATGTCTATATGTTGTAAACATATTACCAACACATGCCAAGACTATTATAAACAACTCAAAATATAAACCAATATTTAAAAGATACTCAAATCAATTGACCCAGACTTAGTTTTATGTAGTTTACAAAGAAAGAAGAAAATCATTGAAATAAACTTCATAGCCGATGCGTTTATGCTAAAGTTCCCTAATGAATAAGTCTTAAAATAATAATATCTTAAAAAGACTCACAATCCTAAGCCCTTTTTATTTTGACAGAGGACATCGATGTTAAAATCACCAAATATGACACATATTATTGAAAAAATATTGCAATAATTTATGTAACTTTTTTATAAATAAATAACATATAGGTAGTTCTGTTCATTGCAACTACGATAGCAGTACCTAACATAATATACATAATATGTATAGCCCGGTGTCAATTCTTTCGTACAACATATTTTTCGAATGATTCAGATTTATACAATAAGTTTATTAATTGCATAAATTCTTAAACTTGTCTTTTTTTCCTAAAAATTTTGTATGAAATCATTTTGTGGTAAGTCAGTGCAAAAATAGGAGCATTAAATTTGTTTAAGAAATATTCAATAACACGGATAATTTAGTTACACGGTTAAATAGTCTTATTGGGTAATATACTTTCCACATAAAGTTTTAGTTTGTCTATCTTATTGCTAATTCCACACAAATGTTTATCAAAAATAGACTACTTACAACTTCATTCGTTTTTTTACTATTCTTTTCTTTATACTAACTTTATTTAAGTGCTTCACATATTAAGACAATTTTTCAACAATGAAAGGACAAGGATATTATAGGCTTCAATGACATTCGTTTTTCCGCACATTTATTTCGACCTTCAAAGATAGACTTTCCAACACTTGCCCACCTCATTAGAAGTCGATTCCTGCTCACAACATGCAATGTACAAAAATGTTTCCGTAGGTAACAGATTACCAGTGTTGTCTAACTAACAAAGTACTTTTCAGAAATTCAAGAAAGAAGAAACTTGACAGTTCTGAGGTCAAAAGTAATTCTGTGCTTACAAACCGAAAAAAGTAATTTACCATTTATAACGAATGAGGACAAAGTAACCAAAGAATCGAGCTTAGCATTTTAATTAAGAAACATAAACAAAGAGACAATTTAATTGAAACGTATCAAGCAACAACTCAAGACGCGCATCGAAAGCAATTTCCTTATTACCGAACAAAGTCAACAAACACAGGAATTTTAAGTGAACGAACATATCGTATACGTAAAGCATTAATTAGGAGCTCACGGACGATATAACTGAGTACAAGAGAGACAAACACAGAAGGTGCACTCGCTATAGGTAGCTAACGACCACCAATTACCAACACAAGAGACCGCGTAATTGTTACAGCTTCAGTAGCAAATAAAACCACTCCGCAAGTTTAAGCCCTCATGGTACATCTCAGCCCACTCTCTAAGGCAGTGTTTTTCAACGTGTGGGTCGCGACCTCCTAGGGGGTCGCCAAGTCTCATTGAGGGGGTCGCCATTTTCTTTAAAATTATAGAAGGTTCAAAATGGAATCAAATAATTATAAATATTAATAAATATTTAAGAAAATACTTTAAAGTTTCTGTGGTTGATTGTGGTTATTCTGTTTAACCAAAATATACTCAAAGTGACTGACTAAATTCAAAGTTAACAGCAGCAGGGAAGGGGGTCGCGAAATATTTTTTAACACTAAAAGGGACGTGCAATGAAAAAGGTTGAAAAACACTGCTCTAAGGGAAGGAGGCCATGTATGCCTGTAGTGGAAACGTTATACAATTGAATTGTGTAAATATCATTGTGCTGCTTTTATGTTTTTGAAACTGATTTTCTAATCCATAGTACAACAGTGGATTCCTTATAGAATCTTTCAGAATCCGACGAGACATCGTGTAGAGACGACCATAACTTGATCTTCTGTGTTTTGTAATACTATGCTATTAATTACTGAAGAACGAAACTTGAACCGTGCTCAATGCTTGCTGCTCAACAATTGATTGAGTCAACACCGCTTATGAGCATCACTGCCCTTTTTGTTTCGAGTGTTTAACTAAATTAGTAAGCAGGTATGTGTTTACTTTACCTCTTAACCGACAATATTTGATTTAAAAAAAGACGTTTAAGAACATGAGATGACAAAATAGTTTAAAATTCTAAACACAATTTTAGTAGACGTAAAATATTAAAACTTCATTTTCAAAATGGTTAGACGTGCGACGCGACAGCAAATTCAATGAGGGCAACATCGTATGTAAAATATTTTTAAAGTAAACGTCGAGAAAATAGGTTCGTTTTCTAAATTCAAAGGTTAAATATTCGTATATTTTCAGTGTATTACCCCCGATTATTGTATATCTCTCATAGTGTATATTGCCCTGAGTAATACAGCTTCGTTAATATTGCTCTATCGTGCGACCACTTAGTACGGCAGGCGCGTACGCATCTCGGACGAATCAATTAGTTTGCTCCGACATTACAACCGCTTTCCCTCCTGTTGAGCCGTTGAGTTAAAGGTAAAGTTATTAATTTCATGTGGATGTTGTGAGTTATATTCCACGCTGCAGTGGGAGCAGGGAGGGTTATACCTTGTAACTGTCATGTCTATTTGAACGGGCTATGAAAGCGCGAGCTTTTTGTATGGCACTAATTAGTATTCCAGTACTTTAATTATTTATTTTTACTTGTTTTAGCCACGAGTAAAAGAAGTATACATCTATCAGTTTCATAATCATTGAAAATCGTCTCTAAGATATCGTTAACTTCCAAACTGGCTGGACTGTTATAAACTTTGTCGTCTTCTCGTATAGTAATAAACTAATCACCATATAAACCGTGCCTCACTCAGCCGAAGAGTTAACATTTCTTTAACTTTGAGTTACTTGGTTCTATAACAACTTGATTAGTTTTAACATGTAGTCATAGAAAATTTCATTAGTTACATGCACAGATAGAGCTATATGAATGTTGTTCAGTTTTGCATTATCTAATATGTATTTCATTGTCATTGGCTAAAATTTAATAAGTCTTCAATTTGGTTCAATCTTCTACTATTCAAATTCTTGAATCTTCTGAAACTAGTCAAAGGTCTATTAAACTCCAACCCTCAAAGGAACTGATTGGTTCGATCTAATCTGCCACACAGTTATTACGTTGTTCTAAGTTACATGAACTTAATAAATAATCAATTCCACATACAAGATGTTGAGACTTTCAGCTGTGGAGCGAAACGTGCTTGTTTCTAAAGTTTTGTCTCGAAGGAATCAATTTACTAAAGTATGTTACTATAGCTTACAAACTTTCCCTCTGCGAGTTATTATTATAGAATTATCGGCGAATAATTAGCACGTCAGAGATAACAGCGTCTACTCCATTACCCGGCGGAAGGCAACAGTTAGAGTAGTAATCAATTAGCTTTGAACCACTTCTATTAAAGACTTCCTTGACTAATTAGACTACATTTTAAATAGAACCAACCTTTTCGCTCATTATAGTTTTCATAGTGACTTTTGCTCATGAAATTATAAAAAAATTGAAAAGTTATGAAGAGGTATTATTATAATGATGCGGCCGTGAAAGGTGTGTTTCCCGCATGTCTGTGGCTCGGGAGCTGGGAGTCGGGTCGTGCGGTGTCGGCGACGAATCAATTAGGTCGACACCGCACACCCATTACCGACGCCCGGAGACTCTGATACCAGTCACGAAAGCTGAGCGAAAGCAAATACTTAAAGTAGGTTTCAGGAAGGACTTTGAAAAAATTTTGTAAAAAGTAAGGGAATGTGGATTATTTTAGTAAGGACTTCTAATCAATTCTTTTGAGAACGACCTGAAAACCTATTGACTGGATATGGATTAAGAAAAAAATAAATTCCGAGTACTCAGATCAAGGGTTTCAATTATATTTTCAAAGAAAACGTATTATTGTACCCAAAGCTACTGCCTATGATTTGTCGGCAGTTATATTTTGTCGCGCATAACTCCGGCGGGATTCGCGGTTCGATTCCATTCGACACAGTATCTTTCAATAGTTCCTGTATATCTACACGTTTAGGTTCGTACCACGTGTAATAAGCAGGTGATACTTACACACATTGTACATTAATCACTACATCGTCGTTAACATTTGTGCGCTAGGATAGCATATGAATTATTTATTGTTGGTCTGTACTCAGTATGATTCTAATAAAAGGTATATAACAATTAAATAATTTTAGCATCATGAACCTAATATTAGGCTGAAAGTTATCAGGCAGCTCGTATATAGTGTATGAAAGACCTTTACATCTAGCGAGCGCTCACAGCTGGAGAGTCTTTAAATAGAAATAATTTGAATTCTCCTGTAACAAATCTTAAGCTGTCAGCAGATGATATGCGTAAGATACTGCGAGAATGGACGCTTTCTATAATAATAGTGCACACGGAACACAAACGGATCAGGGCACTACAACTAACATGTAACGTAATAATAGTTTACCAAGAACTGGTGAATAACTGCCGCACATCACGTTCAGAGCGACTGTGTACGCGGGGGGCGTCAAATATTGCTCAAATAGTGCTTTTCATATGAAGATGCTTCGGGTTCGATGAATTTCAAAGACCAGTCTTATAGATAGTCTACCGTTTTAGTATCTTATTAACCCAGTGAGTAACAACTAACTATTATGCAATATAGAGAAGCAGGATATCCAAGAGTGAAAATTAGGAAATAGGCCCATAAACCATTTATCCTAGAAGCATAATAACTTGCAAACTTACAACAGGTAAGTTGTAAGGTTGCAAGTTATAAGTTAACCTTATAACTTATTACTATAACCTTATACATTATGTTTCAAAGGTTTCACTAAGGAGGTACATGAGGTTGTTATAGTAAAGTAGTAATACACAATGAGGTATAACTGTTTGAATAGTAGGTACTCAAATGGTAGCCTAAAAGGTTATATGTACTTTTATGATATTCAATCCCTACTACCGATATGTGTAGAAGTGGGACAGATGCCCAACTGTGGGCGAAGGAGTAGCAAGGTTTGTACTTTTATAGTTTTTTTTTATAAAAATAATTCAATTACAAATATTGATAGAAGAAATCAAATAGTATTTTTTATTTACTTATTTATTATAAAAAATCACAGCAAATGATTGATATTACGTTCAAACAAACGACGCAGATGTGAAGCTCGTAATTTCCTTGATGTCACTCGCGTGCAATGTACCGCGAGTCTCGGTAAATATTCAATTAGGTTCGTTTGAACCGCGGCCGCGGCGCGTGGGGTTGAGGCACTAACATTAAAATTGATGATCATATGTAGATTTAGAGATTCTTTGCATTGTGATAGTAATTCATTGTGTTATTAGTTTTATTTTATTTGTTTTTAGAAAATATTCTTTCCACCATTTGTAGCAGGCAAACATAAAATACACTCAATGAAAATATCTAGATTAAAAGATATGAGGTGTGACTCTCTCACACCACTAGATCGCGTCTGGTCACATCGCGGCGCGCGGCGGGTCGGCCGTCACCATCAGCTAGGGCTTCCAATCCGGAGTTCCGGAGTTCCGTAACTCCGGAGTTTCGGAGCGATTTTAAGCATTTTTCAAATCCGGAGTTGAAACCGATTTTCGTAAACTTTAACAAGTGTTTATTTTTTGTTATTGTTGTTTTAACATTTTACAATGCGTATTAGTTGTCTATTATAACGTTTGCCTGTCAGATAGTAAACTTTTAAACAAAAAGACTGATTCTTTCTAAACAAATGTTTATTTTTTTATGATTGTTTTAATCCTTATCCTTGCTAATATTATAAATCGGAAAGTGAATTTGTTTGTTCCGCTTTCACGCCGTAACTTCTGAACCGATTGCTTTGAAATTTTGCAGACGTAAAGTTAGAAGTCCGGATTAAATAATAATACTTTTTAGCTAGGAAAAATTTGATATACTCGAGGGAAAACAAAATAGATGGCGCTGTGTGTTGTTTAAAAAAAGGTAATATATTGCAAACGAATATGCATATGTTAACTTAGAAGCTAAATGATACGATAATCAATTCCCGAAAATGAGGAATTCCCGAGGGATGACGTATAATTTGGTTTATCGTCCCTTACTATCCTTATCCTCACTAATATTATAAATCGGAAAGTGGTTTTTTTAGGTTTGTTCCGCTTTCACGCCGTAACTACTGAACGGATTGCTTTAAAATTTTGCAGACGTAAAGTAGAAGTCTGGATTAAATACTTAATAGGGTACTTTTTATACCGGAAAATTTGATAGTCCCGAGGGAAAACAAAAATATTGTTAGCTTCAAACCAGTTCGGTGATAGATGGCGCTGTGTGTCGTTTAAAACAATATAATATATTGCAAACGATTATGCACATGTAAACTTAGAAGCTAAATGATAGAATAATTAATCCCCGAAAATGAGGAATCTAAAAGCGCGATATAACCGAACTCCACGCGGGCGAAGCCTCGGGCGGAAAGCTAGCATTTTATAATCAGTATTAGATGTCCATTATAATTTATGTCTGTCAGGCAGTATATTTTTGAACAAAAACACTGATTTATTATTAAATAAAAGTTCTATTGATTAAAATTAAGGGTATTTTTATTCATCTCTAAAAAAGCTGTCGACTCCGGAGAAAACTCCGGAGTTACGGTTTTGATTGCTCAACATCGTAACTAGCTCCGGAGTTGATAAGTATCCGAGTTTGGATGCCCTACCATCAGCTACTCAAATAGTCGCGCAGTTTTTTAGTTTGTTTCGAGAGGACTCTTATTTATAAATTAGGATACTCCCGATCTAAATACGCCCGTGTGTATATATCTGGTCTTATAGAGTAGGTAACTGATTTTGGATGAACTTTTCCGTTCGGACCATAACAGTGTCATTTTTACGAACAACTTGCACTACGAGAACACTGAAACGACCAACATTTATATAGAAAAAATGTAGACAGTTGACAACCAAACTATTGTGTGTCACTTACATACATATACATAATAATAAAATAAAATAAAAAAAAAAAACGTAAAACCGTTTTCATAATCGTAACGTCGTAGTAGGTACTTTTCAGATTTAGTAAAATAAATATAGTTTAAAAGACTAAAAATATGCTTTTAAAAAATATCAAACTTAAAAGTTAAAAATAATATAAAAAAAGCGTGAGGCCTTAATATACAAAAATTATTGCATAAAGCGCATCACGTTTTTTTTTTAATTTTTTTTAACTTTTTAATTTGATATTTTTAAAGCATGTTTTTTTAGTCAACTATATGTATTAAAAAAAAAGAACGAACGAACGTATAACGGTGGGACATTTTACAGTAATGAGCCGCTCACTCGTAGTCCAGAGTTAGAGATGGACAAACAAACAAACAAGCAAGCAAGCAAACAAGTAAGCAAGCAAGCATACAAGTGAAATTAATAAAAAGCATGTAAAAAGGATGTTAACAAACTGCCATTGACATTCAATACCCACTCTAATATCTTCATAAACAGTGCTAATCTAAACATCTTCACAAAGCAGCTTCAGCCAGCACTATGGAAAACTCATCCGACGGCGATAGCGTTGCCTCGTAGCAACTCGACAACCAGTTGCACTTCGATTATGTACGATTATTATGCGATTATTATATTTAGATGTTAGAGTCAAAATTAGTACTAGGTTTAGATCAAAAGAAACTGAAAAGTACCAGCGTATGTTTTCAGAATTAATTACGTTATTTACACTTTCTATATAAAAACAAATCACTTTTGTAAATGACTAAAGAGATACAGTTATTCTTTAACAAGCTGGTCTATTTGTTAAGGCAATCGTAACCTTATTTGATTTCGTTTGATGTCTTCATGCCCGTATGTGACGGAATGACACTATTCCGTAGGGGAGTAGGGGACATCATAATGACCAATTTATGAGATATCTTATTTTCTAATTCTGTCTCGTTAAGATAGGGACTTATTAAAGAATATATAAAACTTACTTTAATAGCGGTACACATATTTCAACTGGTTCAGATAAACAAATATTCGTTTGTCTCGTTTTTTAAGTCATTTATTTATTGGCAAGTTTTTAAATGAGAAAAAGATCGAAGATCGGACTGTCGGTAATAAATACTTTGTTACAAGAAACAGTATTGTAGATTTTGATAATGGAAAATTATGAGAATAAGTATTATAAACTGCACCATATGTATTTATTACGATTACAGTTACAATTTTATTAGCTATACCCGTAATATAATAATACTGAACCAGTGAACACATCGTAGTGCAGTTCTGCGTGCCCCATTCATTCATTCCAGTAGTGAGCTAACAATGGAGCTAGACCCAACGGATTAGTTATGCCTAAGTCGCGGAACAAAAAGCTGGATAATTGCGCTGGCGAGTAGTCGCGCCAGTTACTCGCGCTAACTGGTGTAAGTAGTTAGTGGCACGTGTGGACGGATGTGGACGTTATTGTTGGTGGCAATAACTGTGTTCTTTGTACAACTTACAACTATTGTAAAGTTTTATGTTAATTGTAAAATATTAATCTTGCTGAAATATTGTTTTTAATTCTCAGGTCTACAACTTTAACGCAGCACAGAAAACTGTCAGTCAATATCGTGATAGAATAGTTCTTTATTTGTAAAGAAAGTAGTGTACAAAATACAGATGTTAGGTTTAAGAAAATCTTGCAAACAAAAGTTAAAATTAATAAATCTTTAGGTACTGCTTGACGGTGAAGTGTGGTGATTGGACAGTGATGTCTCTGGTGCTGTTTCATTTCTGTTTTTTTTTTTTAGTTTAGGTATACAAATATATACACATTTTTTATTGAAAAGGTGATGTCAAGAAGCTTTAGAATTCTGGGAACATCCGTTTCCGTAACATGTCCGTGCAGGTCACAAAATACTCTATATCGAACGAGTACGAATCCACAGAGTTACAGACAATAATATACTATTAAGGCTAAGCCTTTATGATTCGTACTCTGATATTATTTATGTGCCAAAACACCTAAATAGCTGGCACAAATTAAAGTTTACAGGTTAGTGTTGACATAGGCTCCTAAGGACTTCGGTGTATTTAGGAGTTATTGAGAGAATAAGCAATCACTACGTATTAACTCAAACTTAATGTGATATTGTGGATAGAGGACCATTTACATAATGGTAGTTTGTTGGACACTCGAGGACCGAGTAAAGTTTCGATGGAACTGTGTCACGTCATGCTTCAGAATTTAATGTGGTCTCGATAGTAATCTATTTTGGTCCTGTCGCCTGTGCTTCCCACGCGCGCAAGCCTTCTGTTAAGGATGGTCCTTCATTTACCTCTTCTAATTCTGAATGATTGTTGAATATATATAATCTGATCGTAAATAATGATTTAGGACCGGCGACACCGATAGTATCCTCTATACTCTGTAGCTTTAAGTACTAAACCGAACACATTATCAATTTGTTAGTCCCGTGTATCAGTTTTGTGGATCGTTTGGCTTTACGACGTCGACGTATTGAATATTGGTTTGCTCAGTCAGTGCTCCTACGTATTAGTTCGTATTTTGTGTATTGTTTGTACACAACTTACATAAGCGCAGATATTTTATTGAAGTATTTCAATAAATTCACTTACAATTTGTTGTGAGAAAATATGGGTTGGGAAAACATCGGAGAGTTGAGTGCCAACTTATGGTATATACGTTGGCATTCAAAAGGTTGAGGACTCGCCACAAATTAAATTGAACGCACGATATACAATATCAAGAGCCTACAATATCCCAATTTTCCATCCACTGCAGATATTTAAACGAGTTCAATCGTATCAATTTCGTGCTTTCACAACGAGTATATAAAGGAATCAGCACAATGAGTGGTCCAGGAGCGAGGGCGCGCGGCGTTTGCGGCCGCGAGGGCCGGTCGGCTGTACAGCCGTCAATAGCGCGCGGCCAATAGCCTGCCACTCCACACCACCCAATAATCCAAATAAACACGGCGCTGTCAACGACACGCGACAATTTTATCGCTCTAGTCCCGACCCCAGACCCCGACCCACCAATATGTTTTATTCTTTGAACATTGGTGTCCATAATATGCTGCTAATTCACCCAAATTATCGGTTGGACACGTAAGCTCAAATATTGTTAAAATAGTGCGTTTTAAACTATCCCCACCAAACGACCCCCCTGTAACAAATATTTTCAATACTAACTTTTCTTAGTATAAATAATGGATTTATAAAGAAAAACTAAAGATCATGAGACTAAGAATCATCAAAATAAACTGGCGGACCGCGAACAGAATACTAACGACATCATTCAAATTCAACAGCAATATCGGGCCAAACAACAACTGGTAATAAAAGCTCAACTCCTTTATTATCCAGAGCCGTACGCTCCGAGCCGGCGGGTCCCTGGGACCCTCAAACTGAGCCGTCACACCGACACGTATTCGCGCTATCCGGGTTTATCATTTTTTGCCATCTCGAGCCGCACCGGCTGATAACCATGGGGTTAGTGACAGCTTTCAACTTGGGATTAACTTCGTATTGCGGCAGAGAGGAAAAAATTAATAGCTTCGAAAAAATTGCCTCGTACGCGTACCCCTCGCGTGAAATGTTAGTTACTGTGAACGGGTCCGTTGGACCCTACAATTTAAAAACTATACACCATAATTGGCAATCTACATATATAAAATACGATCGTCCCTTTAAATTACGGTTATTTGAACATTTTAGTAACACTGGACGTGTTGAAAGCATTATAAATGATTAGCTCAGCTTAATTAGCTCATGAGTGATCAGCTGGTTGGTTAATTCAATATCGTGATTAATAACAGAATCAGTATCAATGATAATTGTGATTAATACTAGATGGGCTCACGTGATGTACGAGTAACAGCCGTAGCTGATGAATGTTCATAAATCAATAACAATGCAAAATTTACACAAAATTGAGAGATGATTAAATTTGGCAATGTTTTGTTGAACAATGTTTATCAATTGAATGTTGGAGTTGGTATAAATGAGGTAAATACAATCGGGGATGCTTGCCAAATAAACCGGCTTGTTATAAATGTTTGCTTAATATTTATACAATAAAATTTGATTATTTTGAGAACCTTTTTCAACCGTAAGAACATGAATTATGGTGGGAAACATCTCCATATTTATACGTTCTATACGGCTAAATGTTTCTCGAAATAATTACTTTTTTTTGTTTGTTATCAAAATATACAAATTTTCAATTCCCACGTTTTTACTAAAAGTAGTAGAATAAAAAAAAACTGTAAATTACTCATCACGCAAAAGTGATTAAAATTTGGGATGTATGAGAGTTGACTTGCCTGGTGGACAGACGCAGTCTCCGTAGTCGCGGATGCTCCTCCTTGGGCGCCAGTACATGGGTGGCCTAGCCAACACCTCGCGCCGTAGTCGCTCCACTAGCGGCTGCTGCGGCTCCAGCACCGCGCTACGCAGCGCCAGATGCTGCTCCTCCAGCAGTGATAGCCGCCCCTGCAGACCCTGCTGCTTGTAAAGGCTGTATCCGCTCGAGATCAGGCTCATGGCACAAGCACACCATAACACCACACAGTACGCCCAGGGATCCCCAGGACATCTCTCCTCACATTTTTCCCATTTCTTTTTAATCGTCTCTTTCTTCTCTTCCTTTTTTCCCTCTTTTTCCACCGTTTTCACTCCAGGGGGCGACTTCCCTCCCGTTTTGAAAATCATTTTTCCTGAATTGTATACAGCTCATGAATGACATCTATACCGGTGGAATGTTAGCCGCATCGTCTTCGATATTCTCATCGTAAATGTTCAACCCGATCTGCGTTAAGGCGATACATTGTACTCACAATAGATGCGTCCGACCCGAAGCTTTTCACGGTAACAACCTTTTCTATTCTTTATCAGAATCGAACGAAATATCTCCAAAATACGAAACACAAACAAAAAACACATTAAAGATTTTTTTTTTGTAAAAATCAAAGAAATACGAAAACTAAAAAATGTGTAGCGATTTCGTAGTTGTCGACGATAGGATCGTGTTTGAATTCGTTGCGTTCGCGCGCGAGAAGCGTAGGGGCGTACCGTCTGGTCGACAGGCAGAGCGCCACTGAAGTACTGACTGCGAGCAGTGGATCAAGTCGCCGCGGCTCCGCAGACAAGTCGGCGTGCGCCGAGCCTCGGTCCCGACCTGGCACGCGGGACACCGACAGCATTTGGGAATTCTCCTTGAATATGTTGTTAGTCTGTTTGTATTTTTTCCTTTGAGTCTATAATTCCGTAAAAGCAAAGACTTTTGTGTAAAAGCTACTCGCTTTTTTACTTTACTAAATTAAGACGCGTACGTATATTTCCCACAAGATCGAATCGCGTTTTTGGATAGAAATGTATATCTGATGTCCCTTTTCCCTTAAAAATTACGACGCTATTAGTTTTGTTGGCACGGAAATAAATATATGCCTGAAAAACAGAAAATCCCACTTTTTGTACAAATTTAATTAACGGTACTGAAAAGACAACTGAACAGAAAGTTGTAGATCATTACCCTCTCCTATGCTTTGGAAACCATTTCGAGAATCGAGCTGGCGCTTTTATTGGCGAAGTTTTTTTCATCGCAATCAAGTTACACAGCGTGCCGGGGCATGTTTTATAGTCGGTAGTTGCGAGTTCGTCGGAAGGTCCATATTAAGGGGATGCGTGCAAAAACGTGCAGGCCCGAGCAAGCCGCCAAATTGGGCGCTAGTTCGCGCGGAAGAACCGAGGGGGGACGCCAATCCAGTTAGTCCCTCACCCCGGTTCCCGGTCCCGGTCTACTCAGACACTGAATCGTAACACCAGTTTAACTCCAACTTACGCCGTCTCATCTTTTAATACGAATTGAAGCTAAAGCTAACGATGAATTTACATTCCCTGTACGAAGTCAAAGTATTGTACTGTGTAATTCAAACTAAACAAATGTAAATTGATGCAGGAGAGCTTTCAATTTGCAAACGTGGATACTGTTTGTTAATGTAGTTTTGATAAAACGTTGTTAATGATGAGATATGATTGCTCCAGGCTTGTAACGATGAAATATTATCATTATTTATCGTTGTTTATCCAGCTCGGGTTAAATGTAATTAAGTCTCATTTGTGACAGTATGCATCTTGCTAATCTTCAAGTGCTTGATGTTTCCTAACTAAGTAAGGATCGGCTTCCAGACTAACCTGATTCAGCTGGATCATCATAATCATCATGATGATGATCCAGTTGAAACATGACCAGTTGATTCAGCTCCCAGATCCCGGTATCTTAATATGTATGGATCTGCTGCCTTTCTAAACTCCACAACCGAGTTGCTTGGTAATACGATACTTGATCTAACTGGTTCTCAGACTTTCAGGCTTCTGACTACCCACAACGATTCTCAACCATCTACGAATCACTTCCGGGAACAAAGGCTTAATGATGTAGTACTTCTATAAGTATGTCTGTCTGTCTGTATACAACGTGTAACATAAAGGGTATATACATAACAAAAGCATGGCATCTTTACATGATATCAAACGATATTGGAAGGGTTTTTTAATCCTATCTCTTTATGTTAGGAAGTTATGAGGAAAAACACCGCCTGTGATAGGCTACTATCATACTAGTCGCACAGAGATATTGAAGACATTTATCGGATTTTGGCAAGTAACATGACAGGTAACGAGTAGTTATTAACGTATGTAGTGTGCTGCCACGTTTGTTATGATTTTATTTTAAGAAACACGCGAAGCCGAAAATTTGGTACCAATTTTTTGAGTATTTTATTTTGAGTTGAAACCCTTCCGATATCGTTTGATATCATCTAAAGATGCCATGCCCTTGGTATGTATATACCCTTTTTGTTACACGTTGTATAACGTCCATACGTTATATATAGACAATTCAAATTTCAACCCTTTATTAGTGGTTCTAATGGCATTCACGTCACTAGACTTTAATATAATATATTTTTATATTTTATCTATTGCCTTGTAAACTTTAAATCTGTGCACCATTTATTATTTTATCAAATGGCTGGTACTCGTTTCCAGCCCTACGCTGACCTCCCTTTCCCAATGATATTTGTTAACATTGTAAAAGACAATTATTGTCGAACCTTGCACCTAGTTTCTAACATTTCATAAGTGTCCATGGCATATGTAAAATAAAAATATTTTCATTGATTTAATTTGATATTGATAGGGTTTGGCATTATTACACTCAGGACTTAAAATAGAATCAGCAAATGCATGTGCAGTGACTTGTGTGATACGTAATCTTCCTAAACGAGTTTAAAGTCGTTTTAAGGCGACAAAGGGAATCAATTTTGATAAAACATAGAGCAAAAAAATAGTAGCCGACATAATCCTTGCCGTCCTAAACACTGGTTCGGTTGAACGATCCATATCGACATTAATTAAATTTGTAAAGAATGAAAAAAAATTTGATGTTTTTTAAGCGATAGACACTATTAATCTTTTTAATAGAGTCATTAAAAGCGGAGTGGCGGCCGCAAGCGCCGACTGCCACAAAAAACACCACTTGAGCCTGACATGCGTTACGAACCTTTGAAATAAAGCACTCATAATAAAATTAAAAGATAATCCCGATAAGGGTTCATCTCGCGCATACCGATCCAATACTCGTAAGGCACTGTGCGGCCATGCCTCTAATGTCCAGCCTTATCAATACTATACACATCTAAATGGTCATTTTAAATATTTTATTATTGTTATTTACGATCGCCATTACAATTCGGTTTAAAGTTACGATTACATAATTGGATTTCATAAAATTTTAATACAATGTTTACAGGATTGAAAAGAGCGTTTTGAAGTTTAATGATGGCATTATTTTTGATGAGCCGTTCGTGTAGTTGAAATGCTCGCCCAGCTCGCCTTTGTGAATATTTAAACACTGATCACAGAGGTGCAAGAGACGTGATCATAATACTAACTACAACATTGTGTGGATCATTTAAAATCTCTAAGAATAAGAGTTCACTTTTTTAAGTGCTGTAAGTAATACGTTAAGAGCATTTAAAATTGGTCCATTGGCGACGTAATCTGCGACATCGGAGCGGAGACAAATAACTGCAATTAAAACTAGATTGTCCCTTATTTAGCTCCGCGTTGTGTCGCTTCAGCCGGACGTGTGCGCGCACATCTATCTCCGCTCGCTTCTATAAATTTAATTAAAACTTTTGTACTTCGTCAAATGTTGAGTTCTAGACACCCTCTCGTGCTGACAGTTTATATTTTTTTAACTTTAATCTGGTACTCTATTGAATAATTGAGCAGCACGATAACTCCCTCTTAGCTAACTGTGTTCGTAGAAAACTCTTGACTAATCATTATAAGGGTCGAACAGTGTCGAGGGAAATCTTTGGAGGTAAATTAAAATAATGTTGTTTCAAACTCTTTTCTTACATTTAATAGAAAACTTATAAATACGTAACAGATTCAAAGTAATTCCAAAACCCTACTTGAAGTAAGTTTATTTAGCCGAGTCAACTTTACAAACAACGTATTCTAGACATCCTGTGAGAGAAAACTTGGAGAAGCCTTTTAGCGTTTCGTATTCTCGTTTAGCTCAATTTCATTTCAACACTTTTATACTACATTTGTCCATTTGGCCATGGTCCGACCGCGTAGTTCTACTAGTAAGATCAGGTGTTTTCTCGGTGGTAGGCCTTTACATCGGCTGCCGGCAGAAGTTACCACCCACCAGACAAAGTCTTGCCGCCAAGCGATTCGTCGTGTTCCGGCATGATGTCTGGTAAAGCGGTACAGAAGAGGGGTCTGAGCAGTTGTGTTGCGGTGAGTGCCGGGTACAATGCGCCAAATGTTGTTGTGTCGGGAGTTTGACCGTGGAGGGCCTCCAGATCAATCTCCCTCTGGATTCGTGTTGTTGGGTTTAATATGGCTTCACCTCGCTCAACTGTCGTCTTCCTTCCTATTCACTCAGTTTTTTGAGTGAATAGGCTTAATAAACTAGCGCGCTTTACCATCAACGATTGCATCAGTGCTTACCATCAAAGGGGAATGCAGTCAAGCACTAGATTATAATTATAAAAAAGGTGTGATTATCTTATCAGTTTATATATCAATCGTACCATTTCGCTATAAAATAATCACACTGTAAGGACAACAACCGTATTTTTAGAACAATATACAAACTACTTTAGAGTAATTTGCCGAATTGTTCCCATTCGCTTCTATTTTGATTTTATTAGGAAAATGAAAACTTTGACGCAGAATGTTGTTATCAGCCTCATTTTGTTTAGTTGATGTTGTAGATCTTCGTTTTACATGTTGATGTAAATAAAAACTGTTATTCTCCAGCAGTAGATAAGTAAGTCATATTTCCGTATTTTCCTCACAACTTAATTCGAAATCAATTCAAGTCAGTTAATCAAAAGCAGCTACACTCCGGGGTTCTCATTATTGTTTGTAGGAACATTCAATTTCCTTCAAGTAATCACAATCGGCGTGACCTTGTTAATTCCATCCCAATTCTAGTGAAC
This sequence comes from Sesamia nonagrioides, assembly GCA_017933935.1. Classification (NCBI taxonomy): domain Eukaryota; kingdom Metazoa; phylum Arthropoda; class Insecta; order Lepidoptera; family Noctuidae; genus Sesamia; species Sesamia nonagrioides. Next base: position 1,130,029 of record JADWQK010000586.1, on the reverse strand, counting down.
TGAAGGCGTAAATATTACGCAAAGCTGTAACGAAAGTGAAATATCCCTTCGGTCGTCCACCACATTGGAGCGGTCATGTTGTCGGATCGTTTGCTTTATTTACAGTTTGTGGTGGAATTGGGAAAAGTTGAGAAAGGGAGAGGCGAGGAAGTAGTGGGGGCGAGGGTGTGAACTGGGGCACTTCCTCCACTTTATGAATTGTCGCGAGCGGTCACCCACTTGCGAGTTAGCGACACCAATCCCGAGTCCCGATTCCCAATGTTTCGAGCTCGTAAATATTGAACTCGGAAAAAATTGCAGTCCGCAGTGCGGTGCGCGATATTTACTGTTATGACTTGTTTGTTCTGCGACACTGATTATAACTCCCATTTGTATTAAGTTGATTGTAATCGGAAAAGTTCAACAATGTTTCGTGCTTAAAGTTTTTTCTGGTTTCTGGAATTGGAATCGCAAAACAAATAAGTTTTAAATTCTTAAAGTGGAATTTCTGCAGAACCGCTATTAATACTGGAAAAGACACACGAAAATGAGTGTTGGAACAGTAAGTGTAGTCGATGGTCGACGAAGGCACACGTAGTACATGACGGGCGACCACAGTCACAGATTAGTATGCGAAGAGCTGAACCGAAAGCAATTAGACGTTTCGATTCCATCTGAATTCCAAATGGGTTTCGATTGGGACAAATAGTTTGGACCCTTCAAATTGGAGTCGAGGTGACGCGCGATGTTCTAATGTAATCACTCTGAACCTCCAGCGAGCTCCAATTTGCGGTCTTATGACCAAACTTCGATAAATGTGATTTTGCGAATTGTAAATGTGAAGTATTAGGAAAAAAACTGGTTTAATATTGGCCACATTTGTGTTTCGTCAGAGGTGATTAGATCTTCGAATGGTTTTACACCTCATTTTATTTCCTGAGCAATACTAAACCGATTCTGAAAAACCATTTTTTTTGTTGTTCAAAGGTAGTAATTAATAAAAGTAATTTAAAAAAATCGAAATTTATTAAGAAATCATGATATTTATTAGAGCTATAGGGAAGGGCAGAGCTATCTACACAGTTCATAATTTTAAAATGATACAGTAGTTTGTAAACAGTGAAGATAAGAACAATAAAGATATGACGCGCCAGAGGAGAGCCGCAGACGACCTATAAATCACAACGAGCAGCACGGCCGCGGCGCAATGGTGAAGTTGCAACGTTCTAAAAGTAGAACACATATGTCGTCGAAAATAAAATAGCACAGATTAGGGTTATCATGGTTTATAGAGCACATAAATAATGTTTATGTAGGTGAAATGCAAAGCTGGTAAACTCATTCACTAAACGTAAACGACATAAATTATAGTCTTTAATTGTGTTAGCGTTTCCATCCCTACTTTGTTTGTTAATTACAGAAAAGGACCTATTTTACATAAAGTTAAAGTTGTCCGGCACACAATGAAAACTAAATAACGGGTAAATTCACAACAGATTACGAACTACATACGAAATAAGCGGCAAACAACAAGTAACGCAATAAAATTATTCAACGAAAAGGAGGTTGAACGGGTGAACATAAAGAGTAACTTCGTTCTCGTGTCGATTCCCGTATTTCCCACCCAAATAGTGCGGCGGAGATAGTTCCCGCAGATGTCGGGCTCGTGACCGCGGACCGCGGACCGCGGGACTGATACACAGCCGTCCAAGTGTTTATTGTTGCTCTTACTGACGCCGCTGACGCGCCAACGAGCTTGCCTTTTAATGCCCCTTTCGTGATGGGAAACAACACGTTGCACCTTAATGATCACTCTATATGGCTTCTTTGATTTTCTGTTCTCTTAGTTGCGTATTTTCTTTATCCGAATCTCGATCTGTAGTTTGACTAAAATAGAGCAACGTGTTTGGTTCGTTATGGAGTTAAAAAACTCCCCTTAGCAATGTTATAACTTTTCTAGAAGGGGTTTCTTAACTCTATTATTTATATTTTATCTCTATTCTTTTTGCAACAGACTATTTACCATATGTGGTAAATATAATTAAATATTAAAAGATGCCAATAAAGTTTTAGTTAGGAACGTCTACACGATAGTTTGATTGCTAAAGTGAGCACAACGCGTTCAGTCACAATAGAAGTGGAACAAACCATAACTGTGCGGCGACATCCCTCGGCTCGTCAACACTAAACTTGGGGCTATGATGTAAACTGATAAAGAAACTATGCAAGCGGAAACTTTAACACCGCCGAAGTTTGGACAAATTATCTGTCCGCAGAAGGGTATGTGTGTTTAGGACCAGCGTGTGGCACCGACTGGGCTGTTAAGAAAATTTGCCTCAACCAGCCTAATGAGATCCCGACCGTTCATTAAGCTACTTCGCTAATAGCTGACATCGGTGACATGTGGCGGTGTGTGAAGGGCCAGGCCACGCTGGCCACGTCGCACTTGTATGCGACATTTGCGGCCCGGCCTTTAATTTTCCTGCGTCGCTTGTTGTCGTTTGTGGAATTTATATACGCATATGTTTTGATGATTTTACGTTTTTGGATTGCGTCAGGTTTATTTTGGTAGGAGATTTCAAAAAGGTCTATCTCTCCGCCTTGTTATGTTTTATACCATGATGGTCGAGTTTGAAATTTACAAAAGGGGGCTTTTGTTAAATCTCGTATAAGCATCACCCTCATGTTGCTTCATTTGTCAGGTCATAATTCAAAATTATAAATTTCATTATAAAGCACAATACAACGAAATTTTATGTATATGCGAATACCGAAACACGTTTGCAGTATTTTTATGTAAATAATCTATGTACAAAACTTCAAAAAGATATGAAAAATCACCAAGTTATGAACTCGTTGGCTGTCCCTACAACCTACAAAAATATTGTCAACAACGCGTCTCTCCCCCGCCCGCGCCTGCAGACGTGGTGTCGTCTCTCCATTATACTTTTAAATGTTTTTGTATATATATATTTTTTAATGTAGAAATATTTAAAAATATAATTTATAAGTGGAATAAGTGGAATAAAGGAGATAATAATTTATGTATGTATTATAATTAACTAGTGAAAACACCTTCCATCACACTTACAGGCTTTAGACTATCGTAACAGTCAAGTGTAGATAAATATGATTATGTACTTTAATCGTAAATGCAGCCGTAAATAATGAATAAAATAAAATGTAGAATAATTTACTTAAAACATGTTAATTTTACTTAGAACGTACCTATTGCACCCCTGCACAACGAGGGTTCCCGTCTGGCTGCGCGCACGCGCCAGAACACTAAGATCCACTGTGAACTGTGTTGTACGCTCTGTAACCGCACAGCAACATTTTTAATATGTATTTGAAAAAATATAGTTATATTTTTTCTTCATTTTAAAATTATTGGATTCGATTCAGTTGCTTTTTCTGATTAAACTATATTCAGGTGCCTATGTGTAAAGAAAACTAACGTTGTGTATCGTAAGTTTTAATAAAATACTATCCACAGAATATTTCATTTTACTCGAAGAATGAGTTCCTAAAAAAAAAAAAAAAACTATACGTCAACTCAATTTACTCGTCAATAGATCTTATCCTACTGAGCATTTATCACTAGAGTGAATCAAGAATTACCATCAGAACTCAGCATTCATGTTTAATGTGAATTATTTTATCAATTTATCAATATCGATTTAAGTTTGATTGAAGCAAAGTCCTGAAATTCCCTGGGTTTATTGAAGCCCACGCTTCGTTGACTCATTAAAGTTAGTTAAATTTATCATCCAGCCGAGTTATTACTGATTTGTGTGGCCGACGTCATCGTAAACTGTCTCCTTTATTATAGTCGTGATATTATTTTGAGTTAATCTTATTTACTTTCATTGCCTCGAGTATTTATTACATTTCGGTGTAACGATTAGTATTTCGATGTATAAACAATATCCATGGTTCTATTAGATAAGAGATAATTATATTGTGATAAATTATATTAATAGCTGGTCTCAAATAAACATTTTAATGGTTATCGATGTAACATCTTTATGGTATTATTGGATACTTATAATACTTGAGTCCCTTAAAAGAAACTGGTCAAATAATGGCCTCTAATACTTGGCATGGTATAGATTGCACCAGCACAAATGTTATTAGGTAGAACAATCAAGATTAGGTACGTGTGTTCCAATTCCAAGTAGGTAAACGTTCACAATACCATGACAGAAACGAAATACTCGTACCAGTTAATCAATAAATAATCAGTTATCAATCATACTTACTTTTACCATCCATTAAACAGTTTCTAATCAGTTCAAGATATATCGCAATTCAATGACGTCACATTCTCAAAGTTCACGTCACAACAGTAGTAAACACCAGTGCACAGCAGAGCAATAAATATTAGCAGAGAAAATGAATCGAGATAAGAAAGCAAAGGGGACGGCCGGCGGTCCGGTGGCGGTCGCGGCCGGTCCGGCGAGCAAGCCGCGCATATCGCCGACTTTGTTCGCACTCATTGAACTGTGTAAAAAGATACAGCACCCCTATTTCATTTATACAGGCTGTTTATCTAGCCTTTATAAATTGCTTTCATTTGCCCAGTAATCTTCTTTTTCGCTTTGATCTCAACTTGTTTATTCAGAAAACGCTTTTAAAAATTCAATTTGTTTCAACGAGCCACCCGCTCTCCTCAACACTTACACTCGTAACACGGGTCTGATTTTACAATCAATGAAATAAAAAGTCTAATAAAATTGTTTCCAGGACTCTAGCAAATTATGAGTATATTTATGTATGAAAGCGGTAGTAAAATTACTCGGTTAGTTATCTCTACAGCGTTCATCTTGATATTATAATGGAGATTATAAAACAGTAATAAACAGTCATTTAGATGCTTGTTGACGATTAGAAATCCACGTAAAGCGATATCTCCAGGTCGATTTAAAGACGTACAAAAGTTTTGTAACTAAGTCATTAGTACCTAAAAGATATGCAAGTTTAGTAATCATTAGTATGAAATTATGTTATGTACTTTTGAGCACAGCATAAAGTTTATTTTACTGTGCAAGAAAACATGACTCTTGTGTCGGGTAACACATGAAACGTAATTCACCAAGCCCTAAAAGAAATAAGGAAAAAGAAACGGTAACAAAAAACTAACGAAGCAAAGAAACCGTACACGTGACAATGACAAATAAAGTGGAGTATATTCTGAAGTAACAAATGTCATAGGACAGCGACAAACCAGAACGCCCAAACGAAGTAACAAATGTCATAGGAGAGAGACAAACCAGCACGCCCAAACGAAGTAACAAATGTCATAGGAGAGAAAGCGACAAACCAGCACGCCCAAACGAAGTAACAAATGTCATAGGAGAGCGACAAACCAGCACGCCCAAACGAAGTAACAAATGTCATAGGAGAGAGACAAACCAGCACGCCCAAACGAAGTAACAAATGTCATAGGAGAGCGACAAACCAGCACGCCCAAACGAAGTAACAAATGTCATAGGAGAGAGACAAACCAGCACGCCCAAACGAAGTAACAAATGTCATAGGAGAGCGACAAACCAGCACGCCCAAACGAAGTAACAAATGTCATAGGAGAGCGACAAACCAGCACGCCCAAACGAAGTAACAAATGTCATAGGAGAGAGACAAACCAGCACGCCCAAACGAAGTAACAAATGTCATAGGAGAGAGACAAACCAGCACGCCCAAACGAAGTAACAAATGTCATAGGAGAGCGACAAACCAGCACGCCCAAACGAAGTAACAAATGTCATAGGAGAGAGACAAACCAGCACGCCCAAACGAAGTAACAAATGTCATAGGAGAGAGACAAACCAGCACGCCCAAACGAAGTAACAAATGTCATAGGAGAGCGACAAACCAGCACGCCCAAACGAAGTAACAAATGTCATAGGAGAGAGACAAACCAGCACGCCCAAACGAAGTAACAAATGTCATAGGAGAGAGACAAACCAGCACGCCCAAACGAAGTAACAAATGTCATAGGAGAGCGACAAACCAGCACGCCCAAACGAAGTAACAAATGTCATAGGAGAGAGACAAACCAGCACGCCCAAACGAAGTAACAAATGTCATAGGAGAGAGACAAACCAGCACGCCCAAACGAAGTAACAAATGTCATAGGAGAGCGACAAACCAGCACGCCCAAACGAAGTAACAAATGTCATAGGAGAGAGACAAACCAGCACGCCCAAACGAAGTAACAAATGTCATAGGAGAGCGACAAACCAACACACCCAAACGACTCCTTCCTCCCCGCCATCGTACCGTTCGCCTCTGATGACATTTGATTTCTACAGGTATCCTATATATATATCCCTTTATCAGGCTGACTCGTTCATTGTAACAATGGCTACGGAACCATTTTTAACCCACTGGTCGTATCAGCAATCGAAACCTACTAATAATAAAATTTTACCAGAACTTTTGTCCGTGATTTCTTAGAGTTACAAATCCAAAGTGGAACTTAGGATAAACTCCAAGACAGCTCATTGTTGCCTATGCAATATTCGTGAAGATGAATGCTTCCTAAGGCACACATTTGGTCGACAAACTTCCCCAACATTATTGTATCAACGCTTCATGGGATGCCATTATAGCCATCAACGGGTCTATGACAAATTACGAGGGACAAACTAATAAACAAGAGAACATCTAAATAGCATCTGGTGTTAAAACAGGACGTCTCAATAATTCAGCGGAGTCGGTCCTGGAGGCAGCGGGTAATGTTTGGGCAAATGTTTGCATATGACCCAACCCGACCTCTAATATGGGGGAATTGTAAGCGAAATGCGAGAGCTTGTTCACATTGCTTTACTTCCAGTGGGTCACAGTCCAAAACATTACTAAAGAAAATTGAAATAAAATAGGCAGCATGCTTGAGAAAAGTTCATAAAATTGCTAGTCTATGCGATAACTTTTGTCGATAGCTAAATAAAGGTTGGTATTTAAACATTGGGATTAAGTGGAGCGGCAAATATAACGCCGGGCTTAAGTTCTATCAGCACGAAGCGCACTTCTGTCGGTATTGGTATTGCCCGCTCGTCGCTCGGTCGGCACTAAATTGTAGGCTCAGCGTTCTCAGTGCCTGTAATTTGTTGAATGTGCGTTCAGAATTGATGTTATTACATTGAAGTTTAAATGTGTACGGTTTCGCGTCATTTGCTGCCTTTATGATAACGCAAAATTTAGTGACGGAAGTAACAATAAAATAGGCTCATGTATTGTTGTAGAACAATTGTTTATTAGATTTTTTTTATCTTGAACTGTGACCTTGGTTTTTATCTAAGTCAGTATAAACGGAGGAGGATTATATATGATATTTGTGTCCTGTTTGAATTTAAAAACGAACTGTCCAAAGATACGGATCGAAATCCTATTCGCGCGTGATTTAAAATCTCGTATCATGAACCACCTCGACTTAAAGGATTTTAAAATACGTTTGTTTTAGAGATAAAGAAATGATCATTCATAACGTTATGATGGTTGTTCTATTTTTACAAACATATCAAACATTTATTTAAGTGAATGCTATTGTCTCTTTATCCCAACACATCTAAGACGTATTGTTTTGTAGTTACAGTTTGCAAAGTCATTCGACCTTTTTGCAATCTAATAGAGAGAGCACTATGCTTTATGAATTAATTTAAATCAGAATAACAAAATATACGGAGCGAAATGTATACATATCAACAGGAACATGTAAACAACATATTAGCTTAGCAAAACAGAACGTGTTTACAAAATTTGAGCTCAAACAGTTAGGTACAGATATCTGCTTCAAAATTAAGTTGCAAAACATCATCCGATCATACCAACTTATAAAAAGCATATAAAAAGAGGGAGTTCCAGACCACATTACGTCCATATACAACTGAAGGAAAACGAAACCTTAGGATATACTTAGCTAAAATAGCTTAGGATACACTAGGGAGGCGATCACACCGACAAATGACTATATTTAAAATTCAGAGGATACTTAATAAAGTTCGACACTCACGACAAATTCTAAACAAAATTTAATAGCGGCCATTCAAAACTATAATACACAAACAAAAACTTCTAAGTTCCCTCTGACTACCCAATTTCTGTACGTTAGATAACCGATGGCTTCATCCATATCCCTTGTCAAACAAGTAGAAACAATAGCGGCGAGCAAACAACGGGAAATAGACACGTTTGTCTTGGAATCTACATTACAACAAACATACACCCTGCTTAATAGCGTGGTGGTAGCAGCGTTGAGGAAGCATCCCTTTATTACATGATGGGGATTTGCTTAGGGTTGGCCAATGAAAAGTGATGGATGAACGACACTGTTATATTTAAAAACGATGTTTATAAATATCTGTATTTAATTTATTTTATTTACACAAACATATATTATCTGACGCATGCCAGACGACCAATGAGCCAAACTTACGACTCAATAGGTCCTTCTGACATATCGGCAGGCCCAAACTGAAATGATTTAAAGAGACGAACTCCTTTAATAAGAACTGATCATCAACAGCTTTAGACAGGAGAAGTGGCAAGAGAGTAGGGATGTCTTTGGATTAAAGTTGAACATGACAGGACAGACATAATCCTTACTAATATCGGAAAGTAAGATTGTTTGTTTGTTCAGCTTTCATGCCGTAACTACTAAACTGATTGCTTTAAAATTTTGCAGACATGAAGTTATAATTCTGGCTTAAATAATAGGATACTTTTATCCCGGAAAAAAATTATATTCCCGAGGGAAAATAAAAATACCGAAGTCCACGCGTTTGAAACCGCGGGCGGAAAGCTAGTAATAAATAATTTGCAATAAAAATGTGTGCACCGTATGAGATGGACAAAAACTGACAAAGAAAATGTCATCCGCGCATTCTTTGTGACTACAGACGGAGAAGTATCTTGATTGCGTACCGTGGTCGGATGCTCTCTCGCTGCCGGCCGTAATCAAGTCCATGGTTAGGCAACTGAATCCAGGGCTTAATTCAGAAAGCGGTACTTTTAAATACATTGGTACAGGCTTGCAGTGCCAGGAGGTTCCTCTCTCTGGAGACCTGATCACCTGTAGGGTGGACCTTGTTCCCGATACCGGTGGGCTAATGTATTTTTTTTTAATTTATTTGTAATATTTATTTTATACGTAAATACAATTAATTACACAATTAATAACATTTACCTACTTACACTAATATACAGTATGTTAAATAACAGAGGGCGTTCCCTTAAACCCGTTAATATACAATATGTAAAGAAAACCCTGTCCGACCCATAAGGATAATAAAGGTTAGGTAAACACTTGACCAAATATAATATAAAATTTTACATAATCATCACAGTAACAATAATAATGAATTTTGAAATAATATTTTTTCCCCGGGTATTAATTCCAATTTCCCCGAAATTTAGTAATTTTTAAAAAACTGACAACACCATTTGTGGCGGAGCGAATAGCGATGCGACCACGTGCCGCATGCCCCGCCCCCTTTCACCCGCGCATACATGCGCGGGTGAAGGGGGGCGGGGCTATCGGGTTGCCTACCGCACATGCATTAAGTTACCTCGCTTTTTCGAAATAATATTTATTTTTTTTGGGAGATTTTTTTTTAAGTTTAGCCTGGCTTTATAGGCATTATTAGAATCAGTTAACGATACCTAACAATACCTTCACGGATCGGACAGGGTTTTCTTTACATATTGTATATCATTAATAGATTAAAATAAAATTATCAGCATAGAAAAATAAGCATAAAAAAATCCGAATAAAAAAAATTCTAATTGTAAATAAATTTGAAACCTCCTGTTTTAAATCAAAATAGTAGTCGTCATGTATAAATAAATTGCGACGTTGCTGTCTTTCATGTTCGCGTGTACAGTGTGTTTCTTTTACATGTCAATTTAAAATTTTTATTGAATATTTTCTTATTGGAAAAAATTTTAAAACATTTTGTTTTCGAATGGAAATATTTTTTTTAGCATGTATGTATGCTATACTATTTCGGGTTAACGGGAACGCCCTCTGTTAGTTAACATACTGTATAAAGCTGAAAAGTTGGTTTGTTTGAACGCGCTAATCTCAGGAACTGCTGGTTATGCTTTGGTTAGCCCATTAATCCAGGAAGGCTTTAGGCTACATAACATCGCTGCGAGCAATAGGTCCATGGAAATTTGGATTTTATCGATCTCACAAGCAAATTATATTATGTAGTCCCACGCACTGTTAACTTACGTAGTACCCGAGCAGATGCTTTATTTGCCGTCAAAAGCTGTAGTTATAATTTTGTAAAAAATTATATTTTTTTTTATGCTCTAAATTTAAATGTAATGTTATGAAAATTATTATTGATAACCATAAGAATAAGAAATGTAAGCTAGGTAAGACTTAATTATTACTTATTACAAATAAGTAATAATTAAGTCTACTCTAGCCTGACATTAATGGATTTTCTATATTGCATGATGTTATTTTTGATTATTTATTTATTGATTGGTAATTGATTTTTCTATATTGTTTCTTTTAATTATCAATATGATGTAATATTTAGATACTTATTACCTACTAGCCTTCCGCTCGCGGCTTCGCCCGCGTGGAGTTCGGTTATATCGCGCTTTTTAGATTTCTCTCGGGAACATCAAGTTTTTCCGGGATAAAAGGTAGCCTATGTTCTTTCTAAGGGTCTAAAGATTGTCTATCCCAAATTTCATCAAAATCGGTTGAGAGGTTTAGGCGGGAAAGCGTAACAGACAGACAGACAGACAGACAGATAGACAGACAGACAGAGTTACTTTCGCATTTATAATATTAGTATGGATTTAGTGGCACTCATTATCACATTTTCTTTGTTAATATGTGGATAGTGTAGTTGGCGACAATATTGATAATATTATGAATTTATCCTTATTGTGTATGTGTATATTGTTGCTGTTTATTGTCCTTAAAATAAATAAAATAATAAATAGGACCGGAGCATATAAAAACAAGTGAACTAAGTCGCGGGCGGCCGGTAATAATTTATATACCTGGCGGAAAGTTAACTAGTTTAAAACTTAAATTTAAACCTTTTCTGCATAATCGGCCTATGATGTTCCAACTGCTAGGCCACAGACGTCCTCTCGGGGAGAGGAATCTAAGCCACACTCCACTACGCGGACTCTGTGCAGGTTCGCAGATAGTCCTTATATTTTTTATTTGATCCAAAAATTTCAGACATGTATTTTTGAATTCTTAAGCAGTTCTGATGGAATATTTTACACTAAGTAAAGCGCTTATCTGGGTTTGAACCTATGTACCTAGACCTACAGCCTGTAAGTCGCGCCCGTTACCACTTGGTCACCATTGCTTTCTCCGGGAATTAACATTTACGTAAACGTATAATTAATGTAATGAACAAAAGAACTGAAAATGAACAGAATTTTGTTGCTATGTCGACTGTCCTGATCTTGTGGGACCTCGATACTAAGTCGAGTGTCCTGATCTTGTGGGACCTCGATACTAAGTCGAGTGTCCTGATCTTGTGGGACCTCGATACTAAGTCGAGTGTCCTGATCTTGTGGGACCTCGATACTAAGTCGAGTGTCCTGATCTTGTGGGACCTCGATACTAAGACGAGTGTCCTGATCTTGTGGGACCTCGATACTAAGTCGAGTGTCCTAATCTTGTGGGACCTCGATACTAAGTCGAGTGTCCTGATCTTATGGGACCTCGATACTAAGTCGAGTGTCCTAATCTTGTGGGACCTCGATACTAAGTCGAGTGTCCTGATCTTGTGGGACCTCGATACTAAGACGAGTGTCCTGATCTTGTGGGACCTCGATACTAAGTCGAGTGTCCTAATCTTGTGGGACCTCGATACTAAGTCGAGTGTCCTGATCTTATGGGACCTCGATACTAAGTCGAGTGTCCTAATCTTGTGGGACCTCGATACTAAGTCGAGTGTCCTGATCTTGTGGGAGATCGATACTAAAGCTGTGACCCAATTCTTTCCGAAATGTTATATTGTTTGTAATATAACATTTACAAGCCTTCTACGAAAGTGGTATAAGTACGCAGGTCATTGTTATTTCATTTCGTGGTTTTGACACATCTGAAGCGTCAACACATATATTGCTGACTGGTATTTTAAATTTCATCTTCACGATTTATCACCATTACACAAAGCTTGGGGCTATCACCATTGATTAATATCACCATTTCTGCATATTTTGTCTCCAAACACAATTGTTAAATGGGAAGCGTGCTCTAAAACAGCACAGAGCTCGTGTTTTGCAAGTGGCAAATTTATTGCTGGTCGGGTCTTATCTGCAATCATTTATCTATTCAATCTCGATTCATAAATCTTTATTGTATTGTAAATCTATTTGACTCTTGTCTGTATTATAATGTTTTACATATTAATACACAAAAATCACGAGCTGGTCTTGCAAATTGGAACATGACAATGAGCTAAGAAGAACGTGAAGGCGATTGATAAAATCAAACACTTATACAAAAATACAAAACACAACACATACAAAAATACAAAAATATTCTCGAAACACTCAAGTCAAAAGCTATTCGAATAACCAAGAGCAAACCGTCGCAAGTTATAAAGGAAAACATCGCGAGGGAAACTGAACATTTCTAATAACACAATGCCGAGAGTAGAAAAGATAGCATCGTTTTATACATTGGACGTAAATTACGAACGAACAAACCTCAGTGGCAGGGAACGCGATGTACCCCAACGATAATACATTTGTTTTAATACGAGCAATATTTGAACAAAGCTCATATCAAGAATTAATAACGAACAATATAACGTTGACAAATATGTACGTAGTTGGTAATGGAATGAGCCGAATGGAGCAATCTAATGACGGGATCTGACGAGCGATGGTCGGCAGCGATACGGCACGCGTGGTGCCTGTGCCGCGCTCGCGCCCGCCTCCATCGCAGATAAACGTGCTTGTTCTGTTTCGATTGTTAACATTGTTAAATAATTGTGTCTTGAGATATGTCTGGTCAGAGCTGACTGGTATTTATTAAGATTTATTTGAAGGTGAATCATTGACAGTTGTAGGCTCCTTGTTTGGGTTTGCCTTTGTTTGTTCTGCAGCTGAGGAATGATTACAATGATAGAATTGTATCCACTAATTAAAGGACTAATAACATGGGTATATTAGCTAGTTCAAAATTAAATTGCTCTGATTCTGTAGTTAGGATAGTAACAGTGAGAGTAGGTCTATATTCGCTGAAACATTCGACTTGTATAATAACAGTACATTTGCTTAGGCAGTGACCTCCTGCTCTTTGAATATTTAGGTCATTCGGCAATTTTGATAACATGAATTATTTTCTGGAATTGAAACAGCAATCATAATCATATTTTTTAATCAAGAATTCCTTTTAAAGGGACATCTACAACTTGTTACTAAGGAATCTGTACCAACATGGTTTTAAACCCTCACCGCGTTGTTATTTTTCATCGGTTTTTGAAATGATAAATACTATCAGCATGGGACTAGATAGATAAGAAAATGGTGTTAGCATTTCTGTGATGGATTATAGGTATGATTCGTCATTATGACTTGGGTGAAATAAGTTGGAACTATGAGCAACCGCGCGCGAGTCGTGGGAGTGAAGCGGGCGGCGCAGGCGCGGGCGCCGCGGCGAGCTCTACTTCTCAAAATACCTACATAAAAAAGATTTACACTAAAAAATTATTTAAACTTACATAATGTATATCATTGACTGATTGACAGCCTCTGTGGCGTAGCGGCAGCGAACGCGGCCACTGCGCAAGGAGGCGCGCGGGTGCGGTGAAGATGAATATTTGCACTGGTCTGGTCGTGCCTCGGAAAGGACGTTAAGCCGTTGGTCCCGGTTGCTATACGAACATCTAGTGGCGGTCGTTACGGGTTGTTGGACCCTCAAAAGTCCAACAATTGGTCTAACTGCAATATTTCGATATCGTCTTCGGGTTGTAGAGATCACTGTGAAAATATCGAATTTTATCGAATATCGAAGTCAGCAGTTAGACTGGTAAAGTGATTCCAGACCCCAAAGCTGAAAATGCTTCGGATGCGACTGGAATTAATGCTGCGATGATGATGATAATGTATTTCATCATAATCAGCGTACAAAGTTCCCACTCCCGTTACACAGGCCTTCCCTCGGCGAGAGGGAATCCGTTATCTACCACGCGGGCCCTTTGTGCGTATTGCTAGGTGTCACATGTGTTAGAAGTTTTTGCCTCTATTTTCCGGTATGCCCTACCGGAAAAATAATTCATAATGCCATAAAATAATATTCGAACGTATTTTTAACGAAATTATAATAAACTTGGGTGTATTAAATTTTGTCATTTTGAACGTAGGTACATAGGTACGCATACTAACTATAGTTCTTTTTTTAATAATTAGATATTATTATGACGGCTTAATGTTAGACATTTAAGCATTTCTTTAAAACTTATAACAATTTTCTTTATTATAATATAATCAGTACATACATGTTTGATGCTTTGAACTTTGACAATTTACCCATAGGTATACTAATGTTACCTCGGCGTCGGGTCGACGATGAACTACCTGGAACTCGTCCTCGACAGCGGGTGGAACTTCGAGGAGCACTTCCGACGTTTGGTCCCAGACTGGAACGGGCCGGGGCTCGGTTCATTTGATGATTTCCCATCCGTCAAAAAAGGTACTTTAATATTTGTATTTTAAATATATGTACCATATTAGACACCCTTCATACAAAATAAATAAGACTAGGTCCTACCTAGTCTTATTTATTTAACATTATTATTTATAAGTATATGTATATTATTTCTTAGTGTAATGTATACTCTGTGTGATATTCCCAGTGAAAACAGCTTTACACAGATGTAAGTATCGGCAAACGGTGATAAGCGAACAGCTCTCGAAATAATATACGGCTTTCTGGTCTAGATTAGATCTAACAAAGACAAGTGAACAATATAGCAATAGGTTTAAACTTACAAGAATAAAGTCAGAACACAGTTTGAGGAGATGAGTAAGTTTGTAACTGCTTTTCTAAGTATTAATAGCAAAGTGCAATAGAGGGATTATAATTTATTCACGGTTAGATAAGACCCGACTTTGTGAGACCTACTGAAATATGCATGCATTATGGAAAGAGTACGTGGGAATTGCATGTCTTAATTAAAAAATCAAACCACACCACACCAAACCACACCACGGCATGGCACGCTACACCATACTACACTACACCACACCACACCATACCAAACCGCATCAAAATAGTCACACACTCTATTCCTTTACACACATGGTCACATATTACAATCAATACATGTTTATATTAAGTTGAGTTACCTATAGGTTAAAATCAAATAAACTTTAGTTTCTATAGGTATTGTTAGCACACACACATTATATTAAGATCATTATTGTTCACTAAGCTACAATAGAACACTGATTCCTAAGTCACAGGGGGACCCTGTGACCTAGTTTAGGAGCAGGGGTCTTCACTATTTGTACAACCTCTATTTTCCAAATTTAATATCATCATCATCATCATCATCAACCTTTTTATTGTCCCACTGCTGGGCACAGGTCTCCTCTCATATAGAGAAGGATTGAGCGTAATCACCACGCTTGCTCAATGCGGGTTGGCGATTTCAGACTTAAAGTCCAGGTTTCCTCAAGATGTTTTCCTTCACCTTGAGTCATTGGTGTCCAAGATATACTTAGAAAGTACATATAACTTTAGAAAAGTTACATTGGTACTTGCCTGACCTGGAATCGAACCCGCGCACTCATGCTTGAGAGGCTAAGTCGTGGTGGCCTAGTGGTTAAATTTAATATATCTATATGAAATATTAATTTGCTATTGAAGTTTTCTGTGTCAAATAAAGTTATTTTATTTATTTATTATTAGGTATATTTTAATTCCCTCATCTCCGTTCTATGATCGGATTACCTCGTACAGCGAGTATGTACCCTCCCGTTGTTGACACCACTACGGTCCAGACGAAGCGTTTCGCCTCATCTTTTATACTGCATACATTATAATTATAATTGTTTGTTTATTTCTCACATTTGTACATAATTTTTACAATAATTTTCTTAACTCTAAGTAGCACTGATGTATAATTTGCCTGAACTAGGTAGAACCTGTGCTTCAGGCGTAAAAGTGCTTATTGTATTTATTTTTATTTCGCAATAAATTAACAATAAAAGTAGTACGTAAACATCTAGGACACAACGGAAGTATACAGTGTTATTATTAGTATCCTATTGCTTACATAGTAATATTAGATAATGCAATGATTATTATTTTCTAAATTTATTTACATACTGTAAGTAGGTCTTCAGTCTGCTCATATGATAAACCTTGTAGATAATTAGAAACAACATTCTTACAGCTAAAATTATTCAAATTATAAATATTTAATACTCTATTTAACCTATTGTATAAAAAGGGCCCTAAGAACATATAGAATTTGTGTGTAAATGCATATTTAGAGGTAGAGGTTGAGCTGCACACTATATCATTCCGCCTTTTGGTAATTATATTAGCGTTGTAAGTAAGCGTAGCATGCTGTTTTAGTGTTATGTGCAGTATATAAGTTTGCCAAACTGACAAAACTTTGCAGGAATTGTATAACTGGAAGGTAGGGAAAAGGAAAGGTAGAGAATGTGCTACTTTTAGGACAGCTCTTTGCGCACGTTCGAGGGTGAGAAGGATAGATTTTGATGTTCCACCCCATGAAGTTATGCAATATTGAAGTATAGATTGATATAGAGCAAAATACACTTGTTTCACTAAGTTGGCGTCTGCAAGGGAGCGCAGTTTTTTGAATACAAACATCAGTTTACGTACTCTTGTAACCAAACTTTCAATATGTTGTCTAAAGGATAGTGTGTTGTCAACAAAGACTCCAAGATATTTTAGGCACTTTGTTTCAAGGATCCTAGGACAGGTACAAGAAGTGATAGACGGTTTGTTACTACAGCGGTGAGCGTATAAATGGGAATCAATTGTTTTGTTATCAACATTGCGCATTGTGAAATGAATATATTTTGTTTTCTCAGCATTCAGTGTTAATAAATTACAACGAAGCCAGTTAAGAACAGAGTTAAAGCCTGCCTGTGCTATGCCATACAACTCGGAAATCGTTTTTGCGGTGAAGATAATCGCAGTGTCATCGGCGTACGATATTATTTTGCCATTTACTACATTTAAGTTACATAAATCATTGATGTATATAAGAAATAACGATGGACCAAGGATGCTCCCTTGTGGAACTCCAAAACCTAGAGTTTTTTCTTCATCACTAGTCATATACTCGATACGAACACATTGCGATCTATTGCTTAAATAATCTTTGAAGAGTTTCAGCTGTGTACCTCTTATTCCTAAAGCCTCCAGTTTATTCAAAAGCAAAGGAACAGATACGGTATCAAAAGCTTTTGCTAAGTCAAGGAAGATAGTTAAGACCTGGTTTCCATCACCGAGTTCTTGTGCAACGTGGTCTGTTAACTTTTGTACAGCATTCGCTGTTGACAATTTGCTTCTAAACCCGAACTGTGAAGGAGACAATAAGTTGTTCGCTTCTAAGTAACTGACTAGTCTTTTGTTTATAATTTTTTCCAATATTTTAGACAGCGCATGCAGTATAGATATTGGTCTATAATTATTCACTACATCTCTACAACCACTTTTAAAAATAGGGATGACCGTCGCTTTTTTCAAACTTTTAGGAAAAATTCCCTCTCTGAGGCACATCTGAAATATATACGTTAAAGGGCGTACCAAAATGTGTCTAAAACGCTTTAGTATTTTATTGTTAATATTGTCCCAGCCCACCGCACAATCATCCTTCAGCTCTGAGATGATTTGCTCGATTTCAATTTCGTCCGTGTCCAACAGTGCAAAAGATTTTACACAGCTCTTTAGAGATGTCCGATAATGTGCGGTCTGGTCGCCAGATTGGTTCAGAAGTGGTTCAGCGAGGGATTTCCCTACGTTCACAAAGAAGTTATTTACAAAATTAGCTGATGATAGCGGTGATGAGTTAGTGAGCAGTAAACTTGAAACTGATTCCCGTGGCTTATTTCTGTAAGTGAAGTTTTTAATATGTTTCCATATCTGTTTACTATTATTACCTGCTTTCTGTAATTCGTTTTTATCGTACTCAATTTTAAGTTTTTTCAAGAGATTGTTACAAAAGTTCCTGTATCTCTTGTATGTAACAAGAAGTATTTTATTGTCAGGAAAAAGTTTGGTCTTCTGATGTAGTTTATCTCTGTGCCTTATACATCGGACAAGGCCCGGAGTAATCCACGGTTTAATATTAAAATACTTACGATTTAATGTTGTGACGGTCGTATTATGTAATATTGCTTGCTGGACATTTTTAATTAAATACGATAAAGACGACTCAGCGTCAGTAGAATTGTACACAGAGCTAAAATCAATGTTATGCAGGTCATGTTCCAATGTATTTATATTTAATTTGGACTTTGACACAGGGCGATTTTGCTTAGGTATCGTTAAGTTCATTGTTAATAGGACGGCATTATGATCGGTTATTGTTGAATTAGTAACTAGGGTAATATATGGTAAGGGAGTTTTTATCATCATATGATCGAGACATGAGCCACTTTGATGTGTCGATAGCGTATGACCGGTGTGAAGCCCATGGTATGAACATAAATTTAGGTAATTTTGAGCACCTGTATCGCCGTTTTCTGCTCTGATGTTTATGTTAATGTCACCCGTTAATATGATGTGCTTAAAAGCGGAAAGACTTTGACAAGCCTGGTCTAAGAAATGGTGAAAGGAGTCCAGATTTCTAAACGATGGGGATCTATAGATAGCTATAATTGCTATAGTAGTACCTAATTTAATTATAAGGCAGTTACAGTCGACTTGATTCTGTTCTTCGACTGAGGCAATTATCGATTGTTTAGCGTAGACCACGACCCCATCGTTTTGATTCTGGTTATTCGTGCTATGGAAAGAGTTGTATCCCGTCATAGTAGGGATGATATCTTGTCGTTTTGATAACCAACATTCGGTTAGTATTATGATATCGCATGCTATGTCCAGTCTATGAAGAAAAATGTTAAAGCTGTCAAAGTTCTTACAGATACTACGTATATTCTGTGTTAGTACTATAAATGGCTTTTGATATCCGGAAAGATATTGTTTGCATTTTCAACCTCGCATGTTTTAGATTCTGACTGAAAAGTATTGTCTATTTCTGTAATTAAATTATCCATAACTAAAATATACCTATACAAAGTATGTACTTCTGTGTATAGATGTAATTAGAGCTAAATATAATCTAGTGTTTGGCGCTCTTAGGCGCCTTCATAATCTACGGAGTTAATATACCTGAATTCAGCGGCCTTTCTTGCTGGGCAATCAGAATCTCCCGTCTTGTGGTTGCTGGGTTTTTTATAGCGCTTGCAGGTTGCGCATTTCGGCGAGTCTTCTTTCAAAGAGCACTCTTGAGCCGCGTGACCATCTTGTCCACAATGGCCGCAAGTTGAAGTGGTGGATTTGCAGGTCTTGGCTGCATGACCGTACTGCTGGCACTTGAAACACCGAGTCACAAGGGTGAAGTCTCGTACAGGGCACGATGTCCAGTTAATGTAAAGTCTGCTCTGAGACAAAAGGGCTTTCCGTACGCTGGCTGGTACTTCAACAACGTAGTTGCAGCTGTCAGCATCCCTTTTCCCTGACTTATGGCTTAATTTAATTGAGGTCAAAAAGGCATCTTTGGTCAAAGTAGGTAATTTGTCCACAATATTTTGCTCAAAAATGTATATAAAGACCTCTTTTTCTTCCATATTAGTCGGGACCCCAATAATAACAATACGAGGCTTCCGCTTTCGAGGCTCATCGACAGTAAGTATAGAGGTAGAACGCTCGACAGTCTGCTTTAATTTCTGGATGTCGTCCTTGGTCTCCGTGCTTATTATAACACCTCCGTTTTTTGTTTTTCGAAGACCACGCACCTTCAGCTTCATTTCTTCCGGGCATACAATTTTTTGGACTAAGTTTATGGTCTCTTCGCTGGTCTTCGTATTATCACTAGGATAAATAGCGACTGAGCTAATTGGATGAGGG
Organism: Sesamia nonagrioides; assembly: GCA_017933935.1. Taxonomy (NCBI): domain Eukaryota; kingdom Metazoa; phylum Arthropoda; class Insecta; order Lepidoptera; family Noctuidae; genus Sesamia; species Sesamia nonagrioides. Next base: position 1,109,934 of record JADWQK010000586.1, on the reverse strand, counting down.
CGAATAAGGCTTTTGGTCCCCTTTACCATGTCTGCAAAAGAAGTGCTTTCCTTGTTTTGTTTACAAAGGGTCTCTTGTAATTGCTGCTTGATCTCAGCCAAACTAGCAGATAGGTCTTCATTTTCCTTGAAGTTTTGCAGGGTGGCGTAGTTTTGGAGGGCTTTATGTTTTAATGACTGGTATTGCACAGCCATTTGAGAGACTCCGTGTCCGACTTTACGGCAGAGGCTGCTGATCCTTAGTTTCTGTTCGGAGTTCATCTTGCCCTCCGAAGCTATGGTGCAAACTTCATGCAAGCACTGCTCAATGCTGGACATCCACGACTGGATTTCTGGAGTAGAAAAAATTGTTTCATCCTGAACTTGGCTTCTGGATGTTGCTGCTGATGGTGAAGAGCGTGGCGGTAGACCGCCCCGAACGGAGGGGCTACTATCCATGTTTACGAAAAAATATCACTTAGTTTTTGTCCATACTTGCCATAAAAATCGTTCAACTACACAATAAAATGCTATGATTCTAAAACTAGGTCACAATTAAAAACTGTTAATTTATTCAATTATTAAATTGATTTGATGAGCACGTCCGTATGTACTAATGGCGTAACATTAAGGGACTGGAACAATTTGCCAGCCGCGATGTTCCCGTTTCACTACAGTTTAATGGTCTTCAAGGTTAGAGTGAATAGGCTCTCAATAGACTAGCGCGCTTTACTATCGACTATTACATCACTGCTTACCATCCGGCAGGATTGCCGTCAAGCACTAGTTTATAATTATAAAAAAATACTATGTCATAATTGTCCACAGTACAAGTGGTATAATACATGAGTACCCACATGGAACATTATGCGCGCTATTATCTTCCACCACGCTACACGGGCATAAAGCCCGATCAATCGAAAACCACGCGATTGTCAATCAATTAGACGTATGGTGTGGGCCACTAAAAAGAGCTAATACCCAGCTGCGAGATGAACAGATTAGCCAGCTTCCGATATCAACGAATTGGACACTAACGAGACAAAGATACATAGTGCACTGTACACAGTGGATCAGTTCGTTGACATTATTGCATTGCCTTTGTTTGCCCGATGTATCTATAATTTAGCAGCATTAATATAAATATTGTGCACATAAACTGTATATTGAAGAAATCTCAAAGAAATATTATGCGTGCTCTCGCGTCGTTGCTTTGTTCCTATTTCATTTGTCAACTCGACTAAGTAAAGCTGGAATCATCTACTTAGCATAAGTGAGTCGCTTATGCTCGTAAACGACACGGCACAGAACAGACTACTCAAACTTTGTAATATAACAAACTTGGTGGATTATTTCGTGAATTGTTGTTCGTGTGACAGCACTGATTTTAACCGCTAAAAAGTACGTGAAGTAAAAAAGTTAATTCGTATACTTAACTTCTGACATTACTTCTATGTGTTTTCATATCTGATAACGTAGAGGCAAAATATTATATTTATATTTAACTAGTTGCGCACCGCGGCTTCACCCGCATAAGTTACGATCCCGTAGAAATATCGGCATAACAATTATACCATGTAACACACCCTGGTTATAAACCATACTGTGTGTACTATTTATCGTAATGCGTTCATTAGTAATGCGTGAAAGAGTAAGGAATGTCGATCTATCCATCTATACAGACTTTCACGTTTATAATACAACTATTATATTATTCATAGTAGAATATCATATTTAGCCAAATTTATTTTATTTTTTCTTTAATCTTTCGCATAAAGCAATAACTTTTCAAAGTCAAAACCGAATTGCTTTACTGCGTTTAACGTCACTAGACTGATTATCTGGCATCGGAACAGCCGTAAATAAATTCATGTAGATAAGTCCCGTAACACCCGCATCCAATCGAGATGTCACACGATCGAGATCACTATCAATCGATTGTTGACTAGATTATAAATTCGAATACAATAGAACCTAAATTTGTGTTGTAACAAATCGAATGGCTCGTTCTCAGAATACGTAATTGGTATAAGTCGATTGACTGAATCGGAATTATAGACAATTATTTTTTTATGATATTTAGGGGATAGTGGTTATAAAAAGTTAATTTATAGCCGTTTGTCTCAACTGAAGGGGTGAATGCTTCGACGTATTATTTAAAATATGTGAGGGTAAATTACAGGGTATGAATACACAGATAAGTTAATAACGTAAGTAACAATTTTGAACCTTTCATTATGGAAGCTTTCTTTAGTGTAAACGATATCACATTAATTTACTCAAAACCGGCGCACTTCTCTTTTTCAGTAAATCATAAACATAAAGCACGTTCCGAATATTATTTCTTTATTTTTGTTTCTGCTCTTCTTCTTCTTCAGCCTATAGAGGTCCATTGCTGAGCAAAGGCCTCCCTCAAGGCGTTCCACAATAACCGGTCTTGCCCGCATCCATCGGCTTCCCACGACCTTCACCAGGTCAACATATTTCTGCTGAATCTGTGTTTTTCATCTCCTTCGTATATTAGCTAATAGCTGTTTTATTATTTCAAAATTTTCGTTTACGATGTACTAAGCCTTTTACCCTGCACTAAGTATATGGTATGACATTAAATTTTATAATTTATGAAGTTTTACAAAATAATATATGTAGATAGTAATATGTAGATAGATGTTGTCTCTGTTCCCATTTAGTTTCGGGTTCGTCATGGTGCACATGTCCGTTTCAAACACAAATACTTATCACAACACCTTAAGCAATGTATGCCTTATTAACGTATTACAATAATTGTCTTATTCAAATTAAAATTCAAAAATTTATAGAAGAATAGATTGAGTTCTACACATACAGGAAAAAGCACTTCAAGCAGGTTACAGGATCCGTAGCAGTAGCATCTAGACTTATTTATGGACTTGACTCAACTTTTGCCTTGCCTGTTGTAAAAAGAATAACTGTGTAAAGGGAGTAATGGGCGTGATCAGGAACATTGAGTGAGCCTCTCTTCCAAGAGATCTATTGGAAGTGAGAAAGGTACTGTAAGTAGGGTTTCTTGAGTTCCATGACTCTACCATCCGAGGTAATGCAACAAGGGTGGGTGGGTGTACTAATTAAGCCCTCAACCATTGACTTCGATGCGCTAGGGGGGAATGTAACAATTGAACTGATGCCTGGTATCTATGGGTATGCAGATGACAGCACAGTTGTAGAGAGATACCTCCCGGGTGCTCGGGCTAGTAGGGAATCAATCCGGTCCAAAAGAGAGGCCATGGTTGAGCGAACGAGTGTTGCGCTGCAGGCAGTCTCTCAATGGGGCAATGCCAATCTTGTAGCATTCAATGCCGCCAAAACACAGGCGTGTCTTTTCACCGCCAAAAGGAGCCCGTTCACCTTGGCTCCTACTTGTCGGAATGTGTCCTTGGAGTGTTCCGACCGCCTTCAGCTTTTGGGAGTTGAGATTTCCTCGGACCTTAACTTTGGGCGGTTCATTGAGTCCAAGGCTAAGGTGGCTGCCAGGAAACTTGGCGTTATCGCAAAGGTCCGGCAGTACTTCACACCTGGGCAGCTTCTAATGTTATACAAAGCACAGGTCCGTTCGTGTGTGGAGTACTGCAGCCACATTTGGGCTGGTGCTGCCAAGTGTCACCTGGCCACTTTGGATTCAGTGGAGAGACGTGCAAAGAGGCTGATTGGTGACCCTGATCTAACTCGAGTTGGTCTCCAAAGCCTAGAGCACAGGCGTAGAGTAGCCAGCCTTTCGGTGTTCTATAGGATGCATTTCGGAGAGTGTGCGATGGAATTGCATGATTTAATTCCCCCATCTCCGTTCCACCAGCGGACGACCCGTCGTACGGCTGGTTTTCACCCTTACGTTGTTAACACCTCTACGATCCGGACGCAGCGTTTCACCTCCTCCTTTATACCGCGTACATCGAGGGACTGGAATAATTTGCCAGCGGCGGTGTTTCCGTCGGACTACAATTTGAGTGTCTTCAAGGCTAGAGTGAATAGGCTCTTAATAAACTAGTGCGCTTTACCATCAACGATTGCGTCACTGCTTACCATCAGGCAGGATTGCGGTCAAGCGCTAGTTTATAATAAATAAAAAAAAAAAAAATTGAAAAGAGGACGTTGTCGCTAATTCTTTGCTGGGCTGTAACAGTCCCCAAGTTTCAAGTAAGCACTCTCAACAAAGCTGTTGTAGGTCTCAGGTCCTATATACAATTCTGTGAAGTCATGCAAAATGTGATTGTAATACAATCATTGATGTACAAAGCGCGCTGGTTTATTAAGAGCCTATTCACTTTAGTAACCGTAATAAACTTCATTATTGTTTCTTAATTTACTTTACGTATCTACTATATAGTATATTGGTCGATAATATTTTTTTTTGTTAGAATTATCATTTTGTAATAGTTTCAGAACCTATAACTAAGAGACTCCCACGTGTCCATAAGCTCGGAGGTGATCGCCAAATTCGCATGATTATTTCGTCCCCATAAACTATGGCTCATAAATGGTCTGTTATCCGCGGTATTGCACGGCGGCAGTTTGGCACGCCGCCGGCACATGGAACATCAAATATATGTACACTATAGGTAAGCCTGGTTAGGTGGCGTTCATGGGACAACTAATGGTAGGCAACAGAGGTTAGTAACATACTTAGTGACTATCTACTTAAGATATAATGGTGCCTATTCCCTGTTTAACTGAACTTAAGTTTACTTTACTTTGTGATCAAGGATATCGGCGCCAGTGCCATTCGAAGAGATACTTGTAAAGTCTAAGTGTAGGACACTTAGAGTGAAGGTCAGATAATTAGTTAAAATTTTAATTTACAAAACTCTCTACGGCACTCGAATAAATCGAAAACGGAATTTCACATTTCAGGGAATAAAATTGAAAGATAAATTATGGTTACGTAGATATTATTTCCCAAACAGGATTTCGCTTCTTTACTTTTGTACGTACAGCTTGGGCAATGAATTATTAAGCATAGTGACACCCTAAATGCTGTGTTATAGGCGGTACAGCCATTTCATGTAAAAGTCAAAATAATATTTTCATTTGAATGAAAGTAATATTTTATTTAGATTTTTAGTTAATTTGCTAAACAGATAGTCTTTTTTAATAATCATTATTCTGATAAAAAAGAAAAGCTACTCGTAACAACAAGAATGTGTAGCCCACCGGTGAGATACACGATGTCCATCGGAAGCCTGGCTCTCCTTTTATTTACGCAGTAAACGTTGTTGCCAGAGTTTTTATCTGCGACGGCCAGCTTTTATAGACGGCGCCAAAAGTTCTAGCTTCTATGCTAAATGTTTGGTTCACTATCATTGTTTAGCTAAGAAAAACTAGAACTATTTTAAGGGTTTTTAATAACCCTTTATTTTTTATTAGAAAATAAGAAAATTCTGTTGGTAGTAAAATTAGTAGATGAATTCTTTTCATTCAAGTCTCATATTTATAAGTCAAGCAAATAGTGAATTATTGTACCTACAAAAGGCGTGAAACATAAAATAAACAGTAAATTAATAAATATATAAGGTCAAATCATACAGATTGAGCTAGCCCCAAAGGAAGTTCGAGACTTGTGTCATAACACAAGGATATATATATATATATACAATATGTAAAGAAAACCCTGTCCGACCCATAAGGATAATAAAGGTTAGGTAAACACTTGACCAAATATAATATAAAATTTTACATAATCATCACAGTAACAATAATAATGAATTTTGAAATAATCTTTTTTTCCCGGGTATTAATTCTAATTTCCCCGAAATTTGGTCATTTTTAAAAAACTGACAACACCATTTGTGACGGAGCGAATAGCGATGCGACCACGTGCCGCATGCCCCGCCCCCCTTCACCCGCGCATACATGCGCGGGTGAAGGGGGGCGGGGCTATCGGGTTGTCTACCGCACATGCATTAAGTTACCTCGCTTTTTCGAAATAATATTTATTTTTTTTTGGGGATTTTTTTTTAAGTTTAGCCCAGCTTTGTAGGCATTATTAGAATCAGTTAACGATACCTAACAATACCTTCACGGATCGGACAGGGTTTTCTTTACATATTGTATATATATATATATCCCCTAGGATACAAACTCAACGATACTATATTTATAATAGATACTTAAATAGATAAACATCCAAGACCCAGGCCAATCAGGAAAAGAACGTTTTCCATCATGACCTGGCGGGGAGCGAACCCGGGTCCTCCAAGTCGCAGGCAGGCGTGTTGACCGCTGCGCCACAGAGGACAACAAAATAACAACTGTAGTTAGAGTACTGTCAATATTTCAGTCCGCCCTCGAAACCGTTAAGTAAACTGAAAATTAGAGCCTGCAACCGAACAAATAGTTGAAAAATGTCCTATTTTATGTTAACCCTCAATCTCATTTCCTCAGTTCCGTGTACCGCTTTAGTGGAAAATGGCGTCTATTCCAAACAACCGATACTACTACAAAGCCTGCTATTAACGTAATGCTCATATAAATAGTGTGATTTCCTACAAACCGTGTATCGTACGAGCGTTCCTTAAACTGGATCCTTCGGTGATGGGATCAATTTGTATAGCTTCCCTCGAAACCTACGAACAGCTCACAAACGAACAATTTACGACCTTAGTAAGACCACTTAGAGCTATGTTTCGCTCATAAAGTGCAGTCACAATAAACCGACGGATGGGTTTGCGAGGGACTATTACAGTTTGATCCTTAATTCGTCTGCACAAATCGCGCGCGGTCAGTTGCGACGACGTAAATGCGGGAGTAGCTAAGAGAGTTTGCTAGATCACCACAATCTGGATTGTCTAGCCATCCAGCAGAAAGGTTCTCTAGCAAACTAAATTAAACTATATTTAATGTTACCAACAGCCTTTTTAATTTATTAGTTTTGTTGTTCGTGATTTTCTTATTGTATAAAATAGAGTATAAAACTAACTATTGCGAGCGTGATATGTTTGGTTTAAATTACTTCATTATTATTTACAAGGTTTTAACAGCAAGGATAACCCTATCATGGAACTTGAAACTCCTTTCCAAATGCACCATCGTTCACTCTATGACAATGGCCCGAAAAGGTATCGTATATACGTGTTTGTTGAAGCAAACTTCATCTCTACTTCTTCCATATTTCCATCATTTAGGTTAAACCAGGTGGTCATTATTTGAGCTCGTATGATTTGTGCGCATGAGTGGCGCTCGCTAGGGTTCGTTAGCATCGATATGTGAAAATGCTAATGAGGCAGCTGGCCAGCTAATAGACGCGCCCTAATAAAGTAACGCAGGTTGTATTACAGCGTCAGGACAGTGTAATGAGGTAGCTGGCCAGCTAATAGACGCGCCCTAACAAAGTAACGCAGGTTGTATTATAGCGTCAGGACGGTATAATGAGGCAGCTGGCCAGCTAATAGACGCGCCCTAATAAAGTAACGCAGGTTGTATTACAGCGTCAGGACAGTGTAATAAGGCAGCTGGCCAGCTAATAGACGCGCCCTAATAAAGTAACGCAGGTTGTATTACAGCGTCAGGACAGTGTAATGAGGTAGCTGGCCAGCTAATAGACGCGCCCTAACAAAGTAACGCAGGTTGTATTATAGCGTCAGGACGGTATAATGAGGCAGCTGGCCAGCTAATAGACGCGCCCTAATAAAGTAACGCAGGTTGTATTACAGCGTCAGGACAGTGTAATAAGGCAGCTGGCCAGCTAATAGACGCGCCCTAATAAAGTAACGCAGGTTGTATTACAGCGTCAGGACGGTGTAATGAGGCAGCTGGCCAGCTAATAGACGCGCCCTAATAAAGTAACGCAGGTTGTATTACAGCGTCAGGACAGTGTAATGAGGTAGCTGGCCAGCTAATAGACGCGCCCTAACAAAGTAACGCAGGTTGTATTATAGCGTCAGGACGGTATAATGAGGCAGCTGGCCAGCTAATAGACGCGCCCTAATAAAGTAACGCAGGTTGTATTACAGCGTCAGGACAGTGTAATAAGGCAGCTGGCCAGCTAATAGACGCGCCCTAATAAAGTAACGCAGGTTGTATTACAGCGTCAGGACGGTGTAATGAGGCAGCTGGCCAGCTAATAGATGCGCCCTAATAAAGTAACGCAGAATGTATTACAGCGTCAGGATGGTGTAATGAGGCAGCTGGCCAGCTAATAGACGCGCCCTAATAAAGTAACGCAGGTTGTATTACAGCGTCAGGACGGTGTAATGCTCTTGCTCATGTACTTCTGGGTTTTGTTAGTGATGTGACTGAGGTTCGTGTTATCTAGTCGGCAAAAATTATAAGATGAACCGTGGTTATATAGAATAATCAAATAAATTTATTTCGTACGAATAATAATCTGATTAAAGTAAAAACATACATTTTAGCTTAACTTCGTTAAAACTGGTTAAGTGACTAACTGAATTATCAATGAAATTCAAACGTTTGTTACATTTGAAACTTTTTCTTTTACCGCCTATACATTCAAATTACATACATTAATGTTAAATGGCTTAGAGAGTAAAAGGTTAAATACTTCATTTTTCGTAATTTTATGAGGGCAACGCAATATGTCATTGTTATCGATGACATGTCGAGTACATGTTCATCAGGTGAACCTACGTGGGTGTTGAACAGATCCTGTGCAGGTGACAAGTTATCACACGTGATTTTACAGCAAGTGTCTTTAGATTTTAGTTAAATATTGACGGATAAATATATTGTCTATGAAATTAAATAACTTAGGGACTGGTCGCGAGTTACGGGTTGTAGCTTCGGATCCAGATGGGCAATTCCATTTGTTTGAATTATTTCATCATTACAGTATTCAAAAAGCTGAACGAAAATATCTTAAAATCTTACTCAATATTTTAAGATAAGTTACATCTGCTAACCCTTACTGGAGCCGCGTGCATTAAAGCCCACCTCTGATCGCGAGCGGGGCCTATGTCCCAGCAGCGGGAAAACTTTGTGCATTCACTGTTCATTGACTCGTTATTCAGAACGTACACACATGTTTTATATTTTAAGGATTAGAAAATGTGCCTATCTCATAAATATCAATACAAGTAGTTCAAATATTGTAATTTTCAATCAAACCATTAATCCACAAGGACGACTTCACTCGATACTTCGACAAAGTTCTATTAGCGAAACGACTTTATCTTTCGCGTGACTTTAACAAATTAAGCTCATTTAGCGAGCCGGCCCGCTTATCAACTCCCACTACATTCAACAACTTATTTCCTGGCCCTCTCCGCTTCACAATAAAAACTTTCCATAAAGGAAAATAATTGAAAAGAATGGATAAGATTATGGTAAGCTCGCCCGACCTCTTTGCTACTGACACTTCTTTATACAATGGAGGACTTTATAAATAACTCTGTTAGCGATCTAATCTATAAGGTACATTAAAAAGGTATTAATGTGTCTACTATCATACATATCATACTCACTAAGAAATACGTATCGTGGGTGCTTTTACAAACGTTTAAACTCCTACAGAAATAGTTGAACCCGAAATACATTTTTTTTTTCTCTGTAAACATTGCCCCCTGCAGGCATCGAACCCGCGACATGCAGTACACCATTTAATCGCTCAGTGCCTCAATTTTAGTCATCTTCAACATGCAGTATATTATGATGTATGATCAACATATAATGTTCATCGTCGCCTTCGTTCTTTTGAGAATAGTTGTGATGACATAATTTACTCAAAGTAAAGCGCTTCTCTGGGTTCGAAATGATAATTATATATATAGGTCGCAAGGCGCGGCCGTTACATATTAAACATAAATTCATAATCAGCCTATAGTGTGCCTGCTCCTGGGACACAGGCCTCCTCTCGGTGAGAGCGAGTGGGTCGTAATCTACCACGCGGGCCCAGTGCGAGTTGGTAGATGTCACATGACTTTGAAGTGTTTTTTGACATGCCGGTTTCCTCACGATCTTTCCCTTCACGGTTTTAAGAGCAGTGGTGATGAAATAATTAACACAAAGTAAAGTGCCTGATGGGGTTCGACTTACAAGTTGTAAGTCGTAGATTCCACAAGGCCGATACTACAAGGTCGCCGCTACTCTCAGGCCACCGCTGCCGTCACTGAAACAATATTAAACGATATTGACTGTCCCATTACAGGACAAAGACTTTCACATTCAGGGACACACTTAAAGAGAGTTTGCTTAAATAAAGCGTTATTCCTTTTGGGCCATTCCGGATAAGGAAGTTGTACATTTTTAAATTCACCACGACGAGCCAAGGAAATTTAAAGAAAATGAGCTCGAATATGTGAGCGAACTCGGAACTCTTTAAAATTATAGTTTTTACAAGTGCAAGAACACTTTCAAGTGGTTCGAATAAGTACGAAGGGCATAATGTAGTAGGTACTTGTATTGTTGCTGGCCAGTTTTAGAGGCTTACAGATAAAATATTTATCTGGATCCCACATAATAGATCGTACATAATAGGTACTTACTAAAGGAACATGATTGTGTAGCAATGGATATATCAGAAACGTACATATTGATCACAGTTTTTACTTCAAAAAACTGATACTGTAAAAATTTCAGGATACTCTATTACATGTTGGATACCGCAAAGTATGAGGAATAAATCTAGAAAGACTTTACTTGATGTAAAATTCAGTAGATTGATTTCGAGCTTTGTTTTCAGTCATTCAGAAAAGACCACGCAAAATCAATATTGAGCACTCAATATGCATACACAATTACACATCCCTCTTTCTTTACAAGTTATCTTACCAAAATACCATATGTAATTATGTATTAACCCTTTGTAACATTTCGTCACGATCAGCAGACATTCGATCAGGTCATAAACGACGGTTTACATTCAACGCTTTCCAAAACCATTGACCAAAGAGTTTTTATGTCTTTACTGTGATTACCATAAATGGTTTAACATGCATAGTTGATGGCACCTTTATTATGTTTTACTACGCTAGTGACGGTTCCTGGATTTGCTTTGAGAAATAATTTATGATATTGTAAGTACCTACTGTAATTTTTTGAATAGTTGCCTCAATGTAAATTAATATACGTTAGATGTTAAATATAAGTTTGTTGTTAAATTTCTTATGATAAAAGCCCCAGCTTTGTAACTTTCTCCGTTCTGTTATTTCTTGTCTGATTATATATGTGTCCTTTCCTGGTAAATAATATAACTGATCAGTAAATAATACTTAACTACTTACTTCACTTTTTTTCTGGATGGGTAATCATCAAATGACCTCTCCCGCTCTGGGTGGAGCGGAAGGGCGTGTCAGACTTTTACTGACTAAAACCCACCCGTGTTTCTTCACTTAACTGTGCGCCAGGGCCACGGTTTCTTTTTTAAACAACCCGCAACCCTGACTCAAGAGGTATTAGTCTTCGTGAACCCCGTCACGATGTGCTGACATCTTTTTTGAGGCACGCGTGAAACACGACGTACCGTCGACTCGGGCTAGGTCCTTACCGGGCGGCAAGCTGGCCACTACTCACCGCCCGCAGGCCTGCGCCTACCGTGGCCGGGAGTTTAGTGTTGTCTCCCGACCAGGGCGTCTTCTCAAGCCACTTCTCAAAGAGGAGACTTACCGCCGCTATTGTGGCGTGCCCAGCACTGTGATATATAACTGTATATATATCAGATAAACGTAGATATCAGTACATCTACCAAAGATCGTTCCCTAACATACTTGAGGATAGCTCTACAGATTGACACGCGGACAAACTCATTATTTGAATGTAGATAATGTAAAAAAATATTTTAAAAACTAACGCGTAACATTTTATATTAGCCCATTACAAGCGTCACCGCTTCATTATATTTTATCTAACTGTAAAACACACTTGTAACTCCCTTTTAATTTCAAGCTCGACTGATAACGGGCTATCGTCGTAGTGGAGCGCAGTCGCGCTGCCACTGACGTTTATGATGTTCTTGGCGCCCGCGCACCCGTATAATACTTATTAAATAAGAAAGCTTATTTATCGTCCAATTATGAATTTCTTAAACGGAATTTTAACGTTGTATGCTGTGATATTGTAGAAGTGTTATTAGATTCAAGTTATTTAATGTGACATTGATGTACTGTGAAGGAATCGAAAATGGGGTTTTCCACTCGGTGTTTATGATTTAATAAGCGTGATATTATCTTCAATATTCATAAATCACAGTAATGTAACGTTAATGAGTATAATTTAATCAGGTAGACGTAGCAGAGACATACTTGTGTGAAGTACTACAGCGGTGGACGTTGCCAACTAAATGAAAGCTGATGAGATTGAGAAGCTGTCATGAAGGGTTTCATTTGAAATCCAACCAGCGCCAGTGGGAGCACGCAATGGCTTTAAATTTGAGAGTTCAACAGGATTCATTGCGTTAACTACGTTTTAAAACATTTTGCAAATTTTACGAACCTTACCTTCAAAAGGATTGGTGCAAGTCGATATAAGCAGATAAAGACGTCAGAGTGTTCTACAGAACTAAAGTAAAAGATTCCAATAATCATAAATCGAATCGAAACTTTAACATTTCAATCACTGGTGCCCTATAATTCATTCACAAGTACTAAATCAAGTTCTTACAGTAATCCAGCCGAAGCCCGCCTCAGCTTACTAATTGATAAATTTCTACAATATAACATTAACATAATAAAGACATAATCCTCTGATTTATGACACCCTAGTACCTAGCGTTGGAACGTTTTCACTAGCCTCGCTAATTAATATTACGATAATTGTAATTTATGTACTAAATATTTATGCTTCGGTTTATTTGAAATGGTACTTAGCAGAAAACTGTTTAGAAAATAATTCTGGATGTGTAATGTTGTGAGAGCTTGTGAGCAATAGATATTATAATTAAAGATGCCATTGGACATATTTATGATTAATGAAACCGCCGGAAATTAGGAAGATAAATATATAGATACTGGACTATTATTATATCTGGAGGTTGGGTTCATCCTATTGAAACACGCTTTATAATAAGGATTCAATGGAACGTTAATAGTGGGTATTCAGTATGTTGGCGGATCGGCAACTATTGCCGTCGATATGGTTTGTGAATGTAGCTCTGGAATATATGTGATTATAATTTATCTTTTTTTATGTAAGTAGTAATTAATTATATTAATTGCATATGATTTGCATGTCCATGTGACGCAGACCTTGGAGACCTTCTACGGTAATATTGTGTACCAATTATTTAATTATCTTCTTCTTTTTCTTCAGCCTATAGATGTCCACTGCTGGGCAAAGGCCTCCCCCAAGGCTTTCCACGCTGACCGGTCTAGTGCTGCCCGCATCCATCGGCTTCCCACGACCTTCACCAGGTCATCGGTCCACCTTGTTGGGGGCCTCCCTACGCTGTGTCTTCCAGTACGTGGCCGCCATTATTTAATTATGTTTGCAAATAATAAAAGATATGACTTGAGTCGTGGTGGCCTAGTGGTTAAAACACCAGCCTCTCAAGTATGAGTGCGCGGGTTCGATTCCAGGTCACAGGTCACCAATGTAACTTTTCTAAAGTTATATGTACTTTCTAAGTATATCTTGGACACCAATGACTGAAGGAAAACATCTTGAGGAAAACTGGACTATAAGTCTGAAATCGCCAACCCGCATTGAGCAAGTGGGGTGATTACGCTCAATCCTTCTCTGTATAAGAGGAGATCTGTGCCCAGCAGACGGACGATAAAAAAAAGGTTGATGATGATGATGATGACTTGAGTACCTGTTGATTGCATAAAGTGCGAAACATTTAAAGAGCGACAAGATAACACCTTGTTGAAATGTGTTTTAAGGGCACAGAATCAGAAATGACGGCGATGAGAGAGAAACAGGTAGTAGTAAAAAAGTCTAAATACTTGCTTTTTTGTTTTTCTAATTTTATCCATCACGCCAGCTGTCCCGAGAACTTAGATAACAGCTACAAAGGCAAATCTTTGCTGTACTTTCAGCTATTAAAACGTTTACATAATTTTCCTCCTGCTAAAAAATGATAGCCTCGCGAAATCTTTTTACCGCTCCTCCCTTTGATCCCAACTTCAACACTTGGAGCCTTAAGCAAGAAGTAGTCATACATAATAGACACACGGGTGTAAAGCCATCCATTGTGAGGACCCTTGGCTTCATGGGTGTTGGCAGAAGTGCATTAATCATCGCGGAGGCGGATACAACTCTGAGTTTTTATTACCTCTCCATGGCTCTGGGGATCAATGAAATGGCATTGAGGGTGGAAGATGTAGAAGGTTAATTTGGTAACTGAGCAAGACTATAGAATGAAAAGAGTTTTCACCCATTCAGCTATATTTGAATACTGTACTTGCACCCAAGTAAAATAATTATGTTTATGCCAATAAAAATTGCAAACGAGTTAGGAATTCCCTACGTGTAGTTTTTTTTAATAGTACATTACGATATTAGTGCGTAATGATGGTTATAACATGCGAGGCGGAATTTCAGCCCGAGCCGAAGGCGAGGGTGTAATTGAGCCGAGCATGTTATAACCAATACGCACGTATATCGTACGACGTTTTTTAACACACTTGCGAGGAAACAGAAAAAAGTATTTTATATTTTGTTCATTTTAAATAAACTCAATCTGTAAATGCACACTGTTGCTTTCCCGCCATTAGTATTATTATTTGCCATTTCAAATATGGAACAGCGCGAGCCGTGCGGCGGCGATCAGTTCCATAATTACTTGAAATGGAAAATAATGCTGTTATGGAATTTGTATGGACTATAACTTAACTATTTGCTTTGATAACACACGCGTTTGTTATGGCCTGTTTACATATTTAAAACCGGTGGAATTACATCAGCTTTACGAGCAAGGGTGTTAAAAATTACATAACATAATCATTGTTTCTTTTACAATTATACAATCATAAAGTCACGTGTTGTTTTAAATGAACAGACAGCTGTGCTGCTGGGGAGTTTGTTCCACCACTTCTTCTCAGCGAAAGCACTAGGAAGTGCGATGGGTGGTTTTGGGGGACTGTCTTATGTAATATAGGCGTTTAAAAAGTGCTGATTCTCAGCCTAATTGGAATAAATGACATTTGATTTTGGATCATAGAATCCCTAAAAATTTTAACTACTAGCCTGTACTGTCCCACTTCAAGCAAAACTTCTCCTTTTCCACAGAATTCCGTCTGTTGCTAGTCATCTTCATGTTTCTGTGTCGATGGTACTTATACTCGTTATGTTGTCAGGGTTACATACCCAAAGGAAAAAACGGTACTCTATTATTAAGTCTGTCCACTGTCCGTATGTCTGTCATCAGACTGTATACAATGAATCATGATAGCTAGAGAGTTAGCATTTCTACAGATGTATTTCTGTTTCCGCTGTAACAGCAAATACTAAAAACAGTATAGTTTGTATGAAACCAGGGTCATGAGTCAACTACAGGTTTTTCAATAAAATCTGCGCTCGGAAAGTCGCCTTGTTGATGACGCTCAATAGCATTCTTTAGCTCATCTGAGGTACAGATGAACCGGCACTTAAAACACTGCAGCACCTTTGTACTCACATATTAATTGTGCCATATCCATTTGTATTTTATTGTTTGTACATAAATAATAAAATAAATACTGCAGTAAGTGGGACATAGTCTGGGCCAGTCGTTTTGACAGGAGTTAAGCTCGATAATGTCGTACAACTAAATAAAGTGTTGTCTGTAAAAGATCGCTCTTATCGATAAGACCGCCCATTGTGTCACCCTTTGTAAAATATTTTTATTTATGTTCTGTAATCTATATGGTGTACATAATAAAGAGTATTCTATTCTAAAGTGTCTCACAGAGTTTAAGTTTTTCCAAAAGCTCGAGCATCCTGTTTGGTTCCAAACGTGATGACGCCATGGTGGTGTAAAGTACCAGTTGATTCAGAACAAAAAACATAACATCAGAAAAATTTCAGTGCTAAAATGTAAAATGTTTGCTTGTAAAACACATGACGTGTTTTTATTCCGTCAGTGATTTTTTAAATAATACCTTTTGATGTTATACTACATAAGTCGTGGTGGCCTAATAAGTCGTGGTGGCCTAGTGGTTAAAATGCCAGCGTCTCAAGTATGAGGGCGCAGGTTCGATTCCAGGTCAGGCAAGTACCAATGTAACTTATGTAACTTTTCTAAAGTTACCTATATGTACTTTCTAAGTATATCTTATACACCAATGACTAAAGGTGAAGGAAAACATCTTGAGGAAACCTGGACTTTAGTCTGAAATCGAAACCCGCATTGAGCAAGCGTGGTGATTACGCTAAATCCTTCTCTGTATAAGAGGAGACCTGTGCCCAGCAGTGGGACGATAAAAATGTTGATGATGATGTTATAACTAAAATCTCTATAATCACATTACTACTTTGACATTATTTTGAATTCTTGGACATTATGATTTTTTTGTACATTGTGACATAATCTTTGACCAAATGTAACAATCTGAATCAATATGTATATGATGTTGTATTTTTGTCATTCTGACTTATATCCATAATTTGATATTATAAATTAGGCAAATTTTAATCAATCTTAACTAGTCTGCATGTATGTACATAGTCTTGAATATTTCTTTCTACACCAGCAGTGGAATTATGTGTGAACCACAAAAATCTATGTATGTAGCACATTGTCGTACGTATGTATGTAGCACATTGTGGTACGCGTTATTCTGTGTTCACACAATTTTATGTTATAATTAACGATAATATCATTCAAGTCTGCTCCCACGAGCCTCACACATTATGTTCGACTCCTACCACTCTTAATTTAGTGCTTAAAGTAGTAGCAGGTAACACTTACCGAGATTCGCATATTTGCATAATGTCAGCGCAATTAAAGCAGGTGCGGCCGCGAAAGGCTGATGATATACGTACCTAAAACAATAAGAAATACTTATGTTTAGTATATTTGTACAAATGAATGGTATTTTTGTTATTAGTATTTTTTGCGAATGAAAACCATTGTATTTTTCCATCAACTTAGTTCTTATAACTTTTTTATTAATATTAATTAAAATAATAGGTAACATGTGGTACCTATTATTTTAATAAACTGTGAAAATAAAAATGGATGATAAAGTTGAACAAAAAGGATTCTTTACGATCTAACTTTTTTTAACAAAATAATTACTAACATTTAATATTTCACATAGGTATTATTTTAGTAAACCAGTCTTGTGGTGGTTTTGAAAGGGAACATCCAACTGGGATTTCTGTAGTTCCTCTTAGTAACGTGAGGTCTAAGGGGTGTTATTCGGTCGAGTGAAGATAGCCGCTGGCGCGGGATGATTTACTGACGAACACGACGTGTGATGAAACGCTCGGAGATCATCGGGTGCCGAGCAGAAACGGTAAAAAATGACTGCGATAACGCGTATGAAAGGAAGCTGGCTTTCAATGAATGTAGTTCAATGATTGATAGTTGTGTAAAGTTTTATTGATATCGTATTGAAATTGAGTATATATAATGATTATAGTTTCTTTTTGAATTAGCCAGTATTGGGTATTTACCTTAACCAAACCAAATAACTCATTTTGTTTATCTTTCAATATTTTATTGTATTTACGAACTACTGTTATCGCCCATACGCATATTAAACTACCTAGTCATGTCGTTTCATAAAATATATGAGTAAATTCGATAGTCATAATGAGTATCTACGAGTATGACAAAAGTATTTTCTATCTCTAAAGCTATTCATGGTTAAGCTCAAGTCTAATATAGTCACCACAATTCCCTCAAATAACTGATCTTCCCCCAAATCGTGCGTAATATTGCCATACAAACCACACCGCCTTATTACAAGGAGCATTGCGTACGAGTGCGTGTGTGTGCGCGAACCACGCACTCTTAATTAATAACACCAGTGTGAACAGTGTATTACGCGACATATTGAATGTGTATGGACATGTAGCTCAACTTAATCCTCTGTTTCGTTTGGTTAAGCTATTGGATGTGTGGGTGATCGTTTATGAATTAAATTGTTGTTGATAATGGTCCTCATTTATGTGTTTCGGCGAGAAAAATTGCAATACATTGGTTTAAAAAATATTTTTGTTTATTTTACCGGCATTTGCCAAATTGTGCTTCAATATACCGAATAAGTAGGTAAACAACTTTCGGACCTTGAAATGTTTTGTTTAAAAATAAATAAAATTAAAAAAAGAATAAAGACTAGTCCGGGGTTCGTCGACGTCACTATTACAACTACCCAATTAATACCAATACGGAACTTAATACCCTTCTCTAATAACCCTTGAACGAGCCCACCCGCCGTACCACAGATAATCTAAATGAAACATATAAACCAGATTTTCCGTTACACTGCCCGGTCATATATCAGGCGGTATGAGTTGAGTCGATAAGAAAATCCTCGAGGGATGAGAGGGATATAAATCGCCCTCCCTTGCCCTCCCTCCCTCCGGTACTGTTGACCGCAAAGCAGTTTTTGCGAGAAATCAGCGAAAAAGCCTAATGTACATTTTTAGTCCAATAGTCGGCAAGAAATGCGGATAATTAGCGGTTAACTAACAACTTGAGAATCGGGTACAGAGTGAGCGTAATTTATGATTTTTCTTGTAGGTAAATCTGAAAATATTATGTTCCTTAGCAGTAAATTAGTATTTACGTGTTATTTGTAACTTTTTGCTTATGTTAGTTGGTAGAAAAGTAAAAGTGCTTTTTGGACAGATAAGGTACAGTCACTACGGAAGGTATTAAGAAAGAAGGAAGGTATATTTATATGATTCACAAGTGGTTGTTACGGATCCGTTTGTTTGTGTGTGTGAGTTTAAATGTTTGTAAACGCACCCCCGAAACAGGAGGAATTCATAGTGTAGGGCAAAGTTAAAAATAAAAAATAAACTACGGAAAGTGGTCTCTGGTTGGTACGATAATAAACAAAAATTAACGTTCTAAAACGAATGCCTTCGGTAAGTAAACTTTAAGTACAAATAAGCCGTGAGATTCATCATAGTTTCTAGACATGTTTATTCTGTAACCGTTCATTAACGACATAAATGACTATCATAATTTTATAAGTGGCATACGGTCTAGCCTATAGGGGGGATCGCTGTCGAGTCCACGAAATACCCGGGATTGGTGCTCGACAACCGGTGGGACTTAGGCCCAACTTCCGGCGGCTGGCGTCCAAGAGTTGTCGGGGGCGACTGGGGCGCTTTCAACGTTGCTTCCCAATCCGAACGCCACCTGCAAGCGGCTCTACATGCGATCGATGGCTCTGTATGGGGCCCCGGTGTTGGCCTCTGACCTGACGGCTGGCAGCATCGCTGGCGTAGCGTACTGTGAAAACCGCAGAGAGCGATGGCCGTCAGAGTCATACATGGGCATCGCACGATCTCCTATGAGGCGGCCTGGCTACTAGCTGGATCCCCGCCCTGGCGCGGGAGCGTAGCGAATGGCCGATGCAGCGTCAGCTCGAGCAGCGTCGCAGCTCCGCGAGGTCCTAGTGGGGGAAAAGCGGGACAAGCTTTCACGCCTCACGACCGTCGAGGCGATCCAACCGGGACTGGCGGACTGGCTCGGGAGAAGGCACTGCTCCCGGACGTTTCGTGTGACACTGGTACTCTCGCGGCATGGTTGCATTGGAAAGTACCTGTGTCACATAACCAGGGAACCGGACGCCCGGTGTCACCACTGCGTCGACTGCCAGGAGAACACGGCGCGGCATACGCTGGCAAAGTGTGCCGCTTAGTGTGAGAGATCTTGTCCTCTCACCCGGCCCGCAGCAGGTGCACCTGGTATCGGCAGAGGGAGGGCCACTTTAAATGGGTCCAGGGGTGACAGACTGAGGGACATCTCATCCCCCCAAACATCAGGACCTGAGGTGGTGGCGCGAAGTGTACCACGCGCGCCAATCGGGGGTTGCGGAAGCAGTGTTCGTTCTCGCAACCCCCAGTGTAGGTGTGAGATGGAACACTGGGGTGGTTTTTAGTCAGTAATAGTCTGACAGACACCGTCGCCAGCCCCAGGGCGGCGGACATCCATGAAAATTTTCCACCTCAGAAAAAAAACAGCTTCCGTTACTGTGTTATATCAACTTCCAATCTATTAAACTCAGATTGGACAAGGAGTCTAGACAATGATCACTGGAACTATAAAAAACTATAGGAGCGGGGACAAGCTTCACTAAACTTGGAGGTGTCATCCTGTTCATCCACTATAACATAATAAAGAGCACTTTTTATATCCTCATAGCTAAGACTTTATTAAGTTAATCTTAATAAAAGTGCGAAGTTCGTAACACTGCGCATTAGACAAAACATGTAGAGACTAGCGAACAAGACGAACTTAAATGAAAGCTACGGTAACGAGATAACACCGGCTATTATAGACACTGGCCGACGTGCTCGGGGGTACTCGCAAGCAAACTTGCACAATGTGTACCCTACACGTTTGTACTGTATTTACTGTAGGTATCTAAGTTTGACGGTGGATTTAGTTATAGTTAGTGGTCGTTTTTTGTTTAGTTGTAGGCAGTACAGTTAATAACAGGAGCCTTTTCTCCACCCTTGATTAGAATTGGATCAGGATTTTTTCTATTATTTATAAACCAGCGCTTGACCGCAATCCCGCCTGATGGTAAGCAGCGATGCGATCGTTGATGGTAAAGCGTGCTAGTTTATTAAGAGCCTATTCACTCTAGCCTTGAAGAAACTCAAATTGTAGTCCGACGGAAACACCGCCGCCGGCAAGTTGTTCCAGTCCCTTGATGTACGCGGTATAAAGGAGTACAAAGTACGACGGGTCGTTCGATGGTGGAACGGAGATGGGGGAATTAAATCATGCAATTCCCTCGCACACTCCCCAAAATCCATCCTATAGAACACCGAAAGGCTGGCTACTCTACGCCTGTGCTCTAGGCTTTGGAGACCGTCTCGAGTTAAATCAGGGTCACCAATTAGCCTCTTCGCACGCCTCTCCACTGAATCCAAAGTAACCAGGTGGATATTTTTTCGATATATTTCGATGGTCAATTAAAAGTCCCCAAGCTCAAATCGTCAGGTGATATATTTAATCTGTCTCTTTTATAATTGAAAATTTATTTTAAAGCATGTTCAGCTTCATACTATTAATAGTGGTGTGGTTAGAATTATCTGTTTTAATAAGTTTTCTTTCTTATTTGGCAAATCAACACTTCAACTGATTAGCTTGAAATAATGAAGGTCCGTCGATGAAACAGCAGTATTCATAAATATATACCCTGTTGTTCCACAGAACTGCCTTCACAAACGGTGTGCTAAGAGTTTTCGCTTAAGCCAAATTGCGCAGCCTACGACATGCCTCCATTTGCAAATTAGACATTTGCAGAGTTCTTAAATTCAGACAAGCCAAATTCAATCTTAGGAGCTTCAAATTAAGGTGCTTAATCGTGGTTGGTATAAATGAAAAGTTTTTGGCGTGCTCGCAAATGATATTAACGGACACTTAAGTTTTTTTTTTTTTATTTGAAGGCTAAAAGAGTTATGAGTTAAGTAATTAAATTATTGGAACGAAGATATTCTCTTCGAAGTTGGAGTTCTGATAACCTTTACGTTAAATAATTCAATACGATGTGCCAGAAAGTTAAAAGCGTGTTCGGTATCCAGTGCCGACGTCAGTCACCAGCACCTACATATATGTAAATACACGGTGGGAGAAACATCTAACCATAACTTTTACCATCGATTTAGGAGTTATATATACGTATAACATCAGGATTTACATTTTTAACCGACTTCAAAAAGGAGGAGGTTACTCAATTCGACCGTATATATGCTTTTTTTTTTATGTTTGTTCGCGCATAACTTCGTCGTTTATGAACCGATTTTGATAATTCTTTTTCTGTTGGAAAGAAGACCATGATAAGGATATCAGGGTTTGATGGTGGAAGACCAGAGAAAACAAGGGGAACTTTCAAAAATTGCAGGGGCGACTAGTGCACTTCTTAGCATTTTCATTAAGTATTTTAAAGCACTACAATTTAATAAAGGTCTGGAGTAGATCTGATGATGGAGCCGAGAGACAGTCGAAGGAAATCCTCAACAATTCACAGCAGCTATCTTGTGTTTGGGCTCGATTAATTTGTATTGATAAGAAATTTACACCTAGATGGGTTGTGACTGTCATAAGAGCGCTGATGTTGAAGACAAAGGCCAGTTCTGGGAACACCTCAATGGTTTACAGTAGCTACTTTGTGGTTGGACTTCATTCATTTATAATGATGAGACCTTTGCACCCATTGGGTTAAAATAATAGTCTGCAGTAAATTTGATGATGAAGACCATAGGCAGTTGAGGGAATTTTTACGGGTAAACATTAAAGTAAACAAAATTACGTCGTTTCCCAACTATATTTGCGTCAGCTTCCAGTCTGACCGGATGCAACTGAATATATAGTACCTACTTTTAACAACTAAAAAGTGTAAAATAAAAACTTTTTTACAAAAAAACAACCGACTTCCAAAAACCACTACAAAGTGAAAAATAACTAATTTCGGAAGTCGGTGTCAAAAAACGAATATACAAAACCACAGACACCGACTTCCGAAATTAGTTATTTTTCACTTTGTAGTGGTTTTTGGAAGTCGGTTGTTTTTTTGTAAAAAAGTTTTTTTTCATTTTTTTTTACACTTAGAACTTTAAAGTAATGCATTTTTATTGCGACTTTATTGTTATTTAACATCAACTATTTCAATGCTACTAATAAGTAAAACGTAAGTATATCATAAATACTTCAGGAGACTGCACGTTATCAGTGCAAATAATGTATAACTGAACGCATTCTCAAAAGCAACAGTATTTGTGAAAGAAAGTCGATGAAGACGTCTCAGTTTAAACTGAGGGCAAATATTTATTTAGCCAATGCAAATGCTGGGACGTTGCAGCCGGCACTGCGAGGCAATAAATTCTAAAGACAAGATTAAACTTGTCATGGGACCCCATTTACTTAACGCAAATTTATGCAAATACCGACTCGTCTCGTTGAGACCTCTGCAAATCGCCGGGTTGTTTTTGTTTCGGTGTGATAAGGGCCCCTGAATAGTTCAGTAAATAGTTGATAAAGTGTGCCATCCATCACAGCAGTGGCTCGCTTTGTCAACGAGCTTCTCGCCTCACTCTAAAGCCGTGCTTGTTTGGCGGCACATAAGAACGCCTCGCTATGTACTGATACATTGGGCTTTGATATCAAAGGAAATACGGTTAAGGCTCTGTAAACAAAACCTACAACGTATGGAGCCGTCTGTTTATATTATTCGTAACGAGTTCTTGATGTTGTGTATTCAAATGAAGAAATAAATTATGCTTGAGAATAGCGTTGGTGGTTTTACTTTGAGTATTGCATAGCCTCGTGTTACACTGATCAGAGAATAAAACCTATCGAACCCTCTGCAGTGAAATTCAAAGTAAACTCTTCAATAATATTATCATCGTCATGTAGCAGCGGTTCTGAATGTGAGTAAGCACGTTTGTACTTTCTAACAGTTATATCTCGGCAAAAATCACTCTGACATATCACAAGAAAACTCCAAACGGAATTTAAACTGAAATATGAACATTATTTCTGTGCAATGTTGTGCTCTTTACGTAAACGGTGGTACCATTTACGTAAAAACATAAATGTCCGCCTCTGGATTATTAGCAGGAAGCATTTGTTTCTAATGAGCATTACTTCTTATAACTTCGGAAAGCAGCTTTATTTCGCATTTGTCTTATCACTGTTCCCACGTTAGATCCCTGTTTTTCCTGCTTTGTCTCACATAGATTTACGGTTCTCTGAAAAGATTAAAACGTTCGTCTCCCTGTAAGTCTTCGTTTAAAAAGACTTTTTTTTAAGAAAGTACCGCTATTATTTGAAATAATACATCAATGTAACGATTAAACACCTCCCCGTGTACATTGAGATCTCTTTCATTAATCACGTCAATGTGGGTACTTTGCGTATGTTCAGTTTTCAAAGTAAATTTATCCTTAATTCTTTCGAACTAGAGTTCAGTATCCCTTGTTCGTGTATGGCTATGTAGTACAGAATGCGGTGTTTAGCAGGATCAAGTTGATTGATTGGCATCGGTCAGGTCAGATATCAGTGCGCCTCCACTAATTCGTTTGTGTCGATTATTATGATGATGAATCATTCTGTTCACTACTTCGTTACCATTACACTCTTCTGTTTCTTTATAACCTCTAATACTAAAAATAGTTAGCTGATATTTACCGACGGTAATCGTTCATAGAAAATTGCATAACTGACACTCGTCACCTTTTCCAAGATGAGAGGAAATTGTTCAAAGCATAAACAAATGGTGTTTACTCAAACAACACAAGCGATAAGTAAAGTTTAAATTACCCGAAACTTATAGCAAAGTCTGAGGTTTAATGGAATTTACTGTAAGTAGGAAGTCTTTAAAATCCACTGACCGCTGGGTTAAGAACGCTGAACAGGGCCAAGTTACAGGCGACGTGTTTGTGCTTTCTATTGTTCAAGATATAGATAGTCGTAATTAATGTATTTAAGAGAATAATTAATGAAGCAGTGGCTGTCCTCCGGTACTGGGTAAACAAAAAGAAGATTTTACGAAATAATAACAGTAAACTTTTTAGTACACCGCTAGAATAATTATGGTTCTATAGAAATTGTGCTTTCCCGAAGAGTTGCAGAACTGTGTATGACATCGAAGTACTTTCTCGAAGAGTTGCAGAACTGTGTATGACATCGAAGTACTTTCCCGAAGAGTTGCAGAACTGTGTATGACATCGAAGTACTTTCCCGAAGAGTTGCAGAACTGTGTATGACATCGAAGTACTTTCCCGAAGAGTTGCAGAACTGTGTATGACATCGAAGTACTTTCCCGAAGAGCTGCAGAACTGTGTATGACATCGAAGTACTTTCCTGAAGAGTTGCAGAACTGTGTATGACATCGAAGTACTTTCCCGAAGAGTTGCAGAACTGTGTATGACATCGAAGTACTTTCCCGAAGAGTTGCAGAACTGTGTATGACATCGAAGTACTTTCCCGAAGAGCTGCAGAACTGTGTATGACATCGAAGTACTTTCCTGAAGAGTTGCAGAACTGTGTATGACATCGAAGTACTTTCCCGAAGAGTTGCAGAACTGTGTATGACATCGAAGTACTTTCCCGAAGAGCTGCAGAACTGTGTATGACATCGAAGTACTACTTTCCGAAGAGCTGCAGAACTGTGTATGACATCGAAGTACTTTCCTGAAGAGTTGCAGAACTGTGTATGACATCGAAGTACTTTATGCAGAACTGTGTATGACATCGAAGTACTTTCCCGAAGAGCTGCAGAACTGTGTATGACATGGAAGTACTTTCCATAACTCGCGCGAGATAACTGTACACCTCGCTCTGTGACGTCATTCAGACGGTACCGTTTGTAAAAAATGAGATTTATGTTAAAAAAATATAAATTACATTTTGTTATCCATACTAATATTATAAATGCGAAAGTATCTCTATCTGCCTGTCCGGCTTTCACGACTAAACTACTGAACTGATTTTAATGAAATTCGGTACACAAATAGTCTAGAGCCTGAGAAAGGACATAGGCTATATAATATCCCGCTATGATCAATAGGAGCGGAGCAGTAACAAAAAATGTTGCAAAAATGGGAGCGAACGCGGACAAATATATTGCTCCCATTATTTTAAAAGGCGCTTATTTTATATCAACTGAGCTCCGCGCGCCTTAAACGGAAGTCCACGCGGACGGAGTCGCGGGCAACAGCTAGTATGTTAATAAAAGTCGTTCGTAATGATATGGCGTCATAATACTAGATCATTTTACTCATGAAGTTTTGCAATTAAATTGATACAAATGGACTGGAATGTAATGTTGTTGCATCCAACAGCCTTCACTAATGCGTCGAAAATATAAAAACAAAAAAAAAAAACTTAATTAAAAATAACTTAACAAAGCAAAAACTCTACAGAAACAGTACCTAATAACATCAGGGGATTTAAACTGTATTTAGACATTTGTAACAAAGATGCTAACGCTACTCCAAATGTGTGGCTACGCGCTTACGGCAAATGTGGGGAAGATGGGTCGCATTCCAGCGAGGTGCACAGTTAACTTGCGCGAGTTATAACTCGCGCAAGTTAACTCGTCTGAGTGTTGCTTTATTATAATAAAGCAACACTCAGACTTGGATGCTGTGGACGAAACTCAATCCCCAACCTCATGGGTTGCGCCACCGTCATCTGTAGAAGCTCACTTGTATCCTTAGCTTAACCCGCGATCTCTAAACTGAAAACTAACAATGTCGAGCTCCGACCAACTTCGCGAGCTGCCGTATCTTTGAAAATGTGAAAACTTCACTAAACTAACGATTTATTTTTCGACTGACGATTGTTTTAGTGTTTCTTGAGAGAAACTGCTAAAGCACATTTTGATACGACGCGACGTTCACTATTGCAAAACACTACAGCACAACATTTTTTTTTTTTAAATATTGAGTAAATTTGTAACTTGTACGCGATGTCTGGTCGTTTTGGGCTATAAAGATGTATCACGCTGTACTTTTGCAATTAAGGAGAGAAAGATTTTTGTAATTACGCCATGAAGCGTAGTTCAAACGTATCGAAAAACTCGAACAAAGAAAATAATTTGTTTAACAGCTTAAATTTTTATCCTGTTTTATTCTAAAAGTCTAGACGATATCGTGTGTGTGTGGTTTGCTCTCCCAGGTCAATCAGCTGCTAAGTGGCTAACGAAATAAACTGTCATTTCCACATTCATTCACGTGCGACGTGATAGGGCTGGTGTTGTTTCAACAGCTGTCGTTATGTTGTTGGCCTATTTGCCTATTTGGGATTTCATTGATCTAATATAGCAACTGCCTGTGTACTGAAGATGATGTGTCCTATACCCCATTGATACACGTTTTGATTACTTTGCTTGTAAAACTTGAAGATTTTTGTCACAAAACTTCTATTGACTATTTACCTGGCCCAAACGTATGGGGAGTGCATTGTAATGGTTTTGAAACGATGAAATCATACGCTATGCTATTGTTTACACGATCCTTATTCAAATCCCAGCGCTAAGTTGCCCCTGACGAAGAGAAACCTCTCGAGGAAATCCAAACATTGCATTTCATTATGACTGCAAACACTGAATCTGCAGTTTACAGAGTCGAAAATATCAACGTCTGTAGTAATAGGGACCCTCGTCTACTTTTCCATAAAGTCACAAGTCTTAGAATAGTCGAAAATATTCGAATAGGTTCGTCGACTTTTGTCAGTCTGAGTAGAATCCCTCATAACGAATCTTAATCCCCTCGCATCTAAGTGTAATGAGCGTTTACAAAGAATCCCAATTCTTTCTATTCGGATTCAGAGAGCGAACTCAAAGTGTAACTGCACAAGTTTGTGTGGAGAGATTCGTTCAGAAGCACAACTTGTTATAATCTTTAAAGACAAGGGATCACTTGAGTTTTATGTTAATTTTACTGCTTTGCATATCTGTAAACCGGACGACAAAATCTAAAGTTAAAACCTCGAGTGATCTTCGCCACACGTCGGTAATCGACTGTCTAAATGACACTTCGGCTAGGCCTGAGTTACTGGCAGCCTGGTCTACTCAGTTGCAGGCGATCGACCGCCACTTGAAGGTCAAATTTTTAATCCAAATTGAACTAGTCACCTGCGATTTTTAACGACCTGTGTAAATGGGTGACGATTCTGCTTGTGAGACAATTTGGTTATCAACCAGAGTACCGGCGGAAATCAACGAAGTGTTGACCCTCACATAAATTAAATAAACGTGAAAAAAAACCTGTCATTAATCATTAATATCGCGATCGTCATCCTCTCGGGCCGTACTTTGATAGTTTTGTGTAATGATGCGTTCATAAGTCAAACACATTGTTGCACATAAAGAATAACTGCGTGGTAATTACAAAAGGATATTTTCTGGTTATACATATGGGATTAGACGCTAATAAAAATACGTTTTTTCTTACTTAATTAGGTCTCCGTAGTTTTACTTATTACTTTAGATTAATTTGTAAGAAATGCTTCCAATTTCCTCAGGTTATAAACAAAGCTGAAGGTAAAAATCCTCTTCGAACAATTCTAAAAATTCTCTTCTCTTTCCCATTTGTAATAATACTTCTGACATGGCACAGGACATAACTTGCTTTGCGCTATACCTCAATAATGCTTTGCTAGAGTTAGTTCAGACGGGCTTCGATAAGATCGTCGTATCCAGGCCCGCGGCGCCCACTGGCACAGGGATCGGACCGACTTGGGGACGTCACGAGGCGGCCGCAGAGGGGGACGCGACCTCCACGCCTTACAAACGAATTAATAATATTTTAATGTCACTTCCTCTCTCATAATTTATTCTTCTCTCTAGTTTTTAGCGATTTCATTCTTTAAAGAAACTGGAAGCAGTTTTATGAATTTTTAACCGTTTTCTGTCGAAAAATTATGTTCGTATGAATAATGTACGCTGTATACGATTTATTGGAGAATAAATTCTCGTTATGGCGCCAAGAACGTTTTTTATTAGGAGAGAAAATAAATCTTCCACATATTGTTAATAAGAATCCAAAAATATTATCTTCCGATGTAATATTCCTTATCTAACGTACTTACCTTTTCATGCTTTATTTTCGTATACAAAATGTGAAAATAAGTAGACATTTTCGCCTAACAGCAACACAAAAGCCAATTTTCCTTATAACATGTGTTAGATGATATTTCCTTGATAAATGCCTTATTCTTTTGTGCCATGTGGCACAAAGATATTAAAGCCTAGCCTATTTTTCTCCGCAGTGACTGTGGCAGTACGAAATGTTTGGTATTAGATAAAACACTTATTATATTTTTTCATTCACTTTCAAATACTCTTCTTCTTCTTCTTCTTCAGCCTATAGATGTCCACTGCTGGACAAAGGCCTCCCCCAAGGTTTCCCACGATGACCGGTCTTGTGCTGCCCGTATCCAACGGCTTCCCGCGACCTTCACCAGGTCATCGGTCCACCTTGTTGGCCTCCCTACGCAAAAATTATCACACGGCAAATCGAAAGCTAAAGTCACACACAGCCCTAGCAAGTACTTATGAGATGTCTTCACTTTCGAAACATTTTCCTTTCGGCAGGATTGTGGGAAGTAGGAGAGGATTTAACTTCTAGATCACAGAGTCCAAAATATCTCGGCTCTCTAATCAACAGATTCTTATTAATTCGGCAGTTCAGCTTATGCTGGTGATTAACTGAGCTAGTTTTGGAAATAGTACTCGATTTCGTTTTTGAATTAACTTTTTCATTTCATTATCATTTTCATTAGTGGTTTTCAGTTCTGACGGTTCAGTACCTAGTCCTTTCCCATTAGATAATTCATTATGTAATTATGAGTGGAACGCAAAGAATTTATTTATTTATTTATTCACTTACTTCTAGATACCCTTATAGGTTGCCAATTATTTTTATTAAATAACGTAAATCATTTCTTATTCATGCATACATCACTAACGTACGCATTGTAAGTAAATAAATAAAATAAAATAAAAATAAAATAAAAAGCCTTTTATTTCCTGCCAAATTTTACATTAGGTAGGTTAGGTTAAAGTAGGTACTAATTTAAACAAACGGGAGTTTCTACCTCTTAAATCTATTACATTATTTTTAAAAATATTTTAGTAGTCATTTGTATTTATGCTTAAGATTAACTTCTATTATGTAATTAAATAACAAAGTAAAATTTGCTATGCTAATTGCTAGGTTAGTGAGCAGGAACACTTTCTGAGGTGAAGGCCTCCTCCAGAGATTGCCATACTTTTCTGTCTTTCGCGACAGTGGCCCAGTTACTACCTGCTATGTGTGTTATGTCGTCTACCCATCTTGATAGTGGTCTGCCTCTTTTTCTGTAGCCGGCTGGGCCTCGCCATAGTGTAGTTCGTATGGTCCACCTTTTGTCGGTCATTCTGGCTACGTGACCTGCCCATTGCCATTTTAATTTCTGGGCATGACTAAGGGCATCTGTAATAGCTGACTTCTCTCGGATAATTTTGTGTGGTAGCTTCTGTAGTTTGCTAATTTTCATCATACTCCTCTCCATACTTCTTTGACTTGTCTTGATTTTGTGTTTTATTTTATAGGTAAATTTCCACGTTTGGCAGGCGTATGTTAACGAAGGTAAGAGACATGTATTCATTACTTTCTTTTTAAGTTTAATCGGAAAATTTTGCATTGTAAGTATCTACACAATATTCATTCAAAATGAGCTCAGATTCATTAAGAACAATAATAAGCTACTGAGAATTTCAAAAACTTTTCTTGGATTTTAAAAACGTGTACCTACGTAAAGCTAAATTAGGCAGAACTTAAACAAAATACGTTATCATTATTAAAGTATTTGACAATGAACCAGTGTAAAACTGTGTGATTGTGTACTTAAGTTAAACAAATTGTAGGACATGTGAAGTCATGCGCGTGTACTGTGTTTTCGCAAGCCGTCGAGAGAGCCGGCTCATTAGGAGCGCTTTGATCGCGGCCCGCGGCGCAGTAATGCACTACTTGTGTTTTCTTAAAAAGAACGGTCTAATAGTAGACTTATTTTCATTTAGTCAAAGTGGTAAAATAAACTTTGGATTAGTATAATATTGCTTAGAAAAACAATGTTATTTTGGTTCAGATGTCAGTAAGGAATATAATGAAAATAACTCAGTGCTAGAATTATTTCTTTGCACTTTACATTTACATCGTAGAACCCGTTTACAATAACATCCAGAAGCCAACAAATATATTCACATTATGTACAAATGTTACAAATATGTTCACATTATGTACAAATGTTACAAATATATTCACATTATGTACAAATGTTACAAATATATTCACATTATGTACAAATGTTACAAATATATTCACATTATGTACAAATGTTACAAATATATTCACATTATGTACAAATGTTACAAATATATTCACATTACGTACAAATGTTACAAATTAAACTCAATTTAATTTCACTGTATATTTTTCTTTCTATTTCATCAAGAAAAGGACAGAAATTAAAATAATATTAATTTAGTCTTATAAAATATAAGATATTCCATAGCAAGTAAATTGAAGTCGTGGTGGCCTATTGGTTAAAACCACAAGCCTTTTAAATATGAGTGTGCGGGTTCGATTCCAAGTCAGGTAAGGTAACTTTTCTACGCTCAATTCCTCTCTGTATTAGAGGAGACCTGTGACCAGTAGTGGGCCGATAAGAAGATTGATGACGATGATGACGATAGCAAGTATAGACGTGATTAAATATGTCAGCTAAAAATACGTTAATTTACGTCAGACCCTGTAACTAATTTGAGAGGTAATATTTATCTTCTGTTCCTAATGAAACAAAAGAAATACCCTGAACTTAAATTTAGTTAAATTTTGAACAAGGCAAGGTAATCAATGCCATTGTAGTTGTATCCATTCAAAAGAAAAACTCACCACGCCGTCACTGCGGTGCACTTGTTGTTGAAGACACACTACGTGAGTGTTCGCGTGTGTGGGTGCAGTAGTTAGTCGTGAGTTAAGGATGTAAATTAAATAAAGCAATGAAATAGCTTTTAACTTTCTGCTTTAGAATTTTATCTTAAGTAGAAAGTTGCGTTGTGTAGTGCTGCTTCTATCCAATTGTCTGGCATTGATTCAGGGTGTTTGTGCGAGTAACTAAGTAAGTACATAGTAAATATAATAAGTATATTACAAATAAAACATATCTAGCAGCTAAACTAACTGGATTTTCATTGGTTCCGATTTTTCTGTATAGCCGCAGAAAAAGGTTTTTGTCTTTCGTATGAACTGTTTGTCTGAAGTCAAAATACTATGGCAGTGGTTCAAAAGTGTAGTCTCATTGACGGGTGGCCAGACACGGCACAGTCACGGCAAATATTTGTGTAGCCCGTCAACGTGCTAGGTACCTATACACTGTATGCTAAGTGAATCATGTGGGCGCAGGTTATTTTAACTTGGATGATTTTTGTTATCGACGTTATCGTTTGTTAATATCAACTGAAAATAACACGAACATTGTTTTGCTTCTGATTAAAGATAATTCAGAACTAATTACCTACTCACAAACCTGGCATCGATACAATTTTATTGTAAGAATAATTTATTTATTGCTTGATCTGAAACAATAACATAAACATTTGGTACTATTACCTATCCAAAAAAAAAACGATCTCAAATGCAGCAAAACATTAGCAAATCAATTCCTTTATATAATCAGTGAACTCCAACCCTTTCAATTAGCTTCACGTGTGACTAAATCCAAATACGCCTCTACCTCCACAGGTATGGCAAAGTTTTATCTCGTCTCCCGTTTGTGAATACGTCTGTCTGTCATGTCAATTGAACAAGTACAAACACGTCCCACAGAATTATAGGTCAGAAAGCTAACCCTATACAAACAGCGAAACAGTATGCCTAGCGAAACAGTATGCCTATACAGTAGCATAGGGGGAAGTGGGGCACCTTGATACAGTTTTTACTTAGACCCAATAAAAGACGATCTAATGATAGTTACATCCAATTTAATAACCATAATATATTCAATATATATTCAGTTAACTTGTTACATACAAATTAACCGATAGATTGAATCACAAAACGTGTTAGAGCCTATTTACTAAAAAAAGAAATTTGTATCAATGTACCCCACATGCGGGGTACATTGGTACATACACTGGTACTTTGGTTCATAGAAATATTCCTATAAATTAAACAAGTTTTATTGATTTTTCTGACCTTTATTTATTGATTTTTTTAAATTATATTTATTCGCTGCTTTTGCTATTGATAATTTTTCTTCCAACACATCAGATATCGCAGAATCCACGGAAATTTCATTGATGGAACTTCTATTCATCTTGCGTTTAAATGTTCAAACCATTTTTTTATAAAGAAAATAAAATATATTACCTAAGTCTCACATACATGTATTTTCAACAAAATATTGGGGTATCAATGTGCCCCAAGACCACTTGTATCTATGTGCCCCTGCCTACTACAATCGAAGTCAACATTTAATAAAAATTAAAGCAATAATTAATTAAATAATTTAAGTCTATTTAATGTAATGACAGATATGTACTTACCAAATGTCTTAATATAACACAGGTAACACTAAATACATTAGAAGAATTACTTCCGAAAGAACAGTACGAAAATTTTGTTGCGAACATCAGAAACAGTTTTTTACGTGCTAGTCGCTAGTCGTCGAGTGAACGTTGCTCTGCGCTAGTATGCGTGTAGGCTTTACTATATACCTCCTTATCAGTGGCGTACGGCTCTTCTAACGCGTTTTGTTTTCGACGAATATTGACTGTATCTATGTGCCCCTTGTATCAATGTACCCCGCCTCCCCCTATGTGGTCAAGCCCACAGCGCACTGACATCTGCTTGATTGTCTCCGTGCGTGTCTATGTGTTCGTGTACCTGTTTTTCTTGTAGTATGGAGGTCGTCATCATCCGACCAGCCCTTTCTCAACTATATATGTTGGGGTCAGCTTCCAGTCTAACCAGACTCAGCTGAATACCAGTATTTTACAAGCATCTACCTATATTTTTTTCTTTTTCTTTGTTCTTAATAAGACTAACCTAATAGTTAGTATGAACTAACATTGTTCTATCAAAATAGCCTTCTGTATATTCCTATTTAGTGTTGTTGCGATCCAGACGCGTACATTCCGCAAACTCACGAGCCTTCATCAACTGCATCTACCTCCTAATTAACCCTCTTTCCCCACCATTCCCTTCACACCCCCATAGATCATTAACGATCTGTATATTTACACAATCTGGATGCCTGCCTCTATCATCATAGATGAGATGTGATGTTGAAATGTCTCGCATTTCGTCTATCAAGTTCTATAGTTTGAATTTCGTTGATGCATTATCCTTTAATTTATGTAATAAATCTTTTATTTTACTATTTAAATTGAATGGTGGAAATGAAATCTTTCAATTGATGTTGCTTATTAACATTATTATTTATGTTTGTTCCAAGAATGGTTAACCTAGCAACGATGTACAAGTTGATAGTTTAGATCACAAAGATATAATACAATACATAATTACTATGACCCTTTGTGACCTGATGTCGATACACAAGAAACTCTATTAAATTGGCCTATTACGTTCAGGTTTATACTCATGAACAATGTCAGGTTACCACAACTGTTCACAATCACCGCAGTCTTCAACAAATTTCACGACGCTGTTACTAGTTACAATTTCATAATATACAATATGTTAAGAAAACCCTGTCCGACCCGTAAGGATAATAAAGGTTAGGTAAACACATGGCCAAATAAAATATGAAATTTTACATAATCATCATAGTAACAATACTAGTGAATTTTGAAATAACCTCTTTTTTCCGCCAATTATTTCCAACTTCCCCAAAATTTGGTAATTTTTAAAAAGTGACAACAATATTTTTGACGGTATAATTCTGAGCGAATAGCGATGCGGCCGCGTGCCGCGTGCCCTGCCCCTCTTCGCCCGCGCCTGTATGGCATACTGCACATGTTTTAAGTTACCTCTTTTTGCGATATAATATTTAATTTTTTAGGGGGATTTTTTTTTAAAGTTTAGCTCGGCTTTGTAGGCATTAGTAGAATCAGTTATCGCTACCTAACAATATCTTCACGGATCGGACAGGGTTTTCTTTACATATTGTAACTATATTGTTGTCGCTTAAGTCATCATTGAATCTAAAATTGAATTGTTTTGTTTGAAAGTTGAGTTCGTCTTGACTCTTGGTATAAGAAGAAGCTAAGTATAGTTTTAAATAATTCAAATTAAATGGAGCTGATCCTCGCCCTCTCTAGAACATTTGAAAGCTCTCTATTTCTGTCCCTCCCCGACCTGTCGTTATTTACATGCCCAGATTAACTAGATTGATGGAATAGTTTAAAGAAACGTTTAATCTTTGACTTTTTTATCTGAATTCCGAGGGTTTTTTTCGGATTTACTTTAATTTTGTTTCGAAGAGGCGTTCGTTAGAGCGTTTGGGAAATACTGCTTGAGTGTTGAACCTAATTTACGAAGAAGTTATGCATTTGATTTTTAAGTATATATTAATATTATAAGATAGGTTGAGGAAAAAGTTGCTTTGCCTTTTTTTAAGAAACTTCAAAACAATTTTAAAAGAGTTTATTTACATTTAACTAAAGCATATATGTACCATTTTGTTTGATAACATTTTGCCATCTTGAAGGTGGGGCCATGATCCCATTGGTATAGAAATTTTGGGACTTCTGATCAAAATACCGCAACAAGTAGTTTTGGCAGTCCTCTCGTGATGTTATTAACATGGCACTGCCTAAAGAATTCTGAAGAGACCGAAATATGTGGAAGTCTGAAGGTGTAAGGTCAGGACAGCAGTACTTTATTGCGAGTTAAATCGGGTTTCGCCACAGTCTGTGAAGCCTGACCGGTCTTTGACGACGCACTATGGATTATCGTAGAACAAGAGCTGATTAAAAATACTTTTTTAAAATGTTGCAAATAGTAGGTACATGTTTTTGGTCTTATTTTATTCATAAGAAGCTATTTTATGATATTCAATTCGTTTTTATCTATTAAATACACAAAATAGTAAAACAAAAATGCATTAGAACTCGAAAGTATAGAAATTCTACAAACTCTATCTTGTAAATTACATATTTTCAGATTTAGATATTGAGCACTGGTTAAGAAATAACTATATAGTGTGCCATATATTTAGAAAGGATATTTTATGTAAAGTAATAGTCAGTTGTTTAAATTATAATAAAAGATAAAATAACTCACAATTTTTTACGTAAAATGCCGACGAAAATTAAATTGTTTTAACATCAACGAGATTTTATATGTTAGCTAAGCTTGGCTAAGTTCTAAATTTGATATAATTTCATGTACAAGGTATCCACCTAATATGTACAATAAAAAAAACTTGCGGTTTTTGATAATACGTCCCATATTCATTATCACGGGAACTGAATTATAATAATAATAATAATAATACACCATACACCTTAGATCCCTCTCCTCATTCGAGATCTATAAATATTTCGGTATGTCGGAAGCGTTAGGTATCAACGATGCTGACATGAAGCAATCGTTGAAGGAGCGCTTCTTTGGTCGCCTGAAGAAGGTATTAAATAGTCTTCGTTCAGGCGGAAATAAGGTGCGCGCCTTCAACGGGTGGGTCATGCCGGTTTTGATGTACTCTTTCGGCATACTTAAATGGACTCAGACCGAACTCGACGCCCTAGACAGAAGGTCCGTACACTGCTGACAGCAAACAGGATGCATCACCCACGATCATCGGTGATGAGACTGTATATCCCGCGGAAGTGCGGGGGTCGAGGAGGATTTTTAAATGCGAAGACCCTACACAACCGAGAGAGATAGAATATTTAAATTCAGAGAATATTTTTTACAAACCGTAGTGGGTATGCATCATGATGTGGTCACAGTAGACAAGGGGCTCCCCCGCTATCCATGGCGAAAGAGAACTGGCACAAGCCTATAATACTGACCACAGATGACCGCAGGAAGGTATGGCAAAGCAAGGAACTTCACGGGCAATTTTATCGGGCTCTTCATGAGCCCGATGTAGACTTTTTAGTTTCCGTATCCTGGCTACGATTCAGTGACCTTTTCGGGGAAACTGAAGGTTTCGTCTGTGTAATTATGGACGAAGTTATCTTGACGAATAACTACCGGAGATATATTATGAAGGACAGGACGATTGACGTGTGTCGGGCATGTCACCATCCGGGTGAGTCCATCAGACATATTATCTCTGGTTGCTCTCGTCTGGCTAACAGCGAGTATTTGCACAGGCATAACCAAGTAGCTAGGATTATCCACCAGCAACTTGCTTTGAAATATAAACTTGTGGATTCTGAGGTACCATATTATAAGTATGTGCCCGACCCAGTTCTTGAAAATGACCATGTCACGTTGTACTGGGATCGGTCTATCATTACTGACAGGACTATTGTTGCAAATAAGCCTGATATAGTAGTGATAGATCGATTAGCGCGCCTCGCAATGATTGTCGATGTTACCATTCCACACGACGGGAATCTCGTGAAAGCTGAGAAAGAGAAACAAATGGAATATCTCGACTTGGCGCACGAGGTTGTTGACATGTGGAATGTGAACTCGGCTGTCATTGTACCGATTGTCGTATCGGCCAATGGTTTGATAGCCAAGAGCCTCGACCAAAATCTATTGAGGCTCTCGTTAGGCAGTTGGATCAAAGGCCTGATTCAAAAGGCAGTACTCCTCGATACGGCCCGCATCGTGAGGGGGTTCCTGTCTCTGGAGCCCTAACCACCGGTAGCTTGGACCCTGCTCACACTATTTTTTATATTTTTAAATGTTTTTATGTTTTTTATAAATATTTAAAAATGTAAATGAATATGTATATGTAAAAAAATAAACGGAATAATAATAAATTCTTTATTCGAGTAACCATGACTCAATAATTTTAGTAATACTTAAAACTATGTTAGTAACATATCACATTTTAATTAATACTAACTATCTATCTATCACTAACTATCTACCAACTACCTACTAACTATCTATTTCTAACTACACACATCAAAAGTGTCTAGGGATCAAGCATTTTTATGCGGATTTCTTGAGATTGAGATGTGGCTTTGTAATAAATTTATGATTTTATAAATTTATATGGATCCTTTTTGGTGCATTTCATAATTTGAATCAGGAACTGTGAATCAAATTCGAGTAAAAGATGAAAATCAGCTGTCAATATTTTCCCTATAAAACATACAACGCATTGAAGACATTATTAGTGCTACTGTTTCCCTACTACTGATTAAAACCAACGTTATTATGGAGCGGCGACGTCATTTAAGCAGGGAAGAAATGCTCAGAGCCGTGGGAATGATAGAAGCTGGTTCCTGGCAACGTACTGTGGCTTTAGCTCTGAATACAAGTCAGAGTGTTATCAGTCGACTTTGGACACGTTACCGAAGCACTGGTACCGTGGC
Source organism: Sesamia nonagrioides (assembly GCA_017933935.1). NCBI lineage: Eukaryota > Metazoa > Arthropoda > Insecta > Lepidoptera > Noctuidae > Sesamia > Sesamia nonagrioides. Next base: position 1,071,905 of record JADWQK010000586.1, on the reverse strand, counting down.
TGAGCGCCATGGAGGACGGTATCGCTGCACCACACGGAGACAAGACCGATACATTCAAATCTTAACTCGAAGAGCTTCAACAATAACCGCCATGATGTTAGCCGTGAGGCTTCATCACTCTTCAGGGAACTTAATTAGCGACCAAACAGTCAGAAACCGCTTGCATGAAGTGAACCTTCATTCCCGAAGACCCCTACGGGTACCACCTATAGCAATGCACAATCGTAGGATTCGATATCAATGGGCTCTTGAACACAGAAATTGGGCAGAAGAACAATGGCGTTTCGTGTGCTTTTCTGATGAGTCTCGTTTTGGTATGAGACCGGATACAAGACGTATACGACACTGGAGAACCCCTGGACGCCAACAGCGATTAAAATCCTGCCAGGAAGTCCATCCTTATAGTGGTGGAACCATCATGGTATGGGCGGGTATTTGGATCGGCGGAAGAACTGAGTTGATTTGGATCAGAGGCAACCTCAACGCTCAAATTTATGCTGAAACGATTGTATCAGACGTCATCGTTCCTCTACAAGTGCAAATCGGTCCCTTATTTCAGTTAATGCATGATAATGCACGACCGCACACCGCAAGAGTTGTAAGACAGACTCTCGCCGCAGCTAACATCAATGTCCTGCCCTGGCCTGCTCAGTCGCCAGACTGAACCCGATTGAGCATGCATGGGATATGCTACAGAGAAGAGCTCTGCCGAATATGGAGGGTATCCAGTCGCAAGAAGACCTTTTTTTGTTGTTGCAACGAACATGGGCGGCCATTCCACAGCGTGATTTGGATGAACTCATTTTGAGTATGCCAAACTGATGTTCTTGTGTTGTTAGTGTTCGCGGTAGAAACACGGATTATTAATTGTTTAAGTTACCCAATAAAATTTTAGAGAAAACTGTTATTTCAGTCTTTTTTCGAACTTTTGTGTTAGTGGTTCAAATGTCAAATATCCCTTTATTAGGAAAATGGCAAATTTCTTTATTAATGCAAAGGTGACTTGGTTTATCGTTACTGTGACAAACGAAAACACTTTATTTGATGAATCCTTAAAGAAAATTTTAATTAATATCAATCAGGAGAAAAGTTATTGCAAAAATATATGTTGATCCCTAGACACTTTTGATGTGTGTATTTAATTGATAAGTATCGTATGATGTTTCTGATGTAAAATTTTGCGGTTTTTAGTTATTGATATAGTTTTTGCACACGTTTTATTTGGAAATAAGGTCGTCTAAGATAATGGTATATGATGCACACCACCCTTATTCGATTTTCCTATAAAAAGCTTGGCCACTGAACACCTTTTACCACAATTGGATATTGTTCGTTATTAAATTACAATAAAAAGTACTTATAATGAATTCTTTTAATTGCTCTAGACGTGAATTCATACTTTTCTATATCGACAACGTTAAAAATACTACGACCCTATCAACATTTTTACGTGAAAATTATCAAATTTCAGAAGGTAACATACAAGTTTTCAAAAGAAATTATTACCACAATTCAATAGTCTTTGGGCTCAAGCTTCACGCAAGATGTCATTTCTTGAAACCAATAGCAGTTGGCTTGACACAAAATATTCTGTAACTTTGCCTGCTTCACCAACAGATGATGGATTTGTATGTTAGAAAATATTCAAAATTATCTAAACAAGTTTGTTATATGGCCAAGTCACGTTACTTGAGTTCAAAGATACAATAGAAACAGTGGCAATGTAATTAAAACGACTTGGAAAATTATTAATATTGAAACGGGAAGGTCCAGTGATAGAAACACTGACTGTAGCCTGTCTTAATGACAACATAATTAAATCAGACTCGCAAGTATCTGAGGCATTTGAAAATTTCTTTTCGGATATTTCTGTTTCAACTACTAAATCCCTAAACTCATCACCTTCTGTTGCCGAGTCTTTGCTTAAAGAAAATGTTAATGTTTGTGATTCAGAGTTTCATTTTCAACATGTTATCAGTAGAGATATAATTAAAATCCTTCACACTCTAAATGTAAAAAAGACTGCTGACCTATGGGGTCATTCGGTGGAAGTTGCAAAGTCTATTATTGATATTGTGGCACCCACTCTAGCTGTTATCTTTAATGCTTGTATTGACTGTGGAGAGTTTCCTGACCTCATGAAAAATAGTAAAATAATACCTTTGTTTAAATCAGATAGTACATAAGACCCCACAAATTATAGACGTATTTCTGTACTACCTACCTTAAGTAAAATTTTTGAGAAATTAATTTTAAACCAAATGCATTTTTTTTTTTTAATAAACCTAAATTATTACATAGCAAACAGTTACAAGTTACAAGGGGTCGTTCAACTACTGATGCCGGTGTTGAACTTCTAGGACATATCTATAATGCATGGGAGGATAAATGCGATGCCTTGGGCATCTTTTGTGATTTGTCTAAGGCATTCGATTGCGTTCTTCACGATATGTTAATCAGGAAACTCCGCCACTACGGGATCCGGAACTCTGCACTGGATCTTATTACATCTTACTTGAGTGGTAGGATTCAGAGCGTTGACGTTAATGGAAAAAGATCTTCCGGATCTTTAGTAACAATGGGAGTCCCACAGGGGTCAATTCTTGGTCCTTTTTTGTTTCTTATTTACATCAATGACCTGCCGTACCTAATAAAGGATAACCACGATATGATATAGTGTTGTTTGCAGATGACACTTCAATTTTATTTAAACTGAAACGTCAGCAGCAGGTTACTGATGATGTAAATAGCGCGATCTCCAAAGTAGTCCATTGGTTTAATGTTAATAATTTACTCTTAAACGAGAAAAATACCAAATGCATTAAGTTTACTCTACCTCACGTTAGGCAGGTGGAAACTAAAGTGTTGATAAAGGGCGAAGAATTGAAATCTGAAGACAGCACAGTATTCTTGGGTATAACTCTGGATGCTAAGCTTCAATGGGGTCCACATATAGAAAAATTGTCAAAAAAACTAAGTTCTGCTGCATACGCAGTTAGAACAATTCGTAATTTGACTGATGTTGAGACGGCCCGTTTAGTGTATTATGGCTATTTCCATAGCGTAATGTCATACGGCATTCTGATGTGGGGAAATGCCACCGATATTCAAACAATATTTGTTTTGCAGAAACGAGCTGTTCGTGCAATTTATAAATTAAGTCCGAGACACTCTCTCAGAGAAAAATTTAAAGAGATTAATGTACTGACCGTGCCGTCTCAATATATTTATGAAAATCTTTTGTATGCTCATAAAAATATAAAATGGTTTAAAAAATACAGTGATGTCCATAATATAAATACTAGGAACAGGCACAAATTTATTGTACCTACAACAAGGCTCAAGAAAATTTACAATTTTACAATGGACTTCCAGAAATGGTTCAAGATCTGAGCCTGAATAAATTCAAATCCTTCATTAAACGTAAGCTGTGTCAGAAAGCATTTTATAGCGTGAAGGATTATATTGAGGACAAAAAGGCTTGGGCTTGAGCTGCGTCCGATTTCTATACACTGATTGTTCTTTGATTTTTCCTCTTGTAGTTTTAATATGTAATTGTTTATATTATTAATTCATAGCCTGATACCACCACTATGCCAACCACTACCACTATGTAGCCAAGCATATTGTACGTTACGGAATTGTATCGCTGACGGAGGTGTTCGGCACTTGTACAGCTATACAGGAGCTAAACTTAGTATTCGGGAACACTGTTGGAGCTGCTGAACCTTGGACAATACTATCTTAGCATTGTGTAGATTCAATTTCTTAGTATTGTATAATTGCATGGCAAACGTGTGAGCACAATGTACAAATGTGCTGTAAGGCATTTATTTGTTGGGTTAGTCATTTTTATTAACTTGATTGTGCTCTGGCTGTTGAGAGTATGTCATGCTCACTCAAATGTCTCGCTGATGGTGGCGTGTGTGTTGGGTTATTGGGTTCCCTTCAATATGGTTGAGCTGAATGATGCTGATCCATACGTCATGTTCGTGAACGGACGCCGTCAGTGGGGACTGGTCATCTCTTAGCTGCCATGGCGTATTTTAATTTCTGAATTGTTTTTTTGTGTGTTTTCTATGGACGCTCTCAGCGTACAATATGTTTCTGCATCGTTCTCACACGGTTGATTTCAACATGAATGATGTAAGTAATCAAATATTTGTAACAATAGCTTGAAAATTTAAAAGAGTGTCCATGGAGTTTCTTGCCCGTTCTTCTCCATAGGTACCTATTTTTTGGAATGGGCGACTAGCTTCATCTTATTGACCGACCGACCTTCTGATAATTCAAAAGTGCCTGTAACTGGTTTATTTGAAATAAATGATTTGATTTGATTTGAATAAATTAAAAGTAAATAACCTTTTTAAAAACAAGGTTTTATTTGAATGCGCACAAAATAAAAAATAAATTTACACTAACACTTTTACTATTAACTTATAACGTTACATCAGAGTTTTGGCCGAAAAGTCAAGCTGAGTGTCACGTTCATTTTTCATTGGACTTTTATAATTATTTATACAGGGGTCGGCACTTGAAGTGTTACCAATTCATAATGCTGTAATTCTGTTAAACATGAGCATATTTATTTAAAAACTGCAGTATCGAAAAAAGACATATACAATAAATAAAAAAAGAAGCTATTGTTCGATATGGCCACCTTTAGCGCGGATAACAGCATCGAGTCTGACCGAGAAGGCTTGACACGCTGCACGAATGTGGTCTGCTGGTATTTTGTTCCATTCTCGGCGAAGCGCAATCTTTAGGGCGTCGATCGTCTCATATTTTTTTGTTGACACTTTGGCTTCTAGAATTGACCATATGGAAAAATCCATTGGGTTTAAGTCCGGGGAATATGGTGGCCATTGTTGCGAAGAAATGAAGCTCGGAACACTTTCTTGTAAAAAAATTTGGGTTTTACGAGCTTTGTGAGATGGTGCCGAGTCTTGTTGAAAGGTCCAATGATTTCTACCAAATTGCTTACGTGCCCAAGGTAACAAAGCATCGTTTAAAATCTTTTTACGTTAGATCTGCTGGTTTATCTTTAACCCTGGTCAATGAAAACGAGAGGTGAGCGTCCCATGGCAGTTACCGCCGCCCAAACCATCACAGATGCTGGTGCTTGCTTTCGCAAGGCAATTCGTTGGTCTAAATTGTCATTTGATTTACACTTTAACCATTTTGCTTGTTCACATATTGCTGAACTGTAAAAATTTTTTCATCGGAAAATACCAAATTTTCAAGCAAGCTATCAACGTGCAAGTGCTTTAAGTTCTTAGCTCTTTCTAGACGAACTGTCTTTTGTGCAAGTGTCAGATTTTACACTTTTTGTAATTTGTAGGGCTTCAGTTGAAGTTTAGTTTTTAATATGCGCCCGATGCTCCGGGCAGATACATTAAGACTTTTCGCCAATTTAACTGCGCTTTGTCGTTGATTTCGTTCAATTCTAGCCATTACCTTTCGAACTATTGCTGATGATGTTGCTGTTGTTGGATGTCCACCTCCATGGCGTTTTTTGATGCTACCCGTATCATTGTAACGCGTGATGGTCCGATACACAAACATTTTGTTCAAATGTAAATGTCCTAGCTCATTAACGATGGCTGCCTGCGATTTTCCAGCCAAATACAAAGCAATGACACTGTTTCGTTTGACTTCCATCTACAAAACTTTTTTTAACAACGACGAAAAATAGTAGGCTTTTGTTAGTTTATTAACAATACCATACACTAAGGAATGTGAAAAAATGGGCGCCATATTGTAAACAGTTTAGTTACTATAGCAACGTAAAATCAGTAACACTTCGAGTGCCGAACCCTGTATTTACACGTAATTCCCCAGCCTAATATACTAGTGCAAAAAGTTGTCTGAAAATAATCTTAGATGTACTGATATGATCAGTGGCTTACTGGTTAATATGCCTACTACTGATGAGACCTATGTATTTCTATATCTAACATAATGTACAAAGAGAAAGTGAGAGCATATGATTTATTTTTCGAATCATTACTAAGAACAGCAGGAGCGTAATTTCCTGCACTGTTCACGGAAGAGCCTAAAGTAAATTTCGGTTTAATTCGTTTGAGAGTACCATATACTATTGCCACAACATATAGAAGAGCAGAAGGGTTAGACTGGAAACCGTCAACATAGTTGAGAAAAGGCAGATGATGATCCAAAAGGCCAGAAGGTCTGTCCTCTGTAAACTGGGGCATTATTTTCACGTTGTTAGATTACGTATAAGAAAAAACGCTCGGTAGCTCATTATAAGTGTAAAAGAGCTAAAAGTTCCGAACTCATTACAACGTCGAACACTATAAGTACAAGGATCATTTTTCATAGCAACACATATGTATACATAATATTAACATAACAAAGTAATATAATATTGTACCAAGAACAAAGCTCTCCTTTTCTTTACATACTTTTATTAATGATATTAAACCATGTTGCAAAGTTTAATCCCATGTTCAATGTTCTTTTCCATCACCCGAAGATGTAGTTAATTATGGGAAAGAAGACCATTTATGTCACTTGAACATTTTCAAATTTCAACTCAAAGACGTTCTGCGAGATTTCATTATAAATCCACGCAGAGCTGTAATTAAAATGGAAGCATCTAAGAGACCTAAGTCCCCTGGTCCTACCAGCAGAGATCCTGCTTGCTCAACTACTGCTACTGCCTGTGCTCATTCAGTGGTACCCTCTTTTGCTACTGCTGCTGCCTCACCCCATCGAGGTATGTACCTATATACACTTGCCGTTACATACAGATCGAAGAACACGCCTCTGCATATGCCCGTTCTAGATATGCAGAAGGCCTTCGACTGTGTCCCCCGGGGGGTGATCTGGTGGGCACTGTGGTCTAAAGGGGTACCAGAAGCCTATGTTGACATAATTCGAGACATAAACCTACCTCAATTCCGATTCCATTGTTAGGACTGCTGTTGGCGACACTAAACCCTTCCCCATCATCGTCGGAGTTCACCAGGGATCCGTCCATAGTCCGTTTCTGTTCAGCGTGATATTGGACGTCGTGTCAGACAGCATTGAGAATTCACATGAGCAACCTCCCTGGCTGCTCATGTATGCTGATGATATCGCGCTGGCAGACGCGGACAGGGAACGGTTGGTGCGGCGGGTGAATGTGTGGAAGAACTCGTTTGAGAATGGAGGTCTTAAACTCAATGTGCCGAAGACGGTGTACATGGCCAGCAACACGACAGACCCTATGTCTGTGTGCATAGGCGGACACATGGTCGAGTGCACAGACCTGTTTAAGTACTTGGTGTCTGTGTTCCACGCGTCTGGCGACAATGATTGCTACGTTAAGGCACGCATTTCCTCAACTTGGGCAAAATGGCGTGAGGTGACAGGTGTCATTTGTGACCCCAAAATGCCAGTTAAGCTTAAGGGACAGGTCTATAAGACCATCATTAGACCTGTTCTTCTGTATGGCAGTGAGGCGTGGCCTGTGCTTGAGCGACACAAGCAGGAGCTGCGTGTCACGGAAATGAATATGATGCGGTGGATGTGTGGAGTTACGCGGAAAGACCGCATCAGGATTTCATTTCATTTCAGGAACTCCCGCATCCGTGGCAGTCTTCGCATCCGTGACATAGCAGACAAACTGCAAGAGGGTCGCTTACGCTGGTACGGTCACGTCTTACGAAAACCGGCTTACGGTTGAATGTTATAGATCGCGCCAAACTTCTAGTCCGCTCTGAAGTTGCTTCGCGCAGGGGACCAGTCACGCACCAAATTAAGTTGATTTGAAACACTAAACCCCCACTATTACTGAGAAAGTAATTTTGCAATAGAATATTATAATAATATTAGTTATTATTACATTGTTATTCTGACATTATTTGGGTATATCTACGAATAGGCAAAACACAAGTTTTATTGCAATATAATTTTATTTAAAAGTTTATATTAATTAACACCTTCAACATAGTTTCGGCCACTCTTATTACAATTTCATCGTTTACTTTTTTTTTTTTTGATATGGCATCTCGTAGGTGGCCATTAGAGGCCGTAACTACTTAACCGGACTTTCCTGTGGATGCCTTAATTAAAATTAAAGCCTCCAGCCAGGGGCACTTAAAACTAAATTAAAATTGGGTGACTACGCACTAAGGGCACCCTCTGTGGGGTACGAACCTCGGCTTAGGGCGTCGCTAGAGAGGACAGGAAGGGACGGCTGGATCGAATGTATTCTTAATGGTTTGATGACCACGACGTTTCCTAGTACTAGCTCTGAGAAGAAACGCCGAAACAAACTCAGAGGTCATTGTTAGGACATTATAATATTACTGGCTCAGCTACGGCGCGGGCTGGCCTTCATCGGACAAGGGACGGGGGAGGGGATTATTACGTGGAGCGCGTCGCGATAGACCTCGGCGGCGAGGTCGGTAGGTCGGTCTGTTTTTGTGTAATGTGCTGGTGGCCCTATTGGCCTCTTGGAGGAGGGTAATGGGGTCATCGGGGTCTGTGTGGGCATGCCGAGGGCGGCGAAGTCAGGAGATGGTGGAGGGAGTGTAACTGGCAGCCGCTGCTATAAGAGGATTGCGGTGCTTGGCAGCAGTGTCAAAGAAACGCTTGGAAAGGCGTTTCGTGAGCTGCTGGATGGTGGGGATTTTGAGATCAAGATGGAGGATCTCATTTCGAACGAACCAAGGCGCGTTTGTGGCTTTACGGAGGAATCGGTTTCGGACTACTTGCATCCTATGGATATGACGTAGCTTGGCATGTGCGAAAACTGGATAAGCGTAGGTCATAATCGGGCGTATGCAAGCTTTGTACAAGCGCATTTTGCACCTGAGCGATAGCTTGCTACGCGGGTTGAGGACGGGTCGGAGTCGACCTAGAGCAAAGGCGGCGCGAGCACGGACCGTCTCAATGTGCTCTGAGAAGTTGAGGTTTTGATCGAGAATCACACCTAGGTACTTGGCTTGCTTCTCCCAAGGGATCGGCTTGCCGTCCAAGGTGATGGGTCGTGGAACGGTGACACTGACCCGCGGTTTCCTGTAGAATACCGCTTGGCTTTTTAGGGGGTTGACTTAAATCCTCCATTTCATAAACCAGTCAGCGAGCTTGTTGACCGCGGATTGAAGATGGAGGCGAATCCAGTCTGGACTGCGTCCCGAACAGTAGATGGCTGTGTCGTCTGCGAACAGAGCGAGTTGAGCCTTACTGCTTTTCGGGATATCGCTAGTGAAGTACGTAAAAATGAGTGGGGCTAGTATACAGCCCTGGGGAACACCTGCACGGAAGGGGCGGGGGGAGGAGAGCGCTCCTTCGATTTTATAGCGAACGGTGCGGTTTGACAGAAACTCCCGTATGATGAGGACAAGACGATCAGGCACACCGAGTTGGTATAGCTTATAGATTAAGCCGTTGTGCCAGACTTTGCCAAACGCCTTCGCTATAACGAAGTAAACTACGCCTGTGTACATACCATGTACACAGTGTGTGTACGCATGTGTACATGTTCAGTGATGCGTAGGATCTGTTGCGGACAGGAGTGTTGGGTACGGAACCCGAATTGTTCTAATGGGATAAGGCCCTTGTTCTCGGCGTAGGCTCTGAGACGCTTATATATAAGCCTCTCATAAATCTTACCGAGAACTTTGAGTAAGCTGATGGGACGGTAACTGGACGGTTCGGCTTTAGGCTTACCGGGCTTGGGAATGCCTATAACTGTGGCTTCTTTCCACGTTTGTGGGAAAATGTTATTCCCCATCGCATCATTGAGGATGGTGGTCAAGAGGATGATCAGGTGGGCAGGGAAGAGGCGGGCCACTCTGTTGGTGATGCCGTCAGAGCCGGGCGCTTTCCTGGGTTGAAGACCTCTGACGATGTTCTGCACTTCATCAGGGGTGATGGGAGGTAGGGGATCCTCAGGGTCGTCAACGGGTGGTAGGGAGTTTCTACGTTCGACTTCAGCGTCAACCTCAAGGAGATGAGCTTGGTCTACTGGTAGGCGGCTGGGGGAGTACGGGGCTTCCAGGCAGGAGGCGAGGCATTCGGCCTTGTCACCGTCATCGAAGGCGATGGAATTGTCAGGACGAACTAGGGGAGGCAATTCATCGGTTAATGTATCTATTACGTGATCCCTCTTTCTATACTGTTCTTCATTGTGTTTAACTTTATTGCACAATACCGTCCTCTCAGAATCACCCATAATATTACATTTTTCTCGGACAAGTGCCATGACTTGATTCATATTCCAGCTTATATTTTTCATCGCTACATAACCTTTCACAGCTGCCCATGTCTACTGTTGGATTCAAGTCTGGGTGAAGGGTGGAAGCCGTAATACCGTATGTCCACTCTCTCCTAAAATCCTGTCAATATTTATTCCGGTTGGACATGTTCAAAATTGTGTTATTAAAGGAACAGCAAAAACCAGTAACTTAATAACTAAAAAAAAAAATAATTAACAGTAACAACAACAAAATCAAAAAAGAACTGAGCGTGACTATATTTCGCTACGAAAAACGAGCACGTGTGCTATTCGGAAGAACATTGAACGCACACTAACGCGCACGCACAGGTGATATAGGTGCGGGGGTGGTGAAGTGGGGCGAGCCCTGCCGCCGCCGCTCCCTGCCGCTCCCCGCTCATACCTGCTTTTTGCTACTGCAACGCGGTTCGCGCTGTATTAAGAGCGTACTAGAAGTTTGGCGCGATCTGTACGTGGGTAACAAATGTTTTGCCATGGCACCTCCGCCGGGCCGGAACAAGCGAGGTAGACCAAAGAAGTGCTGGCTTGGCGTTGTAAGAGATAACATGCGTGTCAACAATCTCACACCACGGGATGCCAGAGATCGTGTGACCTGGAGGAGTAATTGTAGGAAAGCGGAGCCTGGGCTCCAACGCGAAAACCGCGGATGCAACCGGGATTATACGCTGAGATGATGATGATACACTTGCCGTTACACACTGTATACATTTGGGAGCCTACGATGTTAACATATTAGGCATATTTTTACTAACTTTCGTTGCTCCAAATAAATTGATGAAGAGAAAGAAGAACTATAATTATGTTTGTATTCGAGTGTATATAAAATTCTGCCACTCTTCTTCTTATCTATTATATATTAAGCAGGTATGAGATCACAGTATTGTGGAGTGAACTGTTTTTACAGAAAAGACCTTCTGAACTCCTCTGCAACATATTTCTATCGCAGTGCGGACGCAACGACAATGAGTATAGGATGCACGGCTCCAATAATTCGGGTGCGACCGTTCTAACGGTTTATTACCGGCCTGACTCCCGGACGTCCGAGCGGACGACCGGTGGGCCATCCTAGTACACTGTCACACAGTGATGTACGGTAACTGGATAAGATATTTTGGCTTAATTATAGTGGCTATTGCTTATTTATATATTCATTCCAGTTTAAAGTATAGCTTGGCAGTGAAAAATCGACAATACCTTGCATTCTTTACATAAATACTCCTATGATTAAATTTTTCGTCGGTTTGAAATATAATTTTAAATTTATTACGGAATGTCTCTCTTTAAACATGTTTTTTTTTTTTATTTGCTCTTGTACGATGTTTATGAAGTCAGTATACAAAGTTATTTTTTTTATTTGCTCTTGTACGATGTTTATGAAGTCAGTATACAAAGTTATTTTTTTATTTGCTCTTGTACGATGTTTACGAATTCAGTATACAAAGTTATTTTTTTTATTTGCTCTTGTACGATGTTTATGAAGTCAGTATACAAAGTTATTTTTTTTATTTGCTCTTGTACGATGTTTATGAAGTCAGTATACAAAGTAATTTTTTTATTTGCTCTTGTACGATGTTTATGAAGTCAGTATACAAAGTTATTTTTTTTATTTGCTCTTGTGCGGTGTTTATGAAGTCAGTATACAAAGTTATTTTTTTATTTGCTCTTGTACGATGTTTATGAAGTCAGTATACAAAGTTATTTTTCTTTATACGAAACCTGAATGTACTTTGTTTAGAATAAGCAACTGAATCGATTCCAATCATAAGATTGGAATAGATCCAGCAGAAATATAACATGGTGTAAATAATACACCATATTATATTTTTCCCAAATACATTAAGAAATTGATGCAATGTGGTAACCGAGCTCGCAACACAGCTGACGGTAGACTATAGTACTAGGCGTGTGAGATAGGGCCCTCTGTGCTGCACCGCCGCAGGCGTGGGCGGGTGAGCGGTGCGTTGACCATATTTTTGTTGGGACAACCAAGTAAGATAACAAGCCCATAATTTTGTAATCTTTCATGATATTTTTTTGAAATTTTGTACATAGATTCTTTACTTAAAAATCTGGACACGTGTTTCGGGTTTCGCATAAACAAAAAATAATGTTGTATATATTTACTTCAACTAGTACGATACAACTAGTACGATACAACTCATTACATGTTTATTGTATAATCTACATAGATAGTACACTGTACACCTACATTGTTTCCCTCTCCTTCCCTTTAGTATTCTATCCAATGGTTATCTGTAAAATATAGCTCTTAGCGATAAGACCACCCTTTGTGTCACCCTTTGTAAAATCATATTTATGTTCTGTAATTTATATGGTGTACATAATAAAGACTATTATATTCTATGGTCCCTGCTGCATTTACGTAAACTGCTCGTTGTTACATGTGTAACAGCTCTATTACTTTTTTTTTAAATTTAATCAACTTATATTGTACCTAATCCCAATTAACTTTCCTTCTATACAACACTAAACAGTTGATAAGTGCCATTATCCTGCCAGTATATTTGCAAACTAATTGTAGTCACGGGTATTTTATCTTCTATCTTTTTTTTTCCTTTAATTAGTTGCCGGTATGGTTCTCGGCTAAAAGTAGTTCAACGACCAACTTGTTCGTCTATTCGTTGCCAAGAATTCTGTACTAAATTATCAAGGATAAGGATTATGTGGCTGCAAGAATAAAGATGGGTGGTGAAAACGATCACATCAGTTGCCAAATGTGATTACTGTAGAATGGTCTAAATTGTAATTTAGCATGGTCTGAGTTGTACTTGTTCAGCAATTTGTTTAGTATATGTTTTGACCACGAATGTTTCAACTGTCATATCCATTAGTACAATATCTGGGACATCCTATGCTGTACGTGTAGAATATCTGACAAAAGGGCCGAATTACCAACGGATTAAATTATCGTGAAAGGGTGTTGAGTTATGACCGGCTCCACGGAAACTCGTTTAGGGTGTGAATGGGATGTACTTGTAAATATACTGCCATGTATTATGTACTGTTATTCCTCATGCAAGAGGGTTTTATCATGAGAGGAAGCCGGTGGTAATGTCTTCATATTGTTTGGGTATTGAGTGGTAATCAAACGTATGTTGTCTTTGTGCCACATCTGAATATATTTCACGTTGCAAGATTATAATTATGTATCGAAACATCAAAGATGTGGAGCAAGAACGACGTAGGTCTAGTCGTATTTGGTATTTCAAACTATTTAGTTCAGTCATTTCATTATTTCATGTCACTTCAATATCAAACCTCATAAAATAGCAAGTTATACAAAGCAGCAGCGAGACCCCTTTTCAAATCATCGGTAGTTGTAATCGTAGATATAATACTCCTTACAGTTATAACTTTCCACAAGTGTCAGCGCCGCGCAGGCATACATTCGATTATGATATCGATACGATAGCATTCGGCACGACTGTCGCCCGCCTCACTCCATACATTTCGTATCCGCGCTTCCTGTTCGCGAGCCGCATGTTCTTTGTTATATTGTAGATGTCAGCCCGATACTAATTTTACTACATTTCCTATTTGAAATCATAACAGCCTTCTTAATGTTGCTTCTTGTTTTCTCTCAATTGAGTACACAACTCTTGACCATAAAGATAAGATCATAAAGTTTTAGTACTTCATAACTACCTTCTAAGAGGGTATGTTCGGTAACTAAAAGGTTCTATAGAACAGGTGAGCTTAAATTTGCTTGACCTCAAGCGCTACAACATTATCGGACTTCAGCGAAGATTCGCAACGACGTGATAATTATAGCCACCGAATTCGTTAGAGAAAATATTGTGCACATTTCTAATGTTGAACTTAGATGAGAATAGTTTCGAGAGAGAGACGATGAACGAAGTCCTTGTCATAGCAGTTTATGCGGAAGTCCTTACGTCTAATCAGAATACTCACGCCTACTTAATCATAACTCCAATCTTTCCATATCAAACGTATTTCATCATCAGATTCAAGTAGTTAAACCCAATTGTGTCGGTCATTAAGCTAGTATGCCAGACGCACACAATCGCTACAATAGCAGACTTCCTCCATGGCTGGTTCCCGGAAACATGTCGACAGTTTACTCCACTATTTTTGTAATGGACTCTGTCCATTAGCAATAAATCGTTGAGACGTATGTGTGGGTGCGTCTAGACATCTCATCCTTTGTTTGCGAGATGTCTTAGAACGTACCAGACTAAATGAATAGCCAGAGTAAATATTGCGTTGATGCAAATCTATGGTCGTGCTGAGTTGTTTATAGAACTGTGGTCGTCAGTTCTGCTGTAACTGAATGGATGTCCAAATGGGAGGTATTTGCACTGTGATTAAGGTTATCAAGAGAAAAAGACTAATAAAGTGACTAATTTAACCCACAAAATTACAATTTGATACTATAGAGAGTGGAATCTATTCATAATTTGATATTTTATACATATAAATTAATATTATAAATACGAAAGTTTGTGTATATGTAGATACGTATGTATCATATATCGTGTATAGTGGATGGTTATTACTTGTTCACGCAAAAACTACTGAACCCATTTGGATTAAATTAAAATGTTGATATATTATTATCTAATGTAGATACTTTATAACCAGGATTAACACAGGATCATTTGAATCACGGGACCGAAATCTAGGCGGTTGAAAGTGCAGGGCGCAGTTAGTAGTATTTATTATAAACGTCAAAGTCTGTATGTTTGTTACTTTTTCACGCTCAGACTACTGAACCGATTGTGATGACTGATGAATTGGACAGTGTTTACCAGTGAATCTATAATGTTGGCACTGGTTCACTGCTCCTCACGGTGGTGTTATCGGTTTTGGTTTAAAAACATGCCTTTTTTCTTGACAATATTTTCGTTGACCGTTTTGAAAGCTGCTGATGAAATCCTTACTAATATTATAAATCGGAAAGTGAGTTTGTTTGTTTGTTCCACTTTCACGCCGTAACTACTGAACCGATTACCTTGAAAATTTTCAGACGTAAAGTTAGAAATCCCGATTATATAATAGGGTACTTTTTATCCTGAAAAATTTGATGTTCCCGAAGGAAATATACAAAGCGCGATATAACCGAATTACACGCGGGCGAAGCGGCGGGCGGAAAGCTAGTCATAAATACAAAATAAAGAGCCTGTCTGGGTTCGAACCTATGACCTACAAATCGTAACTCACCACCGTTACCACTGAGCCACTATTACTGAAACAATGCTATACTCCATTTATTTAGGTAGTCAAGTAATGGTAAACAGAGTCATCTCCATTAACCTTTTAAGTAATATTATAATAGACATCGTAGCCCCCTATCTAGCTGTTACTTTTAATAAATGTGTTGACTTAGGGATTTTTCCTGATCTCATGAAGAGTAGTAAAGTCATGCCATTATTTAAATTAGGTAATAAAAACGATATTGGCAACTTCAGGCCCACTTCTATCATTTTACCTGTATTCAGCAAAATATTTATAAAATTAAAACTTAAGCAGTCGTTAAGACATTTTCATTGAAATGACCTCTTACATAGTGAATAATATGATTTCACAAAGGAAGGAAATACATATTTAAAGCATGGAGCACGAGCTCGCAAAATGCTATTAGAGTTTTTAGTGACCTCTCCAAAGCCTTTGATTTGCGTGCACCGTGCCATAGGTACTTTTTGCGTAACCTACACCATTACGGTACCCAAAACTTAACGGCGGAGCTCTTAACGTAATTAGTTCTTATTTATGTAATACTAGATTCCAGTGTATCTATAGATATTAATGGTGTGAAATTTTCTGGGCTACTAATTCAATTAGATATACAGCAAGGCTTATTACTAGGTTATTTCTTATTTTTAGTATTAATGATTCATCATTTTATTTAAAGGGTATCTATGTGTGACGTCGTATTGTTTGCAGATGATCTCTCTTATTTTTAAATCAGGTATTAAAAACGGCATTGGCAACTTCAGGCTCATTTCTATAATTGCATCTGCATTCAGCAAAAAACAAATTCAATTTCTGGAAAAACCCAATCTTTGCTCAAAGGCATACTATTCTGTGAACGACTATTTAAATGATAAGAATAGCTGGTCAGTCTAATTAATTCAAGCCAATGGTTGTGTTCTTTCTCCAAAATTAGCTTACTGACAAGTTATATATTCATGTAGTTTTTTTTTTTTACAATGCATAATTATGTATGTGAGCTGTCACACCCTTTATGCCTGGGGCCTTTATTTAAGTAACTAGCTGCGCCACACGGTTTCACCCGCGTTTTTTTATATGCCCCGCTCCTATTAGTCGCAGCGTGATGTTAAATAGCCTAAAGCCTTCCCGGATTAATGCGCTATCCAATGCAAAAAGAATTTTTCAAATCGGACCAGTAGTTTCTGAGATTAGCGCGCACAAACAAACAAACAAACTCTTCAGCTTTATATATTAGTACTAGCGGCCGCCAGCGACTTCGTTCGCGTGGAATTAGTCATGCTCAGCTCCTATTGGCAATATGTACGGCTGCGTTAGCTCCCGTTTTCGCAACATTTTTTGTTACTGCTCTGCTCCTATTGGTCATAGCGGGATGTTATATAGCCTAAAGCCTTCATGGATTAATAGGCTATCCAACGAAAAAAGAATTTTTCAAATCGGACCAGTAGTTCCTGAGATTAGCGCGCACAAATAAACAAACAAACTCTTCAGCTTTATATATTAGTATAGATAGATGAGTGATAATACCTATTAATAATGTCATTGTACATTGTACAGGCCTGTAATGTACAGTATTGATTTGGACCACAGTTTAGATTGTCATCGACACACCTACCACCAAGACGGATAAAATTTTTATTTTTATTCGCGTGGTTTAGTTATGCTCCGCTCCTATTGGTCGCAGCGTGATGTTATATAGCCTAAAGCCTTCCTGGATTAATGGGCTATCCAACGCAAAAATAATTTCTCAAATCGGACCAGTAGTTCCCGAGATTAGCGCGCACAAACAAACAAACAAACTCTTCAGCTTTATATATTAGTATATAGATAAGTTTTTACCTAATTAAATTTCCATTTTTAATGGTATTTTTTTAATAATTTTTTGCTTTTTGCTATTTTCGCGCGGCTTGCTGGCATATGGTAAATAATTTGATTTATTGTTCTGTTTTTTAAATGAACAGGCAGTTGTGTTGCTGGGGATTTCGTTCCACCACATCTTCTTCCCAGCGAAAGCACTAGGAAGTGTCGAAGGGCGGGCGCTTTGGGGGAACTGTCTTATGTAATATTGACGTTCAAAAAGTGCTTCCTAAGCCTATCCTTACTAATATTACAAATGGGAAGGTGGGTTTGTTTGTTTGTTTGGTCCGCTTTCACGCCGTAGCTACTGAACCGATTGCTTTGAAATTTTGCAGACGTAAAGTTAGAAGTCCAGATTAAATAATAGGGTACTTTTTACCTCAGAAAAATTAGATATTCCCGAGGGTAATCTAAAAAGCCCGATATAACCGAACACCATGCGGACGTAGCCGCGGGCGGAAAGCTAGTTCTAAATAAATGTCTTTTGATTTTGACACAAAAAATCACGTGACTCTGTTAAAGGACTAAACAAAATACCAGTCACTTCAGTGGCTACACTGATTTGTTCAGTGATGATTTCGTTTATCTTTAGTTAAGTTAACCTACCTAAGCCGACAGAGTGTATTTAATAATGTAATTTCTAATGCTGACTTTAGTAATTAGGTTACCTTTGTCTTCAGTATATTGATTACTAGAGAAAATTACCTATTTTCATCTGCAGATTATAATCATTGACAAATGTTTCTCATTATGTTCCTTACAAGCCTCATCTGTTACATTAGCCGCACCATTAAGCACTTGCCTCGTGCCTATTATATGGAAGGTGTTGATTGACAGCGCTTTCATTATGTCTTTGTATAGTTTGATGTGTATCTATCGTTAGACCAGTGATGATAATCATACATTGTATGTGGAGAAATTTCTTTACGTTGTATGCTTCTGTCGCAGATATCATAATTATTATGTAACCCAGTAGATGATAATATAGGACTTATAAGGATAATAGAGGTATGTAATATGCCATATAAATGGAATTCACTATATTACTAATGGTTTTACTTTTAATGGCAAACCCATTAATTTTGTAAGTAAAATAAATGTATCCTAAATTTCTACCTTAGCTACTTATCGACTCCATCCGAGGACGCCTCGATATGAATTAGTCTTATCTCTAGAATATTGCAAATAAACACTATGGTATCTTAATGCTAGGAACATAGTAACATTAAATGCCAAGATATTCTCATTGTTGCTGAATCAACTACAATAGTTTACATTTCATTAAATGTCTGCGCCATTATACAGTATACAATAACATCCCCTACTATGAAGAAATAATGGAATCTGATATCCTACGCTGTAACCTTTGAAATGTCAAACTTCGTAGGACGAGCGAAAACAAGCGCATGTACAGTCAAGACCAAAAGTCGAGTTGCAATCTCACAAAACTATGGCCAAGCAATACTAGTCGTAGTTACGACCTTCTTCTATAATAAAGTTTGATACACACTCATACACTTGCTGCCCGCTTATGATTGTTAGGTACTACTTACTAATTTCAACGTCTACAGTAAGTGTTTCAATGGCCTAACGGTTTTCGCCTTGATAGGCGTTCAAGGTGGTTCGAGTTCAAATCTAATAACTTGCAAAAATATTTTTTAAATGTTTATTGGTGAGTTATGAATGCTGACAACAAAAATATCTAAAAATACCGATCTGCAACTTAAAGATGATACTTTCTTTTAAGATTTTTTCTATATTAGAGTCATTATAAAAAGATGACGGTAGACTTAAAAGAATCTGAATCACTACTTCACAAAAAATATTCCGCTACCTACAATAACTATTATTAGCTACAATAACTGGCGGGCGCTTTGGGGGAACTGTCTTATGTAATATTGACGTTCAAAAAGTGCTTCCTAAGCCTATCCTTACTAATATTACAAATGGGAAGGTGGGTTTGTTTGTTTGTTTGGTCCGCTTTCACGCCGTAGCTACTGAACCGATTGCTTTGAAATTTTGCAGACGTAAAGTTAGAAGTCCAGATTAAATAATAGGGTACTTTTTACCTCAGAAAAATTAGATATTCCCGAGGGTAATCTAAAAAGCCCGATATAACCGAACACCATGCGGACGTAGCCGCGGGCGGAAAGCTAGTTCTAAATAAATGTCTTTTGATTTTGACACAAAAAATCACGTGACTCTGTTAAAGGACTAAACAAAATACCAGTCACTTCAGTGGCTACACTGATTTGTTCAGTGATGATTTCGTTTATCTTTAGTTAAGTTAACCTACCTAAGCCGACAGAGTGTATTTAATAATGTAATTTCTAATGCTGACTTTAGTAATTAGGTTACCTTTGTCTTCAGTATATTGATTACTAGAGAAAATTACCTATTTTCATCTGCAGATTATAATCATTGACAAATGTTTCTCATTATGTTCCTTACAAGCCTCATCTGTTACATTAGCCGCACCATTAAGCACTTGCCTCGTGCCTATTATATGGAAGGTGTTGATTGACAGCGCTTTCATTATGTCTTTGTATAGTTTGATGTGTATCTATCGTTAGACCAGTGATGATAATCATACATTGTATGTGGAGAAATTTCTTTACGTTGTATGCTTCTGTCGCAGATATCATAATTATTATGTAACCCAGTAGATGATAATATAGGACTTATAAGGATAATAGAGGTATGTAATATGCCATATAAATGGAATTCACTATATTACTAATGGTTTTACTTTTAATGGCAAACCCATTAATTTTGTAAGTAAAATAAATGTATCCTAAATTTCTACCTTAGCTACTTATCGACTCCATCCGAGGACGCCTCGATATGAATTAGTCTTATCTCTAGAATATTGCAAATAAACACTATGGTATCTTAATGCTAGGAACATAGTAACATTAAATGCCAAGATATTCTCATTGTTGCTGAATCAACTACAATAGTTTACATTTCATTAAATGTCTGCGCCATTATACAGTATACAATAACATCCCCTACTATGAAGAAATAATGGAATCTGATATCCTACGCTGTAACCTTTGAAATGTCAAACTTCGTAGGACGAGCGAAAACAAGCGCATGTACAGTCAAGACCAAAAGTCGAGTTGCAATCTCACAAAACTATGGCCAAGCAATACTAGTTGTAGTTACGACCTTCTTCTATAATAAAGTTTGATACACACTCATACACTTGCTGCCCGCTTATGATTGTTAGGTCCTACTTACTAATTTCAACGTCTACAGTAAGTGTTTCAATGGCCTAACGGTTTTCGCCTTGATAGGCATTCAAGGTGGTTCGAGTTCAAATCTAATAACTTGCAAAAATATTTTTAAATGTTTATTGGTGAGTTATGAATGCTGACAACAAAAATATCTAAAAATACCTATCTGCAACTTAAAGATGATACTTTCTTTTAAGATTTTTTCTATATTAGAGTCATTATAAAAAGATGACGGTAGACTTAAAAGAATCTGAATCACTACTTCACAAAAAATATTCCGCTACCTACAATAACTATT
Source organism: Sesamia nonagrioides (assembly GCA_017933935.1). Lineage (NCBI taxonomy): Eukaryota > Metazoa > Arthropoda > Insecta > Lepidoptera > Noctuidae > Sesamia > Sesamia nonagrioides. Next base: position 1,051,051 of record JADWQK010000586.1, on the reverse strand, counting down.
ATTAGCTACAATAACTCAAATAATATTACTTAGCTGTTGTTGGTTGGTGAACATATAGTTACCAGTTTGTGTTATTAGTTTTACTTTTTAATCAATATGCAGGCATATGCAGCAATATATCTCAAATATCATATGAAACCGGCTTTTGTGTAAGTTGTTTTTATTATTATTTATGTAAGGTGCAAACCAATCGCTTGTAGCAAGTGTGTAATAAAATTGTCATTGTTTTAGAGAAATACTGTAAGCCGTTGGAGGTCAAGGTCAAGAGGTTGGAGGACGAAGGTAGCTGTCGAGACAAGTGAAACGAAATGACAATATTTACCGTTGAATTAACTTTTAAATCGTGCGAAGAAGATAGGTTGCATTTGTGGTTTAAAAATAAATTGGCGAGGCTGGTGGAGTCTTATCGAGCTAAACAAAAAAAAAAAACTATTTATAACAAAAACAGTGCAGAAGTGTCCTACAGAGTGTTTTAAATATATACCAATAAATATCTTAATAACGGACTCTAAACCATCTCTATAGTAATTTAGCTAAGTGACAGTAATATGTTCGGTTGGCTTAATGGCTAACAGATGTCGCCTTTTGCAATTTCAATACAAATTACTTTTGGTAAATTATAAAAACAATAATTTCGGAATTCGATAAGAAATAAGTTCGTTTACTTTTGAACTAAGAAAGCGCTTGAAGATTATAATCTCATGCCATCAAACTCCGAAAAAAGTCACTACAGGATGGCAGCATTAGTACCATGCTATACACGCAAAAAAAATTATAAATGTAATAAGCACTATTATGTGTTCTAAGTATAGATTATTTTATGATTGCAATAATATTCAGGTTAAGCTTCAATCCTCTTTTCTTTAAGAAAATGAATAATTAAGCTATAACCTCTTTAATCATAATATACGTATAATATTATAATTTTCATATCTAACAACCAAAAATGTTTTTGTATTTTTTACCATAACAATATCATAAGTTTGTCAAGGATTACTTTTATGTAAAATATTACAATGCTGCCGTTTCAACGTTTGTTTCATTTGTTAGTATAAGTATATCTATACCGAATAATATATAACTTTATAATATATTGCATTATAATATGCTTATTGTTTTATTTTTATATATTTTTATTATATTACCCCTATAGTAAACTAAAACATATAATAAAACCCTTTTTTGGGATAAATATTCAATAAATTTTCCTATTTGTTTAAATATTATTTGCAAACATTTTTACTTTAAAATACAAATCAATTATCATAATTTTAAATTATATGAAACAACAAAAAGAGTTGCCTATAATAAGGATCGAACCCACAATCGCTCGCTTTTGATAGCACCATTGTTAAGTGCGGCCGCTAACTCAATTTCAAATGAAGTAACGAAATTTGGCATTACTTTAAAGAAAGACGAAGACTGCGATAAAAAAATAATGCGGTAGTGTGCGTGGCCGGTTTAGCGCAGGCGACAGTAGTCTTTAAGGTGGAAATGGACTTCTACAGCTGATAGTACATGTAGATGCGAAACTCAAACGCAGATCTGTGCATGGCTAATTCAATTTAATGTTGACTGTATTTGAAAAAAGAAAAAGCGAAAAAGCCTTTGATTCGATCGAGACCTGGACTGTACTGCAGTCTCTCCAGCGGTGCCAAGTAGACCATCGGTATATTGAAGCGCTGAAGGGTATGTACGAAAACGCCACCATGTCAGTCCGAATACAGGACCAGATCTGGAAACCAATACCTCTGCAGCGTGGTGTCAGACAGGGAGATGTTATATCCCCGAAACTGTTGATCGCTGCATTGGAGGATATCTTAAAGGTTCTGGACTGGAAAGGACTGGGCATCAACATCAATGGCGAGTACATTACACACCTTCGGTTTGCTGATGATATCGTAGTTATGGCTGAGACCACAGAGGACCTGAGTACGATGCTTGAAGACCTCAGTAGAGACTCCGAGCGAGTCAGTCTTAAAATGAACATGGAAAAGACGAAAGTCATGTCTAATGCCCATGTTGTACCGACTCCTATAAGGATTGGAGGCTCTGTTCTCGAAGTTGTTGACAGCTACGTATACTTGGGACAAACTATCCAGTTAGGAAGATCCAACTTCGAGAAAGAGGTCAATCGTCGAATCCAACTCGGCTGGGCTGCTTTCGGGAAGCTACGTAGAATCTTCTCCGAAATACCGCAGTGTCTCAAAACAAAAGTCTTCGACCAGTGTGTTGCTAGTGATGACGTATGGAATTGAGACGTGGTCGCTAACAATGATCCTTATAAGAATGCTCAAGGTCACTCAAAGGCTATGCTTGAAGTTTCACTGCGCGATCGAATCAGGAATGAGGAGATCCGCAGATGAACGAGAGTTACCGACGTAGTCCGAAGAATTGCAACACTAAAGTGGCAGTGGGCCAGGCACATTGCCCGTAGGACCGATGCCCGATGGGGCCGACGGGTTCTCGAGTGGCGACCACGTACCGGAAGACGCAGCGTGGGTAGACTCCCGACAAGGTAGACCGACGGCCTGATGAAGGTCGTGGGAAACCGCTGGATGCGGGCGGCACTGGACCAGTCGTCGTGGAGAACCTTGGGGGAGGCCTATGTAAAACAGTGGACGTCTATCGGCTGAAACGTTGATGATGATAATGAAAAAAGAAAAAGACCTATAACTGCCCCCAAATAAGCTTTGATTCCATGGAAATATCGGAATAAAAAGTATTTCCTGCTATAAAATATTAGCCCAGTCACTTTAGGCAAAAAAACGGGTCAATCTTGGAATTTATACTAAGCTGGAATCTCGTATACAGATTCGATTGGGAATTTCGGCGTTCTAAAAGTTGTCTGAAAAGTCTCATACTTATTATCTCGTGTCTGCGTCGTAAGTATTTTGCAATTATCTCCGTTTCTATTGCTCCAGTGATGTTAGCACCTATTATCAAATTGTAGAGCAGTAAAATTTACGACAAATTTTGTTCTAAACATGTTTTTTTAGAGTCAACCGTTTTTGAGATAGAGGGCGGAGAGCACCCAGCCCACGGGCACATATACTGTAATACAAGGTTAACTGTGAATCTCGGTGAATACCTTGTTTATAGTTACTAAATACATTTTTTTTAAATAATTATAAACTAGTGTTTGACTGCGATCCCGCCTGATGGTAAGCAGTGATGCAATCGTTGATGGTAAAGCGCACTAGTTTATTGAAATGAAATGAAATCGTTTATTAAGCAAGTAGGATCACTGATCACTTTTACACGTCATGTTTATTTTTTATTTTATTTTTCTAACTAGATGAAGCCGGCATTTCCTAACTGACTACCTCTGAGAAGAAATAGCCGAAACAAACTCAGGGATCATCGTCTTTTTCAAGTCCAGACATTAAAAATGAAAATGTTTACAATAATTTACCTTATAATTACGCATATTGCTTAATAACAATGCTTAACAGAGCGAGCAGCTCAGTCCCAAGCTTTTTTGTCTTCTAAATAATCTGTGATTTTATAATACCCCTTTTTGCAAAGTTTGGCCTTTATATGGTTCTTAAATCATTTAATGGGTAACTTTCGAATGTCCATAGGAAGCTTGTTGTAAAAGTGTATACATTGACCCATGAACGAGTTGCCTACTCTGTGGAGACGAGTGTGGTGTACAGCAAGATTGTGTTTGTTCCTGGTATTTATATTATGAATATCGCTTATTTTCTTAAAATTCGAGATATGTTTAATGAACATACATAAGATTTTCAAATATATATTGTGAAGCTACAGTCAGAATGTTCACCTCTTTGAACTTTTCCCTAAGAGAATCTCTAGAACCAAGGTTGTTAATGGCTCGAACAGCCCTCTTCTGTAAAACAAAGATGGTATTGATGTCCGCACAAGTTCCCCAGAGAAGAACCCCCTAAGTCATAAGACTATGAAAATAACTAAAATAAACACTAGCTGTATCCACATCAGTTATCTGTCTAATTTTCTTAACAGCAAAGGCGGCAGAACTGAGTCTACCCGACAGCTTCTCAATGTGAGGACCCCATTGTAACTTGGCGTCAATAGTTAATCCAAGAAAAACTGTCGACTCGACAGGGATCAACTCTACTCCATTCAGTTGAACATTGATACTTAGCTGTCTGACATTAGGCGTAGAAAATTTAATGGCTTTAGTTTTTTTTTTTTTCATATAAAAGGAGGTTATTTACATTAAACCAATGGACAACTTTAGAGAGTGCTTGTTAACTTCGTCAAAATTTGTTAGCTGACGTTTGACTTTAAAAATAAGAGAAGTGTCATCCGCGAACGATCCGGAAATACTATGTTGTGATTATCCCTCACGTGATGGGGTAAGTCATTAATATAAATTAAAAACAAGAATGGACCTAGAATTGAGCCCTGCGGAACGCCCATGGTGACCACAGATCCTGCAGATCTCTTGCCATTATCATCAACCCTCTGAATTATTCAGATAAGAAGTCAAAAGGTCGAGAGCTCTGTCCCTCAAACCATAATGGTAAAATTTTCTGATAAGAGTATCATGATGTATGCAATCAAAGGCCTTGGACAAATCACAAAAAATACCAAGAGCATCTTGCGATTCCTCCCAGGCCCCAAATATGTTCTTTAGCAACGCCACGCCCGCATCTGTAGTTGAACGACCCTCTGTAAAACCAAATTGTTTCACGTGTAATAAATTGTGTAAGTTAAAGTGCCTCAACAACTGTTTCAAAATTATTTTTTCAAAAATTTTGCTCAAAGTTGGTAATATCGATATTGACCGAAAAATCGTGGGATCAGTTGTACTACCAGATTTGAACAGTGGAATTACTTTGCTTAGTTTCATCAAATCAGGAAATACACCAGATGTGACACAAGAATTAAAAACAATTGCTAAGAAAGGTGCGATAACATCTATTATTGAAGCTACAGTGTATACTGACAAACCCCAATGATCGGCAGATTTTTTTTCATCAAGATCCTTAAAAGATTCTAAAATATCTTTAGCAGTCACAAATGTAAATTCAAAGTGATTGTCACATTCAGGAACACATTCTTTTAGTATGCCATAAGCAGAAGTGGAGGAAGAAGACAAAGTTTTTGAAATGTGTGTATTAAGCCTATTCACTTAAAAAACTAAGGGATAGGAAGGATGACTGCAGTTGAGCGAGGTGATGCAATGTTAAACCCAAGACCAACACGACCAAACAATGCTGCGCTAGAAGGAGATTGATCTGGAGACTCTCTATGACCAAACTCCCGACACAACAACATTTGGCGCATCGTACCCGCCACACATAGCAACACAACTGCTCAGACCCGTCATCCGTACGGCTTCACCAGACATCATGCCGGAATACGGCGAATCGCTTGGCGGCAAGACTTTGTCTGGTGGGTGGTAACTTCTGCCGGCAGCCGATGTTATGGCCTACCACCGAGAAAATGCATATTAACCTCTGTGAATGTGCATATTGAGTGTTGGAAAGTATACATCAGCAAAAATTCTATATCAGCATTAAAACGACGATTAGAGGAAGGTGAACCTTTACCATCATCCAGTGTACCTCGTAAATAAAAGGAATGAGGTGTTTGATTTTAAAACACTGTGTTTATGTTGTGGTCAAACAGTTGACGTAGCAGCAGAGTTAAGAAAAAAAGGAAAGTATCGACGAACAATCAGTAACTCTGGAATTCAAAGACAATGTCATTAAAAGATTACAACAATACTCACTACAATATTTAGTAATTGTAAGAATGGTTGTGGTTTACGCCGTGGATGCAGAAAATCGGGCTTGCAATGCACTTTAGCTTGTGGAAAATGCAATGGGCAGGCTTGTCTCAATGCTGTTGTATTGCAAGACGATCCCGAGGAAGAAACTGCATTTGATCCAGAAATTTTAAACGAAAATGATGAAGATGAAATTGAAAAAAAATCCCAGAAGATGATGATAAAGAAGAAGAATAAAATTGATATTTTTGAAGTACAGATTTCTGAAGAATTTATTTTGTATATTTAATTTTAATTGTAACAAAAGTACAGCTACTAAATAAAAATTGACTTAAATTATATTTACTTGATTTATTCTATTTACAATCTATCTATCATTCTATATATTTACAGTCTATTATCGAATAAAATGAATTTATAGTCTATATAATATATATATATATATTGTTGTACTGAGGGGCCCTCTGGCCGCGGGCCGCGGCCGGCGCGGCGGCGGCGCCGCGCGCGCTGGCCACAGTCGTTGACCCGGTAGCATTCACGAAACAGCTGGTTTCGCTATCCGCTAGAGTGAATATAAGTTCGTAGAAAATTTGAGATTTCAGTAAAAAAAAGGTGTTCTGTTTTCATTGAATTTACGTTCTGAAAGTGAAACCAAACCACTGGTTTCATGATCAACATTTTTTAGCCTAACAGCCTGTATACAAGTTATTATTCACCGAGATTCACGGTTGACCTTGTATTACAGTATAATGCTTGAGCGCTGGATGTTATCCGCTCTCTATCTCAAAAACGCTTGACTTTATAAAAAAATGCTAAGAATAAAATTTGTCGCAAATTTTATCAAATTGTAGTTGTCGTTGACCCGGTAGCATTCACGAAACAGCTGGTTTCGCTAGCCGCTAGAGTGAATATTATAAGTTCGTAGAAAATTTGAGATTTTAGTAAAAAAAGGTGTTCTGTTTTCTTTGAATTCACGTTCTGAAAGTGAAACTAAACCACTGGTTTCATGACCAACATTTTTTATACAAGTTATTATTCACCGAGATTCACGGTTGACCTTGTATTACAGTATAATGCTTGAGCGCTGGATGTTCTCCGCTCCCTATCTCAAAAACGCTTGACTTTATAAAAAAATGCTAAGAATAAAATTTGTCGCAAATTTTATCAAATTATAGAGCATAAAATTTGCGACAAATTTTATGCTCTACAATTTGATAATAGATGCTAACATCATTGGAGCAATAGAAACGGAGATAATTTCAAAAAACCGATTTTCGTGACCTTTGACCTCGAATAACTTACAACGCAGACGCGAGATAATATGAGACTTTTCAGACAACTTTTAGAACGCCAAAATGAAGCTGTATATGAGTTTCCAGCTTATTCTCTCAAATTCCGAGGTGAAACCCTAAAGTCATCATCATCATTCATCAATTGATTGTCCGAAACTGCTCAGTAAAATACTTCTTCGTACCAATCAAAACAACCTACGCAAACGACCTCTGTTGCAGGTGCCACGCGCATCAACTAATTACAGACGCAACGCCTTTATGGTTCGTAGTGTAAAAGCCTTCAATTGTTTACCATCGCACCTGGATATTGACCTATTTTGCACCAACGCACATAATATTAGAAAGGTTCTAAACAAGGAATATTTTGGGGATAGTCATGAATAGGTTGAGCTGTTTAGTGGTTCAGTATACTAATTGAACTTCTAAATGGTTTAACTGCTTTGATATTGCACGATCTCTTATAATGGCTCTTTAATCAGTTTTTTATTCCTCTGTAATCAGTTTTTTATTTTATTATTTTTGTTTTTTAAATTTGCCTCTTGTTTTGCAAATCGCTGTTAACGTACGTACGTAACGAAATGATGTTTTTGTTTCTAGATATATATATGTGGAAGTTTGTAATTAGCAATTTGTGTTGTAAATAATTAAGTTTATTGTAATATTAGTCTGTAAGCTTTCTGTAATAGTAAAATAAATAAATAAATCATCCCAGTCGCATCCGAAGCCTTTTTCAGCTTTTGGAGTCTGGGGTCCGCTTTACCAGTCCAATTGCTGATATAAAACTTCGACATTTTCCGTGAAGCGACTGCCGTCTGACCTCCATAACCCGAAGGCGACACCCTAAAGTGACTGAACTATATCTGTTAGCCAAATTTAATACAAATAAGTTCAGTGGTTTTTGCGTGAAAGACACACATAATGTATCCATCCATTCGCCCATACTAAAGTTAGCGATTATAATATTATTTGGTCTGGGACTAATCCTAGACCTAATAATATTACTTGTAAGACTTACTCTTACTTGGGATGTGTTGACTGTACAGAAGGCGGTCTATTAACTATGTCAAACCACGAACACTTGTCACGAGTGCACTTGCACCTTGCGATGAACGCAAACGCAAGCTGATAGGTGCGCGCGATTTCTCTCGTTGGATAGAGCCAATCCTCTCTGCATTGTAGGTATGTTCAGTGTTATAGGTCTGCTCGCCCACATTTGAAGAATGCGGTAGTAATGAGGGGTTTTTAGTCCAGCTTACTTGTTTGGCTATCATCGGGTCTTGTCGTGACTTACTCGGCTTCAACGCGTTTCCGTCACGAATTGGAAATTGTCAGCGTCTTGTGTGAATTTGAGGAGTTGATTGTCTGTCATTATAATGTCAGAGGCAAGAGGTTGCTAATTTGAAGCTTTCGAAATAATAGGGTGGTTGGTTTTATTGAAGGTTGAAATTACCAAAATTATAGACATTGATTAGATGAATACTTACTGTTGTTATTGCACCGGTTGTAATTGTGTAATTTCTTACAGAACCTCAATCATGTTGGTCCCTGTATCAATTTTAGAATTTTTAGTCTAGTTATTTAATCATTATTTATTTAAATAACGAACCATAACTTTGCGTTATTTAAAATTTTAACTCCTAGAGTATGTACCTAAAAGAGTTCCACTCACATAAAAGTCATAAGATACTTCAATAATAACAAATACGTATCAATTAGCAATAGTGAGTAGCAACAATTGGTCCCGATATGATCAGCACAATACCTCTGTCGACAATGAGTACTGAACAAAGAGATACCGGCGACACGTGTAGCGAGCACACTTGTGTCACAGAGGAGACGGGAACAGAAGCGACAGATGCATGCAATTCTGTTCACGTCTTACAGTTGAGGACAAGTTTATAAAATGAGTGAGTTTTGTTTGTGATTTACACATACATCCTTACAAAAGGCAAGACCGTACAGACATGCTGTACCTACTGGGAATGTTATTAACCTAAGATTGATGAAGCTAAACCGTTGAAATGGTCATCGATGCATCAATCGACGGCGCGTTCGGCTACATTAGTCGTAGGTTGTACGGTTACGGTACGGTACGGTACGGTTGGCATTCATTAATTGCGGAAACCAATCTTAGCTTTTCCTCATCCTCTCATGAGGTTCGTCGAATCGAATTCTTCCGTCACAAATGCTATTCCTCGGCTGCAAGCTACTGTGAGAAGTGTACCTTCTGGTGTTCGTGATGTTCTAGTGCCGCTGTGTCAGTGTTAGTGAGATACGTGTTACTTTGATTGGTTCAACGTAGTTGTGTAATGTCGTTGAGAGACAATATAAACGGAGCTGGAAGGTCGACGGTATTGAGCGTAGTTTTAACACAAAGACTTCTTATGTTGCTGAAATATTTTGAGCTGATTGATGCTAGCTAAAAAGTGTCGTCATCATCATCATCTCAGCGTTAATCCCAGCCGCATCCGCAGCTTTTTTTTTCAGCTTTGGAGTCTGGGGTCCGCTTTACCGGTCTAACTGCTGAATTTGGCTAAACTTCGATATTTTCCGTGAAGCAAGTGCCGTCTGAACTCCACAACCCGAAGGCGGTATCGAAGCATTGCAGTTAGACCAACTGTCGGACTTTTGAGGGCTCCAACAACCCGTAACGACTGCCATTAGATATTCGTATGGTAACCGGGACCAACGGCTTAACGTGCTTTCCGAAGCACGACCAGACCAGTGCAAATATTCATATTCATGCATACAGATATTTGCAGTGTGCGGGGATCGAACCCGCGCCTTCTTGGGCAGCGGCCGCGTTCGCTACCGCTACGCCACAGAGGTTATCAATGGGTAAAAACTGTCAGCGCAAAAATGGAAATCTGCTGATATATTGAATAAGAATTGAGAGAAAAGAATTGAAATGACTGGGAATTGTTATTCAGTTGCATCTGGAGGTCGAAGGCAGGATAATGACGTCTAAGAAAATCTACCCCAGTATGATTTTGACAATAAAATCAGATGATCAGGCAATCTAATTGCATGACACACTCTCAGTAGCAATTCATTTTATTTTGAGTTTTCAACAACATCCACTCCGTTATTTACGTTGTTGATACATATTTTTCGAAAATGTTAAGCCATGGATTTCTTCAAAAGCTTGTCAACTGAGCAAGTTGCTAAAAGAGTACGACAAATCTTAGAGTAATGCAATAAAGATAGATAGATAGGGTAATAAAGATGATAAAAAATAACTTCCTCTCTCTTTAAACATTATAATCATTATATTTTATTTGCTCTTGTTGGAGGTTTATTAATATTTAAATAAATATATACCTACATCTTCTTCTTCTTCAGCCTATACAGGTCCACTGCTGGACAAAGGCCTCCCCCAAGGCTTTCCATAATGACCGGTCTTATGCTGCCCGTATCCATCAGCTTCCCGCGACCTTCACCAGGTCGTCGGTCTACTTAGTTGGGGGCCTCCCTACGTTGCATCTTCCGGTACGTAGCATATTTTTATCTAAATATACCTGTACTAGATGTATATATTTAAATAAATATTATAATTATGTATATTGTACATCTAGTATATATTTATTTAAATCTTCATAATGTTCTGTAATTTTTATGATGTACACAATAAAGTGTATTTTATTCTAATTTGTCTGTTTGTTTGAATTCAGAAGTACCAGCTGGAATTATTTTTTTCCTTTTGCCATTTTAACAACTCTGCGAGCAAAGAAACAAAAACCAGTCAACGCTACTATACCTCCTTCACTAACAAAGTTAACTAAGCCATTAATCATTACTTTTTCTGATCATTCAGACTAGCCTAAAGCTAAGCTTTAAGATTAGGGCACCTTATTTTTACCCAACAATAAGTTGAATATCTCACAAACCTATAAAAATTGCTAAATAATTATTACAATAAATTCCACACGGACATAACCTAGTGTACAGACGACACCTAGTACACATCAACCTACTAAAATTGTCCCATTTTGTTAAGAGATTTTCAATTTTACCGCTATAGCAGCTTGATTAGGAATTTATCAGTTGCGACACGGACATAACCTAGTGTACAGACGACACCTAGTACACATCAACCTACTAAAATTGTCCCATTTTGTTAAGAGATTTTCAATTTTACCGCTATAGCAGCTTGATTAGGAATTTATCAGTTGCGACACGGACATAACCTAGTGTACAGACGACACCTAGTACACATCAACCTACTAAAATTGTCCCATTTTGTTAAGAGATTTTCAATTTTACCGCTATAGCAGCTTGATTAGGAATCTTGGTGCCTTCAGGCAGCCGTTATTTAATACCTTTTGTATGTGATTCAACAGTTGGCTTAGTGTGCAGCCACATGTGTGTGTGTGTGTGTGTAACTAGCACTGAGTAACAAACTCAGCGCATTATTGTTACTTTCAATTGCGACAATAATACGATACAATTTATGTCGGGTTCGCGCTGTAAATGATAAATAATGGCGCTATTACTTTTAAAACCAATTTATGCAATAGATTGACGAATTCGTCGAGAATACGGTTTTCCTGGGGATCACGCTTAATTCGAGGCTACAATGGGGTCATTTAACATCTCTGGCAGGACGGCTTAGTTCAGCAGTATCATCGGTGGTAGGCAACAACATCAGCCGCCGGCATAAGTTACCACCCACCAGACAAAGCCTTGCCGCCAAGCGATTCGTCGTGTTCCGGCATGATGTCTGGTGAAGCCGTACGGAGGACGGGTCTGGGCAGTTGTGTTGCGATGTGTGCCGGGTACGATGTGCCTAATGTTGTTGTTTCGGGGGTTTGGTCGTGGAGGGTCTCCAGATCATCCTCTGGCGCAGCATCGTTGGTCGTGTTGTTGTGCATCACCTCGCTCAACTGCCGTCTTCCTTCCTATTCACTCAGTTTTTTTTTAGTGAATAGGCTTAATAAGCTAGTGCGTTTTACCATCAACGATTGCATCACTGCTTACCATCAGGCGGGATTGCAGTCAAGCACTAGTTTATAACTAATAAAAAAAAAAAGCAGCATATGCTGTCAGAAAAATCCGTCAATTTACTGATGTAGATACTGCGAGACTAGTCTATTATAGCTACTTTCATAGTATCAGGTCATACGGTATTTTGCTTTGGGGACGGGCTGCAGACATAGAGTCTATTTTTATTCTGCAGAAAAGAGCTATAAGAGCCATATATAATCTCCGCAGACGCGATTCTCTTAGGGAACTATTTAAAGAAATAGACATCCTTACGGTCCCTTGTCAATACATTTACGAAAACATTATGTATGTTCGGAAAAATATTGATCTTTTTAATAAGATAAGTGACAGGCACAATTTTAATACTAGGAATAGAGGCAACTTAGATCAACCTCGGTTCAGACTGGCTAAAGTAAATAGTTCTTTTATGGGATACTGTGTAAAATTTTATAATAAAATACCGCTAGCGATTCAACAACTCAATGAGTCTAAATTTAAAACATGCATTAAACGCACGCTGTGTAAACAAGCATATTATAAACTGGAAGATAAAAATGATAAAAATGCTTGGCTAAATGCCAGTCCTGCTCCACAGCCACAGACAATTTTGTAGGTTTGGAAGAGATACCATCCCCCTTTTTGTTGTTTTCCAAATATTCCTTTTTTATTTTTATTTGTTTATTTCAATTGTGCACGGGATTTTGCTGCCATGATTTTGCAAATAATATAGTATTGTATAATGTAAAAGCACTTTCCAAGTTTGTGAATGTGAGGCACCATGGACTATTACTATATTTTTATATATATATATAACTTGTTTGACATTACGAGCATGGCAGTTGAGGGGCTGATGCGCGCGTCATGCTCGTGAACGGGGGCCGTCAGTGGAGACTGGTCATCTCTTAGCTGCCAGTGGGCTTGATTAATTTTCTATCTTTTCGTTATTTTTTAAAATTATACATTGTGCTCACATGATAGAAGCAACAGAAATATGTAACGAAGACATGTAATCCATATTATGATTTTAAAAGAGTGTCCATGGAGTTTCTTGCACGTTCTTCTCCATAGAGACCTACGCGTTTTTTTTATATATTATGTCGGAGATCGTCGAAATTATTTGAGGAAAAGTTGCTCATTTGATTTACGTAGTAGTGGGGCGAACGCTTGTGACGTTATTTTGTGATAGCGGCACATGGACGGGGTCGCTTTGGAAAGTGGGGTTCGTCGAACGAGCACTTTGCATCAAGACGCGGACCAAGGCACTTCTCCGAACCGAAACTGTCGGTTTGCCTATTTAAATTGTTATCGTCAAGATTGAAGGGTATAACACTATGTCGTGCTTTAATTCAAAACTCACCTACGAAATGGAACCCGTACCACCACACCAAGATGCTGACGACCCTACCGCTCCGCCGTCGCTGTCTGCGACATATAAATTATAAACTAGCGCTTGACCGCAATCCCGCCTGATGGTAGACAGTGACGTAATCGTTGATGGTAAAGCGCAATAGTTTCATCATCATCGTCATCATCATCAACCTTTTTATCGACCCACTGCTGGGCACAGTTCTCCTCTCATACAGAGAAGCACTAGTCGCACTAGTTTATTAAGAGCCTATTCACTCTAGCCTTGAAGACACTCAAATTGTAGTCCGACGGTAACACCGTCGTTGGCAAATTGTTCCATTCCCTCGATGTACGCGGTATAAAGGAGGAGGCGAAACGCTTCGTCCGGATGGTAGTGCTGTTAACAACGTAAGGTTGGAAACTCGCCGTACGACGGGTCGTCCGATGGTGGAACGGAGAAGGGGGAATTAAATCATGCAATTCCCTCGTACACTCCACAAAATGCATCCTATAGAACACCGAAAGGCTGGCTACTCTACGCCTGTGCTCTAGGCTTTGGAGACCGTCTCGAGTTAAATCAGGGTCACCAATCAGCCTCTTCGCACGCCTCTCCACTGAATCCAAAGTGGCCAGGTGACACTTAGCAGTACCAGCCCAAATGTGGTTGCAGTACTCCACACACGAAGTACCAGGAATGTGTGATCATATTTAAGAGTTTGGTCCAGACGATCAGACTGAACCACTTTTTTCATAGGACTTACAAATAAATCTTTTATACCTACTCGACACAAATGTATGAGACAGCTTTTATTTTTATTTTTGCTATTACAGTGATGGTCACATGGACAAAGTTGTTCAGTTTAACTGCAAGCACTGAATATTACAACCAAAATTACTTACTTCTTTACATAAAATTAGAAAACAAATTTCCGATAATTTTAATAGTTCCTTAAAACCGGTGTTGGACACTAATGTCCATTCAACAACAGGTAATGGCTGTTTGCATCGACTTGTCAACATGATACTCCGTGGATAGTGTGACGCCGGCTTTATTACGAGGAGGTGGTACAAGGGGAAATAAATTGAATTAGTGAAGTTTTGTTTTTACCCTTTTCGCGTGTTATTGCGGAGGGGAAGTGCTATCAACACTATACAAACATTGCTTGATGTTACAAGCGGGGAAATGTAAAATTATAGGTTATGATATTGTGTCCTAGTTTACTGTTTGTTTTGTATGTTGTGTTCTTATAAAGGTTTTGGCAGCGTTATGTTTTGTTTCATATTCGCAACTTCTATGACAGGATGGAGTACTGACTGCAATTAATAATATTCATGGCGTAAATCCTAACGGTAATTTAAAAATTCTACACGAAAAGCTGCAGGTGAGATAAGACTTTTTGAAAACTTAAATGTCTTAAAAGCTTCATTGAACTTAATTGTTATCTTATCAGAGAATTTTACTGTTTTTCTGGCCTTTTCCAAAGCACATACAATAATACCATTTTTTTACTCTGTCAGTATAGATTTGCTTGTGCCCGAATTTTTATTTAAAGCAGTGCTGTTTTCGCTCTCCGCTCCTTACTTACTTCATTATGTAATTGAAGTCGGAACTAAGTTATCAAATATCGGAGTACATTAAGTTTTATTGAAGGGTTGTTAAGTAGGTCGGGTCTCATTAGTGTGTCGTATCGGATTTTGTTGTCAATGTTGCTAAAGTAGTGTATACTTGTGGCTCTTGTCTTTAGTGTTTATAGCTTGGTATTTACAACGTCATTTAATTGTGAAGTGCACTTTAGTTAGCATTACAAGTCTTGATTGATTAAATTGTATGTTTTACACGTATGTGTACGGTTGAAACTTCAGAGGTCGAGACAGTAAAATACCATTTTATTTTTGTTAAGTAAAGTAATCGCAGCGTATACCTACAGAATAAAATAATCGCAGCGTATACCTACAGAATAAAATAATCGCAGCGTATACCTACAGAATAAAATAATCGTGGCGTATACCTACAGAATAAAATAATCGTGGCGTATACCTACAGAATAAAATAATCGTCGCGTATACCTACAGAATAAAATAATCGCAGCGTATACCTACAGAATAAAATAATCGTGGCGTATACCTACAGAATAAAATAATCGTGGCGTATACCTACAGAATAAAATAATCGTCGCGTATACCTACAGAATAAAATAATCGCAGCGTATACCTACAGAATAAAATAATCGTGGCGTATACCTACAGAATAAAGCCGACTATATTTCTAACTTTGTATTTATGTCATAATAGTTGTGCCCCGCGGTTTCATCTACCTATTGCCAGTATTTTCGAATTGCTGTTCTTCACAGTGTTTTTATATAAAATAAAAGCGTTCGAGTGTTATACATAAAAATTATTTGAATTAGGTGTGATGCACACAGTATTCATTTGAATAATTATGTTAACTGTACTTAAAGGTATTGGGTTTGTGCTAAATGTTACCCAACTTAGCTTATGTTACCATAATACTAATACAATACACTCTTAGTTTAAGATTATAGGGGTAACTTATGAGTTTTGACCAGCCAAGCTTTTTGACAGCAAGCAGTTTGACAGGATGGTATTATATCTGTCCAGATAGTATTAGATACGCTTGTCCTCTTTACCAGTATATGTACCTGCAATGGGCCGATGTGGGCTTATACCATCTTAATATCTGATTATTATCTTCCATTGCTAGACATAGGTCCCTTTTCCGGAAGTGGGAAGTACGGCACTTGCCGTACGGGCTATTGCATATAGAAAAAGTTCACATTGATGCACACAATCCTACTTCAAGGTAAACAGAAATTAAAAATGTTGCGTCCATCATTTCACCGGCATCAACACCCCAGACTAGTAGCCGGCCAAATTGACCTTTCAAAAGTCTATAAGTGGTTACCTTTAAAAGAGTGAAAAGCCGCCGTTATTAACAATTGACAATAGTGTGGGGTGGCGCGCCGGAAGTGGCTCGTATAACACAATCAGTTGGGCAGCACCGGGTACCGCGCTTATTGGTGTGTGGCTATATCGCCTCTGCCGCAGAGTGCACTACTCAAAGTGCATTCCATTTTATTTAAAATATTATTAAATTGCAGTTTTTTGCAATTTCTCTTCAAAAATCTTTTTGATATTCTCTCATGAAACCATTGGGCAACAACTTTTTTATAGGAATTTAAAGCGAAAGCTTGATATTTTGCGATCAATGTTCCGATAAGACGTTCAAAGCGAGTCAGGCTGCAGCTATGAAACAATGTGTGTGCAGTGACAATATAAAACAGTGATCTAGCTGAACAGGTTGAATAGCTTCACGAATTCACTGTGTTAAGTAATTTCGGTTAAGTAAACGGTTGAACTATGTAAAACGCCTCGCCAAATGTATTTGAACCACAAGAATCAAAGCAACAGCAGAAGCGACAAACCGTGTTAAATTATTCAAAGAAAAAAACCAAGAACCTAACATTTGCATACGAACACTTCATAAACACATTCGTTTCGGGTCCCGCCCACGCTGTGCTCTCAAAAGGATCATTATGACTATATAAACAAAGCACACAATCCTTTGACAGCCTTTGGAAGTAAACTTGCAGAAGTGGAACTCTAAAATACCACATTAATTGGTTCCCTTTGTAAAAAGTTTGCCTTAGGAAATTAAATTCTATTCCAATGAGATAAGAGTGAGTTGTGAGTGAATTTTGATTATATAAAGGTAGCGTAAGACTGGCAGTTGTATATGAGTGAAATAGTTAGTGTTGCCGCGTGAGTGCAGTGTAAATTTGCCGATCTCGTTGTGTGGCAAGCCGTTTATTTCGTCCCTATAGAGGCTTTGTGATTTGTTTTATTGATATTGCCTTATGTTTGATGGCTGGTTCGGGGAAACGGGAGTCTTCTTGTGTTGTGTGTTTTATCTGGAGAGGACGTTGAACATTGACATTATATCGTACAACTATTACTACCGTTCTATTACTTCATTTATAGCACTGTGTAAACTTTTCACTATGACACGGTTTTCCATTACTTAAGTGGTCTTGTCTCGTTCCTCCTTCTTTCTTCGTCTACGATAGTATTCTGACCTGCGGCTCTGTTTTTCACATGCAATGAGGACAAAAAAATGTCGTACGCGGATTCTTTGAGACTGCGGTTGCCTAAAGTTACCCCGGCTATTGAATCTAGAGTACCTCTTCTTTGTCTCGTCGCCTATCCGACCCAGGAGCGATCAGCTGACTATGCGTCATCTTCCGCCACTAAACAAGCTCTTATGAAGGCGATTAGACCGAGTGACGATGGTTTTCAAATAGTCGGTATTAAAAAAACCGCCAAATCAGGCGTTTTACTGCGTGTTGCAAACGAAAACCAATTGAAAAGACTAGAATCGGTAGACGCTATAAAGTCTGCGGGTCTTCGTTTAGAAAAACCAAAGGGTCGCTGATCTATTCTGAGGCCCACGAAACCAATGTTTGCCCACATAAGGACGATTTAAATTTTACCCCGGTTTGCGCGGCGTGTAAACGTTTTAAAAAACCTTTTGACCATCGCTGCGGGTCTGAACAGTGCGGTACCTATAAATTAAAACTCGAACAACTTATCCTACATACTAATTACTAATTAAGATGGATAGTCTAAACATAGGGCAATAAAACCTTCACAACGATAAGGTGGCGACATCAGAGTTAGATAAATTAATTATTGACTACAACTTAGACCTTGTACTCATTCAAGAACAATATCAAAACTCAAGTTTACGTCACAGGGTAGTGCAGCTGGATTGCAAGGCGCGAGCCGGATTTTATGTTGCGCGGTCTTTCTAACTTTACGGTAACGTCTATACGTGACCTCATGACGCCACACTGTGCGGTTGCTGAAGTCTCATCAGCTTCTTTTAAAGTATTCGTTGTAAGCTGTTACTTTCAATATTCAGATCATGTTACTTCTCATAAACATAATCTCCGTCATGTCTTGCGGTCACTCGCGGGCTGCAAAGTTATCGTTGGCGCGGATGTCAACGCGTCATCGTCTCTGTGGTATGGCAAGGTTCGGGCTATCGATACCGAACGACGCTGCGCTGTTGGGGATTTCATTGCTGAGATGAACCTATCGATTCATAATACCCCTGATGCACCACCTACTTTTTGCAGCCAAATGGGCGAATCTTGTATTGACGTCACACTTTCTAGTGCCGACGTACGTTTGGATAGGTGGCGTGTCCTACCGGACGCGTCTTGTAGTGATCATCGCCTGATCGTGTACGAATTTCTTCCTGGTTATATTCAGGGTCTGTCTCATATTCCTGGTAATTTCAGATATAGATGTAAAGGCGCGAACTGGGAATTTTTTGGCTCGCTTTTTGCGTGTCACGCCAAAGAATTCACTCGGGACGGGCTCGGGCGGGGGACATTATGTCAGAAACCTTTACCTACTGTGCTGACATCGCCATTGGTCGTGGATCTATGACCAATATTCGTAGATGTGACTGGTGGAGTGATTATTTAGTTGAACAGCGTAAAAGATATCGTAGAGCGCGTAGACAGTTAAATAAACTCAAGAGCCGAAAGATTACTGGAGATCTTCTTACGTTCGCTTTAAATGCTTTCAGAGTTGCCAAATCACGCTACAAAGCATCGGTGGAAAAATCTAAGGATAACTTGTTGCGGAAAATCGTTGATAAACTTGGCAGGGAGGGTCCGTGGTCTCCCTTATATCACGAATTTAAAGCTAACAGATCGGTCGACCTTGCATACGTTCAAAACATTAAAGTCAATAATAAGCATACTACGGGCATAGAGGAAACAACAGAAGTACTAACTTATCCCAGATGATTCACCGGCTAACGATAGCGACTACCACCAACAGATTCGAGCGTGGGCTCCTGTGCCACCTGAATCACCAATGTCAGACGTACCATCTAATGACGGATTTATAAATATTGTTAGAAAACTACCGATCAACAAATCATCAGGGGAAGATAAAATATCTAATAGGATAATTAAAGAAGCGTGTCAAACAGCGGGTGATGCCATCTTAACTGTATATAACCGATGCATTGCTGAAGGCGTTTTTCCTCGTAATTGGCGACGCGGTTTCATACGAATAATACCAAAGTGTGGTGATAAACCACCGGATGATCCGAAGTCATATCGGCCTATCACACTTCTACCATCTTTGGGGAAACTTCTTGAGCGCCTCATCGTTCCACGTTTACTATCGAACGGTCCAAAATTTCATAGTAATCAATATGGCTTCACCATCGGTAAAACAACAGTCGACGCGGCGCTTTCTGTCAGAAGAACCGTTAACCAATCGGAACACAAGTACGTGATTGGTATCTTTTTGGATATTTCTGGGGCTTGTGATAACGCTTGGTGGCCTATGCTGTTGTTAAAATTAAAAACCCGCGGTTGCTATAGAAACATATATAATCTCGTTTACTCCTACTTTATAAACGGTTCCGCGGTACTTAAGCTCGGTCATTTTTCTAGTACTAAAGCACTAACCATGGGATGTCCTCAGGGTTCAATTGTCGGTCTATATTTATGGAATTTGGGTTTTGATAATTTCCTTATGATCCCGCTTCCTTGCGGCTGTCCACTTACTGGTTACGTGGACGATGGCCTACTGCTCATTCAGTCAAGTACCCGAGCTGGACTTGAGAACTTGGCCAATACTTGCCTAAATCTAATATCTCAGTGGGGTGATCGTAACCGCCTAGCGTTTGCGGCGCATAAAACCTATCAATTTCTACTAAAAGGTAATCTTAAATCATTGCCTACTATTAAATTTAATAACGTTCCCGTTAAAAAGCAGCTTGGTATGGTCTTAGAAAGGAATTTCCCATTTATCGAACATATAAAAATAGTTCGCGAAAAAGCTAAAAGGAACTTTTATGCCCTAACTAGAATATCCAACTTGGGGACTATCATTCCTAACTTTAAAAACTACATATGGAGCCACCTACTTAGGATGTATGTGCTACGGTGCACCTGTTTGGGCCGATAGGGCCAGCATAGGGGCGGCGCGACGTAAACTGCTTCAAAGCCAACGTTTGGCATTGATATTTTTATGCAAGGCGTATAGAACAGTCAGTACTGAAGCCTTACCCGTTCTGGCAGGTGTACTTCCAGTCGATCTTAAAGTACAGCGACGTGCTTCAATGTACTACTCCGCGAGGGGGGATGCCGTGGACACTAACTTTGTTACACAACGCGACCTCAATAGAATTTCTAGATTATTTAAACCTCAGACTGACGTCCGGGAGGACCTCTTATCCGAATGGCAAAGTAGGTGGGATAATTCCATCAAGGGCCTCCCTCTGGGACCTCCATCTGTTCTTTCCATCCATTGGCGATCGGCTGGCTAAGACATGGCTAGAGGTTGACCACTGCGTTGCCCAATTTCTCACAGGTCATGGCAACTTTAAAAGTAAACTGTATTCTTTTAAACTTGTTCCTTCGCCTTTGTGTCAATGTTCTACATCGAACTGTGAATTTAAACAGTCCGCACATCACATCTTGTGGGAGTGTATTCTTTGGCAGAATGAACGCAATATTATGTTGGACAGTGTACCAATTTCCGTGCGTTCAGGCGCTTTTGCCATACATAGTATTGGAATCAATTGTAACAGCACATACCTACTTAGGACCCATTAACTTAATTTTAAAATTTTATTCCGTGGTGCTTGGCAATCTGGGCTTCTCCCAGTTGCAATAATGTCCCTTTGTGCCGATTGGCCTAGTTCTGTTCTGTCTCCTGCTTGTTACGGAGGGAAGTGGAAAAATATCTTTTTTCTTACTCCTCCGCTATTCTTTTCTGATTAATTTCGTTGCGGGACCCAAGATAGTTGAATCGTTTCTCCGGGACTCGTCGAGCTTCATTGCTCGGCGTTTTTCTGGCGGTCTCCACTGTTGATTCTGGCTTTCAGGAGTTGCAGTGGGTTGGGAACGGTGTGGCGGGTGTTGTCCCAAAAAAAAAAGTGCTCGTCAAATCAAATCAAAATTGTAGTTCCAGACTAGTAATAAAGTTAATTAATTATTAACTTTATTACTAGTCTGTAACTACAATGTAACTTGTTGTTTAGCTAGGCGTCGATAGCTGCGCCACAGTTTTAACTTTTGTAGCTATCTTCGTTTCAATTTGTAAACTTATGTCCTAAAACTTGTTCAAAATAAACGTTTTATTATTATTATTATTATTATATTCAAATTAGGCTGAGGATGAGCACTTTTCGAATGTCTAAACTACAAAAGTCATAGTTCTCTTTTAAAAATAATTGTCAAGACAATTATTTTTAAATCACATTGGGTATGGGAAGACAGCATATCCCTGTCAAAAAGTATCAGGCACTCGATAAAATAAAACATATCTACAGATTCAAGGTCTACAAGGCCTATAAAATCCTCACATTAACATAATGTGGAGGAATGTACCAAAAGGATGGATAAAACATCTAGTGACATGACTGCCATTACAACCACGAATCTGTCAAATAATAAAAAGATTATATCATTAACTATGTAAAACATTATCGTCGTAATAATTTAAGAGCTGTTAATAGACATTCTCATTTAAACTCGTCGTACGGCGAGTAATCACCCTTACGTTGTTAACACCTTTACGATCCGGAAGCCACAAATTCAGAATGAATTATTGTCAAACTAACTTGTCTGTAATCTACTAATATGTTGTTTTTTTTTTTTTGATAAGGACACGTCTGATGAGACTTTCCTACGATCCCATACATTAGAAAAGTTTGTATCGTAAACAAAACAAAGTTCACAAATTCACGTTGTTAACACCCTCGAGTTACTTAACCACTTAGTAACAGGCGAAGTAATTTAGAAAGTAATCGTTCCGCAAGTTGAAACACTAATTTAGTACACACAACTTGTAAATAAACTTCACCTCCGTAACTTGGAAATGAAAATGTTACAAAACAAATGTTAGTTCCGACCGCGCGGTACAACACGTGAAGGTGGGGTAGACGGGGTACAATAGTCGACGTCGTCCTCCGTGGCGCAGCGGTTAACACGCCTGCCTGCTACGTGGAGGCCCCGGGTTCGATCCCCGGCCAGGTCATGATGGAAAACGATCTTTTCCTGATTGGCCTGGGTCTTGGATGTTTATCTATATATGTATCTATTATAAATATAGTATCGTTGAGTTAGCATCCCATAACACAAGTTTCGAACTTACTTTGGGGCTAGCTCAATCTGTGTGATTTGTCCGTATGTATTTATTTATTTATTTGTATTATTTATTATAGTAATACGGGTCAATAGTACCTAAAATCATCGATATTTCTATTACTAGGCTAAATTTTGATTTTGCATGTCTAAGTACACCACCTCACGCACTACTTGAGTCCCAAGGTGCCCCCAAGTCGCCGGCGTGCGTGCTGTGAAACGAACGTGTTAGTGGGCAATTTTTGATTTTCGGCAAACCGCGGTAAGTTGTGACCTAATATATAATAATAATAATAATAATAACACCAGTAGCCAGCCTTTCGGTGTTCTATAGGATGCATTTTGAGGAATGAGACATAACAAATTTCTGTTTTGTATCATTGTTGATCACGGGTACCTACCGGGCTTAGAAAAGTACTTACCAATCCATGTTCTCCCATGAGTGTCGTAAGAGGCGACTAAACAAACTCTCACCGGAGAAGCAGGCAGCAGCGCTTCTCCTGTGGAATAGGTATCAAATTACTACGATCCCCAACCAAGCCTGCCAAGCGTGGAGATTATGGCACCACCCCCTCAATGCAACAAAGATCAATGTAGTCAGCTGTTTTATTTCCTGGTAGTCGGTACTAATAAAGCTAATCAAGGAGTGTGCAATGCGGGCGCGGGCCCGACGGGCTGCCTACACGCAGTCTGTCAAACCAGGGTTGTAACGGAGGCTTGTTAGCGGAGGCGGAGGCGGCTGCGGAGGCGACGAGTCTCACCTCCGCGGACGCGGAGGTTACCGGAGGCGGAGGCGGAGGTGAAAGTACATATAGAAAAAAATTAAATTTATGGTTAACTAGCTTTCCGCCCGCGGCTTTGCCCGGGTGGAGTTCGGTTATATCGCGCTTTTTAGATTTCCCTCGAGAATATCAAAATTTTCCGGGATAAAAGGTAGCCTATGTTCTTTCTCAGGGTCTAAAGATTGTCTGTGCCAAATTTCATCATAATCGGTTGAGAGGGTTAAGCGGGAAAGCGTAACAGACAGACAGACAGAGTTACTTTCGCATTTATAATACTAGCTTTACGCCCGCGGCTTCGCCCGCGTGGAGTTCGGTTATATCGCGCTTTTTAGATTTCCCTCGGGAACATCAAATTTTTCCGGGATAAAAGGTAGCCCATGTTCTTTCTCAGGGTCTAAAGATTGTCTGTGCCAAATTTCATCAAAATCGGTTGAGAGGTTTAAGCGGGAAAGCGTAACAGACAGACAGACAGACAGACAGACAGATAGACAGACAGACAGACAGACAGACAGAGTTACTTTCGCATTTATAATATTAGTATGGATTAGTATGGATTAGTATGGATTAAAACAAAATTTTTATTTTAAATTCGTACATTAATAGTAGTATACTTGATAAAAAATATTACCTTCTTGTAATGAAAATTAAGGAGAAACAAATTGTGTTTGCCACCTCGCACTATACCATCGCGTAGCTCCATAAAGAATAGACGTAAACAAACCAATTTAGGGTTATCACAACTTACGTTTTACAAATCTCTTGTTATTTACATGATTATCGACTTTTACATGCTAGCTATTTATTAACAATTCCTATTGCAGCATATTTCAATAGAATCACTAAAATAACATGCATAATAACTTGGTACTACGAAAAACCATTAAAAAGTCAACATTAATTTTACGTGATAGCCCTACAGAAAAAGAAAGATGGATGAAATCCAAGTGTTAAACACATTTTGTGGAATTCAACCAATGAATAAAGTTGAGGCATTTGTCAATACAATTATGCATATTTTAATTACTTTCAAATCAAGTACATAACGTATTGTAATACTTTCAAGTATGGACTAATTATAATATGTATGTATCAAAAAAATTAACCTATTAGGAAATTAGCTTGCATGTGTGTCATATTTCATTCAAATCGGTTAAGCGTGCTATGCAAATCATAAATATGTAAACATAAATAAACTGTTTAGATTAGTAGGAAGTAGGATTATTACTTTTATGAAAATCATCTATGTAGAAAAGGTTGCTAACATCTGTCTTTTAGGGGTATACTACTCGTTGCCTAGCAACGGTTTGTTTACCTCTATTCTTTATCGAATTTAGCTCAACTATAGTTGATTCTTAACCATTTCGCGCTCAAGCGCGGCCGGACGGTTGTCGAGCGTCGCAGCTTGCGCGTTATTTATTTTATAAATACGTAAATAAACCTCCGTTATAACTCCGCAAAAATTGTGCGGAGGCGGAGGAGGAAGCGAAGATACGATTTATTGCGGAACTTCCGCAGTAACGGAAGCGCAGGCGAAGCTCCGTTACAATCCTATGTCAAACTAGTCACATAACGTGTATTTGCACACCAAGTTCAAAAAAAAAGTATTTATTGACGGCTTTGCACTAGTTTGACATTCAGAGAAAAGGATAATGCCAAGTTTTTCAAAAGGGTTAAAAACATTCAATGTTATTTTATTTCATATCCCTCCTCAGCTCAGGTCTTTGCTAAGATTTATAAATTACTTTCTCGAACAAGAGTTCTTTCAGTTTGATTCAATATTCATTGCAATCCAATCTATTTATATTCTACAGACACAATATTAAATCGAAAACACAAGTGATGTTCTCCGGTCAGGCAGTCGACGGGGCGGCGACACACTTGACACGCGCCTACGCAGCCGCCGCCGCGCCGCAAACAATCGCACGCACATAAATCTCCTTACGAAACAAATGCACCGCGTGCGCACGTGCCCTGTTTGCCGGATAAGGCGTTTTATTTGGAGCGATTGTGATGCTTATAAATGTGACGTAATATCATGATATAGTGGCAAGTTTGAAAACTATCTTAGGAAATACCGAAGTATTTTTTGCAAGAAAACGAAAATATTTTTATATAACTTATACAGTTATATAAAAATATTTTCGTTTTATACTATACGTTTATAATATACTCGTAGATACCTCTTACTCAATTATTTTTTTTAAAACAATTTAAAACCGCATCGATTTTTTCTAACTAACTTACTTGCTAAACTCAGAGGCGCTGTCTTATCTAGAGTCCACGGAAAATCTCTTAATTTTGAGGAAAGCATTATATCGGTGGGCGCTTGTATTCATCTGTCATTGAGTAGCTAAACCATATTTCACACAGCGACCAACGCACTCCGGTCCTAGTTCTTCTGGTTTCTCTGGTTAGTGTGAAGGTGATCTCCATTCCAGTGGATCATTATTAAGAGTCAACGGGGCGGAAATGTAGGCACCGCTTTTGTTAGGAATATGGTGAGAATAAATTTTGGTGTCCTCAGGATATAGGAAACTAGCGGCCGTGCGCCACTTCGTCCGCGTTTTTTATATGCTCCGCTCCTATTGATCGCAGCGTTATGTTATATAGCCTCTAAAGCCTTCCTGGATTAACAGACTGTCCAACGCAAAAAGAATTTTTCAAATCGGGTCAGTAGTTCCTAAGATTAGGGCATTCAAACAAACAAAAAAACTCTTCAGTTTTCTATATCAGAATAGATAAAATTGTTGCTGTTATTATTTTTAGAAAAACTAGAGTATTCTTAGAAGAATATAATCATGCATACCAATGTGATATGTAAATCTAGGCCATCTCTGAAACGCCACTAATTTAAAATGAAGATTTACATAAGAATATTTTTTGAAGGCTCATTTGCACCACGTAATGAAACCGTACGGAGGACGAGTCTGAGGGTGTGTTGCGATATGTGCCAGGTACGATGCGCCAAATGTCGTTGTGTCGGGAGTTTGGTCGTATATGTTTAAGACATTTTCATTGCAGCGTAAAATTAGCGAAAGCTGTTATAAGAATTCCTCCATCGATTTTATGTTTTACGAGCTTGGCTGCCTTCGGAAAATATTAGTCAGTATGATTTTTATCGACACCTTCAACAATCATCGTCACATGTCAGTCAAATACACAAATCTAATGAATCTCACTCACACCTAAACTCTCTTTATTCATCAATCCGTCCATTGGTGAACTAGACGGTCGGAGTGGACGGTGACTCCAACAAAGTTGGGAAAAGGCTAGGCAGGTAATGAAAAGAAAACGATTCGATTCGACGAAACGAACAATTTCGTTTGCTTGATTTTTTATCCGTAATTTTGGTTTAAAAATCAAACTACTGAACCTATTTTGATAAAACTTCTATGGGACCAAACTGAAATTCTAAATCGATTAGTATGATAACAAGTTATTCGTACATTTAGCGAAAACATTCTTAATACAAGTTTAAGACTAATACGATTTTATTATGAATGCTATTGTCAGAACTGGATCAAAGTAAAATAGGACCACACGGGAACAAGCCACCAGCTTTTGAACAATAAAATCAAGTCATCATAATCCGTTAAACCAGTTAAAAGTACTGTTGTAACAAACTTAAAAAAATAGAATTGAATTGAGAACCAAATCCTTTTTTGAAGTGGGTTAAAAAAGTTTACAGTACAGTAACATCATTTGTATATTATACTTCCTAACACCAACACATACTATATGTATCTATATATCTTATCAATCGACGGACACTTGCACAAGAATGTTTCCCAAGGCTCGCCAAGCCTCCATGCCTCCCACGTTCCCATGACATCAATCATCTGGTCCCCTTTCAATACTTACTCGATTTTCTGTGAGCTGAGTCCAACTTGATTTAACTTTCTAGACAGTTATCCTAAGTGTTTCTTCGTGTTCGTAATATTAAGGTTTACTTTTAAACTTTCAATCCAAAGGTATATACTTACATCTACTTATATGTTATCAGTGGTCAATTTCGAGACAGCATACTATGCCACTAAACGTTTGGTTAATTTACTACTTTTTCGGAAAAATTATAGCAATCTTTAATTAAATTATTGTGCAGTGATTCAATTCAACATTTTCAATCCTCTAGTACGACCAATGCAACTTACAAAAGTTAATTTTAAAAATATTAAAAAAATGCAGGACTTAATTATGATACAACCATCCTCTACTGCAATCCTTGGTTGCTTCTCTTCTTCCGCTTTAACCTGGTTCAGCTCTAATCATTGGGGACGCTCTCAGTGTGTTTGCATGGAGGAGTCCTTCTCCGATTGGTATACGCTCACTGAGAGTGGGTTACTCAGGGTGCCGTTCTCTCTCCTCTCCTTTGTTCAATTTTCATAAACTCTGTTACTACAGTAATCTCCTCCAGTTTCCATCTCTACGCAGATTACTTGCAGCTTTAACGACATTTTACTGCAGTCAACGCGGCTCTGCAATTGATGAAATGAATCATGACCTGGATTGTGTCAGCGTTTGGGCTAAGTCATTTGGTTTGCAAATTAACCCGACTAAATCTCAGGCTATGGTCATAGGCAGCAGATTCGTTCACAATGCAGCCGATGTAACAGCTCTAATGCCCTTATATCTCGATGGTGACCGCATTGACCTTACTGAAACTGTTAAAGATCTAGGCATAGCTATTGACTCCAACCTTTCGTGGCGTGCTCAGGTCAGTGAGATCAGCCGAAAGGTACATTTCTCCTTTCATTCGCTGAAATGCCTCAGGGTCTTTGCCCTTGAAGACTAAAATTTCTTTGGCACAAACACTTTTTCAGCCGATTATAGATTATGCCGACGCCTGTTACCCGGTTGCTACTGAGGAGCTGTTAAACAAGCTTGAGCGCTTGCAAAACCTGTGCACTCGCTTTGTTTTCGGTCTTCGAAAGTATTCCCATATCTCACCTTCGCAAGGAACTCAAGTGGCTCCCAATCCGTCTTCGCAAAAATACTAGGATTTTATGTCTCCTTTTCAACATTCTACACAACCCGTCTTATCCTTCCTATCTGCGTGAGCGTTTCTCTTACGCGTGTTCTAGCACTGCACCGTGTAGATCGCACCTAAAATCCATCCTTAAATCTCATCCCTATAAAACGATTAACTATAACTATTCCTTCTCTGTCCATGCTGTAAAATTGTGGAGCTCACTCCCGCCTAACATTCGTAATTTAAACACTATTTTAATATTTAAACCTCGATTAAAAGAGGATTACCTTTCTTTTATATTATCCGAATTTGTTATGTATATTTTAGTATTATGTATTTATAGTATATTTGTGTAATTATTTTTGGATTATATGTTTAGGTTTATTTGATACTAGCGGCCGCGCGCGATTTCGTCCACGTTTTTTTATATGCTCCGCTCCTATTAGTCGCAGCATGATGTTATATAGCCTAAAGCCTTCCTGAATTCATCGACTATCCAACGCAAAAAGAATGTTAATAATCGGGCTAGTAGTTCCTGAGATTAGCGCGTTCAAACAAACAAACTCTTTAGCTTTATATATTAGTACAGACTATTACTTTTGTACTTATCACTATTACTTTTATACTTATTACAATCATATTTCTTCTCCTTGTTCTTACACACTATTGTCTACATTTTTACCCGACTACGGCAAAGCAAAAGGAGGGTTATGATTTTGTCAGGCTATGTGCGAAAATAGCCTGACAAAATCATATATATTCTCCTTTCGCAGGTCTGCTGGAAAAAAATTCTTAAGAAATAAGCAGCACCTTTGTACTTAGATTTTAATTTTGACATATTCTTATGTTTTTTATTGTGAGTATATAAATAATAAAATAAATAAATGTTTTTAAGGGAAAAATATGAATACAAATTGTGTGCCAGCAAGGCAGTTTTACTGCATTGTTAATGTCCATTCAACCAGACTAGCACATATCATATAAGTACAGCGCTCAATCCCGACTGCCCCTAACATGATGGTTCCCCCAGCAATACATTAACGCCTGCGCATATTCTCCGCACTAATTATTTACTGAACCACCGCTGACAACATACAAGGTCATATAGTTGATTATATGACCTTGTATGTTGTCAGTTGACTGTTATGTACCTATAAATACCTATTGACAGATGGCCCTTCTCTGAATCAGGACTTGTGAGGACTTAGTGTATTATATTTGCTACATTCACGACCACAGTTTGAACGTACGATGGAGATATGACGTGTGTTCTTTCTCTCGTATGGATACGCACTACGTAAGTACCTATAGGGTGATTGATGCTGTGGTATAAAATTACTGCATGCTGCGCTGCATCCGAAAATTTAATATTACCACCCCTTCTTAATACCTAATGCCGCATATTATGTATTGTATTGTATAAGTACTTTATAGGAGATCATTATCATCATAAGTCCTAATTGACAAAAGTCAAGGTGACCGTGGTAGCGGGCTTATCTATACTAATATATAAAGCTGAAGAGTTTGTTTGTTTGAACGCGCTAATCTCAAGAACTACTGGTCCGATTTGAAAAAAATTATTTGCGTTGAATAGCACATTAAATCAAGAAGGCTTTAGGCTATCTAATATCACGCGATAAATAGGAGCGGAGCATAACTAACTCCACGCGAACGAAGTCGCTGGCGGCCGCTAGTATTAAAATATCGCCGATAACATTGATCTGAACTTAATATCCACAAATTCATTTATCAATTTTGTTGATTATTATTACACATAAAATAAAAAAAAAATAACCAATTTTAGACACGACCACGCTACAGTAATAAATTCTTGACAGATAATAATAATAAATTATGGAAACTATGTTTTTATAGCCGCCAGGGTTTATATTAGTTAAGTTTCAAGCTAAATTAAACTATGATAATATACCTATTCTACATTACGAGTTACTTCATAGTACTCCTACACGAATATTAAGTGACCGTGTTTCCTAAGTAACTTCATTATTATTATATTCTACAAGAATATAAACAAAACTGTTATTCTTTCAATCTGGTACAACTTTCTTCTTCATAGTATCTATGATGGCATTTGTAAGTTTTAAATAAACTTCGGCCGTAGGTACTTTAGTTATAGGTTAGTAGCCGAGAGTAAAACTGAAAACATGAAATCTTGAAAAAACTGCTCCGGTTTAAAAAAAAAATGTTAGTTTATCTAACTAGTCATAAAAATTATAGCTTAATGTCTATTGGAAGTCGTGCCCTCGTAAGTAAGTCGTACGGTGCGGGAGGTAGTCTCGACTATTAGTTGACGAGTACTTCACTATAGTCGCGGTAACGAGCCGACTTGAGAATCACTTGGGACGTGGCCAGGGGACGAGCGTATACCCTACTGTAGAATCGAAATCATTTATATGGCCACCATAAATTGAATTCTTATACAGTCACATTAGACACTTAAATACTCGTAATATTGTACATATATGTATAAATACTAATATATATATATATATATATATATATATATTACGTAGGTGCAGCAATATTAATACTTACAATGTAGTTCTAATTCTAGACCATCACCTTACGTCATAAGTCATAACAGATATACTGTATTAGGAAGGTTTTGGAATAATATAGTAAAATCAATATACAAAAAAAACGCAGCGTACGGAGGCTTCCAACAAGGTGGAACGATGACCCGGTGAAGGTCGCGGGAAGCCGATGGATGCGGGCGGCACAAGACCGGTCATCGTGGAAAGCCTTGGGGGATGCCTTTGTCCAGCAGTGGGCCTATATAGACTGAAGAAGAAGAATCATCATCATCATCAACCTGTTTATCGTCCCACTGCTGGGCACAAGTCTCCTCTCATACAGAGAACGATTGAGCGTAATCACCACGCTTGCTCAATGCGGGTTGGTGATTTCAGACTTAAGTCCAGCTTTCCTCAAGATGTTTTCCTTCACCTTCAGTCATTGGTATCCAAGATACACTTAGAAAGTACATATAACTTTAGAAAAGTTACATTGGTACTTGCCTGACCTGGAATCGAAACCGCGCACTCATACTTGAGAGGCAGGTGAAGAAGAAGAATACCTACTTACAAACAAATCCACATCACCATATTTCAATGTCAATATTTTAATAGCCAATCAAAAGAATAATCCGCTGGCGTCGTCACCTACCAAGAAATCCTTATCATAAAGATTATATTTTTTAGTAAAAAAACTTGGAAACACAAAGCGCTTTTCCTGAAATATGCATTTCATTAAAACGTTTCAACCAATCGGCTGAAAGACACAATAACTAACCCGCGGGCTTTGAGAAAACTGGAATTGGTTTTTAAACATTACTAATTTGAATAAGAAAATTAGAAATTAGCCATTGTAAGGGTTTGGCTTTGTTTGTGAAAGATTGCAAACAGTGTCTTAATACGTGTTTGGTTTACATTAATCCCAAATGCGATGTATAATTATAGACACACATTGTGATTATATTTATAAAGAAAAGGTAAACATTTTTTGGAAAATGGGTATACTGAGTACACAGAGATATAGGGAAACCTGCCAGGACAGAAACCAAGTTTGGCAGTAGGCATGCAAAGATTACAAAATGAAAAAGTACGTTCATGTTCAACTTAACAAACACAGCTACTGCTAATATGTATATACATAGTATAAACAGGGTAATTTTAGTATGTTAATATATAGAATGATTTTGAAATATGGACATTGCCCGTATATACCTATCCTTTTTGAGCATTACATTACCTTACTTATTACGTATTTATAAACGTTTGTGTCTTTTCTGACTAGAAGGCATTTGATTCGTAGTGTAATAATTAGGTACGAGTGCAATAAAGAAGCTCTATAATTGACAGTTCAGTCCAAACTAGGTTAGATGCGTCGTTAACCTGCTAACAGGTGCCTACGACATGAGGTTTTAGGAAAGCGTGTATCGTAGAAGAAAATAATGCTTAACAATATCAAAAGCCAAAACTGTCTGTGCAAGCAAAACAAACAAGTAAATACAGTTCGAAGTGCCGGAAAAGAGCACTTAGATCAGTAAGCACTCCCTATTTACAAGAGGGCTGTTCCTCTTAACCCTTCCGCGAGTTTCGTGGCTCCTCATTGCGGAGAGGTTTCCCCGTAAGTCAATATTTGAAGTTACACACGACGATTGGAAATAAACTGTGTCTATACGAGGGTACAAGAGGCGCTATCGATCACTGCAGACATGATAGTTTGCGTTACGTACCGATGTTGGTTTAGATTCGTAACTGACAAGTGTGGCTTAGAAGGTGTTGGGGACGGTTTCCGGGTAGATACTCTAAGATGCGCACTATTTAGACAAGTTGTGGTGTTCCCAACGGTTCGGATACGGTACGTTCGTTTACGAAATACCTATAGGATGAATGTATCTATACATAGAGATGGTATCAACTGCCTTGTTGATGGGGGAAGGCCGGATGAGCTTGCCTACATTAATAAAGATTGGCAATTGGCAGCTCCAAGACGGAAAAAGAAAAAGCTAGATGAAAGGAGTAAGAAGGGCTTTGCAGCAGAGGGACATTAATAGTTAAATAAGAAAAGATAGGAGAGAGTCTATGCCATTTAACACCAAAAATAAATTAAAAATCCTTTTATTTATTACAAGCTTTTTAAATGCACTAACTTGGAAAAATAAACTTTTATACTAAAACTTTTACTGTTAATAATTATCTTACTGTAATGCTTCGATATTCTTGGGTTGTGGAGGTCAACCGGCAATCGCTTCACGGAAAACATCGAAGTTTAGCCAAAATCAGCAGTTAAGACTGGTAAAGCGGACCCCAGACTCCAAAGCTGAGAAAGCTTCGGATGCGACTGGGATTAACGCTGAGATGATGATGACTTATCTTACTCATTTCACATTAGACACAATTTGTATTTTTAAAAGCTTTTCACAAATTTAGGTAAATACTCTTATTTTGAAGGTAATAATATAGATTGAATAAATCACATCAAATTATTTAATCTACTATACTTGTTTATACATATACAAAAGCAAACCTCAACCTTGGCGTCACATTTGACTTTCAATACATCAGGATTCCCTCACTATATGTTAGGTTAGGTACGTAGTATTAAATTAACTTTTATACACGTAAACCATGAATTGTGAAAGCCTTGTTTTTTTTTAACATTATAAACTAGTGTTTTACCGCCTGGTGCAATCGTAGGTAAAGTTACAGCGCACTAGTTTATTTAAGAACAACAACGAGGTTACAGAGACAGACACGCAAGCGTTACTTCATTCTTATGCATAGATATTGTTGCACACAATTAGAAAAACGATATCGTATATAACGATCCCACTGCTGGGTTCATCTCGGTGAGTCGGAGTGCATATGGCACCCGTCTTAAATATTGTATTGAAAAACTGAAACAATGACAGTTTGTCCTTAAAAACCATAATTTATCGCCTAATTACCGTCTCAGTAAATGCGAGTACCGATCGACTGATAAAGTTATATCAATATTCCGATGACACTTCTTAAAATAAATAAACCGTTAACACGTGCGCATTCAATAAATAACTTCAAATAAGCGGGAACCAACTATTGTATC
Organism: Sesamia nonagrioides; assembly: GCA_017933935.1. Classification (NCBI taxonomy): domain Eukaryota; kingdom Metazoa; phylum Arthropoda; class Insecta; order Lepidoptera; family Noctuidae; genus Sesamia; species Sesamia nonagrioides. Next base: position 1,017,149 of record JADWQK010000586.1, on the reverse strand, counting down.
AATCAGATTGTCAGTCACTCAGCAGGTGATATTTTCTCTAGTTCAGTCACAATACCGTTAAGTACAGAAGAACCAGTATCAAACACGCTCTAGTTACTTCACAGGCCTGCCTGTAACTTATGATTTCATCCAAATTCTGAAGGTGGAACATATCACACAAAACAATAACACAGATAAACAAGAGTTTATCTGTATAGGTGTAATACACATATAATTAGAATATTTGATTTTTGATTTAAATTTAATCGTGAATTATTTAGTAATTCTAGTCCAGTTAATGTAGAACTCAAGATTGAAACAACCTTGTTGATTTATCTTTGAAAATCTAACATAATATTTATTTTTCGTATAACCACACATACCTAACATCCAATCATAATCATCATCATTAGCGGACTTGTTCCACCAGCAGCTGAGTAAGTGCTTACTTAATAATTATAAACCAACCACCAATTTCGTAAGTGGTTCTTCTACCCATTTAATTTCTCCGTTCAGCTGTTGACTCAGAACGATTATCTAGCATTGAGTGACAAGAGTTTAAGATATAGCGGGTGTCGCTACAGATGGATGTGTGTGTCTATATATTTAAAGACTACTTGATGATGGCTGACTGGTCGAAGAGATTTCAGAGATTTGATTGATACTTACAGATTAATTGTTTTGAGAGTCTGGCAGAGTACCAGAGGCCAGTACGTCAAAAATAGAGATAAGCAAGAACCACTTATACATACAAATGCTTTTTAGGAAATCCTGAGTCATGTACGTAATGCTTGACAAGATTTTTAATACTACCATCGTTTTTATTGATAAATAATTAATATGCGCTGATCGGATGTTGAAAGCGATGTTATCTGGTACTACTAGTAGTAACTTAACCGTTGGTAAATTAACTTTAGTGTATCTGCCAATAAAAGGCTGACATTTATGTTTTTGAACAAGATATTTAGTATTTACGTACAAATTGCGTTTCACTTAAACATAGTCATGCAAGACAAGACAAGCCCATTTTGTAATGAATAAAATAACAGTTCCATTCTGTTTCACCACCGCACCGGTTACTGAAACGTCCATAAAGCATAAACAAACAAAAAACATTCACAAGTAATATATGCAGCCGCACCAATATCATTGTATTGTCACCACACGCTAAAGTTAATTTAACTTGAACAATACCCACGCTGCAAACCACGCCAATTGAAATTACCGAACAGTGATTGCAATTTGTTATGTAGTCATTTTGTTATGCATTGATGTGTATGCATGGGAGATATGTAGGTATACAGTGCTGAGCGCGCAATGTATTTGTCAATATACAAAAAATTGGTTCGCGATTTGTATACGTGTGTTGTTAGAATTTGATGTGGTGTGGTGCAAGTAGCAGTTGCGACCGCGACGTATTGTTTTATGATAGTCATACAAAAAGTCATATTATCATCATTTATATTCTCCAACGTTGAGGGTACTCATGATATTTCAAAACGAGGTAAGTAGGGACATCTAGCAGCAAAAGGGAATAAATTATTATTATAGTAACCTGGTGAAGGTCGCGGGAAGCCGATGGATGCGGGCAGCACAAGACCGGTCATTGTGGAGGTCCACTGCTGGACAAAGGCCAAACCTCTATAGGCTGAAGAAGAAGAAATTCAAATAAATGGCGTTATTTAAAGCAAGCCATCTGGTTCTGAACACACGTGGATACAAAGTCTCTAAGGATCACAAAACCTGGAGATGCTGGCTGCGAAGGCAGGTCCAAGGATTCACCTAATTTAGGGTAATGTGATATACCCATTGTAAGTGTTCACAATTATTTAATAACTAACACCAGGATCTTAACAACTGCTGCATCATAGTGTCAGATGCGTGTGCGCAAGGAGTATAATTAAAATTTTTGAGAAGACTGAAGCACATTTGTTTTATTCCAATCAATACTTCATGCACAGCATACCTTAGTCTCATGAATAATTAGCGCTGAGGTTGGCTGATGGTAAGTGACCAGAAGGTCATTACAACTTAAAATCCTAATTGATCTCTGAAACCTGTGTGGCAGTACATTATCATAAATCTTTCATCAGGTCGTGGATCCCAAGCAGTTTGCAGCATGTATGATGAAGTAATGCAAAGTTTGATGGTGAATGGTAATGATAAGAAGATGAAGTAATGGTAAGTTACATAAACATTAGGGAGCGTGTTGCCAAGTAAAGCCAATAATATTATAGTCGTTAGGCCTAATGGGCGTATTTATCTAAGCTCCGCCGCAGACTTCCGCTGACGACTTGCCCCACACTCCAGCTCCTGATAAATGTGGCCACAACAGCCAATTAGGTGGAACACGAAAATAATAAAGGCCACTCGCTGTGGACACTGTCTACACGAGTTATAAGTGTGCTCACAGACTGCGCAGATATATTTGACGCTAATTGTCTAACTGGCTTTATTAGGCTGATTAAGGAGACCATTTAGAGTTTTCCTTTGTGCGCCAGTCAGTGGCAGTCCAAACGTACTTGGAGAGGTTTGTTGTGATCATTATATCGTCATTGTATCACTATTAGCGTTCAACAGTTGTGAGCCAGTTGTTGGCCGTGGCTGTGATACTAGACATTACAGTAATCTCCTCACCACTGCTCTCAAAACGGTGTAAAGGAAAACATTTTGAGGAAACCGGCATGACTCATAAACCCAAAAAAACTGAACCCGTGAGGTAACTTGGTAGTTGCCTCACTCGCGCGCGGCTCGTGGTAGATTACAGCCCATTCCATTTGACTTGCACCAGCAACCAGGAACAGTACAGGCTGATTATGTTTATTATATGATTTATGATATTCAAACGTTTGTGTAGTTCGAAAACAAAGTCTTTACATGCGTAATGTAGACTAAGGTTAATATTGAAAACGAGTCTCATCCCGAACTGCATCCCAAAACAGAATGCTAGTCATTTCGTATTCTAACTCACATTATAATATTACATTTCACTAAATATAAACATATTCAGAATATCTCCATAGTGCAGAGCGCCATAAAATAGGCTCGTACAATAAATTCAAAGAAATTGAGACTTAACGCGTCGCGGTGGCGTATTTACAAACACCATTCTTCACGGACGCACAGTCGACTGGGTTTGTGCCGGGACGCAGTATACTTGTATAGCCGTATTTTTTTTTTTTTTATAAGTTATAAACAAGCGCTTGACCGCAATCCCGCCTGATGGTAAGCAGTGATGCGATCATTGATGGTAAAGCGCGCTAGTTTATTAAGAACCTATTCACTCTAGCCTTGAAGACACTCAAATTGTAATGTGACGGAAACACCGTCGCTGGCAAATTGTTCCAGTCCCTCGATGTACGCGGTATAAAAGAGGAAGCGAAACGCTTCGTCCGGGTCGCAGTGGTATCAACAACGTATACTGCACAATTTATTCATTGCGCAGTCGAACGCCAGTAGATTTATGAGCGCGATATCGCTTCCGCGCTGCGTATGAAACATCGATTTCTGGAGACACGACTTGACGATCGTACATGTACTGACTTGGTTAACAAAGCAGTAAAATCTCTGCTATCCTCTAAGGGGTATCATTTCAAAATTATGAACATTTTTTCGACTCTATCCAGTTGAAAATCTTGGTTTAATTTGTGTTATCGTTATGAAAAAGATCTCGAGTGTCCAGAGATTTTAAATAATCTTGTTTAGAAAATTTAAAAGACTTTCCCTAAATAGGCGAATATTTTAACCACTATTTTTGTACTCATTAGATTTTACGACACTTTCTGTTATCGTGAGAACTCCTTTCAGGAAAATATCCATTGGTCAGGTAGTCTATTCAGCTGCTTGAAAATTACCTTTTCGGTAATAGTCTAATATCCAGCGAGCTATTCAAGTTTCAAGAGGGCGTGGAACATCTCAATACACAGAAGAGGTAGTAAATGGACGAATATGGGACGGAAGTTGTCATATGGTTTCTCGTCGCATCTGACATTTCATAAGCAATAGAGCACTCTATTTACTCATTATTCCGTGTCTGGCGTATAGGCGTGCCATAACCGATTTATGTGGGGCTCTTAGAGCCCCCGGGGGCGCCACTAGTTACCACAGAAGCTTTGTTCCACTGCCACCCACTACCTAACTTATTGTCTGCTGATTTTTGAGATATTGCTCACTATATCAAATATATACGCGCAGATTCAGAAATGTGATTTGTTGCTTAGTTTCTGCGGCGAGAAACAAAATTCTACGGATTACAAAATAAATATAATTTATAACAACTTATTTTACCTGTTGTGCACAAAAATGTCACATAAATTGGTCGATATCTTCGCTTGGAAACCTGTCACGGTAGTTTGAGCGAGAAGGGGAATATAATAAATTTAAAAACTCAGAGGAAACTAATACCAAACTCACATTAAATTCATCCATTCAATAGAAAGCCTATCCATTAAAGAAATCATGTCCAGATCCTCCTAAAATGATCCTTTACAAATATTTTCAAGTAGAGTTTCCGTTGCGAGCAAAAAAGGAGTAACATATCATAGCAGCCGATGCATTTGTGCTAATGCAGTTGTCTAACACCGTGCATATTTGAAGGAGTCCACTCCGCGCATATCCAGGGATAAACGAGAGGAGCTTATAGCATAGAATATAGTTCAGGTAATGTTCATATTACTTACTTGTAATGTACAGTGGATACGGCGCCAAAGTATTTTAGAATACTAAGAATGTGGAAGATATAACATATTAAAAAGCTGTAGAGACGGAATTACTTAAAATAAATACACACGTTTAAGTTAAATGGCTATTCTCTTAATTTTTTGCACTTTCTCAGTTTCATCTCAGTGTCAATTTGTCTAAAACCTGTGGCACCTTTAATTTTCCTACATTTTTACAAGTTTCTGACATTTGTTTTGTCGCTAACTTGAGACTGCTGACTGGACTTGACATTTAACGTTTTAAATGACTTGGCTGGCTTTCTTGTCGCTTCACGAAATAAAACATAAATCATTTACGTTAGAAGAGTAGAAAATAGTCTAATAGATAGGGAGAATAGTAATAATGCGTCAAACCAATTCCAAAACCCCGAAAGCTTTCAGATCGAACTGCAAAATCGCTTCGAATGCCTCGGTGAATGCGTAGATGTGGACGACCATAACAACAGGTTTGTGGAAACTCTCCAAACGGAAGGGTCCAAGTTTTACAAAACCCTCCGTTCAAAAGGACAGAAGAAGATCTCCGGTCCCACCCGTCGGCTAATGGAAGAAAGACGGGAGGTGGTCTTAAAATCCCCTGATGATGCTTCGCGTATCTGATGCCTTAACAGACAAATCTAAAAAGTCTTTGACTCACGTTATACGCCAATTTAATACAAAAAGAGGCTATGGAATGGAACAAAGACTCCAAAGTATTCGCACGAGATTTGTCTGTTGGACAGAGCCTACTTGCGAAGCTGAACACTGGGGATGGTAGGATTGTCACTTCCAAGCCCGAGCTTTTGGGTGAGATTGAGAAATTCTACGGAGAGTTATACACATCAACACATGCACCTGTTGTAAGCCTGGCTAATGATCAGACTAACCCGACACTACACCGACGATATCCCGGACGTCACCCTGTACGAGATTAGTATGCCCTGAAACAGCTCAAGGACGATAAGGCGGCTGGAGATGATGGAATTACTGGCTTGTAAAGCAGGTGGCAAACCGGTTCTTAAAGCGCTTCAGAAGCTATTTAATTCCGTCATTCTTATAGGCGAAACGCAAAAGGCGATGCACTGGAGCGTGGTGGTGTTGTTTTTCAAAAATGGTGACAAAACTCTCCTGAAAAACTACAGACCGATATCCCTCCTGAGCCATGTCTATAAGCTGTTTTCTAGGGTCATCACGAATCGTCTCGCTCGTAGTTTCGACGACTTCCAGCCTTCCGAACAAGCAGGCTTCCGAAAAGGCTTTAGCACCATAGACCACATCCATATGCGGCGGCAAGTTATACAGAAGTCCGAGGAGTATAACAAACCACTATGCTATGTTATTATGCTATGTTATTTATAGTATGCTATGTTTGTGGACTATGAGAATGCCTTCGATTCGATCGAGACTTGGGCGGTGCTACAGTCTCTTCAGCGGTGCCGAATTGACCATCAATACATTGAGGTGATAAAGTGTTTGTACAAAAACGCCACCATGTCAGTCCGGCTCCAGGATCAGGACTCGAAACCGATCCAACTTCAGCGTGGAGTAAGGCAAGGAGATGTAATAACTCCCAAATTGTTCACTGCTGCGTTGGAAGATGTCTTCAAGCTCCTGGACTGGAAAGGACTTGGCATCAACATCAACGGCTAGTACATCACTAATCTCCGTTTTGCAAATGATATTGTGGTCATGGCTGAGACCCTGGAAGACTCGGGCAAAATGCTCAATGACCTCTCAGAGAGAACTGCCGACAGCGTCAGGTCGCCTCCTACTTCATTTTTGAGGACACGGCGCTGCTCCTCCCAAGCTATACACTCGGTGAGCGTGTGCTGCGCCGTGTCCTTCCCGCATTGGACGCAATGGTGGCGCCGAGCGTCTGGCTCCCTGTCTAAGCGACGCAGGTATTTGCCGAAGCAGCCGTGCCCCGACAGTACCTGCGTCACCCTGAACGACAGGGAGCCGTGCCTTCTCCCGAGTCAGTCGTTGAGTACTGGCCGGATCGCCTCGACGGTAGCGAGGCCGGCGGTAGGGCGCGTAAGCCTCTGCCGCCAGTCTGCCACCAGGACCTTACAGAGCTCCTCTCAGCGTGGCTCGATCTGCCGCTGCGCCGGACTGGAGCCCCGTGTCCGCTCTTCCTCACGCCATCGGTACAATGACGCGAGTACTTTCGCCTCTAGGTCCCAGGGCGGGGATCCGGCCAGGACGCAAGCCGCCTCGTAGGAAATCGTGCGATACCCGCGGACGACCCTGACGGCCATTGCCCTCTGCGGCTTGCCCAGAATGGCGAGTGTTCCGGCCGTCAGGTCCATCGCTCACACAGGGGCCCCATACAGGGCCATGGACCGTACGATTCCCACGTACAAGCGCCTACAGGCGGCGCTCGGGCCCCCCATGTTGGGAAGCAACGTTGATAGCGCGCCTGCTGCATCCATCAGCTTGGGCGCCAGCCGCCTCAAGTGGGGTCCGAATTCCTATCGGCTGTCGAGCACCAATCCCAGGTACTTCATGGTGGACTGGACAGCTATCCGTGCCCCACTGACCACGATATGTGATCCCGGTGCCGGCGCACGCCGGGGGCCATGGAAAACCATGGCCTCCGACTTGTCAAGGTCCACCTCCAGGCCCAGGCGCCGGATGCGGTTCACCACCTGTGACACCGCAGCCGTGGCTACCAACGTCGCTTCCCTGTGCGAGCTTCCGCGGGCAGTGACAAGCGTGTCGTCCGCATAGCACGTCAAGTCGGCGCCCGACGGGAGCTCGCCTCTCAGCAACCAGTCGTAGTCGATGTTCCACAGGAGCGGTCCCGAGACCGATCCCTGTGGAACACCGCACGACATTTGGTGCCGACTGGCACCGTCACGTCCCCGATAGATGACGCATCTATCCTTCAGATAAGCCCCTACTATGCGGCGGAGGTAGGGAGGCACCCGATGGTATTTCAGGGCCTCCCTAATACAGCTCCAGGATAGGATGTTGAAGGCGTTGGAAATGTCTAAAGACACCGCCAACACCACCCCACCCCGGGACATCGTATCCTCCGCCAGGGCTCTCACACGCATAATGGCGTCTATGGTGGAGCGCCCCCGATGAAAACCGAACTGGTTGTCGTCCAGGTTCGGCCCCTCTCCGCACAAGTGGCCAACGAGGCGATCTGCGATTATACGCTCAAAAAGTTTGCCCGCCTCGTCGAGCAGCACTATGGGCCGATACGCGGACGGCGAGTCCGCAGGGCGCCCCTCCTTCCACACACTGGGGAACTGACCCTGCTCGAAGCATGCCGTGAACAGCCCCCTCAGCTGGGCTCTAACTCCTTCAGAGCCAGGACGAGAGCTCGGCCTGGAACTCCGTCGGGTCCGGGCGCTTTATTCTTGGCCCGGAGCCGTGACACGGTCACTCCCGTCTCTGCTTGCGCCACCTCGGGGACATCGGTGCCCTCCTCTTCTGGAGAGTCCGTGGCTGAGGGTGAAACCATCGGCGGGCGAACATGTCCCGCCCGCTCAGGGAAGAGAGTGGATACCACCGCCTCCAGCAGCTGGGGTTGCATACTTTGCACCAGTGGGGGCGCCCAGAGACGCAACTTGCCCCGTACCCAACGGTAGGGGCGCCCCCACGGGTCCCGATCTAGGGACCCCAGCAGCTCTTCCCTGGCCCGCGACATAGAGTCGCCGATGGCCAGCCACAGAGTCTCCTGGGCCGCGCGGTACATCCCATACCGCGCGGCTTCCTCGACGGGATCCCGCCGACGTCGTCTCCGGTAGCGCGTGTACTGGCGGCGAACCGCGACGCACTCAACGCGCAACCGCGGAATGTCGTCGTTCCACCAGTACACGTTGCGCCTTGCGGACTATTGGCGGACGCGGGGCATAGACGCTTCGCAGATCTGCGTCATCGCCCCGCAAAACCGCAGCGCCACCGCTTCGACGTCGACGGGGCCGTCCGTTGCCGACTCCCAAATCCAGGACTGGACTGTGGCAGATCCCCGAGAAGTTCCCTGTCGAGGCGCTTAAGCGCTCAGCGCGGGCCGTCGTTAATCAGGGCTCTCGGATGGCGGCTGCTCGCGGTCTGGGTGGAGACGTTGAACCGGATGTACCTATGGTCCGACAGCGTCTCCACCTCCACGGCGACACGCCAGTCACGGACACGTCCGGCGACAGAGGGGTTAGCGAAAGAGACGTCTACTATCGACCCGCCCTTCTGCCGCACGCACGTGTACTCCGAACCCCGATTCAGGACGACCAGAGCGGTCGTCACCACCCACTCCGCTAGCAGCTCGCCCCGAGGGTCGGTGACCGGAGATCCCCACTCCGATAACTTGGCGTTAAGATCCCCAAGCACCAGAACGGGACGAGGGTGATAGCGGCCTACGACGGCGCCCAACTCGACAAGGAACCCCTTCGAGTTCGGCGAGACTCTTGTTAGGGGATAAATACGCCCCCACGATGACGATGCCGCCCAAGACCGCAGCAACCCAGCCGCGGCCCCGAGACGGGTCGATCAGAGTCCCGCCAATAATGGCCACCAAACTGTCGACGCAGCCAGCCAGCCAGCCGTCACGGGCGGGGATGAAATACGGCTCGGGGACCACAGCCACTTGGCTAGTATTTATACCTGGGACAAACAGTCCAACTAGGTAGGTCCAACTTAGGGAAAGAGGTGTCTCGTCGTATCCAGCTCAGCTGGGCAGCGTTCGGGAAGCTACGCTACATCTTCTCGTCGTCCAAGATACCACAGTGTCTCAAGACTAAAGTTTTTGACCAGTGTATGTTGCCAGTGATGATTTACGGAATTGAAACGTGGTCGCTTACAATGGGCCGCATACGAAGGCTCAGAGTCATACAAAGGGCAATGGAAAGAGCTATGCTCGGAGTTTCTCTGCGTGATCGAATCAGAAATGAGGAGATCCGCAGAAGAACCAAAGTCACCGACATAGCTCTTCGAGTCGCTAAACTTAAGTGGCAGTGGGCAGGGCATATTGCTCGTAGAACCGATGGCCGATGGGGCAGTAAGGTTCTGGAGTGGCAGCCACGTACTGGAAGACGCAGCGTAGAGAGGCCCCCAACAAGATGGACCTATGACCTGGTGAAGGTCGCAGGAAGCCGATGCTTGCGGGCAGCACAAGACCGGTCAGCGTGGAAAGGCTGAAGAAAAAGAAGTAAAAATAAAAGTATCTAAAAATGTTTCTACTCCGACTCCATAGTTTCATCGACATCGAATAATAAATAAGACAAGATAAGTCATTGCACACGGAATCAATCAGTTTAGCGTACCTGATCAAACCTTTTTATTGTTAAATTAGTTCAACCAATTTGATCAGTACAAAAGTGCCAATACTTGTAAACATCCTCTCACCCCAAAATAATTAATAGTCATGCTAAGCCAATAAACTCAGTTAAAGTATCAGCCGTTCCAATCGGCGTTAACTCGAAATTGATTACTTGTGAAACTTTCTAATCAACAGAAGTTCGAGAAGAGGCTTTTATTAAAACGGTCTTGACATCTGAGAGGTAGGCAGAGGTACCCAATGCCCTCTGGTTGTCCGACCGAGTCATTTCATTAATTTAGGTTTGTCTTTTGATCGCTTGTAAAATTGACAATTATGAAAATGGTTAAATGTTTCATTCTGATGGAACGAAAATCCAAAAATCTTACCACTCGTCGAATAAAATTCTTAGCTTACTTGTGTTATTCTATCATAAATATATTGAGAATTTATCGCAACAAAAGTAGAAGAGTATGTGGTATACTTCTACTTTTGTAAGTGTATTCGTTGGGTAACAAAATACGTTGTTTAGATCAAACAAAACGGTATCAAACGGAACGATAACCTGTTTTCTCAGAACTCTACCTCTATTGTATAATCTGAAGCAAAAGTTTAGCCCCACATATAAGTTCCTAAAAAGCAAGCAAATCTATATTTCAAGGCACGTCTACAAACTATGCCGGTGAATTACGAAGTTTTCAAAGAAAATATTCTCCCATTCATCCGCTTTGCGGAACTTATCGACGTCAGTACTGGTAACCTTCGCTTATTCAAGCAAATGTATCCCATAGCTGCATGAAGGGAGTCAGTAAATCACACAGCGCATTCATTGCCGCTTGTGAATGGGGCCGGGAGGGAAACACAATAGCGGCCGAGCAATGGAGCTACCAAAATGATTTATGATTGTAGACATGCTTTGATACAAGTTCATCCTGTAATAGACTGAAACTGCGGGCATTCCTTTAACTATGGTATTGAATGGGCATTTGTGAGCGCTGCTACGGTAATATATTTGAAAAATGTATCTATTGCAGTTTTACATTGCTAGAATATTGTCGGTTTTAGTATGACAAATTCTGTTTTGATTTTTTCTGGTTTGAAAATTTAAAGAAGCATTTTAAGAAAACTGTCACACAACAGGCATTAAGTAGGTACTAAAAATTATATAAATTATTGGTCAATATAGTGTCATCACATTATAATCAACAAAGTATCTATTTCAAAAGGCCTTCCAAAGCCAAGATAGCTGCCAGAAAACTTGGCGTTATTGCGAAGGTCCGGCGGTACTTCACACCAGGACAGCTGCTAATGTTATATGTACAAAGCGCAGGTCCGTTCGTGAGTGGAGTACTGCAGCCACATTTGGGCTGATGTTGCAAATTGCCACCTGGCAACTCTGGATGGACCCAAATTTGGTTAAAAACGGTCTCCAATAGCCAGCCTTTCGGTATTCTATAGGATGCATTTTGGAGAGTGTGCGCTGGAATTGCATGACTTAATTCTACCAGGTCCGTTCCTTCATCGAACGGCCCGTTGTACAGTGAGTATCTTCCTCTAAGTTGTTCGAACGAAGCGTTTCGCCTCGTCTTTTATACCGCGTACATTGAAGGACTCGAACAATTCGGCTGCCTACAATTTACTTTATTTTTCTTTCCGTGTGTGTCCGAGTGAATAGGACGCTCTTAATAAATTAGCGCGCTTTGCCATCAATGATTGCATCACTGTTTACCATCAGGCGGGATCGCGATCAAGCACTACTTTATAATGTTATAAAAAACTAGAAGAAAAATAATGTCCCCATATAAACATTGAGTAAACTCAGCAGTAATAAAAAATCTCGAAATATATTTGAAGCAATATCGCCGACGTTCAAATATGGAGGATCAACATAACTCCGCGTAAACCGTGTCGGACTAAATTGAACGGCCACGAGCAAGATACTACACTAGGGCACACCGGGCTATCTGGGGTATAGTCATAAAAACAACCATATGAATGAGTTTATGTTAAAATAAACCAACAACAAGAACGACTTCCATCGAATCAAAAAGAGCACTGTCTTAATAATGGCCGGTGGTAAAGAATCATGATTCATGAGTTATCTACAAAAACCGGACGAAGCGTTTCGCCTCGTATTTTATACCGCGCACATCGAGGGACTGGACCAATTTGCCAGCGCCAGTGTTTTCGTCTGACTACAATTTAAGTGTCTTTAAGGCTACACTGAATAGGCTCTTAATAAACTAGCGCACTTTACTATCAATGATTGCATCCCTGATTACCATCAGGCGGGATTGCGGTCAAGTACTAGTTTATAATTATAAAAAAGAAAAGAGACTAATGTATAAAGGGTTACGTACCACAACCTATGCAAAAAAGACTAATGTATAAAGGGTTACGTACCACAACCTATACAAAAAAGACTAATGTATAAAGGGTTACGTACCACAACCTATACAAAAAAGACTAATGTATAAAGGGTTACGTACCACAACCTATACAAAAAAGACTAATGTATAAAGGGTTACGTACCACAACCTATACAAAAAAGACTAATGTATAAAGGGTTACGTACCACAACCTATACAAAAAAGACTAATGTATAAAGGGTTACGTACCACAACCTATACAAAAAAGACTAATGTATAAAGGGTTACGTACCACAACCTATACAAAAAAGACTAATGTATAAAGGGTTACGTACCACAACCTATACAAAAAAGACTAATGTATAAAGGGTTACGTACCACAACCTATACAAAAAAAAGCTATAAAGAAATAATTTGTGAGTATTTCATTAGCCAAATCCTAGTTCACGAGGTAAGGTAAGTACTACGCGGGGGCTGTGTGATCCATGGCCCTGTACGGGGCACCGGAGTGGGCGTGGTCGCTAAGAAAGCGATCAGCCCGATGCCTGACCGCGTACCAGAGGGTCATGGTATCTGGAGGCGAAAGCCCTCACCCACATGTGGGAGTGGCGAGAGGAGGCAAAAAGGGTGGGGCATAACTCCGCTGCCGCGAGAAATCGCGGTACGGCAGACAGAGCTCCAGCGGGATCTCATGGCGACATCATCATCATCAACCTTTTTATCGTCCCACTTCTGGGCACAGGTCTCCTCTCATACAGAGAAGGATTGAGCGTAATCACCACGCTTGCTCAATGCGGTTTCCTCCAGATGTTTTCCTTCACTTTGTAATCAGTCATTGGTGTCCAAGATATACTTAGAAAGTACATTTAACTTAGAAAAGTTACATTGATACTTGCCTGACCTTAAATCATTGATATTTGGGAGGCTGGTGATAAACCACTAGGCCACCATGGCTACCATGGTGACATGGAGAGTGCGATTGTCCCAACCCAGTGCTGGACACGCCACAATAGCGGCGGTAAGTCCCTTTGAGGAGTGGCTAGAGAGGCACCTCTCTGCGTCAGGCGCCTGACCTGCGTCAGCGTGTGCAGGTTCTCACAGGACACGGTTGTTTCGGATGGTTCCTGTTTCGGATAAGGCGTAAACTTCAGGTGGGTGTCACCTTTGTGTGGATCGCCCTGTTGACATGGTGGACCATACGGTGGAGGTCTGCTCGGCTTCAGTAGAGCACCACCGTGTCCTCGTAGCGGTGATCGGTGGTGATCGCGTCCGAAACTTGTCCAGGCCATGGTCGGGAGCGAGAGTGCATGGCAGGCTATTATCTTCTTCTGCGAAGCAGTGATGCTGGCAGAGGAGAAGGCAGGGCGCGTAAGGTAGCGGCAATCCCAGAGCCCTCACGCTGCTAGCCGCCTCAGGAGATGCCCTGGTCGGGAAACAACATCGAACTCCCGGCCACCGTAGGCGTGGGCCTGCGGGCGGTGAATAGTGGGCAGCTCGCCGCCCGGTAAGGACCAGCCCCGTGTCGACGGCGCGTTATGTTTCACGCACGCCTCATAGAGATGTCAGCACATCGTGACGGGATCCACGAAGATCGATGCCTCCTGAGTCAGGGTTGCGGGTTGTGTAAAAAAGAAACTGTGGCCCTGACACACAGGTAAGTGAAGAAACGTGGATGGGTTTATGTCAATAAAAGTCTGACACGCCCTTCCGCTCCGTAAAGAGCGGGAGAGGTCATTTGATGATTTCCCATACAAAAAAAGAACCTTTAATGATTTACTATCTCTTTTACTGAGAACTGCTCAGGATCGAGCTTGTTGGCGTGCCATGAAGGAGGCCTATGTCCAGCAGTGGACGAGTAGGGGCTGATGAGTGGATGATGATGATGATGATGATGATGATGATCTCTTTTACAGTAGATTAGGATTTCAGTCAAAACAATTACATGAAATATTAATGTCCATTAGGAACCAATATGCACATATTTCAAAATATTGTTGTGCTGCCAAGATTTACAATACATTGTAACCTTCGTGATACGATAAGCACAAATAAATTAAGGTTGGAATATTATGTAGGTAGGCGCTTTTTATAATTCCAAGGTTGAAGATAGTTATGGTAATAAATAAGCCCTTAACTGTTATTGTTGACATTACGCGGGATATGTTGCTGACTGTTACCTTTGTATGACGAGGAAGACATACTGGAGAAGTTTGTCTTCGAAATAATGGCTGAACAAACTAGGTAAGTCGCGTTTCTTATACGGAATCTGATGAGCCAAAGGACTGTCGTCTTTATTGCGTTTTAGGTAGGCATAACGCGTTTATGATGTACCTACTTGCTAAGATACCTTTTAAAGGTTGGACCTTCTGTTTCTCTTCGTGAAATCATAATATAACGTTTATATTCCTTTGCAAATATGTATATATGATATTGAATACCTTTGCCGGTTTCGCAATCCGATTTGACCTTTTAATAAAAAGGGTTTATTCGAATGTTTTGTTTCGTTGCTTTTAAGAAAACTATTATTTTATGCATTGAGCTGTTGACATTTTATGTTACAAGCTTTCCCTGTAAGAGTATGGGCAATTAAGCAAATAATACTGGTTATGTTGTTATAAAAGGTTTTGTTGGCGTGAATTCATGAATGGGAATGATCTAGAAGATTAAGTTTATTGCTTTATCTTCGAGATGAGGTCGGGTGTTGATGACATTATGAGACGAAATATTGTTTTTATTTGTAATAAAAAAAAGTATTCCTGCGTGGGTAACAATAAAAATATTACCTCGATGATGGACCCTTATGACTTCATTCTTTCACTAGATTGTACGATCAATGCAACGAATAACTCATATTATTAGAAAGTAGCTAATAGTGGTTGACATGTGATGATACGAACCGGAATTTGAAAACCTATACATATTATATTGGTCAACTTGATGAAACGATAGTAATCAATCAACGCTCAAATAACAACAATATATTCCACAAATACAATCATGGCAGCTACCTACTGACTGCAACCGAGCATGTTTACTAAATACAAATTGTAGAACATCCCAATGTTTACAGTTTACCTCGTGTCGGTATTACGACTCCTATCCGAGACAACATTGGCTGCCCATTGCGCCGGATATTGGTAACTTGGCGTCGTTCGCGGATCTGTCAAATTAAATATGATATTGAAATTGTGTCAATAAATCAAGTCATGAAAGGGATATCTTTGTGGTTTATAAGAGGAAATTATTTTTCAAATAATTAAAAAAAAAACAAATTACTACATCATACATTTTTTTATTCAACTTATTACGGATCTATGATGACCAACTCTCAAGACAAACGTCTTCGACCAGTGTGTGTTGCCATTGATGACTTATGAAACTGAGACGTGGTCGGTAACAATGGGCCTTATAAGAAAGCTCAAGGTCACTTAAAGGGCAATGAAGAGGGCTGCTTGGGGATTCACTGCGTGATCAAATCAGAAATTGCGAGGTCCGCAGAAGAACGAGAGTAACCGACATAGCCCGAAGAATCGCAACACTTAAGCGGCAGTGGGAAGGGCACATTATCCATAGGACTAACGCCCGATGTAGCCGATGAGTTCTCGAGTGGCGGTCACGCGCCAGAAGTCGCAGCGTGAATAGGCCCCCGACAAGGTGGACCGCGGAACTACCTGGTGAAGGTCGCGGGAAACCGCTGGATGCGGGAGGCGCAGGACTGGTCTTGGTGGAGGTCTATGTCCAGCAGTGGACGTCTTGCGGCTAAGATGATAATGATGATGATGAAACGCATCCACTATACAGGCGAAATTCCTAGTGTGGGGAAAGGTTTTTTCTTTTTTAATGAAACTAAAGACAGTCTACTAGATACATTAGCAATGTGTTCATCAATCGGACATTTTTTTTATTAAACCAAAGTACAGTTACTGTACTGAAATATATGCACCATGTTTTATGTAATAACATAACAAGAAACTGAAAATGTTTGCCTGCCTTTTACCTAATATTAACTTACAGCGGACAAGCTGTAAAATATAAAAGTACGCGCTGATCGTACCAAACGAAATTCTACCGAAACTATATCCTCTACAAATAAAATACTTAAACACTGTAAGAAAATTATGTACACAGTTTAATGAAAAACCTTGTGAATCCACTCACGTAGCCATATACGGCAAATAAAAAGAAATATATGTATTTAATAACCTCCATATAAGTTTGTAGCTGGTCTAATGCGTAATATCCTGAACAAAGCGTAGTTGAGACCACCTGCTGTTGGATATACAGGTATATTATATAGTTGGCTACTGAATTCTTAAAATGATAATCGTAATCATGAACCCCTTTACTTTATGTATATGGGCACCAAACCATTATTTAATTTTAAGCATGTTTGGATTAATTTGTATATTTGTTCTGACTTTCATATTATTTACTCAGTTACCTAATACCTACTTGTATTTCCGGTTAAGTTTTAATTTTAATGTAATGAATTTGAATAAAGTTATAAATTTAAACTTCCTTCTTATTTATTTAATATATTTCGAGTTAAAATTATAATTATTGTTTCTGTTTGTATTAGGGATTTATCTTGATATATCCGTTTTTTTATTGTTTTGACATCCTATTCGCTTGTTTTATTTAAATTTTAAATTGGGGCAAATTTTCTGCTTAAATTTTGATTTTGAAAATCTTCTATTGCTGTGTATTTGCATGATATATTGGTGCAAATCTATAATTTGTCTGACAATAACAGCAGTCATGTGCCGCCATTTACAAAAAACAATACTAAGGTGTTGTGCAAGAGGATAGCTAGCCTTCCTGTCTATACTATATGCTGGGAGTAGAAAACTGACAATCGCATTTAAAGAGGTTTTATCCTACATCGAGTTTCAGCGGGATCGACATAAAAGGTTCCGTCTTATGGTACTCCAATTCATTTTTATGAGAACAATGGCTCCTCTTTCAGCAATAACTACCTCATCGAGGAAATCTTATGATGTTGAGTTATGAGTCTTTAATAGTGCAGATGAGTTAAGCCTTTGTGCACACACGTGTTTAGGGTTCCGTAGTCAACTAGGAACCCTTATATGTAGTTTCGTCAAGCCTGTCTGTCCGTACCATTTTGAACATGATGGGTTGTACAGAATTAAAAAAAATATACAAAATAATTTCTGAAACAAGTTTGTAAATTAAGCGTATATGCAAGAATAATATTATAATAATATTCCTTATCTACATATTTTATTATTCTTACAATAAAAAAAAAAGAATTAATAAAATCGGTTCAGGCAATCAAAAATTACTACCGAAAATCCGACATACATAACCCGTCTGATTTGTATAAATTAGTAACCCAATTTCCAGAGCGATGACGCTGTATTTTGGACTACTCCTCTTAAGCACTGCACTGTTATTGCACTGTTAAGACGCTGTGAATAGTCAACTTATAGGTATTTGATGGGGTGAAGCAGACGAAGTGGGACACGACTAGCCCCGCCCACTGCGGGGCGCTCCGCACGAGTACATCGATGCGTCGTGCATCGAGAAATACGCACGTTCTATTAAATCTATACCAACCATTCTCTATTCCATCTACATTTAGAAGCGTAATTTCACAACCCAACCGCGAAGCATGATTGACTCTGTTCGTCACAGTCCCGGTTCGCATTAGACATCCGCGGTGAGCACCAGGTTCGAATCTCACATCCGTTTACTTTACCTTGCGATTTTCGAAAATGTATATTTTTTACATATTTTCATTTTTTTATTATTACTTTTGTTTTCTTTTTTATTTTTATAATGCGCTTTGTCCGTTCTGCTTAATTTTTTTGTGTTATGTCCTTTTTATTGTGCCTCCAATCTCAAAAATCTTTTATTTTTTTTAAATATCCGAAAATGTATTTTTTTTTAACAGTTACTCTAAACACCTGTTTATAAATAGTAATTTCTAGAAATGATATATACTTCATTTCTAGAAATTACTATTTGTTAAATTATATTATGAACTAAGAAATTCATGGTTAAATAAAGGCTTATTGTTGTTATTTATTATTAATTTCTAGAAATTTGTAGAAAGAAAATTATAACGAATTGATTTTAAATATTAGTTTGCATTATAATTGTTACAAAAAGAATATATTTAAAAAGATGGAACAATTACTACAAAAAATACAGAAAATCGGCTAAATTAATAATAATTAAAAAAAAAACAATTGCAAATAAGAAATCCAACAAAAAGCATACAACGTAAAGCTGGGGTTTGAACCCGAACACATACAGGTGAAGAAAAATTTGCCGCGAAAAAGTAAAAAGAAAGAATAATTACAGAAAAAAATCAAATAAAATATCGGCAAAAATACAACAGTAAATTAAAAAGCATTTATTTCAATTAAAACCTACAAAAAGCATATAATGTAAACCTGGGGTTTGAACCCGGGCAAAAACGAAATATGATTATTCATCAACAAACAGACACGTAAATATAATTATTTTCTGTGCGGGGTAAAGCAAAAACTGAGATAGTTCCGTCAAGCAGCGCGCCTCAGCGGTCACTGTCGCTAAGCATAGAAGTGAAAGAGAAGACGGGTAGGAAGGAAGGATGGGCGCCGCGATGGAGCGATGTTTCGTTCACGTTATTTATCATTAAATACATTATTTATTTTAGAATATCTTAGTTAAATCGATAAACAAAAACAATGGTTTCATTTACTATTATACTTTACATCGCTCTTCTCAATTTTATCAAGATTTGATGATTAATAATACAGTTTCAACGGTTATAAATTCAATTTTAGTGATTACTTTAGGATTTTTTTCTATCGAGAAAATTAATTCAAAACGTGTTTTGAAAACAATGGTTTCCTGCTACATATAATCAAGATTAACATATAAATTTTTGGCTGCTCTGAAAAGTATACATTTGGCTAAAAAACTGTTTTTTGAAGCCTATTTTTACTGAGCACAGCGCCTTAAGATTTTTCCACAGTTGATGTGGTCAGGATTGGTATGAGCTATAGAATAAAGAAGTAACAATAACCCTTTCTTTAGTTATCACCATTCTTTGCAGGCCCTTTTTTAGGATTTCGTGCTTAGTATGTCAATGCAAAATAACAAATAGTCTATTTTTTTTTCTCTTATTAAACTCTTAAATGGGGTCACTTTTGAAAGTGTCTTCAAAGTATTGTGACGGACAGGCAACTACTACACTGAGGGTGGCCTGACAAGCTCTTGGCCGATTTTCTTAACATGAAAAGTTATGGATTATTTATTCAGTGTGTGTAGGCACAGTAATCAGTGTAATTATAGGTAGGTACCTCACTGTGAACACTGTTGACAGACACGTGTGTACTACGGCGCGCCATAAATACTGTAAAAACTTCGTGCCCTATACAAAAGGACTAACACAAAATATAAAATAATTCTTGAAGACTGTGATTAAATTCAAATTTTCTGCAAGCCTTCAATTTTTACTTCAAACATCAAAAAAATATTTTTTGCCGAGTTATTGCAAAGTTAAATTGGTCATATTTTATTTAAATTACTTTCTAATTTCGTTTTAATTTTTTCCTACGTTGACAATTTTGACTTCAGCGTAACGACTGAACATTCTAATTACGTTTTTTGCTCATCTGAAGATGACAGTCAAATTTACTCGAAGATTGATTTTATGTGCAGCTACATACGTATAACTATATATAACTGGAGATAATTATCATAAATTGTTAAGTTACATAACTGTTATCAATAATCCTTCATAATTTACCATTTTTGTGTTTGATGATGTTGGGCTAGTCAATTTATGACCAGCAGAGTATCGACAACCATCGTGTTTCAACGGTTCTAAACCATTTCCATTCGTCCTTTATTATAGTGAACTAGATTCTTAATAATTAATTGTAACCTATACTAAAGAACAACACTATATAAGCAATATAAATTAATATAAAAGTTTTACGTGTTTTTATCTATTTTTTTCCAACTTAAACTTTACTTCCAAAAGTCTTTAAAAAATGTCACAACAACTCAACCTCAGAACAACGGAAATACATTCAGTTTACAGATATTTATTCAAGTACCCATTGTGATACGGTTTACAAGAAGGCCCGACGTCAGCGGGGCTATAAGAAGTATTTATATTTAGCCAAGTGTGTGTCGCTTCTTGTGGGATATTAATATTGTTTTAGTGTGACTGACGCACAACACCCATTTATCATATCCCTCTTATTATTCTGTTAGAAAAAAGCCGTCCCTTGAAGAGTGTCAGTCTAAACAAATAAGCCTTTAGGCGGGAAAAAACGATAAAAGAAAACACAGCTACTTACAACAGGGTGTGTGGCGCGGCGGCTTGTTTTGTTTTCTTAATTTGATTTTTAGATAAATAGAGGTACTATTATTAATGTCAAAATATCCAAAGCTTGAAGAACTTTTATTTATTAAAAAAACTGAGTTCGGGTTAAGGGTGCAGCAGCTTAAAACTTTAAAGAACTTATAAAAAAATTAACTATGCGTAGACGTATTTATATTATTTTAAGACTGTTAGCCTTGTATTATGTAAATACAAGCGGTTGCGGCTTCACTCGCGTTAAATGTAGGGTAACACGGTTCTTTTTTCCTTTCCTTTTTTAGAACAGTGAAGAGAACCCGAAACAGAATATTATTTAAGTACGCTACTGTAGACGATATCATGAAGTAGTTGGGGCGGATTACGAATAAAAATAATATAACGCGCGATTTTTTTGTTACTCAAAAATAGTCTAGCGTTCTACCTTGAAAATTGCGCAATGCTCCTTACAAACTTAGTATTTGTAGCAATAAAGAGACAAAAAGTAGCATATGTCATCTCCATCCTTTTAACTATCGCTATTTAAAAAATCTAGTCAGTTCATCGCTTCGTTTGCCGTAAAAGAGGGAGAAACAAACAGATTAGAGGATTAATTTTAAATAAAATTAAATTATAGAATAGAAATTGAGGAGAAAGACACACACACACACTTTCCCATTTATAATATTAGTTTGAATTATCTTGTGTCGTCTAAAAGTGGAAATAATTGTAGGGCTCTAAACAAACTGAGCCGATACTTGTGCAAGTAGCGAGAGAAAATTCGAACGCCGCAATTGAAAAAGTCCTTTATAACCACTTCTTGGTAGACTGTACTTCGACATGACTTCTAAAACCGTATCTGTTCTAGTACCTAACGAGACGTTTAGTAATTCTTCCCGAGTAATACATTAACATAGCTGTTCTTGGAGCATAGTTTATCACCACAGATGCGATGAACGGCACGCTGTGGGTATAAATCTACAGCTGCCAACAGTTACCGGCTGTGAGGTGAGACTTTGATCAATGCTCATTCACTTAGACTTTAGAGTGAGGCATTAGTAGAAAATTAATATCATGTTAACCCAGTACCTATGTGTCTCTGCCGTGTCATAAATATTAGATATACAGCAAGATTGGTAAATGTGCTGACTGCCTGATCAAAGTTCAGCAGCTTTCGTAATGAGGTAACTCCGGAGCACAAAGTTTGGATTTGCCATCGGAAGCGTGTGGAAACAACAGGACCTTACTGATAATGTCTGTTGCGTCAAAAGTGCGCACAACTTCTTTTTCAGTTTCTCCACAAACCCTAGGTTTCTTAACGTCATTAGTGACGTATACCCCGACTTTTAATTAGCTGCAGTAAAATAACAGCGTATGTGTTAACACTGTTAAAGAAATTGAAATAGCGATTTTTTGTCACAGCGCTATTTAAATTTCGAGCGTTTAAATAACTTTCAGTTCAAAACTGATGAACGTTAAACGGATTTTGGAAAAAAGGATAATTTTGATGATGTAAGTCTCTTCTTCATCTCAGCGCTAATCCCAGTCGCACCCGAAGCTTTTTTTTTAGCTTTGGAGTCTGGACTTTGCTTTACCAGTAGCTGTTTTTGGCTAAAGTTCGATGATTTCCGTGAAGCGACTGCCGTCGGACCTCCACAACGCGAACGCGATATCGAACCAATTGTTGGACTTTTTGAGGGTTCCAACACCCGTAACTACTGCCATCAGATGTTTATATGGCAACCGGGACCAATGGCTTAACGTGCTTTCCGAGGCACGACCAGTACAAATATTTATATTCATGCATACAAATATTTGCACTGCACGGGGATCGAACCTGCGCCTCCATGCGCAGCGGCCGCGTGCGCTACCGCTACGCCACGGAGGCAGTCGATGATGTAAGTAGGTATAGGTATAGTACAATGATAATCTTAATGAAAACTAATTAGTGTCCATAGTATTTCTCGCCCGTTCTGCCCCATTGTACCTACTGCGCTTTGGATTAAGCTGAGAGCTTCGTCTTTGTGACTGACCCTACGAAAATTGAAAAGTGCCCGTACTTAATTGATTCATTTTAAATACATGCTTTCTGTTAGATTTGAGTTTTTTTTAAAGGTCCGACCATAGTGCGTGTAAACGTGTTTTGAAAAAATATTATATTCCGACATCGATATGTGAGTTTGTACCACTGTCGTATGTTTTATCAGCGGGTAGCGGAGCGTTTGCTGAAAATCAGTTCAAGGGCACATGAAATATCTGAAGGTCAAGTCCTGTAATTGTCTCGGTGGTAGGCCATGACATCGGCGGCCACAGAAGTTACCACCCGCCAGACAAAGTTTTACCGCCAAGCGATTCATCATGTTCCGGCATTGTGTCTGGTGAAGCCGTACGGAGGACGGGTCCGAGCAGTTGTCTGAACAGAAAATGTTGTTGTGTCGGGAGTTTGGTCGTGGAGGGTTTCCAGATCAATCTTTCTCTGGCGCATCATAATTGGTCGTGTTGTTGGGTTTAATATTGCATCACTCCGCTAAACTGCCGTCTACCTTGCTATTTATTTAGTTTTTTTGAGTGAATAGGCTCTTAATAAACCAGCGCGCTCTACCATCAACGATTTCATCACTGCTTACCATCAGGTGGGTGAAGCATTAGTTTATAACTATAAAAAAGGTCTCTGGTCGTTTTATTATTAAAAAAACGATTTGTTTTAACGTATTTAGGTAACAAAATAAAAAAAAAAAATCAACTGACTGATATTTCAAGTGCGCTCGATGACCCCACAATAATGCTCAAATGAATATCGATAGTAATGAAGTCTGCGTCGTCCCACCAGTTAAATTAATTGTATATTTTACTATCAACGATTAGTTCTCATATCCATTTGTCACGAACCGCATTTCTTGTCCTCCTATCTATTACTCCGGAGGGAGGGGGGTGAGGGGTGGCGGGAGAATCTGGCTCTTCTTATGTTTAGTCTCGCGTCACTGACCCGCTACAAAAGGAGATGAGAAGTTTTTAGGAACCTTACACATTAAGTTTAACTGAAATAACACAGAATGGAGTTGACAATATTTGGCATTGCTGTATTTTAAAGAAAAAGACAAAAAACTTACTAAAACGAGCTACAACAGCAAGAAATAGGGAAAAATTGTTTAATGATATCGATGAAATCAATAACGAAAGTGAAGATCACTACTGTCTTCTTAAAACCCATAATGATACTTATGAGTTGGGAACGATCAGACAATTATCGATACATAACATTATGAATAACAATATAACAACAGCCTCTAATATTTACGCTCTGGTAAAACACGCATTAGATTAATTTATGAACTCGTTCTTGTGTACAATATCTTAAAGGATCGTTACAGCTCTGCTTACCCCTTCCTCTACACACATGTAGATAATGGGATTTTACATTTGGCCGAACATTGTTCACAATTACTCCACAGGGATTTGAACGCTGTGAAAATAATACAGCAATGAACTCAAATATTTTATTTTAATGATCCGTTCAAACTCAGATGGGAGTGACAATTAGGTAGCTATGTAAATATAATTTGTCTACTGTGTGTTCGGTTAAACTCAATTTGAATTCATTCATTTTTGTTACATTTAAAGTAATTTAGAACAGAGTGTTCGTATTTGTTATCTGAACAATCTAATTTGTTATTGTCTCTCCTGAGCGGAGTAATGCAGAGCTCTCTACTGCCTTCTGATATTTTGGTGAAACCTATTCTGAATGGTGGTAGTTTATCAAAATACCTCGTCATTCTGAAGTACTTAAAAACAAAAACAACTACCAAAGTAGTTAACATTTTAAGGTTTTTAGGATTTCGTAGTTGACATCTCGGAACCCCCATAGTTTAGTCATATCAGTCCGTCCGTCTTCATGTAAGTCATGTATTTTTTCTTTGCATCTGCCATGTAGTGTGACTTATCATTAGAAAGGTCTTTTAAAAAGCATTGCGAAAAAATTTTTAATGTAGATAGGTATACGTTTTAATAATTCATTTAAACTATAGCGGCTTACCTAACTTTGTTAGTTCAGGACTTATAAGTCCTGAACTCCTGAACAATACACCCACCAACCACCACCAACATCTCCCATGAAATTCGTCGTCACTATTTGGAAAATAAAAACCTACTTTCCAAGGCAACAGATCTACAAATCTCCTAAAACAACAAAAGTATAAACAGAAAACCTTCTCGAACAATTTGACTGGCTTTAGACGCGTCAGTACGCAGTTGGCGACGCGGAAAATAATGTCAATATTATGGTCCGAATAACATCAATATTGTGTTTCCAATACTGCCACTAAGTTAAATTACTTGCAAGAGATGAAGCTAAGGTTCTGGGAAACTTTATAGTTGAATGTGTTTCAAAGAGTGGCCTGATGCTTGAACAGAAGTTTGTACAGGCTAAATATAGGTGGCTGTTTCCTTTCATAAATTATATTGTATTTAAATCTGTAAGTGTGATTATACTAACACGCAAATAACCGGATTACTAAATGTCATGAGGTCTAGCCTGGTTCTTAGAGCATCTAAATTCTAAAGAATTGTATGAGTCAGATAAAAAGTCCCATGAAGTAGTCAATCGGATGATGTCACTTTAACCACTATTAATTTGTTTTAAGCATTATTCAATGAAGAAATAATTGTCAAATAGAAAATTTGTCACAAACACAATGCATATCTATTTATACTAGAGAAAAAATATCAAAACATAAAACAAATTATGTTTATTTGACATACCCCATATTTTTATTTCACCGACCGTTAAGCAATAAAAAATTATATTGCAACACTTTGCACGTTTCAAATGTAACGGTAGAATTAAGAGCATTTTAGTTGAAAATCCCGAATGGCTACAGTTATTCATTGGAGGTGAGAACCAAACGAGTGTCGAACAATATGGCAATTCATTTGTAAACTGACGCTATTGTTTAAAGCCATGCACTAATGTGCGGACACACAATGGACAGATTTTACTGGATATCTGATAGTGATAATGGTTCGACATAAGCACGGAGTTGCATGGATAGAAAACAAAGTGACAATAGGGCAACAGATTAATTTTTGGTTTGTTTGTCATTCGCATAGAAGATACGTTATCGATAGTAAATGCGCTAAAATGCTTTCCGATTGAATAAATTGCAGTATTCAATGTCACTGCCTGCAATGTAACGTGTGCATTGTTCGTTACAACATTGATATCATGCTGTACACTTACCTTATCTCTGTATCATCGATTATCTTTGAAAACATCGTGCACCTATGTAAACTCGAGGTCAATTGAACATACCTGAAAAGAAAATAAATATGAGTCAAGAAGGTTTAATCTGGTTCAAGAAGAAATCATTTATTTACCCCAAATACAATATAGCAAGGCATAAATAACTCCTCATAGTAAATACATAATCATTTAGAAAGTGAAAATGATATATCACACAAAATTCTCAATAGGCCAAAAACGTCTTTTCCACAAAATATATACACAATAACTGGCACGAAAATATGGCATATTAAAAGTATGAATGATACCGTCCCTCGCCTACCGCTCTCCCCCCAAACTAAGGCATTTACGTGAACACGAGCGTAAACCACAAGCATTACAGATATTCATATAAACACATGACATCCGGAAGGATGCGGTACTATCTGATCATATAAGGATCTATTTATGAATGTAGTGTTATGTAATTTACCTACATATACTTACACTTATGTATTTATATTCATACTTATATATCATTCATTTCTGCAGGTCATAAATACGCATTCCAATATTATGAGGCGCTGTTCTGATAACATAACATTTTACTACACCAAGACTCATTATTCAGCCTACAGACATGGTCCGAACTAATCAATGTCCTCAACTTCAAGCCTAAGTTTCGGCGACTTGGCGATAACTTGGCGTAAGAAGTTGTACCTGTGCTGTGTCGTATTAATTTATCCTACTCAACACAATACTATAATTTAATATATCCCTATATTTGCAAATTTACAATAATATTTTCATTGTTATGACAGTTTTTGACAACGCTGTTGATTATGTCTCTAATGACAACCTGTTTTTTACATTCTTTTACATTCTTGACAGCCTGCTATTTTTCTACCGGATTTGTTATCCGAACTCCTTTAAGTTATTTCATATTGCTTATAATTTTTCAAATATTTAAATTTCGTGATAAGCTGTTCTCCAAAGTTTCTTCGGAAGCCCTCGCTGAACAGTGACAGTTCGAGTTTTTTAGTTTTCGGTCTGGCTTCAACATCTACAGTACTGTCATTGTGTAATTTTATTCCTTCAGAGCCCTCCTAGGGGAACCCTCTCCCTCGCGGAGAGGGGAGCCTCTTCTGACTCTTACTCTGCCGGAGCTGCTCCTCCGCTGCTGCTGCCGGCCCTCCGTCGCCGGGGCCGCTCCTACTGCCGCTGTTTCTGCTGACTGGAGCCGCCTCTGATGGCGGCGCAGGTTGTACTACCGGACGCTGTTTCTGCTGCCTGTTGCCGCCTCCGAAGGCGTCGCTCCTACTGCCGGTGACGCTGCTACCGCCAGCACCGCCCCTGCTGCCGGTGTTTTGCCGCCGGAACCGCTCCGGCTGTGCTTTTACTACCGGCGCTGTTCTTCCGCTGCCGGCTTAGCTTGTGCTGTCGGCGCCATCTTTTGTTGCCTGATGTTGTTATTTTTTGCTGACTGCTGCCTTTTGTATTACTGTGTTTTCATTTTTTTATACTTTTTGTGTCACCTCACCCACCTCAACATTCATTTTCATATTTTATCTTTACTTTTTATTTGTTATGTAATAAATTCTTTGTCTCCCTCCTTCCCTTTTTCTTTCCTGTATTATACGACAAGGATACACTATACACGCCAGATAAATCCATGATAATTTTGCCATAGTTTCTGCCACGGAAGACCTAGGTATGGACAAATGCTAAAGGAACTACGGATTTTGATGTTTATGGTATGTCTCGTTGGTCTAGTCGTAAGCGCGTAATCAATAGATTATGAACAGTTTTCAGAAAGGCAAACAGAGGGATTTGAACAAAGGTCTTATTTTGTAGAACCACTGAAATATAATGTACTCATACGTCTCAAGAATATAGCTAGCGCTACTAATATTTAAGTTCTCCCCTATCTCGTGTCTCCTTAATATTATTTATTTCTAAAGAAGCCAGTTATTTATACAGTTTAAAATGTTCGTCGCAAGAATACAAAATGAGCGGTACATGCTCTTTTAGGATATCAACAACGGGACGATGTATTATTTCTGAGGGAGCTTCTGAAATATTATGCACCAGAGTGTGGTATTATAACAATGAACAATGTTTATGGACGAAATCATGTGATCTTATTCTCTGACATTCTGAGACATTTTGCGGAGAATATTCTTACGTTTCTTTTTTATTTGAATGCATCTATTTTTTTCAATTTTATTAAGAAAACGACAAGATAAATATTAGTTTTCTGTTAAATTAAGACATTCCATAGAAGACAAATTAGACGTGACTAAACAAGAACATGGCGACTAAAAATACGTCAATTTACGAAAGATGCGGACTAATTTGAGAGGACTGGACTAACAATTATCTATCGTCCTTTTCTAAATGAAAGAGAAAGATAAATATGCACTGAACTTAAATGTAGTAAAGTTTGTGAACAAGGGTATCGGCGCCATTGTTTAAAAGTTGAAGTGGTCCTCCACACCCACCGACCCTAATAGATATCAAATAAATCGCTCCCGTGTCCCGCGATGATAAATAAATCCAAGTTTCAAAAGCGTCCGAGGAAAAAGAAAGTTGTCACTAATGATACAGTACTATTTTAAACTCAATAAATCATGGCTGCATCCCAGTCAAACGAACCAGCGTCTAATTGAGTAGGTATCGGTCCACTTTGAACACAATCTTTGCTTAAAGAAAATGTTAATGTTTGTGATTCGGAGTTTCATTTTGAATATGTTATCAGTAGAGATATAATTAAAATCTTTCACACTCTAAATGTAAAAAAGACTGCTGACCTATGGGGCCATTCGGTGGAAGTTGCTAAGTCTATTATTGATATTGTGGCACCCACTCTAGCTGATATCTTTAATGCTTGTATTGACTGTGGAGAGTTTCCTGATCTCATGAAAAATAGTAAAATAATACCTTTGTTTAAATCAGGTAGTACATCAGACCCCACAAATTATAGACCTATTTCTGTACTACCTACCTTTAGTAAAATTTTTGAGAAATTAATTTTAAACCAAATGCAAATTTTTTTTAATAAACATAAATTATTACATAGCAAACAGTTCGGTTTTACAAGGGGTCGTTCAACTACTGATGAACGTGTTGAACTTCTAGGACATATTTATAATGCATGGGAGGATAAATGCGATGCCTTGGGCATCTTTTGTGATTTGTCTAAGGCATTCGATTGCGTTCTTCACGATACGTTAATCAGGAAACTCCGCCACTACGGGATCCGGAATTCTGCACTGGATCTTATTACATCTTACTTGAGTGGTAGGATTCAAAGCGTTGACGTTAATGGAACAAGATCTTCCGGGTCTTTGGTAACAATGGGAGTCCCACAGGGGTCAATTCTTGGTCCTTTTTTGTTTCTTATTTACATCAATGACCTGCCGTACCTAATAAAGGATAACCACGATATAGTGTTGTTTGCAGATGACACTTCACTTTTATTTAAACTGAAACGTCAGCAGCAGGTTACTGATGATGTAAATAGCGCGATCTTCAAAGTAGTCCATTGGTTTAATGTTAATAATTTACTCTTAAACGAGAAAAAAACTAAATGCATTAAGTTTACTCTACCTCACGTTAGGCAGGTGGAAACTAAAGTGTTGATAAAGGGCGAAGAATTGAAATCTGAATACAGCACAGTATTCTTGGGTATAACTCTGGATGCTAAGCTTCAATGGGGTCCACATATAGAAAAATTGTCAAAAAAACTAAGTTCTGCTGCATACGCAGTTAGAACAATTCGTAATTTGACTGATGTTGAGACGGCCCGTTTAGTGTACTTTGGCTATTTCCATAGCGTAATGTCGTACGGCATTCTGTTGTGGGGAAATGCTGCCGATATTCAAACAATATTTGTTTTGCAGAAACGAGCTGTTCGTGCAATTTATAAATTAAGTCCGAGACACTCTCTCAGAGAAAAATTTAAAGAGATTAATGTACTGACCGTGCCGTCTCAATATATTTATGAAAATCTTTTGTATGCTCATAAAAATATAAAATTGTTTAAAAAATACAGTGATGTCCATAATATAAATACTAGGAACAGGCACAAATTTATTGTACCTACAACAAGGCTCAAGAAAATAGGTGGCTCCTTCAGATGCCAATGTATACATTTTTACAATGGACTTCCAGAGGTGGTTCAAGATATGAGCCTGAATAAATTCAAATCCTTCATTAAACGTAAGTTGTGTCAGAAAGCATTTTATAGTGTGAAGGATTATATTGAGGACAAAAAGGCTTGGGCTTGAGCTGCGTCCGATTTCTATACACTGATTGTTCTCTGATTTTTCCTCTTATAGTTTTAATATGTAACTGTTAATGTTACTAATTCAAAGCCTGTATTACACACTATGTAGCCAAGCATATTGTACGTTACGGAATTGTATCGCTGACAGAGGTGTTCGGCACTTCTACAGCTACACAGGAGCTAAACTTTCCACAGATTCGGGAACACTGTTGGAGCTGCTGAACCTTGGACAAAACTATCTTAGCATTGTGTAGATTCAATTTCTTAGTATTGTATAATTGCATGGCAAACGTGTGAGCACAATGTACGAATGTGCTGTAAGGCATTTTTTGTTGGGTTAGTCTTTTTTATTGACTTGATAGTGCTCTGGCTGTTGAGAGTATGTCATGCTCACTCAAATGTCTCGCTGATGGTGGCGTGTGTGTTGGGTCATTGAGTTCCCTTGAATATGGTTGAGCTGAATGATGCTGATCCATTCGTCATGTTCGTGAACGGACGCCGTCGGAGGGGACTGGTCATCTCTTAGCTGCCACGGCGTATTTTAATTTCTGAATTGATTTTTGTGTGTTTTCATAATGGACGCTCTCGGCGTACAATTAATTTCTGCATCGTTCTCACACGGTTGATTTCAACATGAATGATGTAATCAAATATTTGTAACAATAGCTTGAAACTTTAAAAGAGTGTCCATGGAGTTTCTTGCCCGTTCTTCTCCATAGGTACCTACTCTTTGGAATGGGCGACTAGCTTCATCTTATTGACTGACCGACCTTCTGACAATTCAAAAGTGCCTGTAACTGGTTTATTTGAAATAAATGCTTTGATTTTGATTTTTGATCTTCATACACTTTTAAGCGAATGCAAAATAAATAGCAGGAAGACGGATGGCCCACGATCAGGTTACGACTAATGCATTGTAGACTCAAGTGGGAACGGTATTGTCATCAATTGAGGATGCATCGATCATGACGTCATTGTCTGGCAAACTGCCGCTAGTAGCATTTATAAATGTTGTTTAGAATCTTTTGTGGACAGAATTCAGGCGTATGTTTTGCTCTTGATAATATTTAAAACTTTTACGGATATGGAAAATTTATTTATTTATACTGTTTGTGAATGAAAATTATGGTCACATTACAAAATATGCATGCACACAGTACAAGGGTCTAGTGTAATAGGTACTTCATCCATTTTCTGTTGTTATTTTATTTATATTTATTAAAAAAACATACAACTATTATCACAAATTTACCTGATACGATAATGTAGGTATAGTTAATAAAGATACAATTATTACCTATTATACATATAACAAAAATGAAATGAGAAAATGTCTACTTTACCGGCAATCATATTGAGTGTGCACATTGTTCGCGTCAGAAGGACGTTTAATAGGAGTTTTCATTATTTTTTAAATTAAAAAATAATCGATATTGAAAATGGCAGTGACGGATTCAGTAACGGATTCAGTAACGGATTCAGTAACGAATTCAGTAACGGATTCAGTAAACAATTCTGAATAAACTATTTTCACAATTTGCATTATTTCAATTACACATTGTTCATGGATAGATCGAGAGCTTTATTATGTAAACCATACAAGTGACAGATATATTCATAAAAGTTATACATGGGGTACACTATGGCTTATCCCTAAAACTAAAACGCAACCTTTGGATGGCAAAATCTAACCAAAATGAAAAAAAACAAAATTGAGGAGCTAAAAATAATATTCCAATTACACTTCATTCAAATTCAAATATCCCCTCAGTGCGTGTGGCTATTCTAGTTCACAATCTCTCCAGTAGATCGCCAGTTCGCCACAAATGTTGGACCATTGCCACCGTATGATTGGCTTCTTTCTTGCTTTCTTTGCTTTTCAATATCTTTCTAAGCGATCTAAAGTTTATTTCAAAGATCCTCAGAATTTTTGCTGAAGTAAAATATGCTAAGTTGTTCATTCAGAAGCTTGACAAAATCTCAGTAATTTATATTATGGTTTCATAATGTACATTATGAACTTTATAATTTTTAAATATCCGTCCATTTCCTTGATAGTTTTCAAATATTTTGAAACTATTTTAATTCTTAAAAAGGACCAGCGTCAGCGATGCTGTCCTTCGTCTGTTGTGTTATTATTTACTAGCGGCCGCTAGCGACTTCGTTCGCGTGGAATTAGTTATACTCAGCTCCTGTTGGTTGCAGCGTGATGTTATATAGCCTAAAGAATTTTTCAAATCGGACCAGTAGTTCCTGAGATTAGCGCGTTCAAAGAAACAAACAAACTCTTCAGCTTCATATATTAGTATAGATTTCATTTAACTGAAATTACAACACAAGTACCTAACCGAATTGCGTACTTTCCAAAACGCCTTGATTAATTCGACACACATTGACTACAGACCCTATCGCTGTGTGGTCCGATACGCACTTGGTAGGTCCTTACTCAGTGACTCTGGACCCTTATTAAAGGGTATTTATTCTTTCCATTTTGGTAAGACGATCGCGATTGTGGCTCGTATGCGCACAAATTGGCTGTAAGCGGCTTAGTGCAACTAATTCTGACACGAACTGGCGCCCTAATTATTAGTAATGAGATTATCAGTTTAATGTCACTCGACTCAGATGCGCCAGCTTGTATCTAATGGAGCCGACGCAGACATTGACTTATGAAGATGCAAATCTTAAATTCAATTATTGTTCATTTAGGGATTTAGAGGATCTAAAGACATACAAACTTCATTCAAAATTGAGGAAGGAAATAGAGTCCAGTTTCTAATATATAGATTTGAAACCCAAATTTTAGTAAAAAGCTTAAGCACTGAAACTTAATTTAAGCTTGCCTGCTGAACCAAGTCATCAAAATTGTGTCTTATAAATCTAACCGAACAAAACAATATAGTCCCAAAGTGAGATCGGAAGCTTTTGTTTGAATACATGTAACACTGGTAGGCAGATATAGCAGCGGTACACAGATATATATATATATATATCGTAGCACTACACAGATATATAGAGCAGTACACAGCTATACATTTATCGTAGCGCTACACAGATATACATATAGTAGCGCTACATACACCTGCTACATGCACCTTGTCGCACGTGCCCAGAGAAGGACACGTGGGACAAGGATGGTTTCATCAAGGTAGAGAAGAAGAAGAAAAAGAAGCCTCCTTGTCGAAACCAGTGTGGTACTGCGCTGGCAGGACCTAACATGCTGCTGCGTCCAGCAGTACCGACCACGATGCAGTACGTGTCCAGATTGGATTACTCCACGAAGGCTGAGGAGATAGTGGAATATCTGCGCGTTAAGTCTAAATGGACCGGCAGGGTCGAGGTGTTGGAGCCGCGCCACAGCACGTACCTACTTCAAGTCGTTCGTGGTACGTTTTCTGACGCATGATCTCGACAAGTTCCTGAAAGAAGAGCTATGGCCGAAGGGTGTTGTTTACCGCCGGTTTCGTGACCGGCTGCGTGACACCAGTCAGCGTAACACGACGCCGATGATCCATATACAGTAGTTTTAGTTGTTATGTTATATGTATTTATAATATTTTTAAGTTTTAATAGTATAGTATTGTATTTGTTGTGATATTTTTTAGGTACATATTAGTTTACAAGCATTTTTATGTTATAGTTTGTATTGTATTTTCTATGGGCCCTAGTGGCTTGAATTAAATTAATAAATGAATAAATAAATATATATACAGCAGTACTGCTGTTATGTACATAACTATACATATCGTAGCGTTACACAAATATACATAACGTAGCGCTACATAGATATACATATATAGCAGTATATAGCTATTATACATATCCTAGCTCTACACAGATATATATATACAGTAGTACACAACTATACATATCCTAGGTCTACACAGATACACATATCGTAGCACTATACAGATATACATATATAGCAGTACATAGCTATACATATCGTAGCGTTACACAGATATACATATGGGACCGCTACACAGATATATATGTTTAGTTGCGCTACACAGATATACAGATACAGCAGTACACAGCTATACATATCGTAGCGTAACACAGATATACATATGGGAGCGCAACACAGATATGTATGTATAGTTGCGCTACACAGGTATACAGATACAGCAGTACACAGCCATACATATCGTAGCGTTACACAGATATACATATGGTAGCGCTACACAGATATGTATGTATAGTTGCGCTACACAGGTATACAGATACAGCAGTACACAGCCATACATATCGTAGCGTTACACAGATATACATATGGTAGCGCTACACAGATATGTATGTATAGTTGCGCTACACAGATATACAGATACAGCAATACACAGCTATACATATCGTACCGTTACACAGATATACATAACGTAGCGCTACATAGATATACATATATAGCAGTATATAGCTATTATACATATCCTAGCTCTACACAGATGTACCTATCGTAGCTCTACACAGATATATATGTACAGTAGTACACAACTATACATATCCTAGGTCTACACAGATACACATGTCGTAGCACTATACAGATATACATATATAGCAGTACATAGCTATACATATCGCAGCGTTACACAAATAT
Organism: Sesamia nonagrioides; assembly: GCA_017933935.1. Lineage (NCBI taxonomy): Eukaryota > Metazoa > Arthropoda > Insecta > Lepidoptera > Noctuidae > Sesamia > Sesamia nonagrioides. The sequence goes on along the minus strand of JADWQK010000586.1, from coordinate 982,427 downwards.
ACATATGGGACCGCTACACAGATATATATGTTTAGTTGCGCTACACAGATATACAGATACAGCAGTACACACCTATATATATCGTAGCGTTACACAGATATACATATGGGAGCGCAACACAGATATGTATGTATAGTTGCGCTACACAGGTATACAGATAAAGCAGTACACAGCCATACATATCGTAGCGTTACACAGATATACATATGGTAGCGCTACACAGATATGTATGTATAGTTGCGCTACATAGATATACAGATATAGCAATACACAGCTATACATATCGTAGCGTTACACAGATATACATAACGTAGCGGTACATAGATATACATATATAGCAGTATATAGCTATTATACATATCCTAGCTCTACACAGATGTACAGTCAAGACCAAAATTCGAGTTACAATCTCACAAAACTATGCCCAAGCAATACTAGTTGTAGCTACGACCTTCTTCTATAATAAAGTTTGATACACATTGACAACTTACTGCCCGCTTATGATTGTTAGGTACTACTTACTAATTTCAACGTTCACAGTAAGTGTACCAATAGCCTAGCGGTCCTCGCCTTGAGAGGCATTCAAGGTGGTTCGAGTTCAAATCTAATAACTTACAAAATATTTTTGAAATGTTTATTGATGAATTATGAATTCTGACAACAAAAATATGTAAAAATATCGATCCGCAACTTAGCGATGATACTTTATTTTAAGATTTTTTTATATTAGAGTCATTATAAAAAGTTGACGGTAGATTTGAAACAAACTGAACAAAAATTATTCCACTACCTACAATAACTATTATTAACTACAATAACTCAAATAATATTACTTAGCTTCTGTTGGTTAGTGAACATATATGTAGTTACGAGTTCGTGTTATTAGTTTTACTTTTTTAATCAATATGCAGGCATATGCAGCAATATATCTCAAATATCATATATGAAACCGGCTTTTGTGTAAGTTGTTTTTATTATTATTTGGGCAAGGTGCAAACCAATCGTTTGTTGTAAGAGTGTAATAAAATTGTTATTGTTTTAGAGAAATACTGTAAGCCAAAGTCAAGAGGTTGGAAGACGAAGGTGGCTTATGTGTCGAGACAAGTGGAACGATACAACAATATTTACCGTTGAATAAACTTTTAAATCATGCGAAGAAGGGAGGTTGCATTTGTGGTTTAAAAATAAACTGGCGAGACCGGTGGACACTTATCGAGCTAAACAAAAACAAAAAAAAACAATTTATAACAATCACAGTGCAGAAGTGTCCTACAGAGTGTTTTAAATAAAATTATATATCCTAATAACGGACTCTAAACCAACTCGTAAAGTAATTTAGCTAAGTGACAGTAATATGTTCGGTTGGCTAACAGATGTCGCCTTTTGCAGTTTCAATACAAATTACTTTTCGTAAATTATAAAAACAATAATTTCGGAATTCGATAAGAAATAAGTTCGTTTACTTTTGAACTAAGAAAGCGCTTGAAGATTATAATCTCATGCCTTCAAACTCCGAAAAAAGGCACTGCAGGATGGCAGTCATGCTATACACGCAAAAAAATTGTAAATGTAATAAGCACTGTTTTGTGTTCTAAGTATAGATTATTTTATGATTGTAATAATATTCAGGTTAAGCTTCAATCCTCTTTTCTTTAAGAAAATGAATAATTAAGCTATAACCTCTTTAATGATAACATGTAATACTATAACTTTCATATCTAATAACCAAAAATGTTTTTTATATTTTTTAACATAATAATATCATAAGTTTGTCAAGGATTACTTTTATATAAAATATTACAATGCTGCCATTTCAACGTTTGTTTCATTTATTAGTATAAGTATATCTATACCGAATAATATATAACTTTATAATATATTGCATTATAACATTATATAACATTATAATATATTGTTTTATTTTTATATATTTTTTATTATATTACATCTATAGTAAACTAAAACATATAATAAAATCCTATTTTGGTATAAATATTCAGTAAATTTTCCTATTCGTTTAAATATTCTTTGCAAACATTTTAACTTTAAAATATAAATCAGTTATCATAATTTTAAATTATATGAAACAACAAAAAGATTTGCCATTATTAAGGATCGAACCCACAATCGCTCGCTTATGATAGACCATTGTTAAGTGCGGCCGCTAACTTAACTTCAAATGAAGTAACGAAATTTTGCATTACTTTAAGGAAAGAAGAAGACTGCGATAATAAAAATAATCCGTTAGTGTGCGTGGCCGGTTTAACGCAGGCGACAGTAGTCTTTAAGGTGGGAATGGACTTCTACAGCTGATTGTACCTATCGTAGCTCTACACAGATACATATATATACAGTAGTACACAACTATACATAGCCTAGGTCTACACAGATATGCATATCGTAGCACTATACAGATATATATATATATAGCAGTACATAGCTATACATATCGTAGCGTTACACAGATATACATATGGGACCGCTACACAGATATATATGTTTAGTTGCGCTACACAGATATACAGATACAGCAGTACACAGCTATACATATCGTAGTGTTACACAGATATACATATGGGAGCGCTACACATATATGTATGTATAGTTGCGCTAGCTACACAGATATACAGATACAGCAGTACACAGCTATACATATCGTAGCGTTACACAGATATACATATGGGAGCGCTCGTAGCGTTCACATATGGGAGCGCTACACAGATATGTATGTATAGTTGCGCTACACAGATATACATATACAGCAGTACACAGCTATACATATCGTAGTGTTACACAATTATACATGTTGTAGCGCTACACAAATATACAGATACATCAGTACACAGCTATACATATCCTAGCTCTACATAGATATACATATCGTAGCACTACACAGATATACATATACAGCAGTACATAGCTATACATATCGAAGCGTTACACAGATATACATATGGGAGCGCTACACAGATATACATATACATCAGTACACAGCTATACATATCGTAGCGTTACACAGATATACATATGGGAGCGCTACACAGATATGTATGTATAGTTGTGCTACACAGATATACATATACATCAGTACACAGCTATACATATCGTAGCGTTACACAGATATACATATGGGAGCGCTACACAGATATGTATGTATAGTTGTGCTACACAGATATACATATACATCAGTACACAGCTATACATATCGTAGCGTTACACAGATATACATATGGGAGCGCTACACAGATATGTATGTATAGTTGTGCTACACAGATATACATATACATCAGTACACAGCTATACATATCGTAGCGTTACACAGATATACATATGGGAGCGCTACACAGATATACAGATACATCAGTACACAGCTATACATATCCTAGCTCTACATAGATATACATATCGTAGCACTACACAGATATACATATACAGCAGTACATAGCTATACATATCGAAGCGTTACACAGATATACATATGGGAGCGCTACACAGATATACATATACAGCAGTACACAGCTATACATATCGTAGCGTTACACAGATATACATATGGGAGCGCTACACAGATATGTATGTATAGTTGTGCTACACAGATATACATATACATCAGTACACAGCTATACATATCGTAGCGTTACACAGATATACATATGGGAGCGCTACACAGATATGTATGTATAGTTGTGCTACACAGATATACATATACATCAGTACACAGCTATACATATCGTAGCGTTACACAGATATACATATGGGAGCGCTACACAGATATGTATGTATAGTTGCGCTACACAGATATACATATACAGCAGTACACAGCTATACATATCGTAGTGTTACACAATTATACATGTCGTAGCGCTACACAGATAAACAGCAGTACATAGCTACACATATACTAGCTCTACATAACTATACATATACTAGCTCTACATAGCTATACATATCCTAGCTCTACACAGATATACATATCGTAGCGCTACACAGATATACATATAACAGCGGTCCGCAGGTGTAAGACCCCTATAAACTAGTATCATCTAGCAAGCGAAACTACTTTCTTCTGCTGTCTGTAACAGCTCTGTGTGAGTAAGTTACAAGTACATTTTGTATTTCTTTATAAATAAGCACGTGAACCGGAGTTACACGAACTTTATAAAAATATGCTCGAGGTTATTGTCTGTTTTTATGAAAGAAAACATGCCTTACACAAAATATCTGATTTTATGTTTCAGATAAAAATAATAGAAAAGTGTATTGTCATCCGAAAAACACATCTTCAAAATGACTTAAGAGACCTTTCCTGCCGAGACGGTTTTTGGAGATAGCATAGAATAACTAATGGTACCTAAGTGATAGTCAGTAATTGCACTTGATTCTCGGTTTTTGTTTACTAACTAAATCATAATCATCATTATGTGCCGTGTCTCAACTATGTTGAAGTTGACTTCCAGTCTGACCAGATGCAGCTAAATACCTTGAGCTACTGCTTGTCTGACCTGTGCTATCCAGTTACCGTTAAATGTTTTTTTATTATCACGTTATATTTAAGCTCAGTGCTCAGTTTATTCAAGATTCCTTCGGAATCTGACTTAAGAATTCCTAATACCGGCTTCTCACCTCGGTTTCTTCAATAAAACACTAATATATGCGAGTTTCTCGCCTGAGAGTAATAGACGGCAAATATTTAGCATATAAACGCAGGATATATTCACATTTTGGTGTGAGGGGCGGCCATAACGAAGTAATCCTCTGACAAAGGGACAGATACCCGGGCATTTCTTAGACTTGTTTACTCTTTGTGTGAGAACTATGTGTGTATGGCATTTATACCACCGAAGGTATCTCTAGAAGGTTTACTTCCATCCAAAGAACTGTGCGCAGGAGCTTCTACATTGTCTTCATCGATGTCTATGATAGTTACTAATCAGCAGTTAATGTCGATCATAACAACAATCAGGCCAACCTACGGAGTCTTTACGCAACACACTATCAGTTGCAAATGGTTTTCATTTTGACAGTTCAACAGCATTCATTTGCGTTCTTAACAATATTTTCATATGTTCCATTTTTTATAAACATGAAGCAATGGATTTACAATATCCTTCAAAAATAATCAGTTGGAGATTGATAGTGTTATATGCAATTTGGTCACTGAAATGAAATGAAATCGTTTTTATGCAAGTGGGATCACTAATTACTTTTACATGTCATATTTTTTAAAACTAGCTGGGGCCGGCCCTTCCCTTTCCTCCATTTCCTAACTGACTACCTCTGAGAAGAAAATTCGAAACAAACTCAGGGATCATTCGTCTTTTTTTAAGTTCAGACATAAAAAATGAAAATGTTTACAATAACAAAATGTGTACATAACAAGCAATATACGTAATTGAGTGTACTATATATTTTTCTACATACCTATACATTCAGATATTTTCAGATAAGAAAAAAAAAATATTCGTATTAATTTGAATCTCAGTGCAATGTATCAATATAAAAATTAAAAATAAAATAATTTTAGAATTTATAAGTTTGTTAGTGTAGGGTGTTAAATAAGCCTTCTGTGTTTACTTGATGGTGTTTCATTTCACAGTCCGGGCATATTCACGTTTCATGGCCGACATTTTTCTTTGAGGTTTCTTGTCCGGGTAACGTATGGATGTCTTTTTTTACTCGCCCTTCTCAAGTAAATAACGTTTATCACTACATACTCGTAAAGTGACGTCAGCCCCACGTGTCTTTGTCTATACTAGTTAAGTCTTCACCAATAGTTAGTGTACAGTATTTTATTTTTCTGGTGCCTCTCGGAGATTAACCAGTTATGTAGCATGTAGTTATGTAGCACAAGCATTATATGTTTAAATAACCAATTTGTTTTTAATATCTGAGAGAATGTATTGTGAAGTGAATTCGCTAGTCTAATCTTATTTGCCTAGACTTTGTACTTCTGAAATATCATCAAGGGAAATACGGATTAATGAGTTTTTTTTTTAAATTATTATAAACTAGTACTTGACTGCAATCCCACCTGATGGTAAGCAGTGATGCAATCGTTGATGGTAAAGCGCACTAGTTTATTAAGCCTATTCACTTAAAAAAACTAAGGAATATTAAGGATGACGGCAGTTGAGCGAGGTGATGCAATGTTAAATCCAAGACCAACACGACCAAACGAAGTTGCGCTAGAGGGAGATTGATCTGGAGATTCTCCACGACCAAACTTCCGACACAACAACATTTGGCGCATCGTACCCGCCACACATCGCAACACAACTGCTCAGACCCGGAACACGACGAATCGCTTGGCGGCAAGACTTTGTCTGATGGGTGGTAACTTCTGATGGCAGCCGATGTTATGGCCTACCACCGAGAACTAAATTAATTAAATAATAACTTCCCCAAAAATAAGGGAATAAAACAACTAAGTACAATGAGTTTATCGTCTCCACTTTCTAAGCTTTAACATTTCTAAAGTCTGTTCATTTATATCGTTCTCCACAACAAGCCAAGCATTTTCTTTGAAATGACAACGAAAGAATTGCAATAGTGCACAAAAAGACTATTGTTGGCCCTGCGACGTCTACCGTAGCCAAGTAAACTGCTTTCTCAGTCGTCGGCGACTTTTTATATTTGCACAAGTAACTGATATACTTTAGTATTTCTTTCTTTTGCTGAAATGAAAAAGGCAGCCACGACATTTGAAATTTTAATGAAGCAAGAATTAATTGAAAATATTTAGAACGGTCAGATTTAAATTCTTCCGACTTAGTGAATGTTATTGATCCAGAAAGGAAATAAATAAATAAATGAATTCTAAACAATTAATATGGAAATTCGTGACCTAATGATTGTATACACACGCATATCCAGCACTTTTGATAGAATTGGAGCCGTTTCGCCGTTCAAGTAATTCTGGGACCGCTGTACCTATTATGTCACGTTACAAGGTCTGGGTTATCTGTTTGTTTACTATTATACCTTAGCCGACTGTGAACTTCCGTTGCCTTTATATTGTAACATATAAATGTTTTTGTCCTAAATAAATAAAATAATAATAAATACAGCGGACGCGGTCGCTGTGTTTTCCATTTCTTTTTACAAAATGCCCCAGGCGTCTTAGCAACAATGCGTGTTACTGGTCCTCCGTTATCATTCCTTCCCTCACAAGAACATCTCCCGAAAATTTAATAAAAATCCTAGGGACCTAACCGAGCAAGAAAATTTTCGCTGAATCGCAGCCCTTTAAGACGAAATCGAGGTATTTGTCGGATCGGCGGGTCTAAGCCGGCGAGGGCGCGGGACGCGGGGCGGGGTATTCGTCGCGAAACGAATTCAATTTGGATCATTCTTCTATACTATTATCCCGATTGGAGGTCTTCCCTCGCTGCCCCCCGCTCGAAATTGGATCGTCTTTTGCATAAAATGAAAATCGAATCGGAACTAACGAAATATCCTCGGAAAGGTTCCGTCACCCTGCGATTTGATGAACGGGACCTTTTATGGAATTATGAGCGGAGAGGGGGTCCGAAGTCGTGGGGGACGTGAGACGGAAAATTTATATTGTTATGTGCGAGCCCGAGGATTTGGACGCGCGACAAGTTTGTCCTAATGATGTGAGCTACCGGACACGGATCAAGTTTGGGACAGTTACCTAAGTTGATTATTTGTTACAGGTATATTGTTTTAGAGTACGTGTGATATAATGAGTCATGTTAGAAAAGATCTTTCACCAGTGTATGTTGCCAGTGATGACATACGGAACTGAAGCGTGGTTGCTCACAATGGGCCTCACACAAAGGCGACACAAAGGGCCATGAAAAGAACTATGCTCGGAGTTTCTCTGCGCGATCGAATCAGAAATGTGGAGATCCGCAGGAGAACCAAAGTCATCGACATAGCTCGTCGAGTCACAAGAAAGGCCCCCAAAGTGGTGGACTAATAACCTGCTGAAGGTCGCGGAAAACCGATGGATGCGAGCAGCACAAGACCGGTCATTGTCGAAAGCCTTGGGTTAGGCCTTTGTCCAGCAGTGGATCTCTATAGGCTAAAGAAGATAAAATATTTATTTCATTTATCTTTTTATGTTACGTTATTCGACAACTCTGGCAGTTTATAGTTAATAAATTCTAAATGTTTGATCAACTATTATCGTCTAAGTAGATACAATATGCTATATTAATAAAATATGTACTATTCCAAACCACTGCCCCGCAAGAGGCAGTCTCGCTCAATAAATTAATTTGTACATGGAGCGTTCGTTCCGATTCAGTACACGACACACGAATTCTTATCCGTTCAGTTTGGAGCTCGTAAAATGTAAAGACGTTTTGATAGAACGATACTCGTACGTAGAAGCAACAGTTCGGGTGTAGCACGGGTCGCAATGAGGTAGGAACTCGATAACATGAGCCGTTTGTTTCACGAACATGGGACGACAGCATTCTGTTACGTGAAACGGTTATGGTTGTAAACAAACGGTTGATTCAAGATGCTGAAATTGAGTTTATGTAGTATGACTTTGAAAGTAATTCTTTCAAAAATTAAACTAAAACAGGTAGTGAAAACCGTGTTGCTTCATTGTCCGATGAAAAATTGAATCGAAATTTATATTTTATTAAACATCTTTATCAATTTATTAAAGTAGTTGGTTCTTCGAGAAAAAGGAATAATTCAAACAGATTCCGAGTGTATATGAAAGATTCCATTTTATTATTACGAGTTTGTAAAAAACAATTGTTTGTCTAAAAGCTAGCTTATTTTAGTTGAAAGTATTATAGCCTCTGGCTCTGATATTACTTATACCCATCTACACGAAAGTTACACATGCCCAGTCCCCAAACGTAATTATACAGAACAGTTAATTTTATTACTCCGCACTCCGCAAACGAGATCCGCTATCCATTTTTACGTAACATAAAACAGCAAACGTAATTTAAGGAAAATAAAAATATTTATTGCATTGTTTAATTTACGATCCTTTATACCCGAGTCAGTTACGTTTCGTTCTAATTTCTCTTTTGCTTTTTTGCTCGCGGGAAAACGGAAACACTTTAACTGTGGGCGTAACGGAATGGACAGTGATTGTAATGTGAAAATATTAGCGATAAATATTAGCGATAAATATTAGCGATAAATCAGTGTGATTGTCACATCAAGTTTTTGTGCACGATAGATTTTGGACGCCCTTTTCACAAAAAGAAAAATGCTATTCAACATTTATTTCGCACAAGCATTAGGTATGAATGAAAAAAACATGCTTTTTACTTTTTGTTGCCTTTTGGAATCAATTTATGTGTAAAAATAAAATATGTGATAAAAACGCGTAAAAAAGGAAAAGCGTGTAAAATACGTGTTGCGTACGTAGTTGTTAGTGAAGTTTTGTTTGCGAAACAATTTATAAAATAATTTTAGCACCTCTTTGTCTCGGTTCAAATATACTATTTACAGAGGCATATCAGCTATATTGTACGTGCAGTTATCACAATCTCGTTTTTCGTGAACATCCCAAAGGTCCGTAATAACAAAAAGTGTAATTACGTGGTGTTATGTGTTTTCCTCGTCGGCGGCACCTCCCAGCACCCTGCGGTTTTCATTCAATCAGAAAACATTCGCTCGTCATGTTCAATGTTAGAGGGGACTTCGTTTTTACGATCTTTTTAGGCTATTCGTCTGAATTTTTCGTCTACGCGTAGAAAATGAATTACACTCAAAGTGTGGTGTCAGTGTTTGAGCAAGAATTTGTCGACGTTTAAACGGGATTCGGGGCAAAAGGATAATCGCCATTTTGAAGATGAAAGAAATAGTAGTAAATATCACGGAACGATAAGGAATTAAAAACTTTTTACTAAATAAAAGCCTCCAGGCATAAAGGGCGTGACAGTTCACATATTTATATTGTAACATATATATATATACTATATATATAATAGACAATTATATGAATTCATGTAACCTGTCAGTAATTCTGGAGAACGAACACAAACATTATTATATCACAATAGAATACAATATTCCTATCATTTAAACAGTCGTTGCAGAATACCTCTGAACAGAGGTTGCATTTTAAATTGTGCTTTAAAGGCATTATAAGGCAAGTCTAGCAAAGCAGAGGGTATCTTGTTTTAAAAAGTTATACCAAGCCCAACAAAATAATTATGAACCTTTTGAAGTCGGTGAAAACGGGATCGCAGTACGTAATTTTGCCCAGTTTTTCAAACAATTCCCTTGTAATTACACTCATAAGCAAATAAATCATGCACACGATAGCGCAGTGAGCAATACAGTCACTCTTGTAAATGGATCCCGGGGGGTCGATCCAAAGGGTCCGGTGTGAATGGTCTTAATAAGAATAATTTATCAACATACCCTTGTTCTTATGGAGTTAAATTTCACGATACAGAAATATTGGTATAAGTATCTTTTTTTATCCATACTAATATTATAAATGCGAAAGTATCTCAGTCTGTCTGTCTGTCTATCCGGCTTTCACGCCAAAACTACTGAACCGATTGTAATGAAATTTGGTACACAGATAGTCTAGTCTGAGAAAGGACATAGGCTATATAACATCCCGTTATGATCAATAGGAGCAGAGCAGTAACAAAAATGTTGCGAAAAGAGGAGCGGACGTACATATTGCTCCCATTATTTTAACTGGCGCTTATAAACTGAAGTTCACGTGGACGGAGTCGCGGGCAACAGCTAGTTTAATTATAAAATGTCATAGGATTCCACGCCGGCGAAGCAGCGGGCGGAAAGCTAGTTTCCGCCCGCTGCTTCGCCCGCGTGGAATTCGGTTATATCGCCCTTTTTAGATAACAATCGGTTCAATAATTACGGCGTGAAAGCGGAACAAACAAACAAACTCACTTTTTGAATTATAATATTAGTAAGGATTAAAGTACATTTTTTGCACAATATTTTAATAAATATCTTATGTATTTTATAAGTTCTTCTGTTCCTATCATTTCTAATATCTCCACTTCCTATATTTTATTCTCCACCCCCAAAAACTTCCAGAAATAAGTTAAACCATCCTCCATTTTCCTAACTTTTCAATAGGTACATTGATAAATAAGCAAGTAGGTAGGTACGTCGTATCGACTTAATGTTCTGTGCGTACTGCTGCAGATACCTCGACTCTGCTGAGTGACACGCGCCTAATGAGGCGTGAAGCACGCGATACAAGCATATACCGGAGATTTTGTTGCCGTCTCTGCTTCGGGGTTAAAATGAGGAATACTTTTGCTGCCTTTATGTGTCATCGAGAACCAAGTACTACTTAGCGAAATTAAATGTATGACTGTTTAAAGTATGAAGAGAGTCTTTTATGTTCCGAGTTCCTTTGCGTGATCAAATTAGAAATGAAAAGATCTAACCAAATAAAATAATAATAATTTATATTAATTGCCAAATTTATATGGTTGTGGGCAAATCGCTTGTAAAAGAAATTTTTATTTATTTATTTATTTATTTATTTAGAAAAATACAATTATAGCACTATTACAGACATTCCAATTCGGTGCTATAAGTAAGAACAAATTATACAAAACAAAAAAAAAAACAAAAACATTACATACATAAAGTCAGATTACATCATTAATTATTATTTCCTACGAATCTATACCTTGTTCTATTAGGTTCTGTGCTGCTTGTAACAACTTAGGAAGTTTTTGGCCAAACAGGTCTTGCGCACGCGCAATCACATTAATCAGACGTATAGCTCGAGACATAGGGGCAAACTTTAGTAGGTTAGTCCTAGCCCTGGGGACATCTAAAAGGCTGGGGCGACGACGTGCACTTACGTACCCATTCGGCGCGCGCAGGCGCAGCTCTTCAAGTACCTCTGGATGTTGAAGCACTCCTAATAATATAGAGACAACATACTTCACCAGCGCAACGTCCCTTCTTACAGCCAGCTTGGTGTACCCGACCATGCCTAATACAAACAGGCTCGGGTACATCAAGGGATAAAAAGGATAAACTCCGTACTGCTTCAGATATAAGAATCTTAGGAATTTATTCTGAATCTTTTCCAACATGAGGCTATACTTTGCCTCATGAGGATTCCAGATAATACAACTTGTTTCTAGATGACTCCTAACAAGTGCATTATATAGGACTTTAAGTGCAGCTGCGTCACTAAAATCCTTACACTGCCTCAAGATGAATCCCAGATTTCTGAAACCCCTGCCACACACCTCCAAAATGTGCTTGCGGAACGTTAACTCGGTGACCATCTGTACGCCCAAGTCTCGCACCTGAGTGACGCGCGGCAGTACTTCGGCGTCTATCATATAGTCATGTTGCAAGGGCGCCATAGCGCGACTGTAGGTCATAACACAACACTTATCAACATTAAAATGTAAGTTATTGGCTTTACTCCAAATCACAACGCTATTAATATCAGACTGCAGCTGATCGCAGTCTGTGGCATCTTTAATTGATAGAAATAACTTCAGATCATCCGCGAACAGCAGGCATTTCGCACTCTTCACTACTGTAGGGAGATCATTAATCATTAAAATAAATTCTAATGGCCCGATATTACTTCCCTGATTCACTCCGGAAAATGTGTAATACGGGCTTGACTCGTGTCCCGCATATTCCACGTACTGTCGACGCTCGCCAAGGTAGCTAGCAAAAAACTTTAAAAGGTGTGGTGTAAATCCTAAAGCCGAAAGTTTGCGTAAAAGTATATCATTATCAACGGTATCAAACGCTTTCCGGAAGTCAAAGTAGGCGACGTCTACTTGACCTCCGGCATCGATGATGGGCGACAAGTAGTTCACAAAAGACAGCAAGTTACCACACGTACCCCGGCCGGGCCGGAACCCGTGTTGAACGTCCGTCAATTGCGAACTCACTTGCGTATAAATGGTCTTATGTAAAACTGATTCAAATACCTTAGCGAACGCAGACAGCAACGCGATGGGGCGGTATCCACTCAGGTCTGTACCTCCCTTGGGGACGGGGATTACACGAGTTATTTTCCAAGCGTCCGGATAATGACCTTCCCGCAGACACAAATTAAAAATATGCAACAAGGGCTCTTCAAAAACCATACGACAATCTCTGACAATGTAAGGTGGTATGCCATCGGGGCCTACTGAGCGCTTGGGCTTGAGGGCCAGCAGCGCCGCGCGCAGGTCTCCCGCACTGAGACGGTCGACATGCACGCGCGCCGCGCCCGCCGCACCGCCCGCGCGCTCCGCCTCCGCCGGGTCCAGCGCTGGCCGCGTCTCGCTATAGACGGAATGGAAGTACGAAGCGAAACAATCAGCACATTCATCATCTTTCAGTACTATGCCGTTGTTAGTAATCCTAGGTTTATTTCGTCTAGACTGCTTCATTCTAACATAACTCCAAAATGCTTTCGGATCTTTCTTCAGGTTTCGTTGAAGTTTGTTTTGGTAAGTCTCATACGTTGAGGCTATCTTTGTTTTTACTTGAGCGCGATAACGAGAAAACGAATCATAATCGGTCTGGGAGCCTGTTATTTTGTACAGCTTATGAAAACGCCATTTTTTCTTAATGTCACTTATTAAGTCAGCCGTATACCATTCCGGATAAATAAATCTAGATTTCCGTTTATTTATTGCCTTATTTACGGGAGCACAATCATCTAATACCCCATTTACAATAGTATAAAAATAATTCAAAGCCTCCTCTGACTTTTCAATAGAATACAAACACTCCCAATCGACTTGCATAAAACAATAATATAAAATAAAAAAATCAGCATTATTAAAATTCCACCTACGTCTAATAGAAATGTTATCATCACTCTGACATATGTTTAGGTCAGGCTCTGGTTCTCGGTGAGATACGTGAACACTAATACCTAGCGGCGGATGTTGTGTATCTACATTAACTAACGGTTCATCAGAGAGTTGTACCCCTATGTTCCGACACTCAAACGTTGAAAGTACTAAATCTAGCGTGCGATCATTAATGTTAACAACATTATTTACCTGCCGGAATCCGCAGTAAGCAATAATATATTCCAAGTAACTTTGAATTTCCGTGGTTGTTGACGGCATATTAAAATCACCTATCACAATAACTTTATCATATTTAACACAAACATTCTCTAAAATATTAAATAAACACATATACTCGTTAACATCACATTTAGGCGGTATGTAAACAACACAGCAAAAAAACAGAAAATGGTTTCTTCGATGCACTGTCGCACAGACTATTTCAAATGAGGCCCTGTCCACATTGGTCACAGAAACGCGATTCAATGATAAACGCGGTGAAGCAGCTAGAAATACTCCTCCTTGTTTTCGTCCGTCCGCTCGATCACATCGTAATATGTTGAACTCAGGTGGAATTAGTTCTCCATCGAGTATCCCAGTATTTAGGCCAGACTCCGTAATTGCAAAAAGATCGTAAGTAGACGCCTGTATATTGTTATGGAATATTTTAGTTTTTGTACGTAATCCGCGAACATTTTGGTAATATAATTGCATGGAATGACTAGTGTTCTTTGTTGCTATCGTACCTCGTTGTATGGTAGTTTCGAAACCACACCCATTCATTAAATTGAGTATGTAAAGGCCAAATTTCACTCTTGTTGATTTTATCAAAGTGTGACTCTGGAACTCCAACCATGAACGAAGAGTATTCTCGTTTGGTTTTAGGAACAAGTTTTTCAACTTTGATATCGCTGGTTCCACATACATTTGTGATATGCTGAACTAAAGTCTCTTCAGAAGTATCGGGAAGAAGGGACCACACATGCAAGAACTTCTTCTTTTCTATCGCCTTAAATGTAGCAATTTGATCATTTCCTCCTTTAAGGATCACATTCTGTCTCGCTTTCTTATTTTTGCGCCCTCGAACAACCTTCCATTCCGAAAATTCAGCATTTTCCATACTGCATTCATTTTCCACTTTTTTAATTCGAGCGTCTGCATCAGTGTCTATTCCGCGTTCCAAATTCTGCAGTGTGGGCTCACCCTTATTTTTGGCGCGCTCGGTAGCTCTTCGCGCACGCGCGGTCATAGCATTATGCGATACTGACGCGCCTGCACTTGTTTCACTCACACACTGCGCAGCCGGGACTCGGTTGGCATCTTCTATCACGCTCTTCGCCGAACTCGTAGACGCTGAGAGTAGATCGATTTTACTGGATAATTTATCGATTACCTTCTTTTGCTCAAAAATGGCGGTGCAATAATTCTCAATAGCCCCTTGTTGTTCACACAATTTCTTGTTTTGGGCTTCAATTAATGTAGATTGCGCTGAGATTTTTGTGGTCAACGCTGCTACCTTCTTTGATAACTCACTAAATGCGGTTTCAACGTTAAATTTAGACATATTTTCAACAAAATTCAATAAAAATCACGGACACAGACGGAAGTTGTACAGATGTGCGGGTTTATTATATTACACAAAATTGATCTGAAAGGTTCTGGAGTAGTGACCTCGTATCGTGACGTAGCGTTAAAAGGTCACCTAGAAGGTCGACCGATGACCTGGTAAAGGCCGCAAGAATCGGCTGTATGGGAGAAGCACAGAACCGGACGAAGTCGAGGTGCTTGACTTATGTTCAGCAGTGGAAGTGTTTCGGCTGAAATATTGATAATGAGTAAATTATGTTATGTGGAAATATGTAATTAACTACCATTTTTTTTTTATCGTATCTATCTTTTAGGGATTTTTCAAGTTACTATCTATAGAAAAATGTGTACAAAGCATAAATTAAAGTCATCATTCATCCATGAAAATCGTGTTTATAACTAAAGATAAATAAGTATAACATCTTAGCATCGTAGACCCTAAACAAGTTGAAACTAAGTAAACCTAACAAAAGCGGTATAATAACCTTTAAAACAATAAAATACTCCTGATAAAGTCCAGACCTCCCTAATTCGATACAAAGCAGACTTCATGATACAGCTCGAATGAACCATCCTTGCATAGGTTACTAACGACCCTATCTTACAAAAAAACATCTTAAAAAGACACTAGAGCCAAGCCTTTTTCACCCTTATCGCTGTTGGTATAAATCTGAAATTAAATGTAAAAGATAACGTTGTGGAAAGCACAGCTTATCTGCTTTCGGGTTCAAGTGTTCTCGCTAATTATCGAGTAGAAACACTTGGGAGGACAAAGATGGGTCGTAGATGGGTGAGTATGTAAACACAGGCAAGCTAAAAGAAGTTTTTTTTTTTATATCTATTTAACAAGTAGTACCTTTTCAGAAATTCCAAATAATATTTTTATTTTTCAATGTGTCCAAATAATAGCTATACAATTCTTAATCTAGGTAAGTATCAAAAAGGTAATGCAATGAAAAAACGGAGCAATGGCTTACCTGCATTTCACTAGTTATATTTGAGTCACATACAATAGAGTCAATTGTCACACTTAGACATAAATCTAGATTACGGGCTGCTACTGAGAACCCAGGACAGGGCCCAGGACCTCATGTTCAGCAGGAGCGCTTGTAGTCACTAGACCGTTGCGTCCGTCAAAATTGGGCCCATTTTGTCAGAGAAATTCCTATCAGCACTGAACACACGCGCAAGATAAGATGGTTATAATTAAATTATAATCGTACACAAAATTACACAAGTTTCTAAGTGGGTACGAAGCTCTTCATGGAATTGGGCTTTTAGAGATATTAGAAATTCTGTATCTAAATGATTTCAGCTAACTTGAAAGTGGCATGCATTATGAAATTACTTGTGTTTGAGCGTCTCTTATTGGATAAGGGAGTACAATTTCAATTAATAGATTTTAGTGATATAAGTCTGAAGTGTAAAATTAAAGTGAAATTATATTTCATTTCAGATGAGTGCGCAACATTATCCTTTACTTTCCAATAAAGATCTATGAATTAACAACATAACGCGTTCTTAACTGGCAAATTGTGAGTATGTATACCAATAGGTACATACAACTTACCTCACCTTTCAAGGGAAACAGACGTTATGTTATGATACATTGATATAGTATGATTTTGTGCATAAAAAACGGAACTTGTATAATACTACTGATTACCCGTATGTCCTATAACAACACCATCGTGCCCATTCCCTCTATGATTACTTTTCCTATCAACAGTTTCGTCCACTCTGTTCCTCTATTCATCTATTCTTTGTACAGTGTAATGCAATCTTTGTCGTTATCCGTACTAACGAAGCGTCGCGGGTGTCCGCGGGGGTGAAGTGGCTACCTACGGGAAACAAGGGGAGCAGAGGACGGAGGGGGGCGGGAATCGTGAACAGAGGTAATTAAAGCCGTTTATCTGCTTCAGGTGGCGCTAACCCGCAGATATGGTACTTAATGTGAAAACAATTCCTTTTTTGAAGCATTTTCGGCAAGACTTTTAAATAGGACTCCGTGGAATTAAAAATATTCTTGTATTTATTTATCTTATTTTTTTTATTGTACCATGAATAAGCAGTTACGTGAAATTTGTAATATGGTGTCTCATTCTAAAAATGGTGAGCATTGTATGATGATAATTAACTGCATAGATAATGAAAATATTTGATCTCTTTGCAATTTCTACATAGGACACTCACAGTCAGGACTTCTTTTCACAGTTATAAGGCCTGTATCCCAGCAGTGGGAAAATTACCCAAAAATGTATGGACAGAACCCGAGATTTGGTACTCAGACAAACAGTAAAATGTTCCACGTAAACCCGCCAGCGTTCAAGACATGTTTTGGAATGGTTATTCATCTTTCATCATACCCTTCTTCCATCGCTTTCCATCAAGCGAGATCAAGGGCAAAAGCTAACTTATTAAGCAATAAATATAAAATGAAAATGTAGAGTTTAAGCTCATATCGTGGCAAACATATTAGACAGTTAGTAGGTATATTGTGTAGCTGAATGTCCAGAGAGCGTCGGTAGAATGTCTAGTACCTATATGAAATCTCTTTCACTGCGCCTATGTAATTTCCCAATTACTACCGTTTAGTGTCCAGTGCTCAGGGTGAATAATTCACCTAACAGCTGTCCCCTTTGTCATCTCTCAGTAATTTAAAATCACACAGGACGTGAAGCGGTGCTCCTACATTGTTATTCTCTTTTACGCTCAGAAATAATTAAATCAGGAAAAATCTTTATGATTCCTGCCCGTACACGGCACCCCCTACGTTACCCCCTACCCCCCTACGTTGGTACGGCCCTTGTACCAACTAACAAATGTAATTAACGGCGTTTATCTGCTGGGGGCAGGTGAGCCAAGAACGGTCAGAAGGTTCATTTTCAAGCACATTGTAATGATAGAAATAAAATACCTACTTCAATGGTTTGAAAAGGTTAAGGTTTCTAAACTTGTGTCAGTTCGAGCCAAGAAATAGCTCAACAACAAAACAAAATCTAGTGGCGCATGTCATCCAAAAGCCTTAGCTGGTATCAAACTTTCACACATATATATGTTACAAATAAAAAAAAAAACAACCATGTTGTGACATTTTTATAAACGGTAAGGCAAATTCAAGGCTTGCAAATTGTTGCCCAGAATTCAGTATAATGTTACTTGATTATTTTTGTTATAACTGGAGACAAAATTCTACGCTGGAGGGTCTAACTATAATAATTTCTTTATTATTTTGTGTATAATCTAGAACCATTAGTACTGAATTCTTGCTAATAGTTTATTGCGTCGATATCCCTTACAACCTATTTATATATAAAGTCGTGTAATTCTCTTTTTTGGCACCTGAAGTCATTTACAAAGGTAGAATCTGACCTTCTGGATTGTCCATTCAATGTGAAGCAGGTGTTGAACTAATTCTTGCGATGGCAGCGTTCCAGCAAAAATATTGTCTACACCAAGCTTAAATTAAAATTACATATTTTACAAAGACTATTTCTCATTTTTGTAGCGAGAGATGAATGATGATGCTAATTTAAAAATTAAATTAAAATCTAGCTCGGGTTGTGATTAAATATGTTTTATAACTTCCAACGAGTCAATGTTAACTAGGACTGTATTATGTGGATTCAAGTATCTACTAATATTGATGAATTTTGACTTCTTGGAATTAAGAATTTATAATGGACATCTCTGAAGATACATGTCAAATAAACTTAAAAAACAAAACAAAAAAAGACAAAGTAATACGTAAAATATGAAAATAATTCCAAGGATACAATAATATATATTATACAAAATATTTTCTATGACATACAATAATGTTATCTGTTACTTGTGATAACGCTTCTAAATAAATGATTTGCTAGTGTAACATACATCAGTACCTAGGTACATACTTACATACTTTACTTATTTTTGTTTACCAATTACAATATTTAATCCGAATTTTTCTCTTTAATAAGTGTCTCTGTAATATCTTCTCTAAACACCATTTTGATCATTAATTTTATAAAAACGACATCTAGACTATAACCACTGACAGCTCCATAATTATTTTGAAATAACTTGGAGCTGTTCAGTACTTTTTATTTCTTTCTTTCTATTCATTGACGTCACACCGATCGAAATTTAATTTCTTTCAGTCATTGTTATTATCGTTACGCACTCGTTGAATTTAGCCAAAAATTCTATGAGAATTCCAACAAAGAAACAGTGATTAATAACCCCCGTAAAGCAGTTATAAAAGCGGAACGTAGGGAACAGGGATTATTGCTGCTCTGAGGACATGAAACCGATCCTTTCAAGCACCGGAACCGTCCCTGAATACTAAGGAGCCAGCAGCAGGAGCTTGGAGCTAGGAGCCACGAGCCAACATCATCTGTATTCAAATAATAACATATATTCGTTTCTTCATGCCGCACACGACATCCCAATATTGCTTTTTGATGACAGTAATTACCATAAAATTAGGTTTATGTTCCATACAAGATGAAAATGATATTTTTGTCTAAAATTTTCCAAGAGATAACTCGTAACGGTGAATGGGGCAAATGTGCGTACTTAGATATCAATGATCGCTTTTATATTGCTTGATTTTTTTATCGTTTTGGTGGGTAACTCCAGAATGATAGCCGTTGGGTAGATAGGTGTGCGGTGACATGTTCACAATAAGTTATTGTTTTGAAAAACCTATGGTTGAAATAAAAAGTTATATTATAACATTAGAAAAGTCCATATATAATGTGTAATGTGAATAGGCTGAATCGAAATCCAACTTCTGCTGACATAAGAATAGAAAGGGAACTAACTATATGTAAACTACGCTGAATGTATTCATAAATCCACTCCATATATATATAGTTTTACTCTTTTATATATTTCACTTTAACACTTTTAACTTCAACATTTATAGCCAAGAATGCCTTGAAACTACTTCCCGCCTTCCAGTGCATACATACGAGTAGGTCAGGTGCCCTAGAACTAACTCAGGCTGAATGAACTTACCTTGTCCGCTTTTATAAGGCTCTTTGCGTAAAAGGTTCGTGAGATTTTTTTTTTGGGTGTCGTAAGGTAAAAGCACACCATTCTTTGTTGAATTTTTAAAGTGTTGAGCTGCCTTTTTTCTATGGACGAGCGTTTTGAAATATATTCTGGTGATAAAAAACAATTTATTTATTTATTATGGACAACTTGCAGCTAAAACAAACAGAATAAAAAAAACGTATAAGAAACCAGTTTATGTAACAGCGACTTTTCACCAGATATATTATATGTTTGGATTGGATCAAAAAGGTTAACTTACAATGACATATGCATGTTGCTCTGAATATTTGCCCTTCTTTAACCCACTTTTAATTCCCTATCCCCTTACAGCCACCCATTATTCACTTACAAGCCAACTTATAATCAAAACCAAATACGTTGAAGATCAAAGATTACCTCGTTATAACATGTCCCTTAACTCATACTTAATTTATAGTTCAATGATTGCTTCTCCCGAATGAAGAATAGTCAAACAAAGAGTTTAGTATACAGGCAAAATAGTCATCTTCCTACTACAGCTATACCTACAAAGATTTTTACCGTCTGATTGACATGGAGGGGGCGTTGCTGATAAATATTTGTGTCAATAAAACTACGCGCTCAGTGTACTACGGTAGATGAATCTTTTGGCACGTGCCAAAAGATTCATCTACCGTAGTACACTGAGCGCGTAGTTTTAGTGGTATGTAGTTCCAGCCAAAAATGGTAACTGACAAATTACAAGTGTCAAATTAGTTTATATCTTTATATTGTACAGAACACTGATGAGAGCATGATCTTTTAATGGTTGCATGAATCCATAAAAATATGACATAAGTCACTGTCTTATTTTACAAGAGATAAAAGAAATCCAAATCTTTTTATTGTAAGTAATGATTTGTGACTACTTTTTATATCACTTAGTATAACGTACCATACTGTTGTGACTGCTTGGCACTTACAACGTAATCATTTAATTATTTGCAAGTTTCCTGTATACCAATCTCTTAGTTTGACTGTACACTCATTTGTACCCTTTAATATTCTAGTAGGTGGTATGTCACAGGAGAGTTGCGGCCTGGTTTGAATGGATTTATTGAATTTAGGGAATTCTTGTTAATTATAGGGAGCATTTATAATTAATAGGTTTGGTAAATAGATTTTGGAATTCGTGGCTCTTGGGGATGAGGGAATTAATAGTTGTAAGTGATTTGTTTTAGCTAGACCAGTCGTTTGGCAGCAGATTCTAGTCTCTCACTCGTTATTCCTTCAATGTTTCCGTTTATATTTAGTCTATGTGCAAATAAATAAAGGAATCTGAATCCGATTTAATTTTTAATCTTTGTCATTGTATACGATACTTACACACTGAAGTGAAATAGCGCATTTACCTGTTGGAACGAAGAATACTAAGGTCTGGTGCTAAGTCAAAATGATGATTTAGCGAGTATGCAATTGTTTTGCTCTTTTAGGTTTGTGAGTACGTATGACACACTCGCGCGGTCAATTAAGTCACGAAAGCACATTATTATTCCGGTTAATCATCACGAATTCACCTATTAGTGCCCCAAACCATCAAGGTAAGTTTAAATTACTTCAGAAGATATAATCATAAGATTAACATCAGCCTAATCAAATCCTAAACGAAATTCTAAAATCCTAAGTTCCAAGTATTCATTAACCCGCCACCGCCGACGCGGTATTAATTACCATCCGACAGATATCTCGCAGCGCTAAACCCTGATTTATTACCTCCAGATACATTATTGTGTGTAACAGATAAGAAACAAGCCTAGAACTTACATCGATATGGTACACGACTGTGAGTCATCCAGGTATGCAAATGGAAATGACGGGGACCAGTGACTTCTGAAAGCCTGATCAAGTCGCTGATTAGCTAATTCGTTGTGTGATCTCATGTTTGATTGGTTGAAATAACAGCAGTCATTTAACTAATATAATATTACAGAAATGAAAAATGGATAGATGAGGTTGTCACAGGAGCGGATTACCACATGAAAAGAGAGGCCTATGCTCAGCAGTGGGGTAAGTCGGGCTGTAGATGAGGTCGACGATGATGAAAGACTTAATATTTATGATGTTTTCAGAGAGATAGCTGTTCTTACATAATGTATTTTCCTACATACATATTAGAAGGCGATTCATAAAGGAATTAAAAGTAATAGACAAATGTATGTTGTACTGGCAGCTAATATTATCAACATTGTTTTTTGTCATGATAACTATCAACTATAATACCAAAGAAGTCCACCTCACCCAGCCATGTTCATTAAGGCCTGCCGCGATGTCGTTTACCATTTGATAATGATTGGTCCTTGGTAGCTGTAGAGAGACAGAGGTGTCAGGGGAGTAGATAGGTCCATTCGTGTGTGGAGTACTGCAGCCACATTTGGGCTGGTGCTGCAAAGTGTTACCTGGCCACTTTGAATTCAGTGGAGAGGCGTGCGAAGAGGCGGATTGGCGACCCCGATTTAACTCAAGACTACGGCTGTGTGGCTTTGGAGACCCAAAATCTAGAGCACAGGCGTAGAGTAGCCAGCCTTTGGGTGTTCTATAGGATGCATTTTGGTGAGTGTGCGAGGGAACTGCATGATTTAATTCCTACATCTTCCTTCCACCTTAGGACGATCCGACGGACGCCGAGTTTCCACCCTTACGTTGTGAACACCACTACGACTCGGACGAAGCATTTCGCCTCCTCCTTTATACCGCGTACATCGGGGGACTGGACCAATCTGCCAGCGGCGGTGTTTCCGTCGGACTACAATTTGAGTGTCTTCAAGGCTAGACTAAATAGCAATCGTTGATGGTAAAGCGCACTAATTTATTATGAAATAAACTAGTGCGCTTTACCATCAACAATTGCGTCACTGCGTACTATCAGGCGGGATTGCGCTAGTTTATAATTTATAATAAAAAAGGTTAATAAAAATCCATCAGGTGAACTGAGTGACACTTGCCATAGCCTCTTTAAATATTTATAGAAGTGGAAGCAGGTTATCTAGATGGTTCAGGGGTAGGTAAGCTCACCCAGGTGCTCACCGGACATGTTGCTTCGGCGAGTACCTGAACAAAATTGGTCGAGAGACACAGCAAATTGCCAACATTGCGGCAGAACATGCGCTAGAGGAGTGCACTGCGTGTCTTAGTTGCTAGGATCAGCCGGGATCGGCCGGCAGTAGTGAGGACTGTGTTGGCAAAGACAGAGAATTGAATAATCGGGAAGGCAACCGCCTTAGCGCCTAATACACCGAATTCCGCTTACCTAACAAGTTAGGAGTACTTTTGTGGTCCCAAGGAAGACGGGGACAGTCGCAGGTGGGCAGATGGGCTTGCACGGTGGCCCCGGAATTAGGCTTTTAAGAGGAACCGAGACCATCCCTATATGCAGAATTGCAGATAGTGATCACCGGGTTGATTTAGGGGCAGAAATCACACTCACCGAAGGTAGAGTAATATTTACGACAGTAAATATTACTCTCACGGAATTATTTTCTTCTTATTAGACATAACAAGAAAAAAGTAATACCGTGTAAGTTGTAAAGTCCTGTCAAAATATGTCGCAAAATGTTTAAACCATGATAAACAGCTTTTAAATCTTATAAATACTAGGGATTTACGCCACAAGATATTGAACAGTGACAGTACTAGTATAGAAGTGACATGCTATCCACCTCGTTTCTACGATCTTATGTATTGCCACTACTAAGTATTATAATAGCAGATACTTGTTACTCTTTCGTGAGTTATAGTGAACGTATTAAACTTTATTAGAAGTTATTTATTAGGCAATAAAATAAGGTTGTCAAATAGATTTATGCGGTTTTATAATGTTGTTATTTGTGGTGTAGTAATGAGTCATTAAAGGCGCTTTAGTGTGTGTATTTGAGCGAGTAATAGTGCATCTTAATTACAACATTATTCATTAGATACTTATTAAAAGAGGAATAATTATTTTTTACGAACTTTTTTAAACCAAAACTAGCCACCAAATCAGCCTAGCTGTTCTCCAGTGAAGTGCTGTCCAACGTACAACATTTGTGCTGTACCTAATTAGAATGCCATCATTATCAACAGGCTCAAGCAGTCAATTGCTGTACAAATGTTTCTTCTATTGTACGCCGTTCAACTCGATGTTTGGCAATTAAGATATAAAACAAACTTATTCACCTGCATGATAGGGGAATAAGATAGGTGCTATAGAAGAAACCAATCTGTACCTACACTCCTCCATCCCACACTCCTACCTTCTAAAACAAATAAAGCATGTCGTGATGTACTTGCTTGGACCTAGCCTTACTGTTTATAAATCATCATAATTTCATTTTTTTTCTTTGTTGGGTTGGGATGGGAAATCATCAAATGACTTCTCCCGCTCTGGGCGGAGCGGAAAGGTGTGTCAGACTTTTACAGACTAAAACCCACCCGTGTTTCTTCACTTGCCTGTGCGACGGCTAGAGCCACGATTTCTTTTTTAACCAACCCGCAACCCTGACCCAGGAGGCATCGGTCTTCGTGGACCTCGTCACGATGTGCTGACATCTCTTTGAGATTTCAGGCTTAACATTATCATTTGTTTTGTCTCGCGGACCTCTACATTTCTGAAATAGAGTTGATGTTATGACGACGTCTATAAATGGGAAATATTGTAAAAATATTTACGAAATTTGTTTTGAGTAAGAAAAAGAGCTATGTATGTCATTTCAAATGAGTTTAAAAGCTACCTGAACGGGCTTATTATATTAGTCTCGTAAGCTATTGATAATTACATTCTCAAAAATGCTATTTTGTGAGGCAAGCACAACCAAGACCCTGAAGTGAACTTGTTGGCATCATTGCATGCAGCTTCTATATGAAACAATATGACTACGAGGGTTTACCTGTATTACCTCCAGTTAAGATAAACGGTATTTTCTAACAATGGTAATCGTAGTAGGAGCAGTGGAACAGTTCGTGTTTCACACACCCACCAGCCATTACTGGCGTCTCTGAGTGCCGTGTAATATTATATTAATACAAATCGAGACCCGGACATTTGGAACAGCCTCATGCATATCTAACGAGGATATATTTGTCAATTCGTTATCTCTCCAGATTTCTCAATCACCTAAAGTGATTTATTTTCACTTGAAATTACTATGGGTCCTCGTTTACAGGCTTAGGACTGTAATTTATGAGGGTAATATATTTTAGGTCTAGTTCTATCTGCAGCTCTGCCTGGCTTTCCTATTTCGACTAAAGGAGACTTTGCTTTTTTCTGACTACTAAAGTAGATTTTTCTAAAGGTCAATTAAAGTCTCGGATGTAACATAAAACAGTAGCCCAAATCCTAATACTATAATAAATGCGAAACTGAACGAAATTCAGCCATGACTAAATATAGGTTACTTTCCACCCTAGATGGAGACGAAATCGCAATATTTAACCTACCTATCTGTCTATCCATTTAAAACAGACCTTTTATACACTCTGAGTACTGCAACCAGTGCACATATACATGCATACTTCAACGGATGAACATCTTAAATAAATGGTACCATATATTACATACCTTTTCTTATATAAGATGATATCACAAATACCACCATAAACCACAATGTACGGACAGAACAATTGAAATAGATTTACAGTTGGCGTGTTTGATAGATTAATTATTATTTATAACAGCAGTACATTTCGGATTTAACAGGAAATCACTTCGATTGTAAACTTAGATAACAAGGACTTTATAGCCGCCGGCGTAAATAATATATTTCGTGATTTTCATGTTTGGATTAAATATCAAACAGTCGTAAAAGTTAAATAAAATCGTGTTTGGATACAGTGGTCAGAGAGTCAATAGGATTACTGCATGTAAGTTTAATATCATTTTATATGGATAAAAATCTGACCTTTACAATATCCACGACGGACCATGTAGGTCCGTTGTGGATATTGCAAAGGTCGTACAAACCTCTTTAAACAATTTCCCCCCTTATTCATAAACGTTACTTAAAGTTAACCAGTGATTAGTGACATACATTTTTGACGTTTGCACGTCACTTATCTTCAATCATTGTTTATGAATATTATGCATAAACACCATAGTGCATAGCGGGTTTATTCAGAAACAATGGTTAAAGTAAAATGACGTTAACTTTAAGCAACGTTTATGAATAAAGAGGTAAAAGTTGGACTTAATATTACGAACAGTGAATAAAATTAACCCTTTTAAGTGTTTTAGTAACCAGAATAAAGTTGCTTATTTGGCGAAGATGGAAGGTGTTTTCAAATAATTATTATAGGCACTTCAAGACATTTCTCGGTGGTAGGCCATGACATCGGCTGCCGGCAGTGGTACCCACCAGATAAAGTCTTACCGCTAAGCGATTCGTCGTGTTCCGGCATTATTTTTTTTTTATATATATATATATATACCTACGGACAAATCACACAGATTGAGCTAGCCCCAAAGTAAGTTCGAGACTTGTGTTATGGGATACTAACTCTCTAAGATTATGTCTGGTGAAGCGGTATGGAGGACGGGTCTGAGCAGTTGTGTTGCGATGTGTGCCGGATACGATGCACCAAATCTTGTGTCGGGAGTTTGGTCGTGGAGGGTCTCGAGATCAATCTTCCTCTGGCGCGCAATATCGTTAGTCGTGTTTGTGGGTTTAACATGGCATCACCTTGCTCAACTGCCGTCTTCCTTCGTATTCACTCAGTTTTTTTTTGAGTGAATAGGCGTAATAAACTAGTGCTTTTTACCATCAACGATTGCATATCTGAATACCATTATGCGAGATTGCTGTCAAGCACTAGTATTTAATTATTAAAAAAAATAAAACATTTTTGTATTGAGTAAAATTCCTTTGCAACTTCAATACATCCGTAACCGTACTTGGTTAATAATCCCACACATACATGTATTGGAGCCCGAATCAGTATATTCTACGTAAATAATTATTTCTAACAAAACCAGCGCCGCTATTCTTCATGAACTAAATGGAATAATCCTTGACTTACTTACTTCGTCGGCTAAATCTCGGGAGTCGAGGGAGTATGTGTTGTGAAACAATCTCAAACGTGGATTGTTGATAAACTCCTAAGAAAACTTAGAAAATCCAGGAAAGTATTTCAATTATACCTAAGCTATTTCTAGGGTGAGCAGAGCTGGAGTGCTGAAAATATTGCGTTCAAATTGACATATCCTTACGACCACTCCCTCTTAGAGAGGAGGCCAGTAGTCCAGCGATGAACGCATTGTAGGCTGATTATCATTATGGATTATTGTAAAGACTCCAATGTGACTGACTGTGTCTGTTGTCGTCCTGGTTACGATTCAATTGTGTTTTGGTTAACCCTTATAGCATTTTTCTCTGGTTAGCTTATCGTGTATCCACAAAATTAGTATAATAGTTCGCTCTGCCACGAAGCCTGTTGATGACTCTGTCGCATATTATACGAAGATTATATTAACAGACATTAACTTACTTGAAACTTTCACAACTGCAGCTATTTCATAATACTCAATATTGTAAAGCCAGCTATTATCGTTGTTGTGCTAACAGAGCTCAATGTTCATGAAACGTATGAAACTTTCAGAACAAGGCTTAGGGAAGTGGTCGGTTGTGAGTGGTGACGGATACTTACAGATATCTTGACACACAGAGAAAGTTTAGATGTTAATATGTTATGATTGAAAATAATAAGCTAATTCACTACTGAACTTTTGTAACAATGTTCATCAGAAAATTAATATTTAACTTTGACGCATTGCACATACATTGTTGATATTAAACTTTAGAAAACTGTGCGTGCTGCTACGGAAGCCTATAGAGGACCTTTCCTCAACAGTCCGACAGAATTATTGGCTACAGTCTTCTGTAACTCGGAAAATTACAGGTATATAAGACCATTAGAGGTACAAAAACTCTTCTTTTTCGTACAAGGTCATAAAACTCAACCAGACTATTCTCCAAGATGACCCACTCATCATTCAGTTCATCCTGTACCCGAAGAAACGTAAACATCCACACGCTATCACTTCCACTGCACGGTACTTGGCTATGGAATCACGACGGTCATTAGGGCCAATCAAATAAAGTGGTCACCGTCCCGAGGGGCGGGGGGCGGCTCGCGGGGGGTCGGGAAGCGTATTGTTGCTTACGTCGAGTAAAGTATCTGGAAAAGTGGATGTATCGTGGGGCGGTTATAGTAATAATTCGTGTTTTTTTTTTTTCAGCAGAATTTAATTACAAGCGATTTCAGGTAAAGCACATATCAATTTCAAGACATAAAAGGTAACTAACGTCGGATATTGCCGAAAGCTATCTTGTGTATTTAAAATTATGCCTAACCTTGTGTATTTAAATTATGCCTATTATATAGCTATCTTGTGTAATAATCTTATTGATCATCGTAAATAGGACGCAAACAACACGAGATGTTCATGGATTGCTAGCTTTCAAGACAAATCTGATTCGGAAAATTGTGCGTCATTTAAAAGTCAAGAAACGCATACCATCTGACATTATGTCACTTTACGGGTTGTTGCAGCTGGATATTTCGGCGATTATGAGTAGGTACAAAAATAAAACTGCGCTACGTCATATTCATTACAATACAATCTGTCCCCAATAAACGGGATCTTATTACCACAACGTCGTCAGCACCGAGCGTATCTCGAGTCACGTCAGTTCTCGTAAAAATATCGCGTGCGGCTTAAATAAATCCTTCAAGCTGATCGTAAGGGGAAACCCAATTTGTGACATTAAATTAACTCGAGGATCTTCCCACGGGACATTCGCAATCTTCATTTTCATAAACGGATTTTATTTTTAGTGTATGATCAAAATAATATGGAGCATACTCATATTAAAAACAAAACGCCTTTTACAAAAATAGAAAATAAAGGACATATTTTAAACAAAGCCGCTACCTATCTGACCTACACCTGATTAATTAGAATTGAGGACAAATGGCTTTTGTAATTGAAGTACTATGAAAGTACATAAATGTGCCTAAAGAATGGTACCATTCTTTATGTAGTGTAAATGAACTGTACGTAAGACACGGGTAAGTATAAGATGCATATTCCCTGGTTAGTGCATTTTGTTTGCTTGTTAAATTCTGTGTATTATACTTAAAATATTTCATGCAACTTACTATTTATGGCATCACTAAATCACTATAATTTGCTTTAAAGATGGTAAGAACCGGCTAAGTATAAGTTAAATGAAGTTATAAATCAATTTTATTTTATTATGACATTTAATTGCCCAGGTCACAAAGATTTCAATTTAGGTGCAGCTTTATCTACCCATGCTCTGCCCTGGTTGACTTGCATTCAGCCTTTAAGATACAAACACAAAAACAAGAAGGGTTCGAACCTAAAATTGTAAAATATAAAAATTATAACAGGTAAGTAGGAATATAGTGAATCTACGAAGCTACAGCATAGTCTGTGAACCCAAATGGGCAGATGAATATGTCATGCTGCCCTCTGCGCCATGAAATCAAAAGTCAAGGTCACCCTCTGTAGTGCCACCGATACTACGGTAGAAATGATGAAGTATTACCAGTATTACCAATGAAAAAGAGTGTCATACACACGACAAAGAAGACAATAATTATTTAAATATTAATTAAAAGCATGACTTTTTGTATCATTGTCTACATAATTATTTTAGCTGAAAGACATCCACTGCTAAACATTGGCTTCTCTCAAGCATCTGCACCGACTGGATGTGTGCTCCCTCTGGCCTTTACTAGATCGTCCAACTTGAGGCGGTCTACCTACCTCTGCCATCAAATGAAGTCGATATGAAATAGTAAGAATATTTAACAATATGATCATGCAAAATATTACAAACTTGGAAACGGCACGAAAAAAAATGTCTGTACGAAGCAGAAATACAAGCTCAAAGCTCCGAAACCTTTGGAACAAACAAAGGATTACAGTAACGTGGTAGTATTATAATTAACATGAAATAAAACAATTTGATTTAATGAGCGTATAGCATAACGCGGTAAAGGTAATTCTGTAACGAAGCTATACGCGGTAGTCCTTGGCATTGTATATATACAGTAAAATTAATATAGCAACTTCCCACTATGTACATTTTGTCGGGTACCTCCGGCAAAATGGGTATTGGCATTACCATGCCCATTGCCATTACCCGCGTGGTAAATTACGGCCTACTCCCTCTCACCGAGAGGAGACCTGTTTGCCAGGAGTGGAAACATTATAGACTGTTCATGAATGCCATTTATTTTGCTAGCTTACACTGTTTGAACTCTGGGCAAAGGCCTCCCTTCACTCCTACCAACTTGTGCAAGCTCGCTTATCCTCCCAATTTTCACGGAACCTATCCACCTCGTCCCACCATCTTCTAAGTGGCTGCGTGGTGCACGGTGTTGAGTTTATCATTACTCGTCATTCTAGTACCAATCTAAAATAGAGATTTTCGAAATGCAGCTAATATTTATCACCAGGATTGCGCCATTTAACTCTCACGCGTTTAGTTATTGTTATGCAGGCAAAATATAAAATTGTGATTCGAACCTTCTGTCTATCTCTACTTCGTATCGCGTATAGTGTGCTACGCCGCGGTACGGAGAACAGCGTTTTACCGGGCCACACCAACATGCGGCCTCGGGGGCGTTTATTTAAACGCTGCTCGGATTGACAGCGCTTTGTTTGCTCGAACTCAGTACCTGAATAATTTGCGCGTAGCATTCATAATTTATGCGGTGACCTCTTCCTTGTCGCATTTTTTCAGCTTGTGTCAGATTCAGTGTCAGTGAGAGATTGTTCTGTATTTTTATCATTTCTGGTATTTGTTCATGTATGTTTGGGATCTAAACAATAGCGATATAGTAGATATTACAAGTAGGACAATGTTTTCTTAAAAATAACATTAATGCGCAATAATAGATTCTCCTGTAAACTGAATTAAAATCTCCCAATCTTCAAAGAAAAAAAAAAAAAACAATTTAATACACTAACAATATCAAATCAAAAACAGCACATGATGTGTCCTTCCCCACAGCAGCCGCATACGCCGTCGTTTTATAAATCAGCGAGTTTCGCAAATTTCGGCCAACATGTGCTGTTATTTATCGCGACAAATATTGTTCGTTAATGCGCCATTAATTGCTCCCCACTCGTACAAATATCACCGGGATGTTTCACGCGGGAATTATATTTTTGTAATTAATCATTAAATATTGTGTTTGCTGGTTTTATTTTATTTTCTCAATTGCTGCCTTTTTAGGGACATAATGTCGTTGGCGTTTTTGTTGTAAAATCTATTATTAGGTGATACAATTTTATTGGTGTAAGGGGACAAATACCTGACGTTCGGGGTATGGTTGATATATCACGATTGTATTATATGACATTTGGGTCCTGACAATAACGACCGCGTTTTACCAGTTGGGTAATGAACGATAACAATTCGGATGTTTTATTTATTTAAATAAGAAATAGGAACTGTATTTATGTAAGTGACATGCACAGAAGAAAGTGATATGCACACTATGCACAGAAGAGAAATCCGACTTTGCGCAAAGCGAGTTTATGAGAATTTTGGAAGATTACAATAAAAGGAGTTATTAAATTTCTACAAACCAGTGTTTTATATTCCCTATTGACTGTATATTACGAAATAACATACATCGCATACGCATGAAGATGTATATTATGGCAACAACAACACTATCTCTGATACTAAAAGCTACTACAGATAAATTAGAATCTTTTTAATAGGTTCTAAAATTCTCAGGTAAGGGCCTCCAAACTAAGACCGGAACCCTAAGTCACATAATCTAAAGCTGTCCCACCAGACGGTAAAGATAGGCGTATTAATTGCATAAGAGCCTGGAGCTCTGTCTAAGCATTGCCTCCGAAACTGCCTTTTAGTCTCACTTAAGCCATTTTTAATGTCTCCGTTTGTACTTTGCGGCGGGTGGACACGGGGGTTTATTTGGAGTGCGAACGGTTTGTTTATACAGTATGTTTTTGCTAATGTCTAAACTTTGTGGCGTTTATGGACACTATATAAATTTTAAAGAACTTCAGGAAAGCGTTAACCACTTGACGTATTTTCAGAGTTTGTCAGATATAATGGGGAATATATTGTGAAACAATCTGAACTATGTTTCTTGAAACACTTCTCATTGTACCTATTTCGAAGAGTCAAAAGTATGAAATGAAATCGTTTATTAAGCAAGTAGGATCACTGATCACTTTTACACGTTATGTTTATATTATTATAAAAGCAGGTATTTATAAAAGCAGGGAAAAAATGTATGGATTATATCAGGAAAAAACATTTAACCATGATGAAGCTTTTCAAGATTTTGTTAAAAATTATTCAAAAACTTTTAAAAGAGCCTGTTCCTCAGCAAAAGCCATACACATTAAAAATAAAATAAAATCTTCTGGCAATAAAATCAAAACAACTTGGGGAATTATAAATTCTGAAACTGGAAGAACCAAAGTACAGAATCGCGATTTCCATCTTAAAATTAACGATGAAGATATAAAGGCGGACTTGGAGGTAGCAACTGAGTTTGAGAATTTTTTTACTAATATTCCAATAATGACAACAAAAACTTTGTCTTCTTCCTCCACTTCTGCTTATGCCATACTAAAAGAATGTGTTCCAGAATGTGACAATCACTTTGAATTTACATTTGTGACTGCTAAAGACATTATAGAATCTTTTAAGGATCTTGATGTAAAAAAAACTGCCGATCATTGGGGTTTGTCAGTATACACTGTAGCTTCAATAATAGATGTTATCGCACCTTTCTTAGCAATTGTTTTTAATTCTTGTGTCACATCTGGTGTATTTCCTGATTTGATGAAACTAAGCAAAGTAATTCCACTGTTCAAATCTGGTAGTACAACTGATCCCACGAATTTTCGGCCAATATCGATATTACCAACTTTGAGCAAAATTTTGAAAAATTAATTTTGAAACAGTTGTTGAGGCACTTTAACTTACACAATTTATTGCACGTGAAACAATTTGGTTTTACAAAGGGTCGTTCAACTACGGATGCGGGCGTGGCGTTGCTAAAGAACATATTTGGGGCCTGGGAGGAATCGCAAGATGCTCTTGGTATTTTTTGTGATTTGTCCAAGGCCTTTGATTGCGTACATCATGATACTCTTATCAGGAAATTGTACCATTATGGTTTGAGGGACAGAGCTCTCGACCTTCTGACTTCTTATCTGAATAATCGAATTCAGAGGGTTGATGTTAATGGCAAGAGATCTGCAGGATCTGTGGTCACCATGGGCGTTCCGCAGGGCTCAATTCTAGGTCCATTCTTGTTTTTAATTTATATTAATGACTTACCTCATCACGTGAGGGATAACCACAACATAGTATTGTTCGCGGATGACACTTCCCTTATTTTTAAAGTCAAGCGTCAGCTAACAAACTTTGACGAAGTTAACAATGCACTCTCTAAAGTTGTCCATTGGTTTAATGTAAATAACCTCCTTTTAAATGAAAAAAAAACTAAAGTCATTAAATTTTCTACGCCAAATGTCAGGCAGCTAAGTACCAATGTTCAACTGAATGGAGTAGAGTTGATCCCTGTCGAGTCGACAGTTTTTCTTGGATTAACTATTGACGCCAAGTTACAATGGGGTCCTCACATTGAGAAGCTGTCGGGTAGACTCAGTTCTGCCGCCTTTGCTGTTAAGAAAATTAGACAGATAACTGATGTGGATACAGCCAGAATTGTTTATTTTAGTTATTTTCATAGTCTTATGACTTATGGGATTCTTCTCTGGGGAACTTGTGCGGACATCAATACCATCTTTGTTTTACAGAAGAGGGCTGTTCGAGCCATTTATAACCTTGGTCCTAGAGAATCTCTTAGAGAAAAGTTCAAAGAGGTGAACATTCTGACTGTAGCTTCACAATATATATTTGAAAATCTTATGTATGTTCATAAAAATATCTCGAATTTTAAGAAGATAAGCGATATTCATAATGTAAATACCAGGAACAAACACAATCTTGCTTTACATCACACTCGTCTCCACAGAGTAGGCAACTCGTTCATGGGTCAATGTATACACTTTTACAACAAGCTTCCCATGGACGTTCGAAACTTACCCATTAAACGATTTAAGAACCATATAAAGGCCAAACTTTGCAAAAAGGGGTATTATAAAATCATAGATTATTTAGAAGACAAAAAAGCTTGGGATTGAGCTGCTCGCTCTGTTAAGCATTGTTAATTTTTATTAAGCAATATGCGTAATTATAAGGTAAATTATTGTAAACATTTTCATTTTTAATGTCTGGACTTGAAAAAAGACGATGATCCCTGAGTTTGTTTCGGCCATTTCTTCTCAGAGGTAGTCAGTTAGGAAATGCCGGCTTCATCTAGTTAAAAAAATAAAATAAAAAATAAACATGACGTGTAAAAGTGATCAGTGATCCTACTTGCTTAATAAACGATTTCATTTCATTTCATATATATTGTATCTTAATTATACCCAAGCGATTTTAAAGACTAGAGGAGCATTTTAAAGATTCCAAGTAACTAACGTAATCCTGATTACTATAATTTTATTCTTAATTAAATTCTTATTCAGTAACAATTTATTTACAGTGCGTGCGATTATGATACATCACGAAACATTATG
This sequence comes from Sesamia nonagrioides, assembly GCA_017933935.1. Lineage (NCBI taxonomy): Eukaryota > Metazoa > Arthropoda > Insecta > Lepidoptera > Noctuidae > Sesamia > Sesamia nonagrioides. The sequence goes on along the minus strand of JADWQK010000586.1, from coordinate 947,372 downwards.
ATACATCACGAAACATTATGATACATCACCAAACATTATGATACATCACGAAACATTATGAATACCAGCAAATATAGATATAGGTACAAATATACAATAACAATAATGCAATTAAATTTATATTGTAAAATTTTATTCTATAAAAATATCGCTGTTAATCCAACCTTTATTTTTTCTGACTAGCTTAACGTATATGAAACAACAGGAAACACTTGTACAACAATAAAAGCAAATAATGCAACCGATTTTAGAAATACTTCTTTACTTAAAATTGTCTGAAGTTACTTTAAAGTTTGTAAATTTTAAAACTAACTTCCTAACTAACTAACTTTAAAATATATTAGTTTCATTGAATTTCTTTAATCGTCGTAATCAATACAGTAAATAGTAAATAAGTAATTATACCGCAGCACCCGCTCCCATGAGTCTTCCCCGTACATTTCCATGTCCATTTCCACACTAATACTAATTGAGTGTCCGACTCTCGCCAAGGATTATGTAATAAAACCGATAAGAAACGCCAATTTTCTGTGTTTAGTCGAAGCAGCTAAGTTTTACGTTTATAGGGCAATAAACCGCGCCCTTACTGATTGCGGGATGTCATTAAAATTCGTTTAACTGTCAAACAATTGTGATGGAGCTGTACTTATCTACAGCTTTATTATTATTTTAATGACCAAATCTGTTACTTGAAAGCTGAAGGCTTCTGGAATTGTCTCTACGCGACTCTAGTACCTACAACAATATCTTTTGAAATCTTCATGACTATTGTGACTACAGAATAAGAGTCACGTCGCACCTGTTTAGCCTTTGTTTACTTCTAGTAGCAACAGATCAGTATTATTACAATGTGATTGTTTAAAACACAGATTTCTAATTTGATAAAAAAAAAATGGCTCACGTCACCTACCCCCTTATTCATAAAGTTTGCTTAAAGTTAACTAGTGATTAGTGACTTTTAACAACACGTTTTTGACGTTTTAGCGTCACTTAACTTTAAACATCGTTTATGAATAAACACCATGGTGTTTAAGATCATCATCATCATCTCAGCGTAAACCCCACTCGGATCCGAAGCTTTTACAGCTTTGGAATATGGAGTCCGCTTTACTATACCTAGTGTTTAAGATGTTTATTCATAAACGATAATTAAAGTGAAGTGACGTGCAAACGTCGAAAATGTATGGTTAAACAGTCGCTAGTGACTCCTAACCTCTATAATTCTATATAATAGGACCTAGTCCTTTGATTGCTCTATTGCCACAAAGGCCACATACACACATATAATTAATGCCTGAAATGCGACGCAATGTAATTTACTACCTAAAACGCCTATATTTTTATCATCATTTTTTAGCCGGAAGATGTCCACTGCTGGACATAGGCTTTGCAAGTAGCAAAAGTTGATAGAAAAGTACAAAAATCCGTAGAAATTGTGGCACTAAACGTCGGATTTTCATTTAAATAAAACAAAACGATGCTTGACAGAGTGGGCAAGATAACTTATAAACAGAAAAGGGAATATTTTCTTCTAATAATGCGCTCTTGAAATAGTTACAGATCTGTTCTTTTTATAATCTTAGATCGTCATCATGGTATAAAAACAAATCTCTTTATAAAAACTCCATCTGAAAGGGTTCGGCGATTCTTATGAACTTGTTAAAACATCGCCTTTTCCTTTAAAAGTGAAACAAAATTAGATTTACAAAATATCCCAGAACTGGGACGTCTTAGAGATTTTAACGAGAAATAAAATATAAAGAGTCTGTTTTAAGTCCCAAATGTATTACTAAGCTCACTTTTTATGATGACAACAAACGGATATGCTATAAAAGAGGATTTGTTATTATTGTCAGTTATTGTACTGCTTTATTGTAACAGGCTTACGGTAATCTTAGCGGTATACTAACTCAACTCATTGGATATATATTTATCAAATTCATTAGATATTTATTTATTGCCCTTTTGCTGTCTGCCTGTGTTAGTTATTTATGAAAGAAATTTTCAGAGTGTTTCAACAAAAAATTGTAAATTCTTATAGAATACTAGCTGTAAATCGCAAATTGGGGTACCTACATGAATATCTCGACCAGTGAGTTTTTCCTTCTCTCTACAATCCTAGGTTTGTCCGAATCAATGATTCGGCCGATGGACTCCACAGCGGACGGTATCGCCGGCGGCACACCACAGCTCGTATAATCCGCACTATTTACTTGCGAATTGGGAAAAGGCGGGCCAGAAACAAATTTCCGCGGGGTCCTAACGACCCCGACCGTCATTTAATCAGGATCAAGTGTTGATGCGATAGCCGCCACCAACGTTTTTCGACGTATCGAAATCTATCATGAAATAGCCATTAGTTGTCCCTCTCCCACGCTGGAGTGTGCGGGCGCAGAGTGCGATAGAACGATACGGTCGGCCATCTTAATCTAAAGACAGGAAATAACCAGTTCCGAACGGCTCGTGCCGGACGTATCAGGATTTTTTCGGAATTCAGCCGTTTTCTGAGCTCTGCCGCAAAAAAGAGAGGTACAGAAGACTTTCCAACTGGGTGGTAATTTATTCATTGATTATCTCAAAGACATAACTAAATGAATGCCCTTCTGATGGCCAACCCTAAATAAGAATATGTATGTACGTCTGGTGTTGAAAGAAATTATGCGAGGGAGTCCACTATTCCGTGTTAGTTTTATTATAATTTGTTTTTTTTTCTATGTTAATTAACTGATGTAATTAGTGTTTGTGCCGTATTAATTAAATATAAATAATTAAACAGTATTTACACAAATGTTTGTTGAAGCGCTTTTGTTAAGACCGCCGCGATTCCAAAATTATTATTTTGACTTGCAGATTTATTTTTATCACATTTTCAAATCTGAGTAAAATGGAAATTCTGCACATTTTTGATATGTGTCTCAGTTAATGTAAAGTGGGGCAGAAGCTCCGATGTTTTGCTGTGAGATGCTGCGACTTGAGTTAGGCTTATGTAGTGGAAGTCGGTAATTGTGATGGTCCAGCCTTTTTGCTGTAACTCCACGCTTGAGGCGCGGCGCCGGGGGATGTTCGAGGACGCGACTGTAACATTATGCTGAAAGGAATGTGAGACTGTTCAGAGTTAACGCGTGGTCGCTTTTGTGTATAGTAATATTTTTATAGATAGACGAAGTAGGTTTTTTTGTAAGACAAGTAAAATTGCACGATGTACATGGAAAATTGGACTTCCAATTTTTGTCATCGTGTTTAGTTTTTAAAAATTATTACATAGGAAACTTCTACGAAGGAAAATGCTCCATCTTTGAGTAGATCTGTATTAAAAATGAAGTAATAAAAATTAGTTGAGATTTCCTTGAACCTAAACTCGGCCTTGAACCAAAGGCGGTTCATTGAGTCCAAGGGCAAGGTGGCTGCCAGAAAACTTGGCGTCATCGCAAAGATCCGGCGGTACTTCACACCGGGGCAGCTTCTAATGTTGTACAAAGCACAGGTCCCCTCATGTGTGGAGTACCTACTGCAGCCACATTTGGGCTGGTGCTGCGAAATGTCATCTGGCCACTTTGATTTCAGTGGAGAGGCGTGCGAAGAGATTGCAGATTTAACTCGAAACGGTCTCCATAGCCTGGAGCACAGGCGTAGAGTAGCCAGCCTTTCAGTCTTCTATGGGATGCATTCTGGTGAGTGTGCAAGGGAATTGCATGATTCAATTCCCCCATTTCCATTCCACCATCGTGCGACCCGTCGTAGGGCGACTTTCCACTCTTACGTTGTTAACACCACTACGATCCGGATGAAGCGTTTCGCTTCCTCTATTATACCGCGTACATCGAGGGACTGAAACAATTTGCCAACGGTGGTGTTTCCGTGACACTACAATTTGAGTGTCTTCAAGGCTAGAGTGAATAGGCTCTTAATAAACTAGTGCGCTTTACCATCAATGATGGCATCACTCCTCACCAATAAGCGGGATTGCGGTCAAGCGCTGGTTTATCTACACTTATATATAAAGCTGAAGAGTTTGTTTTTTTGTTTGTTTGTTGAACGCGCTAATTTTAGGAACGTCGGTCCGATTTGAAAAATTCATTTTGCGTTGGATAGCCCATTATTCCAGGAAGACTTTAGGCTATATAACATCACGTTGCGACCAATAGGAGCGAAAGCATAACTAAGCCACGTGAACGATGTCGCTGGCGGCCGCTAATAATTTATAAAAAAGATATCTCTTTTTTGTGTTACGACATTCAAAAAATGAGCATTTCGTTCACTGCACAAGTTATTCAATATCTTGCTGCATTTGAGCCAATAGTTGACAAATTGAATTTCTTTTATTTTCAATTGAACGTAATAAAATCATATAAAACCAGTAAGTACATCAATTATTTTGTCGCTACATTGATAAGTACCTAATACTAAAAAGCGTTGAATGGAACGGCGACTGCAATAATACGTTTTTAGCCTTCGTCGAACGCGAAGTTCTAGGCACTTGCACCGAAAGCACAATCGAACAGTGGGACCTGTTATTAATGCCTACATGAGATTTTATTTAGCTCATTGAAAATTGTTAGTTCAAGGAAAAAACATAAAAAGAAAAACAAATTCACAAACTATATCTATACGTAGGTGGCATAAATTTAGTTATAAGCTGTACACCACAATGGAGCGACGTGGTCACACGTGGTTCACGGCTTTCATTCGTTCACTCGCGTACCGCTAGCAATTAAATATTTAAATGAACGAATGAGTATAATGAGTCGTGGTACATAGGTGCAGGTGTGGATTCCGCAACTAATAGGACCTATATTTACAGTTTATTAATTATAAGTGTAAATATAGGTCCTATTACGTGTTTTGGTAGGATCTGGTGAGACTGTTAACCAGAATAGGATAATAGAGATACTTCGACTCCAGTTTCAAGAGTCGACAGTCAAATGGACCAATTGAACATTATTAGTAAGTTCCGCATCTAACAGACAACATAACAGACAGCAGGCAGGCAGTCTTGAAATTAAATGTAGCATGTCGAAGGGTCATGCTGAGATCAAAGCGTTTTGACCTCTTATAGGGCTTTTAGATTTTTTTTGTTATTTTTTTCTACAATGGGCTTTTTAATTTTAATTCAATTAATTTAGTTTTATGAACTCCCTGTTCGAGTTGCAGTAAATGCTTTATTTGCCTTCTTTCTTTTCTATCTTTCAGTCTCTTTATTACTGTAGATATCCATCTGTACGGATTGACGGTACTGAGACTATCTCGATTCGGTCTAGAAGTATCTTTTTTACCCTCGAATCGCTAACGCAATGAATATATTATAACTACAAAAATTCACTCTGTAATAAAAACCAGCAACACTTCTGCTTCGTACCCCAATTTACCACAACGCCGTCATCTTCTAAACGTTTACATGTTTCTTATCACCTCACAGTATGGTACAGAAGACCGGCTCCAAGTTTTATCATGAATTCAGCACATAATTAAAGACTCCACACGAATGCGTAGGAATATTTCATTGGTTATAAAAACAAAGTTCCGTACCATGATCTATGGATCACGTCCGTATCATGGTCTATAAATATTTTTTAAAGTTAATTTTTAACTAGATATTCTGTGGATATTTCAAACATATAAATGTTGAAGTTGTTAATATCGATAAAAAAACAACAATAATATCTAGTTTTCGTATAGCAAAAACTGGTACTTTATTTGTTATAGCGGTAATAGCATCATTTGTGAAGATTTTAAGTATCACGCTACATAAAGTAGTTCATGAGATACAGTCTGAAAACAGCCGGACAGAGAGTGGTGTCTTAGTACCCAATAGGTTCTCGTTTTCCCCATTTGTGTATTAAACCTGGAAACCTAATAAAGCTGCTGTTTCCTGCAAAAGCGTAAACATTTTTTTATGAAACAGGTGATATATTATTTTTTAAATTTCTTTTTCATGTTCTGTATAAACGTAGTTTGAGTTAGCGTGAGATTCCGCTCGCTGTATTGAGCTTTCTGTATCTGTCTGTTCTATGTCCTCGTTACCCCGAGTGCAGCGGTCACCCGATTAATTACGCCACTCACAGTTTTTCCCACAAGACACCCGACGGATATATTTGGCACATTGTTAGCGAGTGTGGGCTATTCTTTTGTCTATTCCACGCTTCATCGCCAGATGTGAGCCGAATTAGTTGGGTTTGGGGAGATCTGTTGAAACACAGACCATGTTTTGTTTTTGTTGAGAAAGCTGGATCGTATAGGAAATACTCTTTGTTTAATAAAAACTAAACTATGAGATTTATAATAACAGCTTACGATTAAATTACTTTTACATGTTAATAGTATAAAAAAAAACTGGATGAGTTCGTTTCCTAGCTTAGTCAGCTAGGAAACGAACTCATCCAGTTTTTTTTTTGTGTGAGAAGCAAGGCGATACAAAGTTAGAGGCCACTGTCTCTTTTAAAGTACAGATATTATCTAGGTGAAATATTATGAAACCCATGTGGATCGATGTCTGAAGAAAGAAGGTTTTTGTTTTATAAATTATAAACTAGTGCTTGACTCAATCCCGCCTGTGCAGTGACGCAATCGTTGATGGTAAAGCGCACTAGATTATTAAGACCCTATTCACTCTAGCCTTGAAGACACTCAAATTGAAGCCCGACGGAAACACCGCCGCTGGCAAATTTTTTGAGTCCCTCGATTTACGCGGTATGAAAAAGTAGATAGTTAAAGTATTTTATTTGTTGATGAAGATGCCCAATTAGTGAACGCATTTGAAAAATTGTTACATTCAACTCAAAATTCAAAGAGCTCAACGATTCGACGAACAATGTTAAAGAAAGGACATTTGGGTAGGACATGTGACATCTACTAATCCACAGTAAATTACGGCCCACTCCCTCTCACCGATAGAAGGCCTGTGTCCCAGGAGTGGGTACATTACAGGTTGAATAGGTTATGTGTAAATTACTCAAACTGCCAGACAAGGACAAAAACTAACACAACGGAAAATAAATAAAATGACACACTGGCTATAGTTTACACAATCATAATAATTATAAAAAAAAACCTTTTTAAAAACTTGCTTTTATTTAAATGCTCTAAAAAAAAAATAACATTAAAACTTTTACTGTTATCCTATAATGCCGTCATTTCATTTTCAAGACCCTATTTATATGAAGCCAAGGTTTTAAGGTTAGCCATCGGCATCCAACGTGGCAATGCGGCGAGCGTTATCTTTGCACCGGGAACAGTTAGAGGCGAACTGCCCCCTAATTGCATAACATACTATTACTCCTAATTCATTTTGAATTAGTATTATAGTAGGTAGTTATATTATTATTAGTATGATAGTAGCTATAGTTATATTAGTATTATAAATATTATAATATAGTAATATTGTTAAAACATTGCTCCATATGTTCAAAAATGTGTCTGTTCAACAACGTAAATAACGCAATGAATGTTGTTGAACTGTCAAAATGAAACCCATTGCTACTGGCAGTGTGTTACACAATCATCGTCCTAAACTAAGTTTTAAAATTAATTATAAACTAAAGGAGAATCTCGATTTTTGTATGGAAGTCTGTACCAACTGCTTTTAGATGAAATAACCCTATTTAGTCAGCTAAAATCACCTAAAATCGTCGTTATGTAAATAACAACACGAACACGAACAATTCATAAGCGATGAACGAGAACGAGGTGTTATGAAGTTGACATTTAACAGTTGACATACTAATATTATAAATGCGATAGTAACTCTTTCTGCCTGTCTGTCTGTTACGCTTTCCCGCTTAAACCTCTCAACCGATTTTGATGAAATTTGGCACAGACAATCTTTAGAGCCTGAGAAAGGACATAAAACCTTGACCTTTTATCGCCGATAAATTTGATATTCCCGGGCGAAATCTAAAAAGCGCGATATAACCGCACTACACGCGGGCGAAGCCGCGGGCTGAAAGCTGGTGATTCATATTTTGGTAATGTTAGTAAAAAAGTATTTAAGGGAAATATATTTTTTATAAGCGTTTGGTACAGGTTTCGGCATTCTCCTTTATATGACTGTTATATGAATATCTCGCGACAAACTTTGATGATTAAGGTATAATAAAGGTTTACTTAGTCTGAAAATTAAAAAGATAATATTCAAATTACACACAATTACATACATCGAATTGTTTATATGGACACAAGTCAATCTCGCGACGAGTTATAATATCTGTTTGTTGCTCGCTCTCCACCCACTTACATAGTTCAACTCGTTCTACGCGAACTAGATAAATAATTTCCCATGGACCATCCATGGGAAATAATTTATCGCGTAGTTCACCAAAAAGTCCATACTATGTTTTCTAGGCGGACCATAGAAACTTAATTATTTTTCCAGGATGGCCCACCAGAATGAAAACATTTTTCCAGTATGACACAAGAAACTACTAATTTCTCATGGTCGACCTAAGTGAGCTAGGCGGGTGGAGCACGGGCAACAATCATTTAAATAATATAAATTGTAACAAACGTGAAATTATAGTAAAAGCTTTAGCGCAAAAGTTTATTTTTTCTTTGTGCATTTCATTAAAAACTAAGCGTATCGGGCCACGCTCAGTGTAGGGTTCCGTAGTTTCCCTCACAATAATAGACCCTACTAAGAGATAAAAACAGGCCCAGAGCGTATCGGGCCACGCTCAGTGTAGGGTTCCGTAGGTTCCCTCACAATAAGAGACCCTACTAAGAGATAAAAACAGGCCCAGAGCGTATCGGGCCACGCTCAGTGTAGGGTCCCGTAGTTTCCCTCACAATAACAGACCCTACTAAGAGATAAAAACTGGCCCAGAGCGTATCGGGCCACGCTCAGTGTAGGGTTCCGTAGTTTCCCGTCCCTCACAATAACAGACCCTACTAAGAGATAAAAACTGGCCCAGAGCGTATCGGGCCACGCTCAGTGTAGGGTTCCGTAGTTTCCCTCACAATAAGAGACCCTACTAAGAGATAGAAACAGGCCCAGAGCGTATCGGGCCACGCTCAGTGTAGGGTTCCGTAGGTTCCCTCACAATAACAGACCCTACTAAGAGATAAAAACTGGCCCAGAGCGTATCGGGCCACGCTCAGTGTAGGGTTCCGTAGTTTCCCGTCCCTCACAATAACAGACCCTACTAAGAGATAAAAACTGGCCCAGAGCGTATAGGGCCACGCTCAGTGTAGGGTTCCGTAGTTTCCCTCACAATAAGAGACCCTACTAAGAGATAGAAACAGGCCCAGAGCGTATCGGGCCACGCTCAGTGTAGGGTTCCGTAGGTTCCCTCACAATAAGAGACCCTACTAAGAGATAAAAACAGGCCCAGAGCGTATCGGGCCACGCTCAGTGTAGGGTTCCGTAGGTTCCCTCACAATAACAGACCCTACTAAGAGATAAAAACTGGCCCAGAGCGTATTGGGCCACGCTCAGTGTAGGGTTCCGTAGTTTCCCTCACAATAAGAGACCCTACTAAGAGATAAAAACTGGCCCAGAGCGTATAGGGCCACGCTCAGTGTGGGGTTCCGTAGTTTCCCTCACAATAAGAGACCCTACTAAGAGATAGAAACAGGCCCAGAGCGTATCGGGCCACGCTCAGTGTAGGGTTCCGTAGGTTCCCTCACAATAAGAGACCCTACTAAGAGATAAAAACAGGCCCAGAGCGTATCGGGCCACGCTCAGTGTAGGGTTCCGTAGTTTCCCTCACAATAAGAGACCCTACTAAGAGATAAAAACTGGCCCAGAGCGTATCGGGCCACGCTCAGTGTGGGGTTCCGTAGTTTCCCTCACAATAAGAGACCCTACTAAGAGATAGAAACAGGCCCAGAGCGTATCGGGCCACGCTCAGTGTAGGGTTCCGTAGGTTCCCTCACAATAACAGACCCTACTAAGAGATAAAAACTGGCCCAGAGCGTATTGGGCCACGCTCAGTGTAGGGTTCCGTAGTTTCCCTCACAATAAGAGACCCTACTAAGAGATAAAAACTGGCCCAGAGCGTATAGGGCCACGCTCAGTGTGGGGTTCCGTAGTTTCCCTCACAATAAGAGACCCTACTAAGAGATAGAAACAGGCCCAGAGCGTATCGGGCCACGCTCAGTGTAGGGTTCCGTAGGTTCCCTCACAATAAGAGACCCTACTAAGAGATAAAAACAGGCCCAGAGCGTATCGGGCCACGCTCAGTGTAAGGTTCCGTAGTTTCCCTCACAATAAGAGACCCTACTAAGAGAAGCAGGCCCAGAGCGTATCGGGCCACGCTCAGTGTAGGGTTCCGTAGGTTCCCTCACAATAACAGACCCTACTAAGAGATAAAAACTGGCCCAGAGCGTATCGGGCCACGCTCAGTGTAGGGTTCCGTAGTTTCCCTCACAATAAGAGACCCTACTAAGAGATAGAAACAGGCCCAGAGCGTATCGGGCCACGCTCAGTGTAGGGTTCCGTAGGTTCCCTCACAATAACAGACCCTACTAAGAGATAAAAACTGGCCCAGAGCGTATCGGGCCACGCTCAGTGTAGGGTTCCGTAGTTTCCCGTCCCTCACAATAACAGACCCTACTAAGAGATAAAAATTAGGCTACTTGTTACATTGAGTTGACATAAGCATGGAATCCTAAAAATGGGCTCACTACTATGGGCTACAGTTATAGCCGTCCTATAACTAGAGTCCTAGATTCCAGCTCTTAAATTGCTTATACCCGTCACGGCTCCATGAACTCAGGAAAATACTAAAAGTACAGCGTCATCTTTCGGGAAATTGTGTTACTAATTTATACGAAGTAGACGGATTTAGGTACATGTTGGATTTTCGGTGGAAATCTGATAGTAAAATATGAAAACTAAAGTCACAAATATGATTGAAAGAAAAGACGATTAAATTAAAAACTTATTAAAGAAATTGTTATGTAAAACTTTTCAGAAACTATTCTACCTGTCAAGTTCAAATTAATTATATTATTACATGGCGGACCAATTATTTTTAGTCTGTACACTCCTGTGTACAGACTAAAAATAATTGGTCCGCCATGTTGGGTTTAGAATAACTCACACAGCTTTTTTACCATGCATTATCATCCAAACTGAACGAGTATATAAAAATTCAACTCAATCGATTTAAATATTTCTGCTTCATAAGTAATTTCAAGATATTACCCGAACATAATGTACATACATACATTGCAAGCTAATAAAAAGCTTGAAATAAAAATAAAGATATTATAAGGCCATTGTAATAAATTCGCAATGTCTACGATAAAAAGTTAATTAAAGATATACAATTGATTTCCAACCCGCGCCAAGCGACATTAAGTACATTGTTACAATTTAAAAGAAGTTTATTTCTTTTATGATGTTGTTTGGAATTAATTTTGAAAGATATATTTTAGAAGGGTTATTTTTGAGAGCTGTTAAATAGGATTATACCCACCTGTCAGTCTACTCAGTCTCGGAAACAAGCGGAAATCAGTGATACACGGGAGTTGAAAAGAGGCAGAACTATTAATAGCGATTAAGACTAAAATATCTAGTATCTTCCGGAAGTCGTAAAGATATTAAGGGGAATCAGAAATAGTATTAATGTTTGTTTTGTGGGTATGATGAAATTTATCATAACGAAAATTTGTACCTACTATTGTCCCAAGCGAGACAGTAATGTAAAAAAACAAAAATAACAGTAATTATATTGTGATAAAGAGTTTCATTTTGACAACTCAATAGCATACTTATATGGCGTTATTAATATAAGCAGCACATCGTGAACATTGTGAAGTAAAGAGTTAGGAGTATCGTACAAAATAATTCAGGTTGAGATTGATAGAGCATTACGCAATTAGCGTATAGGATGTCTTATCAGAATTTTTGACTAACGGGTTTCACCACGTTAGTCAAAAACGTACGTAAGTTTCGTTATTATGATGGATTCACTACCTTAACTCGACAATAGATTAGGCAGTCCTCACTCGCAAGTGATCTCTCATTTCGGGGCCCGACACCATCAGGTTAGTGTATCGAAAATTATCTGTTTTTACGAAATTAAATCCGAGTTAATCTTTGCGATACGAACTCAGTCCGTATTAAAATAAATTAATTCCTATTATGAAGCTAACAGTCTGTCTGTTTGTAAGGCAACCCTTTATCGTTTGATCAAAGGCTGTTGGCTGGAAGATAATCCTGGCTGTCAGCAAAAGTGATGACAGGTTGAATACGGTAGAACACCAGGCTAAAGTACAATTATGTAACTGATTAAAGGAGGACCCACTACTAGGATATAGGCCTCCTCTCCTTCTCTTTATGAGACATAGTGGGCGGTAATTCACCACGCGTACCCAGTGTGGAGTGCTAAATGTCACATGTTTTCGATTTTTCTTTTTTTAGGACATGCCTGTGATTGTTGATGTTTTTATTTATCGTTTGTAGAACAGTGGTGATGAAGTAATAAAAGTAAAGCTCCTATCTGAGTTGCATTGTTAGATCTCTTTCTGAAAACTTTAGGGTTACTCCGATAGAAGATCCTCCTGCTGAGCAACGCACTGCTACCCAAATACCTTGTATCTTTACAGCAAGGAATGAAATAGGTAGTCAGCTAGTCACGCAAAGTAATTAATAATCAACTTACAAGGCAATCTTAAGGTTGAAACACGCGAAAAGTTATCTGACCTAGTAAAAACGAGCAATAAGCCTTGAACATCATCAGTCATACTTAAGCCCGTTGATAGGAACACCCAACAGTGAAATATTAGTGGTTACTTCACAATCGGGTTGTAAAGTGTCGATCGATCAGCCGACAGATCTGCTTTATGTATTCAACAAGATAAATGATATCTTCCGACCTGCGAACCCTGTGTGTTGCTGTGATAGTGTTTGGATATGAAATCTCAATCTAGTTATTAGACCCTGTTACAAATACCCCCTAGTATTCCATTAAAAGGTTTTCTGTAAAAGATCGCTCTTAGCAATAAGACTGCCCGTTGTATTCTAATCTGTATGGTGTACATAATAAAAAGTACTTATTCTAAGTATTCTATTACGCTTTTGGTTCTCAGACAAGGTAGGCATGTTTTCGCAGAGTTTGTTTGTTTGCGGTTTCACCAACAAACAAACAACCTCTTCAGCTTTATAGTATATCTACACTAATATATAAAGCTGAAGAGTTTGTTTGTTTGAACGCTCTAATCTCAGGAACTACTGATTCGATTTGAAAATTAATTCAGGAAGGCTTTAAGCTAAATAACATCACGCTGCGACCAATAGGAGCGGAGCATATAAAAAACATAACGAAACCTACGCGGGTGAAACCGCGGTGCGCAGCTAGTTAGTAATAGATTTGGAATTGAAGAAACTGATGAAAGAAGACCCGGGGTATTTCCGGGGTCAGATGATCGTCAGGCTCCGGTGAAAACGTTCGGTAAGTTCTCATGCTAATAAGTTCTATGGCATATAAATCTCATTGACTCGGAGTCTACTTTAGGCTAATATTCCGGGATAAACACGGTACTAAACCGAACTATGTCTGAGATGACTTTACTAGACTGCTTCTTACTCCTTTGTCAGTACGGTCCTGCGATGTGCATACCTAGTCTATGTACCTCAACATAATGAGACTAAAACTTTGCACAATACACCTGGAGCCAGGTCTGAGCTCACCTGTATAATCCAATGAATCTAAAGCGACTCCCACGTAGTCGGCTCGCTTTAATTAAAAATGTAAATGTCGATGTTAAACAGTGGAGTTAACGCGTATTAAGCGCAGTCAAGACGACCCAGAAGTATTATTTATAACAATAGATGAAAAATTTATGGCACAAGTTCTGATACTGAAAGCACGTCTTGCGCTTTCTACGATCTTCTTGCCTGCGTTATATATGCTAGCTGCCCTAAAAATACCTATTTTTAGGGCAACTGGCAGTCTGACATCTGACAAATAACGGATTAGATTCTGGCAGTCATCGTCAACATGTCTGACCTATAGCAGTTGACTGGTCTACAACTCTACAATACGACTGGTAATAGTAATACATATGCTTATTTTGAAAATATAAAATACCAAGCTTTTTTTAAAAAATAATTATAAACTAGTGCTTGACTGCAATCCAGCCTGATGGTAAGCAGTGATGCAATCGTTGCTGGTAAAGCGCACTAGTTTATTAAGCCTATACACTTAAAAAACTAAGGAATAGGAAGGATGACGGCAGTTGAGCGAGGTGATGCAATGCTAAACCCAAGACCAACACGACCAAACGAAGCTGCGCTACAGGGAGATTGATCTGGAGACTCTCCACGACCAAACTCCCGACACAACAACATTTGGCGCATCGTACCCGCCACACATCGCAACACAACTGCTCAGACCCGTCCTCCGTACGGCTTCACCAGACATCCCAGCAGACTAGCGATAGAGATAAAACCATTTGATATATTTGATTGTACGCAAGCGATAAGCAGCCGTTTAGACCTCTACATAGAATACAAAAGCAAACTGCTCACACAGTTCTTCAGCACTATGTGACCAATCAGCTTTTTGTTGAAAATATACACACACATATACACACGCACGCACGCACGCACGCACCTGTTAGCAAGCAACGTAGTAGAGTGTAAAAAAGTGCTTCCTCTCTCCTAGCTTCACGTATGTTGTTGTGTCCACATGAACTAATTTTAAGTAATTACCATCTAAGAATACATGTGGAACACAATAAAGTATATTCTAAATGAAAGTCAATAAAACATAACGACACTAGGACTTATGCTGCTATCCTGTGAAGTGAAATCGATGGGTATACCGGTTGTAGCTATATCGATACATCTTAATTAAAGTTATCTGTGTTAAGCATTGAATACATAAGCGGTTCCGTTTGCCCGTGCATGTCAAGTGAAAGTACCTGCCCCTTATCTCATACACGCGAAACGGCTCACTAGAGAAACGTGGAATATTAATTAGGTTAGAAATGATAACGAAGAACAATGAACGAATTTACTAAGAACATTATTTTTTTATGTTAATTTACTATAATCTTAACATTCTTTACCTAAACAAACTCCTGTTTCAGAAAGTTTGATTTGTTTTTTTTTTAATCAGAGCACAACCCACTCTCGAAAAACTTCATAGTTCTGTCTTGGGGAAACTAAGGCATAAGAACTTATCTTAGCCAGAACATTATCATATTAACTATTAAACAGATAAGTTTCCACAAAATAGTATTAGCATACAAATCCAAAAACCCATTAAAACTCAACACCCTCCCACAACTAATCGAGTGTTCCATGTTCCATTCCCGCTTCAATACGCAGATGACATTAAGCGAGGCGACCAAAATAATCATTGGTTGATCCCCGCGGACATTGGACCGTAATGGCGTGCTGACAAACAGATTCGGGAGTTGTTTACAAGTCATAATTAAGTCTACTTTCGATATAATGTAAACTGTATGAGATTAATTACGTTAAGACCACTTGGATTGTGAGTGAAATGTTTAGTTTAAATTCAATACCTACATACATAATTATGTACCTACTCGTATATCAATCATCATCATCAACGCAGTGTTAATCCCAGTCGTAACCAAAGTTTTTCTTCAGACACGTATATATTGTGCATAATAAAGTTGATAGAGATCACAAGACGGACCGGAGATGCTTATTGTTATCGAGCGTTACAGTTCGAATCTATAAAGTTCCTAACGTATTAAATGTAAATGTAGATGTGATTCCGATTTTTCTTTGAAACAGTTCAAGGAAAAACTAGAAACCTCTATTTCCGCTTAACGCAAACGAAATATCTCGATGAACGAGACGATAGTAACATTTTCAAAGGAAACACGACCTC
Source organism: Sesamia nonagrioides (assembly GCA_017933935.1). Lineage (NCBI taxonomy): Eukaryota > Metazoa > Arthropoda > Insecta > Lepidoptera > Noctuidae > Sesamia > Sesamia nonagrioides. Next base: position 931,563 of record JADWQK010000586.1, on the reverse strand, counting down.
ATACTTTGAATGACATGTAATATACCCAGAAAGCATCGTATAGTGGAATTATAAAAACAATTAATTACGAAAACAAGAATAAAATCCTGGAAACATCATACATTAGAGTGTGTGAAGCGACACAAGCACGTCAGTAACTCGATACGTGTCATTGTTAACGCGAATGTGAAACACATAAGCTCGCGCGCGTCAGGCTGGAGGTGGGCTCCAGTTACATTACGTTCACAGTCTCTTATGCTAATGACATTAACATTTTACCTTTTTACGTTAATACAATTAATGTTATGGAGGCTACGAAATGGGTTGACCGCTTTATTCGAATTACAAATGTGTAAAAACGAAATTACAACTCATGGTTCAAGTGGTACCTTTCCTTTACAATAAAAATGTTTTAGCTTCATGAAGTGTACCTATTTGGTTTCCTGCTAGCGTATATGACTCGAATAAATTAAATCCATCTAAATGACTTGGTTTTAGCTGACGTCAAATTTTGAATCCACTAAAACTTTCAAGAGGTGTTGCTATGGAGTTAAACAGCAAGCTTTTTACGTCGTACCTTTAGTTTTATATCATTCAAATTTTATAGAAGATACTAGCTTTCCGCCCGTGGCTTTGCAATAAGTTTACAACAATATTTACTAATATATATTTTATTACTTACGAGAAACAAATATAAACAAGAAAATCAAAATATAATCACACTCCCACACATTCACCGCCATTATATTTCACAACAAAAAAACAGTTCAGAAATCCATCAAAGTGTCATCAAGAAGGCTGTACGCGACACGTGTACAGAACATATTCGAAAAAAAAACTTTTAAATAGGTGTCGGGGAAGTTTGCATCAAGTTTGTATGAATTTGTATGGAGTTTGTATGAAGAAAGTTGGGTTTGTTTGCCGGCGGCGTCGCAAATAGACCCAATAAATCGATTACCAATTTTATTACGAAACTTGATTCATGTCTGTGCAAGATGGAAATGTAAGGGGTAAAAGTATAACAAGGGTAATGGTAAGGGTATTGATCCAAAGTTCTGGAGATCAAAGGAGGAGAGAATGCGTTTCTCAATGCTTTGCACATGGCCTACCTACGGTCGGAATATTTGAGTGCTGTGCACCGATGTGGTGCAAAGGCATTTCAACGCATGAATGAATAAGTTGTGAGACTTTTCCCCCAACTATAGTATAACTGTTTGTTGGTCTTAAGTTACTACCGCTTGAAGCGGTTTTCTTCAGCTTTCAGTATACAAAATAACCTTATCAAACAATGTTAATTATAATATCAAAAAAAATTGTAATACCGAAATACGGTATCAACATCCAAAGAATAATTACTGAAAATGACGTCATGAATTTATTAATTGAACAAGCTGTACACCGCGGCTTCACCCGCATAAGTTTCGATCCTGATGAAACATCGGGATAAAAAAGTACATAGTTATTCTTTTTATGTTAAGTAAATCCTGGTTATAAACCACCTGCGTGGCAATTTTCATCTAAATCCGAAAAGAATAAGAAACATCAATCCAGCCTTCCATCCATTTGCCTCAAACAGTTGTCAGCACACCATAACGGGGTCTACGAAGACCGATGCGTCCTGGGTCAGGGTTGCGGGTTGGTTTAAAAAGAAACTGCGAACCTGGCGCACAGACAAGTGAAGAAACACAGGTGGGTTTTAGTCAGTAAAAGTCTGACACGCCCTTCCGGTCCGCCCAGAGCGGGAGAGGTCGTTTGATGATTTCCCATCCAAAACAAAAAAAACCTGCCATCTATACCAACTTTCACGTTTATTTTTATTAGCGACCGCCTGCGACTTCGTTCGCGTAGAGTTAGTTAGGCTCCGCTCCTATAGGTCGCAGCGCGATGTTATATAGCCTAAAATTTCCTCCAGCCTAAGCCTTGCTGGATTAATGGGCTATCCAACGTAAAAATAAAATTTAAAATCGTACCAGTAGTTCCTGAGATTAGCGAGTTCAAACAAACAAACAAACCCTTCAGCTTTATATATTAAGTATACATGTGAAAGTGAGCTTGTTTGTTTCTTTTTTTCGCTTTCGCGCCTAAACCACTGAACGGAATTGGATGAAATTTGGTATAGTAGGTACGTTAGTGGACACAACCACAATAGACAGAGAACAGTAAAACATCTTCATATTAACGAGCCGCTCTCGGTTTGAATGTATGCGTGCGCGCCGAGCGCCGTGTCGGTACGCGATTTCACGCACACGCTGGCATAATATAGGATGGTATAGGATGGCGGCAATACGGGCTGTGCCGCGTGACTGTGAGCACGCGCGTAAATTACATGACCGCTCGCGTTCGTCAATTCTCGCCGGCCACTTACCATAATATTAATTATTACGAGTATCATGACTTCAAAAGGGGGAAAAAATATTGTAGTGTTTTCGGGTGGCTCAATAATGATTTCGCAAATCCGGACTTATCATTCTTCATACTTCCTACTGAACCAGAAATGTAAGTACAACTTAAATCTTATTAGAAAATGTGATATATGTATTGTTTGTTTCACAGTTTATTTGCTTTATTAAGAGCGTACCCGAGTCGCATTTTTCCATTTAATTGTATTCTCAGATTTACTTCCTGAATACTACGCTTAAAGTTAAGTTTATTTTAAGAGGCCCAGTTTTACTATAAAACAGATTGAGTACGAAATATCTTTTAAGTAAACGTATTTGTCGCGTATAGTGTAATAAGGGCAATTTCACAATAATCAATATTGCAAATGACTATTAATTTTTTTCTATTGTCTTATGTGTTGTTTGATCCAAATATGGCGTCTTAATCATAATATTAAGTTAATAAAATTATAGTAAAATGTGACCGACTGACGCTTAGGGTTGCGTAGAATTTTAGTTATAACATTATAACCTTTAATCCCTCCGACGCGCGCGTCGACAACAGCAACGCGAGGTGCTCTTATTAGCGCGCGGCGCCTTTGTTGCATTTGAGCTAGCTGATGCTATCCGATTATATAAACAAACATTACACAGTACCCATATAAACAATCATTATAATTGTACCTCAGAAACTAATGAGGCTAAAAAGGTTTTGCGGTTTTATTAAAGTAAGGTATCATTTCTTAAATAGTCGCTACCCATACATAATCTTAGCTTTACTAATGTCTACTTTTTCATAAGGACTACATATTTATTGTTTACGTTCTCATGTTTTATATCATTTAAGCATTAGTTATAAGCTTGTGAATATTATTGTGTTAGGTTCGTATTACAGAACGTCACTCAAACTCAAGCTCTACTTAAGTCTCGTTTCAAGCCTTTTGATTGGTTGAAACTAGTTTTAAGTAATGCTTAAGCAGAGATCAATGCTTGAGTAACGTTCTGTAATACGGACCTTAGTGTTACATTTAAGTACTCATCACTTACAATCTTCTCTGATAAGAACCAGTTATTTCGATTTCCCATATCACTTAAAATTTATCATTATTTACGAGCTTTAGAATATAATTTAATGTTACACTTAAGTACCTAGTCTTAAAAATTTTGTCGGTATCAAATTTGTAACTTAATATAATAAATGTTATGTGAATAAAGGCTTTTTATTTTTACTAAATTTATAAATTGGTAAAATATTCAATCATAATATGCTTTTTATTCCATAAATTTAGATCAAAGTGACAACCCTAGGGTTCAACGCAAGAGTAGGCAAATAACTCTGCGGGCGGCCTTAGATAATCTACTGTTCTCTGTCTACTGTGACACAACATAGTGACATAGATACGTTTCAAACTTGATTGTGACTTTAGTTTTCATAATTAGTCTAATGTGTATGTCTGACTTTATTTAAATTGCTAATGTTCTAGTATATTTCCGACTCAGTTGCTTAAATAATTTTATGCTTATATTTTACAGGCAGCAAAAGACCACCTGAGCGCCCCTCATTAGCATCTATCATCATCATCTGCATCTTAGTGACGACTTAACATTGAAGTCACAAATTCCACAAAAATTAAAAAGCCACGTCCTTTCGCTTAAACTTTGCAAGTACCTACCTCCCTACCTTCATTGTTCCTAGTTCCAGATATTCATGAAGGGGCGTGCATTGGAAGGAAAAAATGTAAGTCTCGTCGCCACCATAAAGTGCACGTGTGTCGGCACATCGGCGAGTTCGCGCCAACTTTCATATAACACAAGTTTTTCCCCCAAATGTTGGTGGAATATATATGTTGCGGTACTGTTGGGGAGTTTGGTACTCGCTATAATATAGTTAATGAAACATATTATTAAATATGTATCTTCGATCCTTTTTTAAAAAAAAAAAAGAGAAAGTCGGCCAGGTGTGAGTCGGACTCGAGCCCGAAGGGTTCCGAACCATTATCTTTAAAAATGACAAGAATCACGTTTGTTGTATAGGAGCCTCCTTAAATATTTTTTTTTTTATTTTTATTCGTAGTGATTTTTGTTATAACTGCAACAGAAACAGATACTATCTGAAAATGTCAACTGTCTGGCTATTACGGTTCATGAGATACAGCCTGGAGACAGACGGACGGACGGACAGACGGACAGCGAAGTCTCATGAATAGGGCTCCTTTTTGCCATTTAGGTACGGAACCCTAAAATCAATTCATTCAACTTAAATTTGGTTGAGTTTGTAATCAAGGGAATCGACGCCAGATCTGCTTTTCGAGATATTCTAAATACTATCGTATCAGCGATACACAAAGTTTTCCAAGCGAACAAAGGCAAAAAAAAAAATACAATAAAATACTATTCTTTTCTTGAAACTCACAATCTCCCGGAACAAATTAACAAACAGGTTTTATCAGCATCTATTTCAAACTTCCGTACCGCGAGAACGAAGATCGCATAACTTCTAACATGTGTTGTGACAATTTGTCTCTGCAACAATATTGCGGTCATTAGACGGCGCGGCACGCTGATTTCCCTCTGACGAGAGAAAAGAAGAGCTAACTACCATTCATCTTGGCGAACTCGTAATGTATGTCACTGAAAAAGATCATTTGCAGCCTAGGTCGCTAAAAGAAATATTAGTTTTCTGTTGTTGTCGTAAAGACTACAAAAGGAATCTGGAGAATCCCGGCAATATTTCATGCCCCCGCTGCGATTAACGATGCGCCGACCAAGTTCGATATCAGAGTTGGCTTCCTGTTAGGTTATTACTTGAAAAAGACTGACCGACGACGTCACACTGACGCACGTGGACGGTATTATAATCTAAAACGGATAAACATGCGCAATGCGCATTCTTCTCCGTATATAAATACTTTTTGGGCGTATCGAATACAATCAATTCTATTTGACGGTATTTTTGACGTTAAAAAGTGCCTATTAATTTGCCTATTTGAAAAAATGCTTTAACTTTCCTTTATTTATTTGTCATTAAATTATACGCTCAAAACAACAATATTATTTTGTTTATTAGACAGTTTATGTAAATATTTTTTTAATCTCGGAAAACGTGATAGGGTACCTACATTCAAACAAAATCAAATTATAAGTACATAGCTTCCAGCGCGTTTCACTTAACAATTATTAAAAATTATCTTTTCACTAATTAAGACAAATGATTCATAACTTCTCGTAACACAATTATACATTTTTAAGTAACTGCTAATGAACTAGGCGATCTTTCGGCTGAATTAATGTCCGTAACTTCATTTGCAGTTAGAATTATAGTCGTTGGAACTGTGCCCAAATATCGTCGTAGGCTTTGTGACCCGCACCATATTGGAAACTACTGTCAATTGGAAATTGTGGTTAGTTACCCTCGCGTATAATTTTGATGTTAATTTTTATTAGGGAATGGTCCACTTTGCATAATTTGTAATACTCGGTGTAACATAATATACTTTATGGTTGAATTTAGTTGATAGCTCAAATCTGGCGTAATAGTCCAGATATTGCAGTATGGTCCAGATATATTAAAAACAGATTTCTCGGTGGTAGGCCATAACATCGGCTGCCGGCAGAAGTTACCATCCACCAGACAAAGCCTTGCCGCCAAGGGATTCGTCGTGTTCCGGCATGATATCTGGTGAAACCGTACGGAGGACGGGTCTGAGCAGTTGTGTTACGATGTGTGGCGGGTACGATGCGCCAAATGTTGTTGTGTCGGGAGTTTGGTCGTGGAGAGTCTCCAGATCAATCTCCCTCTAGCACAGCTTCGTTTGGTCGTGTTGGTCTTGGGTTTAACATTGCATCACCTCGCTCAACTGCCGTCATCCTTCCTATTCGTTAGTTTTTTAAGTGAATAGGCTTAATAAACTAGTGCGCTTTACCATCAACGATTGCATCACTGCTTACCATCAGGCGGGATTGCAGTCAAGCACTACAAGCACTAGTTTATAATTATTTAAAAAAAAAAGATTTTTATTAGGAGTTGGATCACTTTGTATAATTTCTAATACTCGGTGTAATCTATGTTCCTGTATGGTTGAATTCAGTTGATAGTTCAAATCTAGCATAATATTCTGAATATGGCAGTATGATAGATAAATATTAAAATCAGGTTCTTTAAAAGTGCTTATCTCAATATATTGTTTTTATAAGATGGATGAGACGAATGCCAAACAATAAGTAAGTAGTCGAGTAGGGTTATCACAGAATAAATAATTGTTTATCGAATGGTGTTGTTTTAAATTTTAGTATTATTTATTATAGTTTTTATATTATTGTTTAAATTTTATTAGAATTGTTTTTATTAAATTTTGATATATTTGTAAGTTACTAAAATGTATGTCGTGAAATGTATCCTTTCTGCCGCATTAGGTTAAGCAACCTGTAATGGTAGTAAGTGAGTGAATAAATAACTAAATGAATAAATAAGCTAAAACTGATCGAGTTTTAAGTGAACAAAATCTTACCTATTACACACTCGCAACATTTAACAGCAACTGTTTTTTTTTTTTATCTCAAAATGTTTCAAAATTGAGTAAATATATACACTAACAGTAGCTTGTTGAAGTACCCACACCGACGTGCCACTGAAAGCCTATAAACATCTTCATTTTGTTACTCAAGTATATGGAAAAGTGGAGTTGCTTTTTGTCTTTTATCTTTGCTTTTAGTGATAAGATAACATGTTTTCACAAAATTATCTTGTCAACATCGGAAATATGAGTGAAGTATTGTGGAAATTAATACACTTGACCTCCAGTAACAATATATATGAATTTTGAGGAAGGAGAATAAAATTATATTTTAGAAAATAAAATATCAGTATTCTAAAGGAATGACTTTTAAACATTAAATTTTAACAAAATCTCGGGAGATTCCTACATCCTAAACATCTGTTTATTTATCTAAACGTTCTGTATTTAACTTCAATATTTAGTTTAACGTGAAAAAAACTTTGAATCCCCATAAAAACAGGCACCTACCGTCAAATAAACAGAACCATTTTCATGAGAACTTTTAAAAACTCCAAACAGTCTTAGAACACCAACCTAAATATTCATATTCCCAAAGTAGGCCTTCTAAAACCTTTAAAAATAAACGAATTTATGAAAAAATAACAAGAGGCTTACACCAGTTTAAATAAGCACCGTCCGGTCCTCCGGCTCCAACAATCCTATTAATACAGTAACCCTTCGTCCGCTGTAAAAAGATTCCCTGCTAAAAAGTACAGCGGGGGTTGTTGGACCTCGGCCACGGCGCCCGCTGTCTGTTTAGAATGGAAACAGTGAAATGGCGCAGATTCAACTCTTTTTGTAGCTAAAAAGATTGGATTGCATTTGTCTGACGCTAACATTTATGAGGATAAGACAATGCGCTTTGTGTACGACGCACAGACAAGTTATTGAGGAATGCATTCGAATTTATGTGAGATATAGAGCTGAATACAAATGGGCGTGTTTACTTACAGACACAATAGTAAAGTTACTTGTTCCGAATCATACAGACAACAATACGTTCCTTGCATGTAGTGCACCGCCTAGTCCATTACAATATGACTCAACAAACAAGAACACGAGTTTACACATTCATTCAAAGATCATATCGAGTATAAAATCTCGTTATTAACAGTACCTACATAATTTGGAATAGATCTGACAGCGTGTCTAATGTGTGACAGTATCGCGGAGATCCGGCTCGAAGTTACGCCCGAACCGTGTCGGGATGAGCCAGGACCCGCGGGAGGTCGGACCGGTCGCGGCGGGGGGTTACACAAATTAAATTACGAAAAACGGTCGAATCAATGTCTGGTGCTTACGTAGCGTACCGACAGACCAACAGACTGACAAATATATGGAATCAAATTGCTGTGAACACGCGGTTTCGGGAAATTGCGTGTGTGTCTGATGTGATTCTATTAAAGTTATAAAAGATTGCACCCGACGATACGTGTGGTGAGATTGGATTTATACACCGTATTAGTTTGTAAATATCATCACAACTATGCACTATTGAAATGTATCTACATTACACAGAATATACATTAACCATTAAATGTATCTACATTACACAGAATATACATTAACCATTAAATGTATCTACATTACACAGAATATACATTAACCATTAAATGTATCTACATTACACAGAATATACATTAACCATTAAATGTATCTACATTACACAGAATATACATTAACCATTAAATGTATCTACATTACACAGAATATACATTAACCATTAAATGTATCTACATTACACAGAATATACATTAACCATTAAATGTATCTACATTACACAGAATATACATTAACCATTAAATGTATCTACATTACACAGAATATACATTAACCATTAAATGTATCTACATTACACAGAATATACATTAACCATTAAATGTATCTACATTACACAGAATATACATTAACCATTAAATGTATCTACATTACACAGAATATACATTAACCATTAAATGTATCTACATTACACAGAATATACATTAACCATTCAATAATTTTGTGAAAATAGTACGTTTTATTTCTCATTTTCTTTTTATTTATTGAATTGAATTAGTCTTTTTCTACTTTGTTGTAGCTGTAGTGTTTAATGTTTTATTTGTGCAGAATAAATATTTATATTTCTTTTTTCTGTTCTGACATGTTAGTTATCATACCGATCCTGAAATATTTATTTCACATCGATCACATAATAATCTACACGAGAATGTCTTCTCGTCTATGAAATCGTTTCTTAATTAATATATGTATTGACACAAATATAATCGATTTAAATATTAATGACTTTCTTTTGAAATATTTCCCCGAAATGAAGTATGCCTGTAGTGATTATTTTGAAACACAATGCACAGAATATATTAATCAAATGGATCCATAATCACAAACGCAATCACTATCTATATATTATGATACCGATTAAGTTACTGTATGCGAAATTTCCACTTGAGATACGAACGGATCCAATCTCTTACAAGCTTCCCATCGTTTGTGAAATATAGGGTGCAGGAGCCCCGGGGCTACGGTATAAAATAATATCGGATATGAAGGGAAAATGGCTGATAAAGGCGCTGCGATCGACGATGCTATCGGGAACTGACAGCAGACCGAGAGCTGGGGACTAGTTCGTTCATGTTTCATTGTTCCATATTTTCACAATAATATGACTATATAGCGAAAACTACTACTTTGCATGTTTTAGGGCTTGACAAATCGGCGAGAAAAGTTTATTAAATGTTAGTTTAAGAATTACAAAAATATACAAAGCAAGCTAATGGTAGGGATGTGTGTTATTTTTCCTTATTATTTCGTGTGGTGTTTCCGTCGGACTACAATTTGAGTGTCTTCAAGGCTAGAGTGAATAGGCTCTTAATAAACTAGTGCACTTTACCATCAACGACTGCATCACTGCTTATATCAGGCGGGATTGGCGTCAAGCGCCAGTTCATAATTTATAAAAAAAAAAAAGTATTGTTGAAGTTTAGTTATATTATACAAATCAAATGTTCTAGAAATATATTTTGCTACGTAACTATTATTCAAATCTTTCATTTATATTAATATTGTCTGCTGCAACCCTATTTCGTATATTTTTGTTGCGTAAACAAGAAACTGTAAATTTCTCATGCAGCCTTTCATTTTTACCTCGACATGCCAAACATTTTGCGGCATAACGATAAAACTCATAAGATATTATTGCAGTAATGTGTCAGACTTGAAGGTGACTCTAGAACAAAAGTGCTAGCTGTTGACCCAATTCTTAGAACTTGACTTTTACAACTAAAAATAAGTTTATTTTGAACAGTACGTTTTTAACTCCAAGTGCCTATAAAACACTGTACGTGTTATATTTCTGGAATATACTCAACATAAAGTTAAGCCAGATGTTAAAAGTTTAAAATAAATCTAAAAGTTTCCATATAAATCCAAGTTTTAGTTAAAATCTAGATCCGAAATCTTGTATAAGCAAAAACAATTTTAAGAAAGCAATTTTAAAAGTGCTATTTGGCTCTCGGCCTAAAACTGTTCTCCGTATGAGTAAGTTTTGTTCAAAACAAGGGGCGAAGCCGGGCGACGCGGTATATCACCGGAACATTCACTACTTGCCCCATTTACTTCGTTAAGATACAATAATTTTACTTTTCTTTCGTATCTTCGGTCTAGTGTATTGTTTTAGTCTGTAAAAGTTCTCTATACAAAGAAATAACTGCATCTTATAGTTTGGACCTATCTTAACAATGTAATGAGGATTTTTTTTTTTTTTTAGTTTCTTGTTGCTTAGTGAATCTCGTAAATGTCAACAAAATATTGTTGCTTTTTTAATCATGTAGGTACGGCGCTTGCGTTTCAAGGCTAACCAAATTGGAACTCGCCCCAATTTATGACAGAGTTAACATTTTTCATTTTGCCGTCTAAAATTTCATGAGCGTAATAAATTAGTAGAAACATGAACATCGAAGGTCCTTCCGCGAAATTGTGCCCATCTATATAAAAATATGTCCTTTTCAACGGAAAACAGAATTACCTACTTACATACATATACGGAATAAATTACTTTTGATGAAAAGGGTATCTTAACGTTTTCCACGAGAAGCAAATAATGATATTATTTGAACGGATGCCTCCGTATGGAAGTGGAAGTAAAACATAAAATATTCTAACAGGAATTTATTAAAGCACTCGTATCAGGAGGTCGGATAATATGCTCTTGGACAAAACTAATTTCAATTTTTATTCTTTGTATTTGTTTTTAGGGTTCCGTACCTAAAAGGTAAAACGGAACCCTATTCATGAGACTCCGTCTCTCCATCTGTCTGCCACCAGGCTGTATCTCATGAACCGTAATAGCTAGACAGTTTAAATTTTCAGAAATTATGTATTTCTGTTACCGCTTTTACAACAAATACTAAAAAAAAAAATATTTACCCAACAACAAACGTGATTTTTTTGATGCTTGAATATTTGGTTATATATTAAAAATAAATAATCAAATTAAAATAAAATAAATATTGGGGGCTCCGATACAATAAACGTGTCTTTTTTGCTCCATATTAATCACGGAAATAGAAACATCTTTTTTTCGTTTTCAAAGATGGTAGGTACGGAACCCTTCGTGCGCGAGTCCGACTTGCACTTGGCTGGTATTTCGTGTGGTATGGTATTTCACAAAGAAATCTATACAAGAATCTATATATAAAGCTGAAGAGTTTGTTTGTCTGAACGCGCTAATCTTAGAAACTAGGTACTGGTCTAAATTGAAAAATTATTTTTGCGTTGGGTAGCTCATTAATCCAGGAAGGCTTTAGGCTGTATAACATCACACTGCGTCTAAAAAAAGAAGAGTGTATTTAAAAAAGAAATATCGAAACCTACGCGGGTGAAACCACGAGGCGCAGCTAGTTAAACATACAGAATAGGTAAGAACATTTGCTAAATATTATTCAATCCACCCACTAAGTATCAAAATTATGAAGTAGTATAACTAAAATCGATCGCTACATTTGAATTTCAAATCTAGTTATGCAGGTAATAAAAAATAAAACTATTTTTATGAAGTCATAAAGTGCAGTCAGAACTCCCGCGCTACAATCCGTGATGTCATATTTCAAAGGAAATGAAATACTTTTTATTGCAGAATATCGCAGTAAAATGCTGGCAACACTGTACTGGTGAACCGTTGCGGATGATTCATTATTTAATATGATTTTAAGCAGAATTATTGATATTTTTCATGATTTATTTATATGCTCTTCACCACGTCGAGTTAAAATAAAAAAAACTGTTCTATTACAATTGTACCTTAGACTAAGTGGACTTTGTAACAGATGAAATACGAGAGCAATTATTTTAAATTTCCCGCACAGTTGAAATATCCTTGATTTATTGCGGTTATTGTCTACTGACGATTCAGGTCTGATCAGTCCTATATAAATGTATATATTATCCAGAAAAAACTATTTAAATTACCCAAACTGACCGTTTACTCCAGAAGCCCGCCCGTCAACCCCTGAAGGACCTTAAATATATCCAAAACCGTTTCATAATACACACTATTAACGTGGTTTGGGGAAAAATCTCAAGTTCCCCTTTTTCGCAATTTACCGTGAAGTTGGCCGATGGTGGCGGGTAGACGTTTATAGCCGGAGCCCTGCTTTATTGGACTATATATCCTGGGACCCTCAGCGAGCCCCTCGATTTTAACACCATATATAAAAAACATGTGTGATATTGGTTTAGTACCGTTTATACGACGCACGACGTCCTAACAGATATTTCACTGGATATTTTTTGACGATGAAGTTTTTAGGTTGAAAATGGGAAATACATCTTTGAACAATTGAAAATGACTAGTAACCTACCTATGAGATAAATTACCAACAGCTTTCAGTCATTTTGTAAAATTACATTTTGTCTTTGTAAAATTATAGGTAAGTATTTCTTATTGTTATTAGTTCGTATATTTGTGTTAAGCATACCATTCTGTTTGTGTTTATTTTCGTTATGTATATATCCTTTCTTGGTGCAGTTGCATTGAGGTTTTTACTTTCTATTTGATTTTTATTTCTTGTATGTTTATTTTATATCTATGTATTATATGTCTTTAAGTCTGTGCCTGCTGAATAAATGTATTTTCTTACATATAACAGCTAAACTAATCTCCAACCGATACACATGCTCATACAATATAGATTGCGCACATGTGATCCACACATACCAAATCATGAGGTAGTTATTAAAAACGGTGGATAATCCATACTAATATTATAAATGCGAAAGTAACTCTGTCTGTCTGTCTATCTGTTACGCTTTCCCGCCTAAACCTCTCAACCGTGTTTTATGAAATTTGGCACAGATAATCTTTAGACCCTAAGAAAGAACATAGGCTACCTTTTATCCCGGAAAAATTTTACATTCCCGAGGGAAATCTAAAAAGCGCGATATAACCGAACTCCACGCGGGCCAAGCCGCGGGCGGAAAGCTAGTCATTAATAATTTTCTATTAATCACACTTACCGTAACAGAAATACTTAAAGCTTAAATAGATTTTTTTTAGGTATGACACCCAGAATTTACAACAAAATACTAAAGCCAATAAGAGAAAAACGCGAACTAAAAGATTTTAAAAAGCATTTTTATGATTTCCTAGTTCAAAAGGCATATTATTCTATTAATGAATACCTAGAAGACAATGAAAGATATTTAGATAAATAAATATGTGGATTAATGTGTGTGCTATTAATTAATTTTAGTTGTGGTCAATTTTTATAAATATACATATTTTTATACTCATAAGATTGCAAAATCGTTATGTTTATTTTGGAATATTATAAGTTAGTTAAGTATTATTAGTTATAAGTTATCTTGTTATTTAAATTTTAGTTAATTTTAATTGTAACAAGTAGCTATTTACCTATTTCTTACTAATATTTGTACGCCGTTAACGGCAAAACATAGAGATCACCATAATTATTATAACACCTATTCTGTACTCACCTATGTTTTACAAATAAAAAAACTTTGACTTTGACTTTGACTTTGAGATACAATATTATAAAGTGAGATTTGTGATTCTGGATAATATTAGTGTACAATGTTAATAATTATGAACCATTAAATTTGAATGTGCTCAATTTTATGTAAGTAACTTATAATAGGTATACCTATGTATGTTTGTGCTCTACAATCATCATCATCAACTTTCTTTTTTATCGCCCCCCTGCTGGACACAGGCCTCCTCTCATACAGAGAAGGTTGCTCTACTATAGGTACACAAAAATCCGTTCAAAATGGCGCAACACCAATCGTATCAAAAACTCTTTTAAAGCCCTATTTCTATAACTACCAAAAGTAATCTTCAAAATAAAATATGTATTATGGAACACATTCAGGAACCCTTCTCACATCGAAAAAATAGTTCCTCCGGCTAAGCAAGCTTCAGGGAATAGGCTATTTTACAGAATAGATGTTTATAGCCAATCCGTGCTTGATTTATAGACTATTGGCCGTTGTTATTTGAGCGGTAAATGATGGTGTTACTTTAGTTTCTAAGGAATATTCGTTGAAATAATTCTTGAAGGGTGTTGTGTTAAATGAGATCAGGATTTCGTAGGAAATAACTCGTTTATCCGAACATTCAATTAGAGTTTAGTGTGATTAGTTTGTTTTCACAGAAAATTGAGTTACCTCTTATTAGTGTGCTTTTGAATGAGTTACACGAGAACTTGATAATTACTGAGAAAATACAAATTAATGGAGTTGAAAGCAATTACTAATTCACGATACGCTTTCTTATTAAAAAAGCTTTATTTTTACATACATAGGCTTGAGATGTCACACAGGGATACATGATATTGTAAACTGGTGGCCACTAAATGATCCTTATCAAAAAAGTATGGCAAATATGTACAACACGGGCTTTTTAATTGGTTAAAAGAGATTGTGTCATCCCAATATTCTATCTAGACCTCATTTCATAAAATATAAAATCACATAGAGTTTCAAAAAATGTCAACAAGCCCTAAATCAAAGATGTCATAAAATATGATCATATGTAAATAATAAATGGTCCATAGATGGTTCTGAGTCTTTCATAACAAGTCCCCAGGTACCTCAAAAATATAAATCCATGTTATACAAATATCATGCGTGGTTTCAGCAGGGTACTATACAAGTGTACAACTGGCAAGAGTATAAACATTCCGGCAAGGTTCGGTTCGGTGGGGCCGCAGGACTGTCGGGCACCATCGACCCGCGACACGTGCCGACAGCGTGACGGAAATTTTAACTGCTATGTTGACAAGCATGTGGAGATGTGGCAGAAGTATTGCTGAGCTAGCAATGTAGGTAAACGCTGAGATATACGGTGTATGCTTCCCCGTGAAGTTCCCATCTCCTTAACTGATGGGAAAGATGGCGTGCTCTACTAAAATTGTGTAATATTGCTTAGAATTATTAACTTACATACTCGAAACCCGAAGAATTCTAGTTAGGACTTAGGAGCGCCTGAAAGTTATTCCAAAGTGATCATGTATTGCCGAATCTTTTGCGAGTAAAAGTAAAGTATGCATGACACAGCTAAGTTGAAACGCTGCAGGTGTGGAATCTTATAACAGCACATCTACTAACAGGTACCTCTGTACGCCAATTTCAAACTACTTAAATTTTATTGAACACTGTCGTTATTGTGTCCTTTCTTAACCTTCTGCTGCTATACCCTTCTGTGGCGTATGCGGCACTCATAATCGTTAGTGGTCCCGTCGCAGACCTGCAGCCGGCGATACTTCGAAGGGAAATGTTTTCCATTTTCAAATATACTCCTGAAAATATCTCTTGAATATTTATTTACACTATCTTGATAGCATAAAAAAGTTTTACAGCGGGAAATGACATAGTTACTTTCTGTTACCGTAAATCATTATTCGTAGAGTCATTCCCAACGTATTATCATCCTATATCTGAAGATGTTGTCTTCTTCTCAGCTAAAACAACGTAAAGTTTCATGTGGGAGGAAGATTTTGGCGATGTATTTCGTCACTAATTACGTTCAAAAAGTGATATATCTCATTGTATGATAACCGATTTTTCATTATTATTATGTCCGAAGTCAACCCACTGATGCCACTGGTTTGTGACGTAGGCGAGTCATAATCGTTAGTGGCTGTACCACTGCTGCAGCCCGCGATATGTAGGAAGTTTTTAATGACGTCATCCGCTTGTGCCGAATGCCGCTACATTTCCGTCTCCTGTAGCAGTAGACAAGTAGTGATTATATTTAATTGTTTTATTAGTCTACTACCGCACACTACATCGTCAGGAATATTATAAATTCGGGGGATCACATTGCTGACAGAGATGTTCTGCTCAACGCTGGTCAAGCTCCACTCGACTCCAGGCATTAATTTAGTATTCGGGAACATTGATGGAGTTGCCGCATATTGAAAAAAACTGTGCTTGCATTCTATATATTCAATTTCTTAGTAATGTATAATTGCATAACATACGTGAGCACTATGAAATTTCACTACATATTATAAAACAAAGTCATTTTCTCTTTCCCCATGTCCCTTTGTATGATTAAATCTTTAAAACTACACAACGGATTTTGATGCGGTTTTTTTAATAGATAGAGAGATTAAAGACGAAGGTTTATATGTATAATAATATCCTATAAATTGTGGAGAAATCTATAATTTTTGAGGTTTCTAATGTGATGTCGTAAATAATTTCATTTTTCCGCATTTGCAGTAAACGCAGGCTGAACCAACCCTACGAGATTTATCAAAATAACTTACTTTCCGCCCGCAGCTTCGCCCTCGTGGATTTCGGATATATCGCGCTTTTTAGATTTCCCTCGGGAACATACATTTTTGCGAGATACAAAGTACCCTATTATTTAATCCGAACTTCTAACTGTACGTCTACAAAATTTCAAAGTAGTCGGTTAAGTAGTTACGGCGTGAAAGCGGAACAGACAAACAAACTCACTTTCCCATTTATAATATTAGTAAAGATGTACTTAATATTGTACACATTGAAAAGGTCTCCACAAAAGTCCGCGATGGAAATCCCACAGTAACATTTTTTCGTCATTTACTTTTTACGAGAAATACCGTCTAATTTTTGAAGCTATTTTAATCAATACAGCATTAATCCTTATCCAATTTAATACCTTAAATACATTGTTGATTAAATATAAATTTATATCGCCCTTTACAGCATATGATTTAAATTAATATTTTCGAAGATATCACTGATTTAAAAATTGCGGGGCGTCGCGTTTATGGCCTGACCGACTGGCCGGGAAGAGGCGGGTCAGCGGGCCGCTGTGTTTTTTATACAACGTTCACAGTTTTTCGGGTCGTTAGTAAAATATATAAATAAATTTTAACCAAACAACTACATAAATTGTATAAAATACAGTTACTTATATAAAATATAAAAACCATAAAAGCGTATAATATTGTTTCTAATGATTAATTATTATCTTATATGGAATTGCATGATTTAATTCCCCCATCTCCGTTCCACCAGCGGACGACCCGTCGTACGGCTGGTTTCCACCCTTACGTTGTTAACACCACTACGATCCGGACGAAGCGTTTCGCCTCCTCCTTTATACCGCGTACATTGAGGGACTGGAATAGTTTGCCAGCGGCGGTGTTTCCGTCGGACTACAATTTGAGTGTTTTCAAGGCTAGAGTGAATAGGCTCTTAATAAACTAGTGCGCTTTACCATCAACGACTGCGTCACTGCTTACCATCAGGCAGGATTGCGGTCAAGCACTAGTTTAAAATATAATAATAAAAAATATATATATATATATATAAAATTCTCGTGTCACAGTTTTCGTTCCGATACTCCTCCGAACGGCTTGACCGATTCTCATGAAATTTCGTATATACATTCGCTAGGCATGAGAACAGGTTTTTATCTACTTTTTATGTCAATATTATTTATGTTATTTTATCAATACTTTTTATGTTATTATTTATGCGGGCAAAACCGCGGGGCGCAGCTAGTTTATTTATATGTTTCCTTAAAAAGAGCGCCTTCATCCTCTCTTCTATTTAAAATAAAAATACTTTGCTGTGCCCGACAGGTTCCAAAATTGATTCTATATTTTAATATACCAACTATTATGTACACATAATGGAATGCAATCAAATAACCGTTGATATTGAGTATATTATTTACTGAGTACGTCTTTCATTGACTTGAATGTGCTGCTGGTTAGATCAATAATTAATTCCTTTCAAACTACCTATGTGTTTCAGTTGAATGGTGCTAATCCACGCGTCATGATAATGAACGGGCGCCATCAGTGGGGAGAACTCTTAGCAGCGATGGCTTATTTTAATTTCTCAATTGTTTTTATATGTTTCATAACTCTTTTGACGTATACATCTTTCTGCGTAATTCTCACATGTTTAAATCAACATGAATGGTGTAATCAAATATTTTGTAAAATAGTTATCACGTTTAATGTCTACGACCCCACTTTGAGTCGCAAATTGAATTTTATGTTCAGTCCACGCCTACTTTGGGAGTCGTGTTCCTCATACGTCTGTAGTAGCTTGTAACTCCGTTAGACTTGTGAATTAAGGTTTCAATTTGTTGTGGACGTATGGGGAAAAGCTCGTTATTTTTGTGCAAAAATTTGTACTAAAATTTATGTATTTATCAAAGTTGAAATTTAAAAGAAAAAAAAGTTGGACTTGGGGTGTGACTAACAAATTCCATTTGGACTGTGAACGTGTCATTTAAAATAGTGTCGGTGGTTTTTCTTGACCGTTTTTCTCCACAGGTATCTACGCTTTAAAATGGGCAATTAGCTTCATCTTATTGAGTGACTAATTCAAAAGTGTATGTAATCGATTTGCTTGAAACAAAGCTTTGATTTTAATTTCAACCCTAAAGCAGATATCTTTTTTTTTTTTTGGTTAAATCACTCTTTTCAAAACGGCAGACATCATCAAGGATCCAACATGACATATTGTATATAATATTCACTATCTAATTGTTTCGTTTCACTATTGATATTACTGCGGTTTTTGGGTGTATGTGGTGTATTTTTGTTCATGATTTATTATAGAATAAATCTATAAAACGTTCTACTTATTATTATTGGACTCACAAACAAAGTCATCGAGTATAACAATATAATGGAAATAAAGAGGATAGAGAACGAAATTTTTGATACCCATTTTCGATGACAATAGACGCATACCCCGAAGTCAAACGCCATTTTTTGACAAATTGTTGCCGTGACAATCTCAGTCCAGTTTAAACCAAACAAAAAATGTTACCAACTGAAAGTAGATATAATTTATACTAGCTGTTGCCAATGACTTCATCCGCTTCAATTTCTGTTATTGTAATCGCAATCAAGATGTTTTAAAGAGAATATATTATAAAGTACTTCTGAGTATATGATATATTTAGTTTTATTTTCTTGTGACAGAAGAATATACGGATTTTCTCTTCTCTTATCTTGACAACGCGACATATCCCTGTGTGAAAAGCAGTCTTGATGCAAATCGATTCCTACGTGTATGTTTGACTTGTGATTTATAAATGTTACGGCAAAAGATAACATTTATATTTAACGGAAAATTTAATCATTTTAGAATGAAATGATAAATCATTTGAAATCGATGGGTTTCGACGTATAAACACTGTTGGACCAACTGCTGGACCAGTCAGTACTATTGCAACGATCGTTATTGCGAAGAAATCTGACCTGAAGTCGGGTCCCGCTATATAAATTTGGTGGTTCAAGATTTCTAAATAAAAGTATTGGGGCACCTGTTTTTAATTTGAGGAAGTATGGCGGAGGGCCTCTAGTGTTATAATAATTGAGAAACTATTGTGGGTATTGGACCGCACCTTCTTGATCACTTACATTATTAATAGATGTGTAGGTAATAGGTATGTCTTTTGGAAGTTTAGTGACGAACTTATCGTTAATTTTATCGACGCTACTGTGTCTCGCCGTCAATATTGATTGCCCTTTGAGATCCATTGATAAAATGTATTTTCTATTTCGACGATATTTAGATAAACTTTCGATATTAAATCCTTAATGCTACTCATTCGATTGCCTAAATAGTTATCGAATTTAATTTCATTTTCAACATGAGGTATACTTACCCGTCTCCTATTAAAAGAAACTTGGAAGGAAATTTCTCCCCTCAAATGGGCTCTAATATTCCTAGATAGTTTTTAGGGTATTAACAAACTTACATAATGGAGAACTTTTAAGGCAAGATTTTACAATGGCTGCTGTTGTTCCCCGTAGTATTACCGGCAATGTTTATCGAAATTCCCCAGCAAACATAACAGTAATCCCACGCATGATCGCAGCGCACACAACCGAAGCCCCCAAAAAATGAATAATTTTCTGGCATTTCCAACAATTTTTACTGATACTTCGCTTCTACTGGTTGCAGCATAATGTTATATAACCGTTATCTTCGAGAAATTGACTATCCAATTTTTCAATTAAAACGAGTAAGATCCTGAAATTAGCGCGGTCAAACAAACGAACTACTCTTCAGCTTTATAAACATTAAAATAAAATAAATAATAATAAAAAAAAAAACGAAAACGAAAAAAAATAAGTAAAGATTATTTTCTTAGCTTTTTTTTTTGGTTATCATTAGAATTAATTAGAAAGCGTGAAATTAATATTGGTTTAGTTTCGAGTTATTTATTAAAAATATTGAAGTTTTAAATAATATTGATGCCTGGTGATGCATGATGTTTGGCGAAACCGTGGGTAGGACAGATCTGAGCAGTTGTGTTGCGATGTCTGCCGGGCACGATGCGTCAAATGTTGTTGTGTCGGGAGTTTGGTCGTGGAGGATCTCTATATCAATATCCATCTGGCATAGCATCGTTGGTCGTGTTGCTGGTTTTAACATTGGCATCACCTAGCTCAACTGCAGTATTCCTTCCTATTCATTCAGTTTTTTTGAGTTAATCAGCTCTTAATAAACTAGCGCGCTTTACAATCAACGATTGCATCATTGCTTACCATCAGGGATTGCGGTCAAACGAATAAATAAACAGATAAGATTTAAAGCGCCATCTTTCGTACTTCTTGGAACTAAGTACCTACCTACATCTTTAGTCTTTATGATTTTTTAATAGACCGTAGGTACGAATGTCTACATGAAAAATCGATGCTGAAGTAAAGTACTGAGAATGACAGTTCTGTTTCCCATAAACAAAACAAACAAGAAATTGTGACAATGATACTGACATATTGACATTTAACGTTAGGTTGCGTTTAAAACGAGTGGTTAGGTGATGTGGCGCGGGCGAATGGCGACATGATTCGGCACAAATCAATAAATGTTGTTTACCTAACTATAGAAGATTTGAAATCCGAAAGAAATCAAAGTATTTTTGTGTACTTTACTGTTCTCATAAAGTATAGAGTAAAACGATCTGAAATAACGTACAATACTCCATATAAAGTACGGGTGGCCACCCTACTCACGTGGTGGATTACTGTGTGAGCATTTTATAGGGCATTTTCAAAAAATAAGTACATAAATCATCTTATGTTTTAAGCATGACAAAGAAATGCTCATGTTAAGTAGCACATCAAATGCATAAAGAAGCACTTAATATAAACGTTAGACTTAATATAGGAATAAATATAGACGTTATTATGTTCTGTACGCATTTAAAAAGTAATTATCATAAACTTAACATTTATTGAACTAAAACTCTTTCCACTAACGACCAAACAGCGCTCTGAACTAAAACTAATCAACATAAATATAGCAATATACACATTATAAACAAAAACATAACATGGGTTCTCTTCTGTCTGCTATCTGCTAAACCTCCGCGACGGTTTTGATAAAGTCGCCATCGACTCGCCTGCTTCATTTGATATTCTAAAGCGTTTAATGTACACCATAAACATTAAGAGACAGGCCAGCCATATCAATAAGATATTCATACGGGTATATCAGTTATTTATGAAAACGATGATAACCGTACAAGCAGTATCGATTACACACCGGTTTTGAATATCGATTTAACTGTCATCAAGTCGCCTACGCAAGAATGATTTTATTAGAAACTATTTCTTTATACCTAATTGATATCAAATTATATCATTACATCAACTTCGAAACATAATACAATTATTAGTTTCCGAAATGTTTGTGTAATGATTGTTGTTAAAGTTAAATAAGATTCAAAACATTACTTTTAACGTCTGGAAACTGTCCAGTGTCCATTCAGTAAAACTGATCAATCAGTCAAAATGTTGTACTTTAAAATTATGCACTGGCATCGAATCAAAATGCCACGGCATCATTTCATCATCATCATCAGCCTCTACTCTTCCACTGCTGGACATATGCCTTTTCCATGGCACGCCAACAAGCTCGAGCCTGAGCAAAGATGGCTGGTAGTGGCTGGCGGACAGTTCTCCGCCATCCTTTTGGCCACCAGCCATCTTTTTGGTGTTGTCACTCCATCTCGCCCAAGGGCGACTTACGCTATGTTTACCGAGACGCGGTCTCCACTCGAGGACTCGTTTACCCCAACGGTTGTTGGTCCTACGGCATATGTGACCATTTACAGCATAGCAATTTATGTCGTTTTCCTACGCTGATATGCCTGTAAAAATTTAAATGCTGACCGAGACAGCATCCTCTTGCTATGCTATCTTGGTCTGCGTACGCTTTTAGGCCTCAAATTCGAAATCCAAGTACGAATAAAGTTTCAAATTGTGTGAAAACAAAAAAAAAAAAGATGATACTGTAAGAATACAAAGGAGAGACAGACACTTGGAATAGGCGCAGTTGTATTTTCAAAGTATTGAAAGGTAAGGCATAAAAGCGGCATGTCAAGTGTCACTAAATTTATATCTGCCCCCCAGTCTAATAAACACCCCATTATACCTATATCAGTCGCAGCTCAGCCCTGTTTTAGTTGCGGCTATAAAGTTTACGAGCGCTAGTGCTGTCCAAATAACGTTATTAAATAACCGTTATTTACCGGCATTAACCGCTATTTAACGATAATAACTCAAACAAGATGGCAACTTTTGACGGACGGTTAATTAGTGGTTGGGGTTAATTGTTTTCGTTAAAGCACTTTATTATAATAATATTATTTTCAGTAATCATGTTAAATAATTGCGGTTGAAGTTAATTTAATTTGTTAGGTAATTTTGTTATGGTTGAGATTTAATCATTGAATTTTATATATTTAACCTTACATTGAAGGTGAAGGTCGCGGGAAGCCGATGGATGCGGGCAGCACAGGACCGGTCATCGTGGAAAGCCTTGGGGGAGGCCTTTGTCCAGCAGTGGACATCTATAGGCTGAGGAAGAAGAAGAAGAAGAAGAAGAACCTTACATTTGCTTACTTTGTAAAGTAATTATCATCTGCCTAGCCTTTTTCTAGCTATGTTGTGGTTGGTTATCAATCTAACCAGTTGTTTACTTTATGAAATATTATATTAACTTTTTGTTAAGACTGTGTAGGACATATTTTATTCGTTTTTGTTTTATTATTTTTGTCATGCTCTGGAAGTTTGAGTAATTTATGTAGCCTACCCAAATGTCATTTAATTTTATTTAGTATTGTTCGTCGAATTCTTAAGCACCTTATGTTTTGAGTTCAGCTGCACAATTGCGGCAAATATGTGCACTAATTGAATAATTGAACATGTCGATTAAACCTGTGCGGTTGTTTTTTAAAAGACACCAAGGCTATGTCTGAACTTTAAAAAAAACTGTGACCTGAGTTTGTTTCCGCCTTTTTGAAGTATTCAGATGGGAAACACCAACCTCATATACTTTAAAAATATATCAATCATATTATAACTGTATTAATTCAGATCTACTTAAAAAATAAAATAGTTTATCATTTAATTTTGGAAGTTTTAGTAAAGGCGAAGACGTTTTACGTCAACCATGTTCATCTAAAAATATAGGTACTAAAGTTATAAAAGAAAAAGATACGGTTATAAAAATAGGAACCGATACCTTACCACATCGTTCAACCCTATGACTTCCGACTAAAACATGTCACATGGCCGCATGCCAATACACGCCCAATAAGCACAGTGTATCTGTCGGAAGTTCAACTCTTCATCCATAACCATTTGAACACCGCACAAATCCGGTATATCCATGGAATACTCCAGAAGACTTATGGTTAGACTAGTTGGCGGGTATACAATGGTCGTTGATGGGATAGAATGGTCTTTGATTGAACTATTGCAAGTTGGAGCCAAGAATTTGAAGTGAAGCCCATTCGTTCTGATATAGCTACAAGGTTCGCAAGAGCTCAAATGTTCTTAGATAGGGATGGCCGGATGGGGGGATATATCTAGGGTCGGCAGACTAAAGCACATAAGTCAAAATTTCCGATATTTTTTTTATAACGCCGTTGATATACGTTTTATTCAATACGCAAGCTGACTAAAGCACATAAGTCGCACTCAACTATTTCGTACCGAATCAGAGTTGCGGACTTTATCAACCAGTAACAATTCAATTACAATCAGATGAACAAAAGCACATAAGTTGACATATGTTAAAAGGAATACTTCAAGTGACTACTGGCTTGGTTCAAAAACTTTGACTTATGTGATTAGGAACTTCAAGTTCAAGCACTTTGTCATAAGAATGAAGGTACTTCAAAATAATTTATGGTCTAAACAGAAATTGAGAAGTGGGTCTAATCTTATGCATATAATTAGTTGTATAACAACTGTTGCTTTGTGAGTTTATTGTGAGTTTATTGTGAGTGCAATATTTATTAATATGAATGTCTAAAGGGGCAATAAATTTGTATAAATTTCGTCAGCGAGATAACCAGAAGCCGACGAATTAAAAAGGAGAAAAAGTATAAACGGAACTGAGGGCAGGCCTACAAACTTTACACGGCAAGAATATACCAGATCGAAGGTTAAAGAATTACCTGTGTGCAGGATGAAAAAGAGCGTATAACATAAACCGATAGCCATGCTATTTTTACAGAATATTTTAAAATGGGTTCATACGTAAAAATACAGAATGAAAACTTACAAATATTTTTTTCACCATTCACGGCAAATGTGATCCGGTATGGTGAGGGTGTTTAATAAAAACTTTAGACGAAACCTATAATTCCAAAAAAACAGTTGCTTTAAAAAAGAGCTCTTCGATAGGTGGTACTTAAACCGATGACAAACGCGGAAAAACTATTCCAAAACCTAAGATAACAGACAATAAACGACTGGAAATGAAGTCTCATGTCTTGTCATTGCCATCTTATGAAAGCCACTAACTATACAAGAAGGAGTACATCAAAGAAGTATTTTGCTAAGATCGCAATAATTCACCATTAATCAAAATCTGTAGCCAAGAATTTCACAAATTAGGACTTTCATTCGGAAAGTTTGTTACATGTATATGTGTCAAGATGAACAGGATAAAATCAATCTCATATCTCAACACGAAAATCATAAAGCCCTATCTGACGAAGTATATTCCATGAAAGACAGTGATACAGAAATTTGTAAAAATGATGACGCTTTACAGTTTTACACATTTGACTTGCAGACAACAGTGTTTGCCTACACCATCACTTACATCTTCAGTTGCCTTCTATAAGCGTCAGCGATGGACGTATAATTTGACTGTCCATGACAGCAAAACTGGCAAAGCTGTGTGCTATGTTTGGTACGAGATATTGGCAGCTCGTGGAGCTAGTCAAATAGCCTCATGTATCTACAAACACCTTGAAACTGGTGTACCTCGAAACATATCATTTTTTATTCGGATACATGCGGAGGGCAGAACAGGAACTCTCATGTTAGTTCTATGTGTTCACTTGGGTTTTGCAGAAGTCTCGAATAATTGAAACTATTGATCATAAGTTTATGGTTTCTGGTCTTAGCCATTTAGAAGTAGATACAGATCATGGCATTGTAGAAATGAAAAAAAAAAGAAAACTGATTGACAAATTGTTCACCTGTATGATTGAATATGTCCCTAAATAAATAAAGAGAAAAAAAAAATGATTGAATACAATTGATATGTTCCAGTAGCAAGAAGTTTACAGTAATAGAAATGAAACGTGATAAGCTCTTTTACTTTTCATCCCTTTTAAAAACTGCTTTGGTTTTGAGAAATAAAGATGCTGAGGGCCAGAGAAATGATATTAAGAGAAGAGAGAGAGGAAAGATATTAAGTGGCTGGAAAAAAGATGGCTACGGTATGAAAAAGAATTCGGCATCCTTCCTTCTAAGGATAAGCTGGATATAGATTCCATTTTTTTTTTGATTATACCTTTAAAAGAAGAGGTTCCAGTGTACCTGAAAACATCCTTGTTATATCCGGTCAACCTTTACCAATATCAATGGAGAAGAAAAATGATTTGATTTCGCTATAAGTCTTAATACCTGATGTTTTCCATGAGTTTTATTTAAATCTTCCCACATTAGAAAGTCTTCGTAATACTGATCCTGACATCTTAGAATCAGAGGGAGAACAAGGATTTTAAGTAAGATTTAATTAGTCATTAAGATATTGTATATTTAGTTAATATCACTACTTTTTAAAAATATGTCGAGTATCATCAATTTTATAAATGATTGCACTTTTTCACATAACTTATATTATTACAGTGTTCCTTATAACATAACTCATCTAAATATTAAACTACAATGTTTTCTTTGAAATACTAAATCTTAACTATGAATTATTATTATTTACTTACATAATTAAAATATATTGTTTAAAGATTTGCGCTTTCTTAATTTTTAAACAGTTTTTTTTGTTTCCTGAAAAGTTCGCAGTTTTGACTTAAGTGGTTTAGTTTGCCGACCCTAGATATTACGTCGTATGTATTTTGAACTCTTGGCTGGTGTAGTTACTTATGGATTTTTTATTTACAATCGTTCTTGAAAGAATCACTTCTATTCCCTAAGTCTGGTCATTGAAGGAGACTGTTAACTTCATCTTTTTTTCTAGAATTTCCTTTCTCTTAGGGACTCGTCAAAGGTCATGTTTGGATATTAGTAGGTATTTACCTCAGTCATTAGTTTTTCTAACTGAAAAGATAGCTGTGCTGCCGGGGAGTCCCTTGCGCCACATCTCTCCCTGCAAAAGCACTAAGAAGTGTTGAAGGACGGTAGTTTTGCGGGACTATCTTATGTAATTATAACGTTCAAAACAATACTCAATGTTCTGACTTTGATTTCGTATGAGTAGGTATAATCCAAAAGTTATATCCAGAAGAATTAGTATCGCTAAGATATTGAAGAAGTATTTTTAAACTTTGCCATTTTCTTTACATCTTTTCATCTGGCTCAAGCTCATAATAATAAAGTGGTTTTGAGGACGATATACATATGTATGTTAATTAACAAATATGTTATATATCTATCTCTCTTATGTATTGATTGCCTATGTCATAACTCATTGACAATCTACCACTACAATTTCATTATTTGTAATGCAATGACTTTTCTCTTAATTAAACAATTGGACAAAGCAGCTCGGGAACAAGTTGCGACAAGATAACACTAGCACTAACCCGCGGTCGGTTACGTTTACTATATATACATAACTACATAAGCACATCCATAGATCCCTCGAGGGTGAAAGCGCTGCAACAATATAACACTCGGATTAAACTCCCTGTCCCATGGAGGTGTCTGGGAGAGAAACTTTCTGAACGCGTTTAGATAACTACTGTTTTATTCAAAGATAACAATGGTATGTTTTAAGTCTTCATTAAATACCTTTATGAAAAAATATTATGGCGTTGTCTGCTTCACTATTGTTTCACCAAAACTAAATTGTAGACTAAATTGTAGTTTACAAAACGTTTCGTATACTTTTTTTTATGAATAACTTATTCCGCAACTGTTTTATTATACAGCGTGGCGCCATAATGGTGACATTAAATTAACACACGAGTAGTGCTAGTGCCCATTAATCATATGACATTTGCTATTTTAAAATAACTCGAAAAAAAAATTTTTTTTTTCAAACAAAATAAATAATTATATTATTTATTTTGTTTGAAAAAAAAATTTTTTTTTTCGAGTTATTTTAAAATAGCAAATGTCATATGATTAATGGGCACTAGCACTACTCGTGTGTTAATTTAATGTCACCATTATGGCGCCACGCTGTATATATACTCGATGTAAAAAAAAATAATAATTTAACAAATGCTTCGCATGATATTTTTAATTAGGTAATAAAATTTTATATTAGGTACCTAATATTAAGATTGTTTTGAAAAAGTAACGTTTATACGACTTATTAATAATACTTATATAAAATAACATAGATACTAGGTTAGGCAAGATAAGAGTTGGCATATACAATTTTGAAAAAGCTTTCCTCTAACGTTGTTATCGATAATTTATCTTAAGCTTATGATAATCTTTCCAAAATATAATCCTACATGGTTGCTATTTCCATTTGTGTCAAATAATTTACAGGCAACAGAATTCCTTTAAAACTACTAAAGTAATTTATTTCCGTATAATTTATTCGTTACTGATGCAGGGGGTCGCATTTTTCTGACACGCCCTTCTGCTGTGCCCAGGGCGGGAGAAATCTTTTTTAGGGTTCCGAGTAAACTAGAAACCCTTATAGTTTCGCCAAGTCTGTATGTCTATTCATCCGCGGATATCCTCAGTGGCCATTAGCACTAAATAGCTAAAATATGGTCATAGTCACATGAAGTCCACTGCTGGACATAGGCCTCCCCAAGGATTTCCAAAAAGAACGGTTAGACGCGGCCTGCATTATTGGATAACTGATAAGATTACAAAACATGTTTTTGCCAATCGTTTTAATTCGTTCGTTGATTCGTAGTATAATGCTCATTGAATAGCAAAACCTACAACATGAAGGGATCGGATCGATTTAATCGTATTATCGACGTCAACTTTTAAACATAACGTTACACTGTGCTGCGTTCAGATCAGAAAATATGTGCTCAAAAACAGGCGCAACTGTAAAACCACATGAATGGTCGAAAACTGATAATATTCTGTTCTGTCTTTAAAGTGGATCTACGCTAGATAGCCTGGCTTTTAATTCTTTCTGTAATTATGACATTCAAACAATATCCCAACCAGGTGCACAAATTAACTCACAAGTTAAAACAGCATAACTTTGTGTAATTAGTATGCATTGTGGAACGTATGCCTTATCTAGAGAACAATGCACTCGTAACACTGTTCATATTATTTTGGGAGCTAGTTACTGCACCACGGTATGTTCGCGTAGTTTTGGTAACTTTGTTTAAGAATGGAGCAGAAATAGCCGCTTTTGGCAAACAATGTTAGTGCACTTTACTGAGAGCTGATACTAAATTTATCTAGTTGTGTTAAATATATTTGTACACCCAGCTCCAGAGAAATCTCACCTCCTAAGAGCGATATGTTTTGATAAGTGTATACGACGATGTTACGTGCGCGCCATCTCTGTGACATCAATGAAGTTATCATTCATGTCGATTATATACATATAAAACTAGCGGCTGCCAGCGACTTCGTTTGCGTGGAGTTAGTTATGCTCCGCTTCTATTGGTCGCAGCGTGATGTTATATAGCCTAAAGCCTTCCTGGATTAATAGGATATATAACGTAAAAAGAGTTTTTCAAATCGAACTAGTAGTTCCTGAGATTAGCACGTTCAAACAAACAAACTCTTCAGCTTTATAGATTAGTATAGATAGATAGTGAAGAAGGTTGAGGGTAAGCCTATAATTTTATTGAGTAAAACATGACGTCACAAAATAGAAAGTGAAGGTTACCCACTCCGTTATTAGTATAGGCTTGACCCCACAAGTTTCTAGTTAAGTTTTTATATGTAGCTACTTAATTGTTTTTTGTAAAGTTTTGAAAAATCTCGAAATATATAAATTGTTGTTCTGTTTGTTTCAAAGGTGGGTAACATATTGGTTCTCTTGAGATATCATCAAAACTAAATTATCAGTTTTATCAGTAAATAAATATTTATTAATCTAAATTGGATTAATATATTAATACCATAAGAATATTAAATAATACTAAGGATAGATGATTTATAAACATAACGATGAATTTCACCACTTTGATAAGCATCTGAATGGCGCAGCGGTATAACAGCTTGGCTTGTGAGTATAAGGAACCACGTTCGATTCTTTCTTAAGCTGAACAATTTTATTAATTTATAATATTCTATTGTGGGTACATAGAACTTTCTAAAAAAGAAATATGTTTTTGGAACAAATTTGGAAGTTTCAATCATCTATAGGTAGGATGCACGAAGTAGGTAAATACCAAGATGAGATGGATATTACCTAGCGGTCACTATTTTTGTTTCTAGTTAGAAAATCTTAGCAGTTTTATTGATGTCTCAGAGATGGCGCGCACGTAAATATCGTAGGGGGGTAAGATTTCTCTGGAGCTGTATGTACAGAAACAATCTGCTGATAGTTTCAACATTTTTGATATTCATTACCTAACTCTGATGCTGATCCAGCTCCACAGGAGCTAAACTTAGCATCTAAGACCATTGTTGGAGCTACTGAACAGTGGTAGAAACTATATTTGCATAAATTCAATAGAACACGTGTGAGTACTATATACTTGTAAAATAACTATTTACGGAGTACTTCTTTCATTGACTTGAATGTTGAGACTATGTCACGCTGTCCTCGATGTCTCGCTGGTGGCAGCGTGTGTGTTAGGTTAGATCAATAATTCCCTTCGACATACTTGCGCTGAATGGTGCTAATCCAAACGTCATGTTAATAAAAAGGCGATGTCAGTGGGGACTGGTCATCTCTATAGCTGCGACGAGTTATTTTAATTTTTGAATTGTTTTAATGTTTTCTTTAAAGGATGCTTATAATTAGTTGATTTAAACATTAATAATGATAATTATATTATGAAATATAAAACTTTAAAATAATGTATACCTACTTATAGTGATTCAGGAATATGGCAGGCGCTCTATGTAAAATGCTGGTATTCAGCTGCATCCGGTTAGATTGGAAGCTGACCTCAGAATATAGTTGTGAACGGCAGGTGGTAGGGTTTCAGGAATAAATTATCAATCAGGACTGAGGAGATCCGCAGAAGAACAAGAGTAACCGACATAGCCCGAAGAATTTCAACACTAAAGTGGCAGTGGGCACATTGCTCGATGGGGCCGACGGGTTCCCGAGTGGCGACCACGCACCGGAAGACGCAGCGTGGGTAAGCCCCCGACAAGGTTGCGGGAAACCGCTGGAAGCGGGAGGCGTCGGACCGGTCGTCGTGGAGATCCTTGAGGGAGACCTATGTCCAGCAGTGGACCTCTTTCGGCTGAAATGATAATGATAATGAATAAATCATCATCAATCTGGAATAAAAAATCTTTCTAATATAATATCTCCAAATAACTTTGACAAATATAGTAATAACAAAACTATACAATCTGCTTTTCTTCTCTATTTTGAGCTTAAGATAAGTTTTCACTATTCCGCAAGACGTCAATACGACTGTTCAATATACTTTTATAAGTTTAGCCACAAAAAGATTGTTCACCTCAGAAAATACATTTACTAGATAAGTCCTAAAATAGTAAATAATATTTTGTTTTATTGCTAAGCGCTATTGCGCTTCAATAAACCTTTGTTTAGTCCTCCAAGCGACCTCTGAAGTGTAACTTGCAGGTAATCGCCACATCTGCGAGACTGCTACAGTTTTATTATCGTCTATTGTTTCTAATGGCCTTTAATAAAATTGTATAGAATGATGAATGGACCGATCTGTCTGTGTGCAAGTGTTATCTTACTTGAGTCATTGTAAAGCTAAGACTAGATCAGTGGAAATTTAATATACTGAAAACTTGATTTGCCGATTTGATAGTTGTATGAATGAAGTAGATTTTTAGTCCATCAAATAAACGTAATTTAGGTATAGAAGTAGGAAAGGTACTTTTTAAGGTATTCGACACGGATATTACACAACAACTTACAGTAATCACGATATTGTTAATAAGCATAGATTACATGAAAGAATCTAGCTTCGCGTAGCGAATGAAGCGTTTACACACTAGAATATAAGCATTATCTTTCAGGCCACCACACAATAATTAAGTTTCTCATTTCGACTATTTTATTACTCTCGGCGTCCACACATAACTCCTACGTCACACGGTGATTTAAACTCTTATTTCATTCGAGCACTCGACTCCACCAACTTTTACGACTCAGTTTCCGCTGCACCGTGATGTTCTGATTTTTACAATTCATGTATCACAAGCTTTACAACCGAAACTCAGAATAGCGCAAAACTAAGCAACCTCTTCGAAACTTCACTGAACTAATTCTAAACCTAATTTGCTTCAGTATAAGGTGGATATTTGTATATTTTCTTGAAATTTAATTTAAAACTGCGGTGAGCACTTATATCTCGAGGGATTTAGCGTCAAATTGGATTGCTTTTCTACAAGTTGTGCATTTGCATAAGGACAAAAGATGTTAACGCTATTGGTCGGGTGTGTTTGTACGTTGCAACTTACAGACAGTGGATAATATGTGAAGCTTTTTCTCGAATTTTAGATCATAAGGGAGTATGCAGCTTAAGCTACACTGGCGGTGATAACCACTCTCTGTGAGGAGTGGCTAGAGAGGCGCCATGGCGCCACCTTCCGCCCGACGCATATCCTCAAACGGATATCGATATTAAGGAAAGTTCTAGTTCCGATGATCTATCGTCCGGTTCTAGTGCAGGGTTCATGATTCAGATCGAGAGTGCATGACAGGCCGTCACTTCCTTCTGCGAATCAGTACATCACACACATCCCTTTCCACCACAGGAGACGCCCTCGTGTTAGGAGACAAACACGAACGCTTGGCCACCGTGGGCACGGGCTTGCGGACGACGAGCAATTGTACCACGCCGGCCGATAAGAATAAGTTCTGTTATACGAGCCTCAAAGAGATTTCAGCTCATCGTGACCAGTTGTTCGAATGGGATACCTTGGCCACTGGTGCACAGGCAATTCTTGGAACACGAGTGGGTGTCAGTAACTGATACGCCCTTCCACTCCGCCCAGAGCGGGAGAGGCTATTTGGTGATTTCCCATCCAGAAAAGATAGTATGCAGATTTTAGTTAAGTAGCCAAAAAGAAACTAAATCCAATAATATCACCTAAAATATCATTTGTAGTAACATAAAAGCTCCACAAAACAGCCTTATGTTTTTATCTCATATGGTCAGCAAAAATGTTAAACAGCAGTTATTTTAAATATTAAGTACAAAATATATTTTGTACCAGCACATTCACAAAAACATTTGGAAAATGTTTCACAAATTATCAAAGTGGAAAATCTGCGACTGCATTTTTATCGTTAAAATACTCTTAAAACGTTCAAAACATTCCGACATTATAAAACGGTTTAAGAGCTAAGCTTTAAATAATATCACCATGTATTGATGCAATGAAAAATATATTATAATTGTGTGAAACTAGAGCTCATTTTGGTATGGAAATAAAAGTATTTACAAGGAAAGCAATGCATGTTGCGCCGAATGAAATATTGAAAATTCCGCGGGACGTGTGTGCAAAACCACTGAAACTCGTTTTATAGCAATTTTGATCCTTCTCCTTTTGGGTATAAGGAACATTTTTGAGGTACTAAATGTATTATAAAATACGTTTTGTACGTGTTTCTGCAACTGGCTTTGACACTTTGTCGCGATGTTATTCAGTCTTCGCGTTAAAAGACCTTCCACACACACTGTGTATCGCTTTAATATATAATCACACACATAATGTAGGCAACGTTTATAATGTATATCCAATCCGTTACAAAACTATCCAAAAGAGGATGATTGAAGACTATATTCTTTACGTGTTTTAAGTTTTCAGAGTTTTGAAAAGGTAGATAAAACTAGCTCCTATTCACAAAACGACTTTTAAACTGCATTTGTTATTTATTTTCCAAAAATATAAATAAATATGAGCTTATTTAAAAGTAACTTTATTTCCCATACGATAAAGTTAAGTTTACGCTACAACCTCGAAGATTTTTAGAAGTTTCACATCGGTGCTAGTCACTCTAATTGTCATTAAAATTAAAATGAAGTTATTTTAATTGAATTAACATCTATTTGAATAGACTTGTCACTTAGGCCTAATAGGTAGGTAGGTCTGTCCTCTAATCCATACTTACTATACTGATATTATAAATGCGATAGTAACTCTGTCTGTCTGTCTGTCTGTCTGTTACGCTTTCCCGCTTAAACCTCTCAACCGATGTTGATGAAATTTGGCACAGGCAATCTTTTGACCCTGAGAAAGAACATAGGCTACCTTTTATCCCGGAAAAAAATGATGTTCCCGAGGGAAATCTAAAACGCGCGATATAACCGAACTCCACGCGGGCGAAGCCGCGGGCGGAAAGCTAATTGCCTATAAGTTTCGGAGTCAGTGTAGGTTGTACAATCAATCTTGTTACTATTTCAAATTACAAACCCGTGTAAAGGTTTCCTCCTACCTACAGAAAATCCTGAAGAAACTTACTGTACGTTTCATAACTTCTGCTACAAACCGCGGCGACTCCAACGTCCCGTCTAGCAACGTCTTTAGATTTAAAAAATATTAGTGTACGCCATGACACCCACTGTCATATTACTGGCACGTTACTAAACGTTAACAAATTGCATGGTTAATGTGATTTGTTAGCGACAGAAACGCAGTGACGCGTGTACATTGCTGCTTTTCGTTGATAAATGGTATTACATTGCGTTATTAATGTCGACGTGTAGCTGTGAATTGTATATTTGTCGGATGCCTTTGACTTAATTTCTGTGATTATCTGGATTCTTATCTTATACGGTGTTTGGAATATCTAGTATTAGAATGAAGAACTTTGATATTTACTAAGCAATCTAATTCCTCGTTTCATAATGAGGTCATCATCATCAACCCTTTAATCGTCCCACTGCTGGGCACAGGTCTCCTCTCACACAGAGAAGGATTGAGCGTAATCACCACGCTTGCTCAATGCGGGTTGGCGATTTCAGACTTAAAGTCCAGGTTTCCTCAAGATGTTTTCCTTCACCTACAGTCATTGATGTCCAAGATATACTTAGAAAGTACATATAACTTTAGAAAAGTTACATTGGTACTTGCCTGACCTGGAATCGAACCCGCGCACTTATACTTGAGAGGCTGGTGTTTTAACCACTAGGCCACCACGACATTTTTAATAATGAGGTGGTTGGTGCCAATTGGCCATATGCTCGGATTTTTCAAGTCACTCGTGTACTTAAACTCCCACTACTCGAACTATTCGTGAGCATTATTCGTGATCTAGGTTGCCCGTCAATATGATGACACAAAGAAAGTAGCATTTCTTATCGGTATTTATCGGAAACTAAAATACATTGAACTATTAAGAAATAAAAATTACAAAATACTAGCTGCGCGCCGTGGTTTCATCCGCGTAGGTGTCGATATGTTTTTCTTATGTGTACCGCTCCTATCGGCCGCAGCGTGATGTTATATAGCCTAAAGCCTTCCTAGATTAGTGGGCTATCCAACACAAAAAAAAACGGATCGGGCCAGTAGTTCCTGAGATTAGCGGGTTCAAACAAACAAACAAACTGTTCAGCTTTATATATTAGTATAGATTTACATACAATGAACGTATGTAATGTAATGTAGGTATATATATTTATTTGTATCCATTACTGTTGCGCTTTTCTGATTATCTTCCATGACACCAGTTACTTATCCCCAGTTCAAGCAAAATATTTGTCGAAAAATCTAATCAAATAAAGTTTTAGTTATAGAGCGATAAATCTAAACATTTCCCAAAACTGTAACGGAAAAATAGAAAGTGAACATCCTCGCGAGCCCGCGACCTATGTTGGGGTCAATTTATTTCATAAAATAAAACTTTTTACACGCGAATATCGGGACACAAGTTTAGTTGCATGAGTTTATATACATAGTCATTTTAGTTTATGTAGGTACAACATATATTGAGCATCACACTGGGTAAGAAAGCCGTAGCGTTTTTTGTTTTTCAGGAAGTTTTGAGAAACTTTGCTGAATCGGAAACGTGACGCTCAATAGGAAGATAAATAATGATGTAGAAGGTAAAAAAATTAATATTTTAATATTTTTCGGTTCACAAGTGGCGTTACTTAACTGTAAGCATGTCTTTTTCGAACTTATCGACGTAACACAAATGAACTGTGGTGATTGCAAAAGAAATATGAAACGTAAAAGCTCTACAGACACGCACGTACACAGACACAAGCAGTCAGACAGAGAAAGGCAGAGAATGAAAGAAAATTGCGCATAGTGACATCACAACAAAATAAATCAACCTTAAAAATATTAAACAAACAATATAATGATAAAAGCGCCTCTCGCCAGCTCAAGCACAAGGCGTTTCATCTGATGCTGATTTTCAGCCGCAATCCACGTAGATTCAAGTTTCGCGACGAATTCTAAAATAAATAAGCTTCTGATTTTGTGTCAATACCCATTAAGAATCATTTCTATTTACACAAGAAAATATTGCAGGTTTTTAAAATCGTAACGTTATTTTGTCTCGGTCCGCACTACATAAGGCTGGTCTCTTGAGAGTTTAAGCTAAGTGTATGGAGATTGTGTAACCGAAGCGGCTGCGCTCGACGACGTTCAGCACTGCAGCACGACACAGCTGGACCTAATACAAAACACTGTTGTTTCGTTGTATTACACGAATTGCGTCGATTAATGTTTCATGTTTATTGTTAACTAGCTGTACACCATCATGTTGCACTACCACGTAGGAACCTCATATGCGTCACCAGAACACATTAGCAAAGTTTCATCATAATCTAATCAGTGGTTTCGAAAGGCATACTAAAACATTGATTTTTAATTATATCAATAAAAGATTACCTAATTAAAAGGGAAGATTTGTGAATATCGAATTTACGTTGCGTATTAAAACAATTGGGTTGCATCCTTAAAAATAATTTAATGTCCATCAGATAGATTTATAAAAAATATTAAACACGTATTTTTACCCGACTACGGCAAAGCAAAAGGAGGGTTATGATTTTGACAGGCTATGTATGTATGTATGTATGTATGTATGTATGTATGTATGTATGTATGTATGTATGTATGTATGTATGTATGTATGTATGTATGTTCATCTGTTCCCTCGTAAC
This sequence comes from Sesamia nonagrioides, assembly GCA_017933935.1. Taxonomy (NCBI): domain Eukaryota; kingdom Metazoa; phylum Arthropoda; class Insecta; order Lepidoptera; family Noctuidae; genus Sesamia; species Sesamia nonagrioides. The sequence goes on along the minus strand of JADWQK010000586.1, from coordinate 894,451 downwards.
TTCTAAAGTACTTATCAGAATTCGACAAATGATATATCATTAGAAGCGTCTTAATTGTCCGCTGGTTATAGGCTATATGGGGTTTCACAAAATTTACTGTGGCGCCCTCTAGCGGACAAAACATACAGAGTAAAAACTAAAGTTAAGATAAATATGCCGTGTTTGGTATCATTTGAAAGCTCTTTACTTGTACATTTTGAATATATATATATTGCTAGCATTTGCGTGCGACTTTATCTGTATTCATGGGCTGGTTGCATATAATTCACATCTTTTCGTTCATAGCTTCTTTACTACTTATCAGAATAAGACCACTGCAGTACCATTAGAAGGGTCTTGATATTCTGTTACTTATGAGCTATAAAGCTTGTCACCAAATTTAGTATTGCGCCCTCTAGCGGACAAAATGTTCTATGTTAATATAAAATTAAAATAAATATACCGTGTTTGGTATCACGTGAAAGAGCTTCACGAGTGCTTTATGCTTGTACATAATTACAAGAATGCTTTAATGATGTTAAATATGAGCGATAAGAGTAAAGCGCAGATCACGGGAACTGTGAATCGCTTTATGCAATGTAGAGCAGTGTGAACATTATTAGAATATGTAATACACTAATGAAAACGACATAAGCTGGGAGTAACTCGACGCGGTGAAGGCGGAGACAGTTTTATAACTGGCTAAATCTCCCATAAAAAGGCCTCTGCACTATATGCCTTCGGGCTTATGTTGTTATATGTGCGTGTAGATGTAATATGTCAAGTACATAGTTTTTAGTTCATCAGTTTAACTTTTGTTAATAATATGCGCCACAAATACACTTTAACACCAAAATAGTACAAATAAAAAAAACAAGATTTTCAGAATACTGAACTGAACAAAGTTGCTAATGTAGTTGCAAGTAAATGGACACAGTAGTAATGTCATACAATACTATTCTGAAGTATGCAATATTCACTATGTAGAGATAAATTTTCATGTTTGGAAAGGCGTAGTCACACGTTGTCAAGGTGCTACGGTAGGTAGTATATGTAACGTGTGACTACGCCTTTCCAAACATGAAAATTTATCTCTACATAGTGAATATTGCAGACTTCAGAATAGTATTGTATGACATTACTACTGTGTCCATTTACTTGCAACTACATTAGCAACTTTGTTCAGTTCAGTATTCTGAAAATCTTGTTTTATACTTTTTCAGCGTCGTTTTTTGTCGTAGTTGGGTTTTAGTTTTTTAACTTTATTTTTTTATTTTTCCTTTCATTCAAATAGTTAGGAAGATATATTGAATTGAAGTGTCGCACGACGTCACGCCGTGGTACAAAATATTCCACGGCGTGACGCAATTAGCCCCCACTCCGTAACTTTAATACGCTATATCTCAGTGGTTTTTGGTAATTTCGGCAAAATTAAAAATATGGGTCTTCATTTTTTTATTGTCTATAAGACGGACTAATTATTTTTTTGATTTTCATACCTTGGATACATCCCTATTAAATTTTATAACGTAAGTATATTAGTATATTGTACAATATTTCTATTACTTTTAATCAATCAGTTCATTAATATATTTTAGTCAAATCGGTTTATTTATATTACGTTTTATTTATATTAGGGTTTATTTATATTACCGTTTATTAAATAAACCGATTGAATAAAACACCGTGTGCGCTGTTTTGTCATATTTAAAACTACTAAGTGCCACATTCACACAATCATATAGTCCATATTTCTTTGATCTTCCCTTACTGTTATGTATAGTCATCGATATTCATACTCATATGCCATGACAACCAATTAATACACAAATTTTCAATTTCTGGTTACATTAAAAAAACATCAAATACAAAAATTCATAGTGCTTATCATCAAAAGATACACTACACTATTGTACTAATTGGTCGTTCAAAAATTCGTTTGTAGTACGTACATTTTGTCAGTTAATAATTTAGTACGAGCTTTTCTAAATTATGAACTGACAACTTGTGTAGCGGGCGCAGGGCGGCCGTGCCGAGGACTGTCTTGTGTCATTTTGATGTTAAAAAGTGCTGAAACTCAACCTTATTTAAATAAATGACTTTTGTTTTTTTTTATAATAACATGTTTTATGTCTTCAGCAATTTAATGAGTCAGTTTAGACGCTGTACCAAAAAACGTTTTCGCATTAACGTGGTTTGTACAAACCCACACAGAAAATAAATCATTCATATTATACTGTTATATAAAGTATTACTTTATACTATTAAATTATAAAGAAGAAAGATTTGTTTATTTACATTGAATAGGCGCCGAAACTCCAGGAGCGATTTGAAAAATGCTTTCACCATTAGAATCTTAGATTACCTGTCAGGATGAACATAGGCTATAACATATGTATAAAAAAATTAAAGTATGAAAACTTCGTTAATATTACCCAATGTGGGAAAAAAAAGTCGTTATATGGCGTATGCTGAGGAAGTTATGGACAATAGAGCATTCATTCTGTCCTTTTTTTCTGAATTAGAAAGAAAAAGATAAATTACGCTTAGTTTGTGAAAAAGAGAATTGGGGCCAATATTATTCTTACTTTTATATTAATTATCAAAAGAAATTGTTTAGTATTGAAGAATATTTCAATGGTGTTGATTAGGTTTTGAATTATTGAAATCGGACATTAAATTCAAAAGACATTTGAAAGAAAAAACACACCACCCCACCGATATATTTAAATATATATATATATATACAATATGTAAAGAAAACCCTGTCCGACCCATAAGGATAATAAAGGTTAGGTAAACACTTGACCAAATATAATATAAAATTTTACATAATCATCATAGTAACAATACTAATGAATTTTGAAATAATCCTTTTTTCCCGGGAATTAATTCCAATTTCCCCGAAATTTGGTAATTTTTAAAAAAGTGACAACACCGGTATTATTATAAGCGAATAGCGACGCGACCACGTCACAGGTGCCGCGTACCCTGCCAACCGCCGCCCGCGGAATGGGGTTGCTTACCGCACATGTATTAAGTTATCTCTTTTTGCGAAATAATATTTATTGTTTTAGGGGTTTTTTTTTTAAGTTTTGCCTGTCTTTGTGGGCATTATTAGAATCAGTTATCGATACCTAACAATACCTTCACGGATCGGACAGGGTTTTCTTTACATATTGTATATATATATATATATATATCCTTAAAGTTTTCCTGATTTATGTTATACCATCATAGTTTATTTTCTTTGATTTGAACATTTTTTCAAACACTATCTACACTTAGAAAAAAAGATCGAAAGTATGTTAACATTTATAGTTCCAAGGGGATTAGCAAAACTAAGTCATATTGTAGAAATTTTATCGGGTAATTCAGATTTTTTTGCAAGTCTGAGAGTAAGTAGGTACGTGTCGCAATCTCGGGCTAGAGAATCTAGCGCCGAACGTTCAGTTTGTCTTGCAGAGCAAAATGAGAAATCGTCATATAGCTGTACGAACGACTGTCAAGAGTCGACTGGCACTGGTCACTGGCAACCTCTTGCAGAAAATAGAGCAAGGAACTCGCAAACGTGGCAAGGAAATGTAGCGCTGATCGTTCACTTCGTTTTATAGAACAAAATGCGAGATCGTCACAGCTATACGAACGACATCGACAGTTGTCCGCTGAGCTCTATCAATGCTCCAGGTGTCCACTTTGCTGAATGGCGCAGAGCTAAATAGACAACCGCCGATAACAATCAGGATACGCCATAGAGTTTTAGCTCATAGTAATAGATAGGCATTCAATTAGGGTCCTCAAATTTAATATGCTCATCAAAACTGTACCCAAAATCAGAGCAATGAACAAACCTTGCCGTAAATCTATACTAATATATAAAGCTGAAGAGTTTGTTTGTTTGTTTGTTAGAACGCGCTAATCTCAAGAACTACTGGTCCGATTTCTAAAATTCGTTTTACATTGTATAGCTCATTAATCCAGAAAGGCTTAAGGGTATATAACATCACGTTGCTACCAATAGGAGCGGAGCATAACTAACTCCACACGAACGAAGTCGCTGGCGGCCGCTAGTGTTGCATAAAATGGACGAAAGAGGTATGGTATGTGCTGCGCGTTTGAAAAAGATATTCTTCCTAAGACTGAGGAGCCACCAGAAACACTAAAATAAATCATTTTTTGAAGAACAACGTATGCGAATACGTAGCCTTTTTAACCGACTTCAAAAAGGAGGAGGTTACTCAATTCGACCGTATATATGCTTTTTTTTTTTTTTTTTTTTATCTTTGTTCGCGCATAACTTCGTCGTTTATGAACCGATTTTAATAATTATTTTTCTGTTAAAAAGAAGACGTTCCCAAGGTGGTCCCATGATAAGGATATCAGGGTTTGATGGTGGAAGACCAGAGAAAAAAGGGAAACTTTCAAAAATTGTAGGGGCGACTAGTGCATTTCTTAGCATTTTCATTAAGTATTTTAAAGCACTACAATTTAATAAAGGTCTGGAGTAGATCTGATGATGGAGCCGGGAGACAGTCGAAGGAACTCCTCAACAATTCACAGCAGCTACCTTGTGTTTGGGCTCGATTAATTTGTATTGATAAGAACTTTACACCTAGATGGGTTGTGACTGTCATAAGAGCTCTGATGATGAAGACAAAGGCCAGTTCCGGGAACTCCTCAACGGTTTACAGTAGCTACTTTGTGGTTGGACTTCATTCATTTATATTGATGAGACCTTTGCACCCATTGGGTTAAAATAATGGTCTGCAGTAAATTTGATGATGAAGACCATAGGCAGTTGAGGGAATACTTACGGGTAAAAATTAAAGTAAACAAAATTACGTCGTTTTCCAACTATATTTGCGTCAGCTTCCAGTCTGACCGGATGCAACTGAATACATAGTACTTTTAACAACTAAAAGTGTAAAATAAAAACTTTTTTACAAAAAAACAACCGACTTCCAAAAACCACTACAAAGTGAAAAATAACTAATTTCGGAAGTCGGTGTCAAAAACGAATATACAAAACCAAAGACACCGACTTCCGAAATTAGTTATTTTTCACTTTGTAGTGGTTTTTGGAAGTCGGTTGTTTTTTTGTAAAAAAGTTTTTTTTTAGATGAGTTTTTTGGGACGAAAGAAAGACTTGCAGATATATTTTATATCAGACGCTGACTAACTATAATTGAGATCAAAGATGGCCCCTAAGTTATAACTAGATTTGATAAACAAAAAACGAGTAAAGAATTACACGTCGCAAAAATAAAATACATAAACAACAGAAAAAAAATACAAATAAAATGGAAACATAAAAAACAAATAAAACATATAAGATACATTCATATCGGATACATTTTGAACCCTCATTTGTGCATTACCATGTTGTTGTAAAGGTCTTCTGTTATTTCTTTTTCTTTTATTACTATTAATATTTTTAACTTTACTTGCAATTACAGAATAGGCTACTTAAAATTGGTGCCTGCATCCTGTTATAATATTAATGTTATGGAACTCTAAGTCCATATGTATCTAATTGAATTGTAATCATTGATTTGTAAGTGACTGTTTGTTTCCTAAATAAAATAAGATTATGGTAAAAAGAGAAAGGATGACTCTTAATTATGGTTTATTTAAAAAAATCTACCCAGGCGAAGCCGGGACCTTTTGGTAGAATTTTATAATAATGCCTATTAATGCCAATCAATATTATTCTTATTCTCAATATTAAAACAATGGCTGAAACTGCTCTAAGCAAGGTCACTTAGGCAAAACGTGCTATGTTCCTTTTTTTTTAATAATTATAAACTAGTGCTTGACTGCAATCCCGCCTGATGGTAACCAGTGATGCAATCGTTGATGGTAAAGCGCACTAGTTTATTAAGCCTATTCACTTAAAAAACTTAGAAATAGGAAGATGCAATGTCAAACCCAAGACCAACACAACCAAACGATGCTGCGCTAGAGGGAAATTGATCTGGAGACTCTCCACGACCAAACTCCCGACACAACAACATTCGGCGCATCGTATCCGCCACACAACGCAACACAACTGCTCAGACGCGTCCTCCGTACGGCTTCACCAGACATCATGCCGGAACACGACGAATCGCTTGGCGGCAAGACTTTGTCTGGTGGGTGGTAACTTCTGCCGGCAGCCCATGTTATGGCCTACCACCGAGAAAATCTTTCGCTATCAGACGAAACAATTTTTCCCCTATGGATTTTGCCAGTCTATAATTGGATAATACATTAATTACTGTGTAGGGTGGTGCATTAAAACCTACTTATTGAGAGCTGAGAGAGCTCAAAGAGCCGTACTAAAGGTTATGTGCAAAAAGTCGTAAAGATATCCAACTAAGCAACTCTATGAATACTGTGGGGTCCTAACAGTTGTCTAACTGTTCATTCTACAATCGGCCCTCAGGACTCATAGAACCATGCCCAAATCAAACCCAAAAAAGCGCACTAATATCCCATCTGGCTTTAAGCATAAAACTTCTATTGCCCAACATTTTACGTTTTATATTACGTAAGTTTATAATATCCAATTATTATAGACTTACTATATTCACAGAATCACTACACTCCCCCCCACACACGCACACACGCACATACACACACCCACACACACACATTTCCACACACCACAACACATACATATGTATATAAACATGCATGTCTGCTGTCTCTCACTTTTGCGTTACTTGGGATAATTTTAATTTCAATTTTTATTCTGTACAACTGTTACTTTAATTCACTGACACTGTTTTTCTCATGTCCTTATGAAAATTGTTTACAGAATCCATTTGGCTGAACCCTATCTTTTAAAAGATAGAGTCTACTATTGCATAGTAATTATAAACTTCCTTTCGTATAACTGTGTAAAGTGCTATGTGTTTTTTGTGAAATAATTTTATCAAACCAATTTTGGTTTGATAAATTTGATTGAAATTATCAGGGCATTATTGATTTTGAAATATCTATATAAGTCGAAATATCTGTCTTGTGTTGCGTAAGCATCACTTAGACGACGCAGTCTAGACTCTGAAGCTACTAGCTTTTCTAACATAATTTCAAAATCGCATGTCACATATACATAATTATAAAGAAACATAGATAGTGTATACTTGTGCTATACCCCCGTCTTCATTAAACCTTAGGAGTATAGACTAGCATATTCATCACAAGATATATCTTCCACAAAAATCTGCAATCCCTTACTACAATAAATTATGAAAAGGAACATCTTTCATATCGTATCACTTAATATTAGCTACTGATGACTCATAATATCAAACGTGTTTGTGTCCCCTTTAACGAATAAGCATCGCACATTTGATATTATAAATGATAGATACTTTCCGTGTCTGTCTGTATGACTACGTTATTCATATTAACTACGCGATATAAAGAAACCTGAAAGTTCCGAATATATAATAATAATATTCATCTTCAACATAATAAAAAAGTCAGAATATTTTGTGAAGTTTTTAAAGCTGTCTGGAGCAGGGATAAGTCGCTAGTATTCATATAAATTGAGTCGTAAAAAGCATTTCTCAGATCGACAAATCATTGGGGCACTGGCTCATTACTCTCAAGTTGACAGACGAATTTATAAGGGCGGCCATCTTGTGTACACATCTCATTTGTCAGGGAGTCTCGTAAATCCTTTCAGTGTATCGCAGCTCCAGCCAAAGCTGGTGCTGATGTTTTTGAAGTTTATTTTACTGTGGTAATGGTTCATTAGGTTGGTTTTAAAATAGTATGGGTGACTATTAGTTTATAAGTCATTTATTAATTTGAGATTGCGACCTCCGCCGCCCATCGTATAATTTATATTATACGATTATTTATCTTTATTAAAGGGTATACTAAAAAGTATTAATAAGTATCAATGATTAAATAAATGCCAATAATGTTGATAAATAAAATTAAATATAATAAAGAGCGAGCCGTAATAAGACTGGACATTAAAAATAATTATATTTATTTAGAATTACACATTTTGCTAAATTAATTAATTATAAAACGCAATACTAACAACAAAAAACATAAAAAGAAACACATTCAAATATTAAAATATAAAATAAAGTGAAAACCATTATTTCAATATATAATACAAAAGGCCAATTATTCGAATTTAAAACATTCAAAATCCAGTCTCATTTCGGCGACAAACAAATGTCAGAAACTTGTCATTTATAAATAAATGTATAGAGATTTGAAGTATTAATTGATTGAGACTGTGAACGTTCTTAAAATTACGAGAAATACCCGTCAGGTGTCAATATACACGCAACTTTGTCAACAAAAACAGGGAATGTAATTTTTGCTGTTCCAAAATATCGTAAATGCTTTGTTGACAAGTAAGGATTATATTTTTTTCACTTGTTCTTAACGATGATCAATGGTATAATTATGCCAAGTTTACCGGCCAAAATAAAATATGTAAAGTTTCGAAGTCTATTCGTATTTATTGCGTATATACTCGCAGGACAATATAAATTTGTTTGTCTTTTGTTTTTTTTTTAACGTTTTCCCACTCTATACTATGTGCATATATATATTTTTTGTTAAAGTTTCCTATGCTACAAATTGACCACAGTTTAACAGTATACAATGAAATAAAGATAACTAACAATTCAGATTCAATAATTTTATTTCCGATAAAATATAGAAATATCCATATAATGTTAATAAAAATAAAGCTTAGGTAGCTTATACTATTAGTAATAAATACCTGTTAAGACGTTACTGACTTAAATTTGATTAGACTCATACATCCGAGTATGAGGAGCTTTGTTCATAAATAAACAAGCCCTGAGTAAAATCGATTCACGAAGTTGTTACCATATAATTCAAACATATGAACATATGCACCCAAATATAACACAAGCAGTAATTAACATATTTTTACAAAATCAAACGTCGGGTTAAATCATTTATTCGCTCGTTTACCTTATAACATGTCTATATGCCAAATAGCCCCTGGTTTACCCGAGCACACGGGTATACCCGGGTTGGGTTGCGCCCGGTTAACCGTGACCGGACTCAAAACACAGTTCTTTGTTGGTATAAATTTATTGAGCGCATAATTCCATGCGCACTGGTTTCCTTGGCTTAATTGTTCGGTTTATATAAATCAAAAATGAAATGGAATGCAACAAATTGGACCGTATGTATAATGCTTTGCCAGTCAAAATTATTTATTGATTCCATGGCAGCATTTCACCGAATAAATACATATTGACTAAAGATAAAGATAACGATAATTTTATTTTGCAAACATGGGTAAAAAAGATGACAAAAAATAAATGTATGTGTCGATGGTAGGCCATAACATCGGCTGCCGACAGAAGTTACCACCCACCAGACAAAGTCTTGCCGCCAAGCGATTCGTCGTGTTCCGGCATAATGTCTGGCCAAGCCGTACGGAGGACGGTCCTGAGGAGTTGTGTCGCGATGTGTGGCGGGGACGATGCGCCAAATGTTGTTGTGTCGGGAGTTTGGTCGTGGAACTCTCCAGATCAATCTCCCTCTAGCGCAGCATCGTTTGGTCGTGTTGGTCTTGGGTTTAACATTGCATCACCTCGCTCAACTGCCGTCATCCTCCCTATTCCTAAGTTTTTTAAGTGAATAGGCCTAATAAACTAGTGCGCTTTACCATCAACGATTGCATCACTGCTTACCATCAGGCGGGATTGCAGTCAAGCACTAGTTTAAAAATATAAAAAATATGTAATAAAAAATATATAATACATATATATATATATATGTAATGACAGCTTCAGTCTTGTTTTACCATTTAGGCATGCAATTTTTTTTTAATTCAACTTATAGCTAGAAAGTTTAGAAAAATAGTTCAAAAGTACATTATTCTAACTTAAAAGAAAAATATTTTTCAGTAATGTACGTTTTCACGAAAGCATTTTATACGCTAACTAACTGCGCCCCGCGGGCTCATCCGCGTAGGTTTCGAGATATTTTTTATATGTTCCGTTCCTATTGGTCGCAGCGTGATGTTATATAGCCTAAAGCCTACCTAGATTAATGGGACCAGTAGTTCCTCGGAGTGCGTTCATATAAACAAACTCTTCAGCTTTATATATTAGTATAGATTAGAGGAAAATGAAAACTGATTGATTGCCAAAAATAACACACTACCACACTACACTATCTGTCTACTGTGACACTATACTGAGTGTTGTAACTGATCGGTGAGTGTTTCCCGTATTGCAGAGGAGGGTGTGGCTTCATGTTAGTATTTCAATTAGTTTGCTAATACTAACATTAGTTTTATAAGTCTATTGTTACTAACAAATTAAGGACGTGGTCTAAAATAAATCTATAATATTATGATTGTATAAGGTATAATAGAAATACTGCATTAGATAAGTGTTCAATTTTATCAGATAAAACATCAAACCTAGTACACTAGAACAAAAGGCATAAGTATTTTGCTTCAATAGTTTGAACATAGAACCTTTAACAACAGTAAAATCAACACAGTGGAACTAAATAGTCAATAAAACAGCGAAAATATAAATAAACCCAACGAGACTTGTTTAGGCAAAACATTGAACTAAGTTTTCAAAAGTAATGCAATAACGAAACGTACCTATAACGCCCCATGTAACAATTATGGACGCCTCCCCCCTCCCCCGCGTTGTAAGTATATTAGAAGGCATAACAGTTATGGAGAGTAGAAGTTGTGGTGCAATTTCTCCAAGGAGCGTACTGGGTGAGGGATTAGGGAACGAGAGGTCGCGGGTGAACAGACAATACAATACTGTATTTTGTAGTAACAGACTGTATTTTTTTAAAATAAATAAATTATTACTTCACATTCTGTCTGCCAACTAACTAGCATATGTTAAAAACAGACATGACAGAGGAAGAATCAAGAAAAACTTTGAGCTGTAAGAAAGACTAAAGTTTCAAATAAGATTGACCTATTGAAGAAATTGTATAAACAACGTATGTAATTTTTCAATTTATAAATTTACTATTTGTATTTTCATACAGAAAACTTAAAATCATCAACGTTTCGTTCGGAGCAGACTAGGTTACAGAAAGCATGGTTCAAGAAATAATTTACACTGATTTTTGAGGCGGGGGTTGCGCGCGCGGCTTTTCGGTTAAATGGACAAAACACTCGCGTTAAACTTTGCTTTAATCATCACCAAAATATTTATTATTAGTAACAGCAATACGCTTGTAAAAGGTAAAACTATTACAACAATTTCTGTTCAAACATTTCAAGTAAATGAACATGATTGTAAAATTTATTTGGATTAACAAATACAGATAATATCTACACAACCGGAATCATTTAGTTCAGTTTATACACTCGTTTGCAATTTAATCGGTGTTGAAATAAAATTATCATAACATAATTTACTGTTGCGTTCCAAAACAGTTTAATGTTTGCAGTTTACACCTGCTCTGCTTATAAACCAGCAATATTAAATTATATATCTGTATTAATTATCAACTAATTGCATTTAACATTTCATAATTTTGCCAACAACATATCATGAACGGTCCACTGAAATGTTTTATCTAGTTGAAGACATTGATGTTAATAATTTATTAGTATTTCAATACGAAAATGATTTAATTTATATATCTTAACAATTGTGTGTTCGCTTCAGTGCACTTTCTGAAGTCGCGGCCCTATTCTGAAGCTCGTCGGAGCTCGTGAAGGCTTCTTTAATTCCGGTCCATGGCGCCTCAGATAAGAAGTAGATCGAAGTAACTTTCCAATGCGAGAACTTCAAACAATTAAGCCTTTATTTCGCGCTTCCAACAATGAGAAGTAATTAGCGGAGTGCTTGACGATTCCGACATTTTTTTACGAACGGAACTTTTCCAAATACCCTTCCATTGTTCGGAAATTTTCATCAAACTCCGCGCTGACCCCGGGGAATCTTATTAACCGAGCGACGCTTCAATGTTTTATTGAACCTATTGAATCTATAGCACGCAGGCTTGACGGAAACAACCAATATGCCGTAGATAACAAATCTTTGAAGCAATTTAAAGGGCCATTTTTAATATCCGCTCGAGGTCAACATCCTTCCCGTCGCACGGCCCTGCGCGTGGCCGCTGCTCTATGTATCATATTAAATTGAATAAAGGTTGATTTGTGGGCCTGAAAGAACGTTTTCAATACTCCTTATTGAACCATTATGTCTAATGGCTGTGACAATAGGGCATTACAAATTTGTCTCGTCGGGCTTAAACCTGGTGCCATAGGGGCACAAGAGGAGGATTGATGTCAGAAGACAATGTAGATCTTATTTTTATCATGTGAAGGTTGATTTTCGGGTAGATCCAAGAGGTCACCAATTGAAATTTATCAGCGGATATTGTAAAATGGTCGTAGTTAGTCGGCACAATGCGTCGGTAGGCATCGACGGCGTGCGGCACGCTTGTGGCCCCCGGTTGTGTTTGGGACTGTACTAAAATTAATTTGGGTACACTCCACAGCTTATGATATTACGTTGGAAGCGATTGAGGTGTAATTAAACCTCAAAATGAAGCAACCAAGCAAGCAGTAAACCCGGAACACAAAGTAACGAAAAACCGCCGCTGTTGTGTCAAATTTTAACGCTGGGTATTAATATTTTACACGAGTCTTTAGGGTAACTTTTGTTGTACACAATGCGTAGCCGCATACTGGTAGATATCTAATATTCATGATAGGATATTAAATTAATTTAAAAAAATGCATCGTGTTTGAAGCCACTAACCTGGTGGACAAATGCAGTCTCCTACATCTCGCTGTTTCCGTGAAAGCTCCGGTCCTGCACTCAGGACTGGCTCCTCCACCCTTCCTGCTGGTCCTCTGCTGAGCTCCTCGAACTGCTTCTCCAACACTATCACACGTTGCTCCAGTGTGTGCTGCCTGTACAGCCCGTAGCCACAAATGACAAAAAAGAATAAACAACAACACCATAGCACTACAATGTTCAGGACATTTTTGTCACCGTCCTGTCTGAAATTTGGATTAGCCATTTTTGGATGAATGATTAATGATGGCTAAGGATCATTGTCAAGACCGATATGGCCGTGAGGTCAGACGTGTGTGGATCAATTGGCTCGTGTGGTCTGTTGCTCGGTAGGCCGGTGGGTTGGCACTGGGGCCTCCGCGCGCTCCCGCGGGAAAGGAAGTGGCCCGTCCATCGTTAACTGCCCTTCTAGTTGTGTCGATTACCGCTCGAGTACCCTAACAGTAGCAACTATCAAACTTTGATGGACGTGTTACATTGTGTGTTCCGGATGCTGAGGTTTGTGATTGTTGCAATGATGTGTTGAATTATTCATGTATCATATTGGACAGATTATACGCCGCATGTAGCGATGCATATTATAGAACAACGTGTAATATAATGTCAATATTGGAATAGAAAGTTTTTTAGCAATCTAACTGTATTACTAAGAACTGGTACTAACAAGAGATGCCTAAGTTATAACTACGGTAGTATATAATATAATTAGTACAAAAAGGTAGGCTTGTACATTAAAAATAAATTGGCGAACAAGAAAGAGCACTTTACCAATACATTATTCCGATACTGAAATCTTGAAATTGATTCAAATTAAATGGAGCCACCTTTACCCACGGAGTGTGAATAATTAAATAATTGATTCATTTAATTACAGACAATTTGTAACATTTACATCTCTTACATAATTTGAATAAATATTAAATGAAAAAAAAACGAATGAAAATCTGGGTTTAAGGAAACAAACAAATAAATACTGGTGATCCTCTTCATCAGAAAACTTTCGTTGTATTCTCAGAAGACATTCCGCACCCGAGTTCAAGGTTCGCGGCCATCGTAATATCTTCAAGAGTACTAAACAAACCGCACGCAGCCACCCTTTATGACCGCAGTAAACATTAATGTCATATAAAATCAGAAATCTTCGGCTCCATTACCATGACAATAAGCAGTAACTAAACAATTTGCATATATATTGCATATAAATTGTTCTTCAATCGCGTCGCCAGCAATTAAGGGTATTTTCTGGGTCCTGTTTTACATTGCGGCTAATGTAGTAATGTCCCGGGGTGACACTGATAAAAATGTAAATGTTGAAGCTAATCTACGGGTCCTATTAGTTTTACCAACTGTCAGGGGACTAGAAATTTTTCATCTCCCCCGCTGTGAATAAATCTTTCGAATCTAGAAGACGGTGTAAGGATCCCCCTTTCTGTCCTGATAGTGTTTGCAAGTGATAAATGGTACGGCGACAGGTGAATCTCTGTGCGTTTAGGATGGCCCAATCTTGGATTGTGGATTTGGGTGTGAAATATGGAAGTGGAGATGATAAAACGTTCTTGAGATGGATGCGATTTTCGGGTATCGACTGATATTGATGACGTTTTTATTGCAATAAGGTAATATTAGGTTATTAGCAAACATATCGTCAACTTTGCGAGAGCTAAATATTTCATAAAAGTGAATTAGTATTGTCTAATTCACTTTTATTAAATATTTTTCTGTTTGCGTTGTTAGATTTTAAACCTCATGGTTTTTCTTTTTCTTTAACAGTCTCAGAACCTAAAAGATTTAAGAAATTAAATATTTTAGATTTCTGAGCCAAACATTCTTCAAATTCTTTAGTGACTCTGCGATTCATTACTTAAAAAGTGCGTCCAAAAACTGTCGACATTTAAAACGAAACAAACTTAAAGAATTTCCCAGATCCAGTAACAACAGACCGTTTGCGATCCAGACATTATAGTAGCACATTACCCCGGTAGTAACGCGACACGCACTGCAGGTTGTCTCTAAACATGCCTCTAACAAGGGTAAATTAAAATTCCTTTCCCGTTTTATACGCAGTGGGGTCACCCTTGTTTTAAGGCAAATATCTCCGCAGAAAACGTTGGTGTTACGACCCAATGCCTTGAGAACTAAATCCAATGTTCTTTTTGTATACGCCGGAAGGCCGATTTACGTGTTGGAACAGCAATGTATGCTGAATCAAGCTATGAAGTTGGTATTAAAAATCACCTGCGTTGACAAAGCGTGAGGTGTACATGTAATTTATGGGTTACCTGGGACGCCACGGGAAACAAGATTTTATTACACACTTGTTTAATTTCCTAAACATCTACGAAGGTTTATGTATATAATTAAGCATGGTGTTAATTAAGTAAGGGGCAGCACCTTACGCGGGGTGGTTGACCGGGGATTCCGCAAATCTTAAAGTTAAGGAGTTAACGACGCAAGTCTTAAAGTTCGTTATAAATAGAGGTTGTTACTTCATTGTAACAACCCAGCATAGTCTTTGCCAAAGAGGTGCTTGGAACTGTGATTTCGATCGTTTCTTTTTTTTTTTTTTGATAAATGATTTTTAAGTAGGTTTATACAAACACTTTTACACATCTGTTACTATTCAAAACTATGTAGATAACGTCGGCGTTTCCTATCTAACTAATCTTAGAAGACAACAAACTCGGAGGTTGTCTTTTAAAGACTTAGAAATAATTTTGGTTAGATCACATGAAAACAGTCGATGTCTGAAATGGTTTTAATGTATGTGTAAGTAATGGTACCGAATGGTATGAGGAAAAAACAAACAGATTGAAAGGACATCTCCAGACAGTGCATGCATTGCTGGGTTCATGAGCTCAAAGATTCAACGAACAACACCAAAGAAAACGCGTGGTTTAAAATATAGTTAACAGCATTTTTTTAAAGAAGACATATGTATATTATATAATATATAGTATATCAGCACTAATCTTACCCAATAATAAATGAATTATATTTATTAATCCAGAATCTTTTGACATTGTAGTTAAAACTGTTTGACATTATATTAAAAACTGTTTTGACATTGTATCTAAAACTGTTTAACATTATATTTAAAATTGTTTGGCACTATATTTAAATATCGCTTGAAATGCAAATGATTAATTCTTAATTGTTTATATTTCTGCGTAAATCACATTCAACATAATAAAACTGTTTTATAAATAAGTAAATGAGGACCATGATGATGAATGTTTTATTATACCAAGAATATCAATAATATTAAAATTCCTTTATAATTCTTGTTTACTTTTAAATATTTGTATATTTTGAGGGTACCATACCAACACACACATGCCTACATCACACACACTACACTTACATATTATATAATATTTTGATGGTTCCAGGCCAACACACGCATACTTACATCACACGCAACACACTCATATATTAGATGTATAATATTTTGATGGTACCATACCAACACAGACATGCCTACATCACACACACACTACATACACATATTATATAATATTTTGATGGTACCACACCAACACACACATCCCTACATCACACACCACATTCGCATATTAGGTGTTTAATATTTTGATGGTACCATACCAATACACACATGCCTACATCACATACACTACACTCACATATTATGTAATATTTTGATGGTACTCTACCAACACACACATGCCTACATCTCACACACTACACTCACGTATCATATAATATTTTGATGGTATAAGATCAACACACACATACTTACATCACACGCACCACACTCACTTAGTAACAGGTGTATAATATTTTGATGGTACCATACTAACACACATATGCCTACATCACACACACTATTACTTACATATTATATAATATTTTGATGGTACCAGACTAACACACACATACTTACATCACACGCACCACACTCACTTATTAGATGTATAACATTTTGATGGTACCATACCAACACACACATGCCTACATCACACACACTACACTCATATATTATATAATATTTTGATGGTACCAGGGCGCATTACCTATGTATACAATATGTAAAGAAAACCCTGTCCGATCCGTGAAGGTATTGTTGGGTATCGATAACTGATTCTACTAATGTCTACAAAGCCGGGCTAAATGCAAATAGCATTTTATTATTAAAACGTGCTTTCAAAATTACCTCTTATTTATTTTCTTTCTCATAATGTACAGTCGATGTAAACTGGAGGAGTATATGGAGTTTTACATGAGTTGGCGCAGAAAATTTATTTTTTATAGGTTGATTACATTAATCAATTTTTTTGGTTGTTTTTCAATTATATTCATTACAATATCATTCATATACCATTTTAATATACATTTTTTAACAATAGAAGCAATCTCTAGCTATAATGTTATGTTCATGACAATTAATGAAAACATATCATCACACATCACCTCACACATCAAACACACACCACACACACCCCACATCATCTTTCCTGCCAGTTAAATTGTTATTTTTATCCTATTGACAGGACATATATAATTTTATTTTATTTCAAAAAAGTGAAACAAATTAGAGCAAGAAAAGCAACACATTTGAATAAAAGTAATCTTCAAAGGCATTTCGTAAATCACACAAAAAATAACAAAACGGAAAGGGCAAAAAGGCACAGAATCTAACAAGCTTCATTCAAAAATTCAATTAAGCACTTTTAAGGGAGGGACCGAGACACGGATAATGAGTTACAAACGCCAGAGAGCAAGTTCCAACCGATCCGATTTAAAAAGAGAAAAAACGGATCCTGGTTAATCGGCATTAGCTGGTCTGGTGAGCACGGCGGACACCTGTAGTACTGTATACGTGTGTGATTGGTAGGTGTGCATGTGACGCTGAAATAGTTAATTGATCCTTTTGGTGAAATGTGTTGTGATTCAAGTGATAGTGAAAACCTAGCAGTTGTAACCAAAGTTAAATTGGATTATTAAAATGTTTGATTATTATATGAAATAGAGTCTGTAGGTATTTGATTGAATAGCTCGACATATATTGTAATTGGATTTTCCTATATGTAAAATTCACTTTCTCCTCCGCTATTCTTTTCTGATTAATTTCGTTGCGGGACCCAAGACAGTTGAATCGTTTCTCCGGGACTCGTCGAGCTTCATTGCTCGGCGTTTTTCTGGCGGTCTCCACTGCTGATTCTGGCTTTCAGGATTTGTAGTGGGTGGGAAATGTGTGGCAGGTTTTGCCTATATGTAAAATTCAGTGGCATGAATTTTATGTTGTGTTATTTCAAATAGTATAACGATTGCCGATATTTCATGCAAATGATTCTTAGTCATGAACAAGAAAAGGCTTTCCAGTTGTTGAGAACAGTAATCGTTAACAGTATCAAACTGCTTTTTGTCGTTACTAATTCATTTTATATTAATAGTAATAACCGTACCAAGAAACCCAACACAAAATAACGAGTCCAATTAATATTTCCGTCAGAATCTTAAAACAGTTTCACCCACGCGAATTTCGGTCGTTGCAAAACTACATGTAAATCAAAATGTACGTTGTTTTAATATGAATTTATGGCATGTTAATGGCGCTTGTAATTCCTGTAACGACAGCCAGAGTGCTGGCATTAATCTAGTCCAATTGTGAGTTATTGTGGCCTGGACTAGCTGCTAATTGACTAGGTACCGCGATACCTAGGAGGAGCTGTAGGTAGTGTGTTGTCTCTGTACTGGAGCTCTGCTACATAAGCTATTGTAACGATATCTAGTTAAGTTAATTTGTTAATTTAACCTTATATTAGTTTTATAAGTTTCTAGACATTCTCATAAGAACTCATTTTGTTGTGTTTATAGTTCCAGTCCCAATGGGTGCCATGGAATGGTGCGTAGGTCTGTTTGTGCCTATCTAGTGAGCAGTATCTCAAGAACTATGTTAAGTAGACAATTTTTGACTGATTTTCTAGTACCGCAATAATATCACAGTCTAGAGGCATCGGGATTATGCATGAGCATCACCGGAACCCCTACTTTTAATTAATGAGAAGGTACCCCAAATAATTCCAAAGAATTTAAGAACTTTACAGGATATGACGTACTATGTTTTATCATTGTGTCTACAGATATTTATTTAGTATATTTTTTATTCAGTAGTTATTCCTCATTTTCGGGGATGAATTATGTTATGATAATTAATCCCTGAAAATGAGGACTTCCCGAGGGATGACGTACAATTTGTTTTGTCGTCCCATACGGTTTATTATTAATATTATAAATAATAACAATTCTTACTATCATTATCCTTATGATAACATTTAGCTTCTAAGTTAACATGTGCATATTCGTTTGCAATAGTTATATTACCTTGTTTTAAAGGACACACAGCGCCATCAATCACCGAACTGGTATGAAGCTAACAATGTTTTTATTTTCCCTCGGGAATATCAATTTTTCTGGATTAAAAGTACCCTATTATTTAATCCGGACTTCTAACTTCAAATCAATCGGTTCAGTAGTGACGGCGTGAAAGCGGAAAAAACAAACAAAGAAACTCACTTTGTCATTTCATCCAAATCCTTTCAGCTGTTTTAGTGTGATAAACGAACTTTCATTCTCATTTTTGCTAATATTAGTTAAGATAAAATATAAAACTTCTCCTTCACAGATGAAAATTGTTTTATTTTTGCGTTTTTGCCTTGTGATACGTATCTCATATGTGAGCCCAAGAATATGTGACCTGTGTCGTCTGTTTTTTTTAGCAACATGCTCTGTTGATTTTCTAGTAAATGCACTTATCCCTCATACTTAGCTACTACTGAAGCCTGCAAAATTTCAATTCCTGTGATTCCTATTTGATTTGATTTAATTTAACAACTTCACATACGTTACGTTAGATAATTTTATTTTGCGGCAACCATGAAATACAAAAATGCCCAGTACTGGTTAATGGCAACAGCCGGTGTCGATGAGATAAAAAAACACGAAATAAGAAATGAAATTATATAACTCCTAATTAAAATTGCTTTCAGCTATAAACTTACTGCTCTGCCTTTATCAGCCTCAAGAACGAAAGTTGTTTTTTTACAAATTCGGAAGGAAATCCATATGCCAATAACAACATCACAATGCCTTAGTGAATCGATTTATTGTGACGTCAGAACCTCCTAATGCTCTAAGTGCTTTCTACACAATTAGAAACAGTTATCTGACGAAAACTAGTCGCTTCATAGCTTTTAGCCAATACTCTGTGAATATAATTGCCTTTAGAAGTAATGTCTCAATCATTTGACTGATTTATTAGAAATTGTATCAATCTATTCCCTCTAATGGTACACCAGAGGGTATAATTAAATTTAAATGTGATTTTAACTTGAGATTTATTGCCTGAATTTATTCCAGTATTGCCAGCAAACCGGTCTTCGTAGGATGAGATGGATTCGACGATAGCTTTTGTCTGAGATATAATGTGACTAAGAATCACATTAATTACACTTTATGGAAAAAACCGATCAACTAAGAATTAAAAACTCTAAAGCATATGAAATCTTCTAACACGTACTTGGAAATAGCCTGTCCTACCCGCGGCAGTTCAAACATGCCTGTACATAATTTGTTTATTTGAAATATTTGCTTTGAGTTTTCTCCCAGCATTGATTGGTACGCCATAGGCTGATTATGCTACAGGGATGGGACGCAGAAGGCACTGATAGCTTACGAAAGAGCTCTGCTCAGGCCGCCGACACCACTGACCTTCAGTAGTAGGGTGCAGGCAGTAAAATACCCATCCGCCCTAGTGATGCCATGCTTTCGTATAATAATATGGGGAAATGGAAAGACAAAGTTAGTTAATTAATTTCTTAATTCACGGATTCTACTGGTATTCTTGGATCGTGGTTTACACTTAAAACACCCATATTAATTAATGAAGGGCGATTTAGATTGGTAGTGTTATAACTTTCTGTCTTCGAAGAGTGCTATAGCCGATGCAATACATAACTGAAGCTATACATTTAAAATTTTCAACATCTAAAGGTGCTGAGTGCCAGGCATGTACTTGAAATGGTACAGCCACAGACTACTTTCTTATATATGGTAAGCTGCTCGTCTGACGCATGCTATAGGCTAAAGTTACCGACACATAAATACATTTGTGACGCATGCCTCTCACTGTCTGGATGTAAAGTTTAACAGCATCACTTTACCATTTTCTAGAAACGCAGATTCAAAGAAATTATGAATTCTCTTTAAAACTTGTTAAATCTACAGCAACGTGCACTGAAGTGAACCGTCACATTATGAAGACTGTTGGAATATTCAGTTTCAGTTATACCAGTAGGTTTTGTGCAAAGAAACAGAGGACTGCCAAGAAATGTATATGTAACTCGTGGAAGAATATAAACGCTGCGCCGCCCTTAACATAAACATTTAAATATAATAAATCCTACTTCACCAATCATACTTCCTATGCTATATATATTTATTTATTTCTAAAATATTTAAACTTAGTTCACATTAAGTTGTAGCGACAAAGAAAACCTCTGGGTATATCTGATTAACCTATGCTTCCAATAAATGCGAATATTTGTGAGGATGTATGTATATATGTATATGTGAGGATGGAAATATGTTTGTAATACATTCACGCAAAAACTACTGAACGGTTTTGAATGAAACTTGTCGCACACATAGTTCATCTAATTATAAACTATCTGTGTGCCTAATAACACATAGGATACTTTTAATGTTCCCACGGGATCGAAACTTACGTACGTGAAACCGCATAGCGCACCTAGTATGTGAATGTAAGTTTTTTGTTACTCTTTCGTGCAAAAGTACTGAACTGATCTAAAATCATGAAACCCCCAATCATAAAGCGTATTTTTTGAGGCGCGCTTTTTGTTGTAACACCTCTTGTGTGAGCCCCTTACATTACATTGTAAAACCAAAGTAAAAGCATCTCTTACTACCTAATGAAATGCTACTAAATCCAATCAGAACAGAAATAACTATAATAGTTTTAACGGCCACCAGACAGTCTTGCAGCATTTTACTTCTTCCCAGATCCTGTCAGAAGCAGCCCAGAGTCACCTCAGAGTAATCCGAAGCACTTTAGCAAATGGATGTCATTTAAGAGCTCCCGTTACCAGCTAATATCTGTCGCCTTCGTAATTAATTTATTAATTAGTCGATTGAGTGCGAACCAGCCGGCTCAGTAATGGCATCTCGGCATCAGATGACATTATCTTAACTTACTTAGACTCTACTTCTGTTTTATTAAGTCAATAAGTATATTAGGGAGTCTGTAGTGAAGGCAACTTCTGAGTAAGTGAATTAAACTATAACTTGGGATAATAGTTTCTCTTCGCTGTCGGTTCTTTGTGAATGTAAAGTTCTGTTTTATTTAAACAGATGGTTGTGTTCATTAAATTAAGTGATTTCAGTTGAGCATACTTTACATCCGCAATCATCGCAAAAAGAAGAGACTTGTGCCCAGCAGTGGGACGATAAATGGTGGCTGCAGCATATTACCCTTAAGGGACAGTATATGGCCACTAGCTTGTTATACAATTAGTTAATATACTTAAAAACACAATGAAGAATCCTATGAAAGTATCAAATAGCCTTTTTTATTTAAAAAATATTGTCC
This sequence comes from Sesamia nonagrioides, assembly GCA_017933935.1. Taxonomy (NCBI): domain Eukaryota; kingdom Metazoa; phylum Arthropoda; class Insecta; order Lepidoptera; family Noctuidae; genus Sesamia; species Sesamia nonagrioides. Next base: position 872,053 of record JADWQK010000586.1, on the reverse strand, counting down.
TAAACAATTCCTATAAAAGCTTTTTGTGCATTTGGTGAAGATATCACTCAATGCACAAAAAAGCAATAAAAAGTAAAGAACGCACTTTATTAAGTGTATAAAATAAATCTGTTTAGAGTTAGATCGTTAAGAACCGCGGAGGGTAGTCGCGCATAATCCAAGCACTCTCACAAATGTCAGTGGAGGGGGCGGCAGTAAAGTAACCAGTGAATACTCAACGATTATTGTTATAGTGCCTGAAAGGCTCTTGTTTTGGTACTTCTTCTTAACTTTTCCGTTTTCTTTTAAATCTGCTTAGAGTTGTCTTCAATGGTTTGTTTTTGTTTTGGAGGTACAGTCACAAAAGTTGATTGTTAAGCGAATCGATAGCTAAAGTCAAAGACAAGTCACCTAAAGTAAAGTCGGGACTGCGGGTTTTTGCCGTATTTCAGCGATTCCTGCTACGGTCAATGAATATAGATGGTGTTTATGATATGTGTATACGGACAAATTAAGTTGCTAGTAAATGTTAGCAATAAATTTTCATGTGAACTGTCTCTGCAATTGTTGACATCATGATGTGCAGTGTATCGCCAGAGGCAGGCTTTGATGCAACAATTTAAAATAATTAAATATGATTCAGAAGTTTTCTTGAACATTTTATCAGAATCAATATCTGTTGCAGTAATTTTTATCTTTCTGTTGTAGACAATATTCACATCAATTATTCTTTTCCTCTCAATCTCTTCTTACTTTATAGTGTAGTTTAATTTAATGAAGTTTAGATAACTCGTTGGGCTTTCATATGTCCATGGAGACAAAAGCCCCTATAGAAAGCTAAAAAGACGGTTGTTATAAAATAAATCATTGTTTAGCGAGCCTTAGTTATAGTAATAATTTTCTAAAGAAAATGAACTTCCTCGCTGCTACTAATTTCTACTAGTGATACATTAAATTGGTTTTTCACTGTTGTGTAGATTGTTCTATGTTCTATTTCACAGTTATATTTTATTTATTTATCAGATTATTGTCACAGGGGCAACGACATGGGCTTCTGACTGTTGTAAACTAAGCCATTATAATAAAACCAGAGAAACGGTAGTAAAATAAATATGACAACAGCCATCCGGAAGTCCTAAATTATGCATCGCCCAATGTTTACGATGAGAAAAATTCCAAATAAGAAAAGTATTAGCGTTAAATTTAAATTTTATGAGTGAACTTAGCCGACCCTCTGAGAGGTCTCTCGACCCTCTGAGAGGTCTCTCGACCCTCCTTTCTAAATAATAAACCTTGCTAATGATACAAAAAATCTTAATGAAAAATCCCCATTGAATATTTATTAAGGAAATATTACAGTTGGGTAGATGTAAAACACGAAAGTACAAGAGATTAAGGTTGTAAGAAGTAGAAAGTGGAGGCTTTGAATAAAAAAGTAATTCTTAATGCTAGCTTTGATCATTTAAAAATAGGGCGCAAAGTTGAAAACGCCACCAGGACAACTGTAGGTACCTGCTAATAATACTTCTGAAACATATATTCTTAATAGTCTTAACTACTAAAAAAAAAAAAAAAATGTTTGAACTATTATTTTAACACACAAACACGTTTTATTTATATATTTGCTGAGGTGCCTGTAACAAAACCAAAACAATGAAGCTATAACCGATTTATAATATTGTACGGATTATAAAATTGTTGATTATCATATTGGTAATAATAATTTAAGGGCCTAACAGCCTCTCAATGAACGGTCGTGTAACAATTATGACTAAACAAATTAACGCTCTGACAGAATGTAGCCATCCATTTTACAGTAAAATGGTGATTTTTATTGTACATGGCATCACTCCAAACCAAAGCTAGTTGTGCTCAGGTCAGGAGCGAAAAAAGCGCAAAAAGCGGAGCGTAAACTGCATTTTCCGGCCCGTCGCGCTTGGGACATGCAGTTCAAGTTGCAATTCTGTATTACATACACTACAGGATTGCAACTTGAACCTCGTGTCACGTTACATAACGTGTGTTATTCTGGTGTCTAGTATTAAATATTAGTGTATACTATCCCGCTGCTGAGGAAAGGCCTCGCCCAAATCCTGAGATATTAGCTTTACTTTAAAATATATAAAACCCCTAAAATAATTTTCTAATGATCATATATTTACATAGTTTCAGACAGTGGAAACCATTTGCAATAATTAAGCACTCAGAATTATATCGCTTATCACTTAATGTTAAGACAATTTTCGCAATCTGAGTTTGAACAATTTAAAAAATTGATTAAGTACTTGTACCTAGTAACAAGTCCTTAATCAATTTTTTAAATTGTTCCCTTTGGGTGACTTAAAAAGTAAGAAATAAGTATAACAATACGTTATTATCGTACAAAAGTAAGGGGAATCGTTATTTCTACAAAACTAGGTAGAAAAGCTGCTATTTTCTTAACATAACAAATTATGCTCACTGTCTGATACGTGGTTAAGTTAAACTTGCATGTTATGATATGCTCCCTAAATGCCAACATTACTCATGACAAATGGTGGGACTTGCTGGATGTAAGCGACGTGCTCTGCGTACACTATCACACTAATATCTAACATTCACAACATTACATACTACTAGACTGTTTATTGTCTTTTCCTTTTTATAATTTGAATGAACTTGGATATAACCTCGTAAATTCTAATATTAATATGCTTAACTTTATAGTACGTGATCATATTATGTATTTTACGTACTAATAAGAAAACCCTGTCATGGATCCAGGATTCCATCAAATCTGTTTGTCTGTTTTTTTTTTTAAACTTGCCCTACACTAGGAATTTCTCTTATATCGTGGGAGTGTTTACAAACATATAAACTAACATACACAAACACCTAGACCCGGGACAACTAATTGTAGGCCATATAAATATTTATTCCGTGCGGGAATCGAACCCGCGACAAGTAGCGCAGCAGGCTATCGCTTAGCCACTGCAGCAATTGTGTCGTCATACATGTAAACGCAGGATAGTTTAACTACGTAATTACTTGTTGTATTTATTCTATAATCGATTCCAAGGAAAAACATATAACTAAGAAAAGAATCGAAAACATTTATCTGAGAACAAATGTACTATAATTCGAGATACGTAGACGACTTTTTCCTTTACGTGATAGCAGAAAGTTCCAGTAGACGTGCGTCCTGTAAACGAGTATTGACTAAGTTGAGTAGTTTCAGTAAGTATAACTAAGTATAAACGATTCATCAGTCTCATTAAAGTCGGTAAACCAAGTTGGCCGCAAAATAAAAAGAAGTAAATCTGAAGTTTTCACATCGGGAAAAGCAATAAGTTTGTTATAGTGGCGCAAGTAAAAGAATACTAGCGATGTATCATGTTACTTTAATGCTTTCTTCATTCTATGTTACTTTATAACATATTACCACACGTGTGTTCCAGTAGGGTTAGGCAGATATAGCTGAATACTTTCTTGCTTAAATACACACTGCAAACCAGAATCTTCCAGCTTTTTATGAGTTCTCATCTGGTTTAGTTAGGATTGAGTACGCAATGCACATGTTGAAATATCTTATAGGTATAACATCATGTCTGATTAGTGTAAAAATTAAAGCATTTTTTCCATTACTCTTAACGCATTGTTGCTAAATGATTGCTAAGTTAAAAATACATTGCATGCAACGTAACTTTTTATTTCAATATTAACAGGTTCATTTCATCACTGTAACACCTGGTGAAAAGAGATGACGTGGTCGACGACGGAGCACGCTTCCTTGGAAGAAATCTATTCACTCAACTTTATTAACAATATCTAGACTAAACTTACGTATCGGTATACAGAGACTCCAGTAATGCATTCTTTGCCAATACGTACTTTGAATATATTTCTTAATATCACACGCAGTCTATTACTTCCACCAGCCCTGGGTTCCGTAGAACAAAGTGTGGTTGGTCCAGTTGGAGTTTTATCAGCAGTTTATTGGGCGCGTTTCCAACGATGGTCTAATGAATAAACCACTACGTATTGGAGACAAACATTTCTTATTGGAATTACGCGGGACCTGCACAATATAGTTACAAGTTGTATGAAGACCACAGAGAAGTACAACATGCTGTTTAAGTTACCTACACAAGTGAGTGGGCAGGTTACTGTAGATAGTTCCGTAGTACGTGTGGTTACAGAAATGGTTTTGTTTTTATTTAAATAAATTAAACATAATTTATATATACTGTTGGAAATGTACTAAATTGGTTTACCTTGTATCCGGCACTTACAACTTTTTTTCAATATGTGGATGGACCCAAACAGCATAAGATGTATTGATGTTAAATGTTTATTGTTGACACAATAATTAGTCCAACTGACGTCACATATATTTGTGTACAAATTAAATATGTTAGTAAATGACTGTTTTTGAACAGTCATTTACTAACATACTGCAAAAAACACTGCAGACATGATAAACAAATTCAAATGCAACCATTTTCAAAACTAATATTTCCTAAATTTGAATTTGTTTATCATGTCTGCAGTGTTTTTTTCTAATACTGTATCTACAAGGCCCAGGAATTTTAAACTTTAAATGAAGACTCTAACAAAATATTTATATATATAACGCCTCAGAAATGTAATTTACAGCAACTTGTGTCGTGAACAGTATCGCGGGCAACAGCGGCGGCTCGGAAATGAAACACATTCGCAGCTTTGTCTGCAGTGCGAGGATGGGCGGAAAATCTCACAGCTTTCCGGTCACTACGCACAGTAACTACGAGTACGTGCTGCTGCTGTGGTAAAGTAGTTTATATAAACTGATCGACTTGTGGCTGAGGTTTACTTACAATATTGTTATTGTAACCATATACACGATCACTTGTAATATGAGAGTTTTCTTCCAAGACGGTGAAAGTGATTAGTGAAAAAAGCTCAGACAAAAATTAATGGGATTTCAGAAAACTAAATATCGTTTCCCTCCATACTCTCAAACTGAATGGACAATATGTCATTCGGTACCTATAAATACCTTAACGAATCTTCAGATCGCTATGACCAGAACGCAAGTCACAAAGTGGATGTTAAGTTTGTCAATAACTTATGATCACAACATTACGAACAGAAAGAGTAGCTCCTGAAAACCAAATAACGTTATTTATAACATCGCCGTTACTGGTATGTCGCATAAAATAACAAACAAAGAATACGGAGCCACGCATACGACCCATATTAAACATGTGCAGTGCTCACATATGAAGTAACAAATCGAGCCATACCCATTTTATTGGCTTGGAGAGATTCCAACGCTGTTTGTACAGTCAACCGCGCGTTCATGGGTTGGTTTTGACATTGACAGTACCTGTATATTGTAGCAGTAAGGGTTCTTGTAGTTCAACTGTTACAGCACACTCCAAATGGACGAATATCTGTAAAACCTGTGTTATACTATGATCATAGGCATTGGACGCAACGATTTTTTTTTTGTTATATTATGCTTCACACCAGGAATTACTCTTGTATCGTGGCTGTGTTTTAAACATTTAAATACACATATACAATATGTAAAGAAAACCCTGTCCGATCCGTGAAGGTATTGTTATGTATTGATAATTGATTCTACTAATGCCCACAAAGACAGGCTAAACTTAAAAAACAAATCCCCCTAAAAAAATTAATATTATTTCGCAAAAAGTGGTAACTTAATACATGTGCGGTACGCAACCCCTTCCGCGGGCGGCGGGGGGCAGGGCACGCGGCACCTGTGACGTGGTCGCGTCGCTATTCGTTTATAATAATACCAGTGTTGTCACTTTTGTTAAAATTACCAAATTTCGGGGATATTGGAATTAATTCCCGGGAAAAAAGGATTATTTCTAAATTCATTAGTATTGTTACTATGATGATTATGTAAAATTGTATATTATATTTGGTCAAGTGTTTAACTAACCTTTATTATCCTTATGGGTCGGACAGGGTTTTCTTTACATATTGTATAAACAACTAGTTCTACAGGATATTTGTGTAACACACTATCAGTACCTAGCAATGGGTTTCATTTTGACAGTTCAAGTACATTCATTGCGTACGTTTTTGAGCAGACATTTTCGAACATGTGATACAATGGATTAACAATTTGCTTCGAAATGAATCCAACTCATAGTAGTAGCGCGTGACGCAATTAGGGTGCCGGAACAACTACCTGTAGTTCATACATATTTGTTTCATGCGGGAATCGAACCTGCGTTACGCAGCGCAGCAGTCAATCGTTTAACCACTGCGCTACCCAGACAAAGCTGACTATAGCAGACAAAGGTAAAAGAAAAAACGAAAAGACAAAAACGTGAAATATATTTGATATTTGTGTGCAAAATTATTGTAAACCAATATCAATGTATCGGACATGTTTCATGTAAAATTTTACGAAACGCAGTCGCAGACTGTTGTATCCGATGGACAAATATGAACAACACTGGTAACAAACATGCTCGGTGAATAACTTAGGTATATATTCGAAAATTGGATTGTAACCCACACAATATCACTACTCACTCTATATCTAGTTGGATATATTATCCATAACCATTGATTACAAAGAATTGGTTTTTATGACAAGGAAAAATTAAGGGAACAATTGTATTGTTAAGATTATCCGTATACTTACATGTGTCGTTAAATTTTATCGAAGCTCAATTCGAGGCTTCCAAGCGGAACATTTATGTACGTATAGACATATGTTTATAAGAATGTATGATAACTGATTGCGAAAAACGATCGACGTGGGATGATGAAGACTTCATCATCCCACGTCGTTGTTCCGTTTTGCTCACGAGGAGTTGATGTGGAAAATAAATAATGAGGCTTGATGAGACGTTCTTTTAGTTGAAATTGTTTAAGAGAGCACCTTGGATGAAGTCTTTTTGTGAGTAATGAAATATAAATAATGTAATCAAAAGATAAAAAATGCGTTAAACTTCGAAAGGGCAAACAGAATTGTTAGCTTACATTACTATCTCACGACTTACACAATCAATTACAAAGAAGATAATTCCGAGTCCATGATAATAACAACAAATATCAGAGCTGTAGTAGAAAATGAAGAAGGGATATAAAGTAACTGAACTTTAATGTACTCGGTATAAAGTTTATAAACAATCCAAAATTAACAAGATTTAAACTCTCAGAAACAAAATCCGGGACGTTTAACGAGTAAAAAGCATTATAAAAAGTGGCAAACTGCAAACTGGCTCCAGTACAAAGGCAACTTTTTACAACGCGCTATGAAACTGTCACGCCTGTGGCTGTTGGACCAACTCCAAGCTTCAAGCCTTTATCCGCCTGCCCGCAATCTAATTACAATCTTAAGATTTTGGACATAACGTTCGTTATCAATTGGGAATTCTTTATGCAGCTAATGCGGTACCTCGTTTGCTTTATAAAAATGTCCTTTTTAATTATTTTTTTTTGTTATTATTGAGTGATGAAGGGATTCCAACTCGTATCTGTTCGGTGAGTTATCTTTTCTAATTAAAAGTTGTCCTTAAACAGTTTGACGCTTAGCTTGTACCACCATTAACTTTACTTGAACTAATTTAATTATTTACTATTAAAATAAAATACACACATCAAAAGTGTCTAGGGATCAAGCATTTTTATGCGGATTTCTTGAGATTGAGATGTGGCTTTGTAATAAATTTATGATTTTATAAATTTATATGGATCCTTTTTGGTGCATTTCATAATTTGAATCAGGAACTGTGAATCAAATTCGAGTAAAAGATGAAAATCAGCTGTCAATATTTTCCCTATAAAAACATACAACGCATTGAAGACATTATTAGTGCTACTGTTTCCCTACTACTGATTAAAACCAACGTTATTATGGAGCGGCGACGTCATTTAAGCAGGGAAGAAATGCTCAGAGCCGTGGGAATGATAGAAGCTGGTTCCCGGCAACGTACTGTGGCTTTAGCTCTGAATACAAGTCAGAGTGTTATCAGTCGACTTTGGACACGTTACCGAAGCACTGGTACCGTGGCTGAGCGCCATGGAGGACGGTATCGCTGCACCACACGGAGACAAGACCGATACATTCAAATCTTAACTCGAAGAGCTCCAACAATAACCGCCATGATGTTAGCCGTGAGGCTTCATCACTCTTCAGGGAACTTAATTAGCGACCAAACAGTCAGAAACCGCTTGCATGAAGTGAACCTTCATTCCCGAAGACCGCTACGGGTACCACCTATAGCAATGCACAATCGTAGGATTCGATATCAATGGGCTCTTGAACACAGAAATTGGGCAGAAGAACAATGGCGTTTCGTGTGCTTTTCTGATGAGTCTCGTTTTGGTATGAGACCGGATACAAGACGTATACGACACTGGAGAACCCCTGGACGCCAACAGCGATTAAACTCCTGCCAGGAAGTCCATCCTTATAGTGGTGGAACCATCATGGTATGGGCGGGTATTTGGATCGGCGGAAGAACTGAGTTGATTTGGATCAGAGGCAACCTCAACGCTCAAATTTATGCTGAAACGATTGTATCAGACGTCATCGTTCCTCTACAAGTGCAAATCGGTCCCTTATTTCAGTTAATGCATGATAATGCACGACCGCACACCGCAAGAGTTGTAAGACAGACTCTCGCCGCAGCTAACATCAATGTCCTGCCCTGGCCTGCTCAGTCGCCAGACTTGAACCCGATTGAGCATGCATGGGATATGCTACAGAGAAGAGCTCTGCCGAATATGGAGGGTATCCAGTCGCAAGAAGACCTTTTTTTGTTGTTGCAACGAACATGGGCGGCCATTCCACAGCGTGATTTGGATGAACTCATTTTGAGTATGCCAAACCGATGTTCTTGTGTTGTTAGTGTTCGCGGTAGAAACACGGATTATTAATTGTTTAAGTTACCCAATAAAATTTTAGAGAAAACTGTTATTTCAGTCTTTTTTTCGAACTTTTGTGTTAGTGGTTCAAATGTCAAATATCCCTTTATTAGGAAAATGGCAAATTTCTTTATTAATGCAAAGGTGACTTGGTTTATCGTTACTGTGACAAACGAAAACACTTTATTTGATGAATCCTTAAAGAAAATTTTAATTAATATCAATCAGGAGAAAAGTTATTGCAAAAATATATGTTGATCCCTAGACACTTTTGATGTGTGTAGTATGATCTAAAATCTGATTTTTAAGTGAAGAAGACATAACTATAATTATTTGAGCTAATTTTAGTGGCAAATTAAAGGTAACCTCAAGCAAATATATTTCGTAATTACAGATTTAGCAATTTCTGATTTTCAAAATATGATCTTAAACTTAGTATATCAATTGTTTAACAGAACATACAAACATAAAATCTCATACTCTAACAATATCAACACTAATTATAATAATTCTAATAATAATGACGAAAACATGAGTATCTCTAATTCCATGAATCAGTATCAGAGAAAACTTTGTACAAACCGAAGGGTTTGTTGTTATGAATGTTATTGGAGGCAAGATAACCGTACAAATTATTGTAATTAGCCCTGATCCCGTATAAACTTGGCAAATAGAACCCATAGTTTGATAGGAAAACAGCGAGCAATGGGTCAACGGGCAAATGATTCAAATTGTTATATCCGTATGGCAACGGATCCCGATAGACACTTCTCATTGGATTTTGAACTTTCCGCTGAAGGGACAAGTCATAGTTCTGTAGTTTGTCTTCATTGTTAATATTGTATTTGGACAGTATTTTGTAGAATGTTGATGTGAGATTTTGGTTTTCGTCAGTGGGTGGTATATGTAGATATCCTTCATTTTCCGATGTATAATTGTTTTCTGATGTTGTTGATTTATCCTCAGTTACCTCGTATGCTTTCGAAGTAGCTCCAACTATTACAATATTGTCAATAATGTTTTCTTCATTTGTCATACTGATGTTTGAATCAAGGTCCAAAGTATCTTCACTAACATCAATATCATTATTCCATACTTTTTTACCTTTCCTTATGTTTTCCCTACTGTTCACTATAGCTTGGTCGCTGTTGCCTGCTTTATCTAGAACCGTGAGAGTAACAGAAGGCTTTTTAAGTAGTACTTCATAAGTTTCTTCAAAATCTCTGAAATCTTTTTTGGTATTTATTATTGTTTGTACTAAATTATTATCATTATTCATGGAAGGCATCATATTGAGGTAAATAGGATATTCTGGCGATACTCTTCTAATTTGTTTGTTAATATCATTGTGTGACATTGGTATCCAGCCATTACTAGTAGTTATTTGTTCTGTTGATATTCTGTAGATGAAATTAAAGATCTGGAAATAAAATTCATTAATTAGTATAGGTAATGATTTTGTTATTCAATAAACCTGTAAAGATGTTGAAAAATAAAACCAATTCGTCAAATCCCGTATTCACAACCTAAACTTCATTTACATCTTTTTAAATTATTTTCAGGCCAATTTATTCAGTTATATCTTTTTCTTTTTTCTTTCTAAGTGTTTTCTTTGGTGGAAATCTTAACTTGCGTTTCACCTCGCTCAACTGCCGTTATCCTTCCTATTCCTTAGTTTTTTAAGTGAATAGGCTTAATAAACTAGTGCGCTTTACCATCAACGATTGCATCACTGCTTACCATCAGGCGGGATTGCAGTCAATCACTAGTTTATAATTATTTTAATATATATATTTCTCTCTTTCTTTGTTTCTATATACAACGTGTAACATAAAGGGTATATACATAACAAAGGCATGGCATCTTTACATGATATCAAACGATATTGGAAGGGTTTTTTTAATTCTATCTCTTTATATTAGGAAGTTATGAGGAAAAACACCGCCTGTGTTAGGCTACTATCATACTAGTCGCACAGAAATATTGAAGACATTTGTCGGATTTTGGCAAGTAACGTGGGTAACGAGTAGTTATTAACATATGTAGTGTGCTGCCACGTTTGTTATGATTTTATTATAAGAAACACACGAAACCGAAAATTTGGTACCAATTTTTTGAGTATTTTATTTTGAGTTGAAACCCTTCCGATATCGTTTGATATCATCTAAAGATGCCATGCCCTTGGTATGTATATACCCTTTTAGTTACACGTTGTATATTTAAAAATCAATTTGATTGGTTACTTGTGTTTACTTGTTTTATTGTAGTCGTGTCAAATTAATATACCTACTCCATAGAGTGTTTAGTTTAGTTCAGTGTTCTAAAAAAACCTCAATTCACATCAGGAGCTGACTAATTTGACAGAACTAAACTAATATTTATCTTTTTTCCCTTTTATTTATTTAGTTTACTTTGTGAACAAGGAAATCAGCGCCATTGATTGCGACGCTTTTAACCTGCTTGCCAAGGCACTACTTACCAGAGCTAGCCGTATTATATACAACAGATTGCAGTTGTTACATGTTCTTTCAGTGAATATGCAGCGTGTGTTTCCCTTGTGAGGGGAACACACTCTTCCACCCATGGCTCCGCCTCCTGCGGTTCCTGATGCGGACCACACCGACAATGACGACAAAGCTCCAGAGGTAACCGAAGTACAGTTGAGAGCGGCGGTACGTAGGCCAAATGCCAAAAAAAACGCTCCAGGACCCGACGGCTTATCTGGAAAAGCTTGGGTTCTGACCTTAGGGGCTTCTAATAAGAGAGCTAATAAACACATGCTTGGAGGGGGGCCAGTTCCACTTCGCTGGAAGCCGGGGAAATTGGTCCTCATGAAGAAGTCAGGGCGCCCAGCGGACTCTGTCCGCTTACCGGCCCATTGTGCTGTTCGACGAGGTTGGCTACTCTTTGAAAGACTCATTTTGACCACCTCATCGGGCGACCCTATGGGCGACCCGACCCGAGTTTGGCGGAGAGCTAGTTTGGCTTCCGCAGGGGGTGCTCTACAGTGGACGCCATCATGCGCGTGTGAGCCCTCGCGACAGGGGATACTGTTGGGGTTGTCTTGGTGGTAACTCTAAATATCCCCAATGCCTTTTTATTCGCTACCCTGGAGTTGCATCAGGGAGATATTCCGGTATCACCGGCCTATCTCGGTCGAATAGTCGAGGCTTATCTGACGGACAGGGCCGTCATCTACCCCGGTCACTAAGGAGTGTAAAACCGCTGAGAGATGTCATGCGGTGTCCCACAGGGATCTCGGACGGTCTTGGAGCCATCTGTGGAAAATCTAGTACGACTGGGTGCTGCTCGCCGACACGCTGGTCCTGGCGTAAAAGAGGTCGCACCAGGCGGTGGTCGATGCAGCAACCCACGGGGTTGCGACAATCATCGAAAGGATCCGCCAATTGGGAGATGACTTTACACAAATCCGTAGCCATGTGCTTTCATGGTCGTCGGGACGCGCCACTGTCGGGTTCCCATATAATGGTAGCACGGGCTCACATCGGTGTCGGGATGACAGCCGGTGGAACTTCAAGGAGCACTTTTGACGTTTAGCTCCCAGACTGGAACGGGCTGGGGCTACCCTGAGGTAGCTCCTTCCCAATCTAGGGGGATCAAACGCTTCCTGTGCGAGGCTCGGCGCGGGGTCAATGCAGTCTACGGGCCTATATGGGGCACCGGTGCGTGCGCGGTCTCTGAGGAAGCTACCAGCCCGATGCCTGACCGCATCCCAGAAGGTCCCGCGCGGTCTCCACTAAGGCGGCGAGCCTCCTTGCTGGATTTCGGCCATGGAACCTGGAAGCCAAAGCGCTCGCTCACATGTGGTAGTGGCGAGAGGAGGCAAAACGCCAGGGCATAACTCCGCTGTTGCGAGAAAACGAGGTACGGCGGACAGAGTGTCGGCGGGATCTCATTTTGATACGGAGAGTACGATTGTTGCAATCCAGTGCTTAGCACGCCACAATAGCAGTGGAGAGTCCCCTATTTTAGGAGAGGCGCCATGACGCCTTCGCCTGACGCACGTTTTTTTTTTATAAATTATAAACTAGCGCTTGACCGCAATCCCGCCTGATGGTAAGCAGTGATGCGATCGTTGATGGTAAAACGCGCTAGTTTATTAAGAGCCTATACACTCTAGCCTTGAAGACACTCAAATTGTAGTGTGACTGAAACACCGCCGCTGGCAAATTGTTCCAGTCCCTCGATGTACGCGGTATAAAAGAAGAAGCGAAACGCTTCGTCCAGATCGTAGCGGCGTCAACAACGTAAGGGTGGAAAGTCGCCGTACGATGGGTCGTCCGATGGTGGAATGAAGATGCGGGATTTAAATCATGCAATTCAAATAGAATAATAATCCTATAGAACACCGAAAGGCTGGCTACTCTACGTCTGTGCTTTAGGCTTTGGAGACCGTTTCGAGTTAAATCTGGGTCGCCAATTAGCCTCTTCGCACGCCTCTCCACTGAATCCAAAGTAGCAAGGTGACATTTCGCAGCACCGGCCCAAATGTGGCTGCAGTACTCCACACACGAGCGGACCTGTGCTTTGTACTTACAACATTAGAAGCTGCCCTGGTGTGAAGTACCGCCAGACCTTTGCGATGACGTCAAGTTTTCTGCCAGCCACTTTGGCCATGGACTCAATGAACCGCCCAAAGTTTAGCTTCGAGGAAATCTCAACTCCTAAAAACTGAAGGCGGTCGGTGCACTCCAAGGATACATTCTGATAAGTCGTCCTCACCGAACACGGCTGTTTCGGGAGGTTCTCGTTCCAGAGGCGGGAGGAAACGCCAGGTCACCACTGTGGGAATCACCCTCAAGATATGCTGGAACATACGGTGGAGATCTGCCCGGCTTGGGTAAAGCACTGCCGTGTCCTTGTGGCGGTGATCCGTAGCGATTTCTCGCATCCTACCCTGGTCCAGGCCATGGTCTGAAGCGAGAGTGCATGGCAGGTCCGTCTTCCTGCAAAGCAGTGATGCTGCGGCGCGGACTTGCGGGCGGCGAGCAGTGGGCAGTACGCTGCCCTGTAAGGACGAGACCTGGGTTGCACAGGCGGGGCGTGGGCGCGGGCGGGGGCGGGCGCGGGCGACGGGGGCCCTTCCGTTCCGCCCAGAGCGATAGAGGTCATTTGATGATTTCGCATCCACACCAATAGAAAAAGGTATTATTACTATATTTTATTATTTATTGTATGTTACAAGCAAAATAATAGGTTTTTTCATGTAGGTATGTAGTATAGGTAGGTTATAATAATGTTTTGTGAGTTTCAATTTAGTAATTTTTAATACTTATAGGTATAGTTCCTATCTATTATTAATTATTTATAATTAATTAACTGTCGTATTAGGATAAAACTTGTAAAGGTAATGAAAACCAAAAAATAAAAAAAAAAACTATTTTGCTAATTGATTTTTCTCCAAAACATGGATTTATGTTGTCAACATTAATCAGTCACTAGTTATCATCAAACTACCCAAACATCCAACTTTAACACTATTAGGAGGAAACACAAGTGACCTTACAACAAAGAAAATTGTTTGAAAATAAACTAAAGCTTTCCACTAAAGAAAACACTTTAAAAACAATAAAAAGCGACTCACAGTAAGTAAGACGAGGCCCCGGTTCCTCAACATGTCACCACTTAAGACGAGTGGTCGCAGACAGCTCTCGCAGAGGTATGACATCTTTGTGCAGCATACTGGATGCACGCATTTACGTAAAGCTAAGTTACACGAGAAAGTCAGGATTTTATGGGCCATTGTCGCGAGTTTGGGAATGTAAGGTACAGGCCTCACTCATAATATGAGATTTGAAAGAATATACGTAGACTGCAAATTGTCCTTGGGATTGCTTAAGTACAAGTAGATTGCAATAAAATGAGTAAAACTGGTTTGGTAACTTTACTACGGCAAGATTTTTCTTTCCCACAAAAACTCTTGTGAATAAATAGAATCACGTTAGAGAACAAAACACTCGAATGTTTCGACATGTGTGCATTTCAAAGGTGACTTGAATAAACAAATGCTTAAATATATTCTCCACTTCCTCCTAGCTTTGTTAAAGAAAATATATATAAAGCACATGCATTCTTTTCCAAGAATATTATTGTGTCCGCAGCTTAAGGCGCGCACAGCGCAGGGCGTGTACAAGCGTTTTCTCATCTTAATTGCTTCTTTGCGCCACTCAGTGGGACAAGGAATTGCTTTCAAGCGCGAGCCGCAATCGCACCTACGTTTACATTGTCTGTCTGTTTGTTTTACTTTATTAAATCTAAAGAGTTTTTAACTTTCTTAGTGATAAAATGGTTGGCGTTATTTAATTTGAGCAGATTGGTGGACGCAGATTTGGTATACTTAATGGCTTGTAATAGTACATTACATTACGATATAAGGGCGGTAAGTTGTAAATTACAGCTGCAGGCGAGGGCTGTAATTTTCAAAGCCCACGTACCTATGTCGTATGACGTTTTATAACATATTTGCGAGGAAATAAATAAAATAAAAATTATAGGCGCGCTTCAACTTTTTTTTAGGAAAAGTTACAAAAACAGCCAGTAGATTCAGTAAGTACTTACCTACATCTTATTCCTTCTATTTCCTTACGAATTTAGTCCTGTCAAATTAGTCAGCGCTTCAAATCAAATCAAATCAAATCATTTATTTCAAATAAACCAGTTACAGGCACTTTTGAATTGTCAGAAGGTCGGACAGTCAATAAGATGAAGCTAGTCGCCCATTCCAAAGAGTACTCACATCAACAATGTATAATAATATACATGAAAGACTTCGTAACTTAAAAACTATAGGGTAAAAAAAAAATATTAAATATTTTCCTCCCCACCACTTCTTTCAAAATTCAAAAAAATAAAAACAAAAACTGATTTTGTAAGAAAAGAATACGCGATCGCATATTTTCTTGTTTGTTACATTTATTGTTGTCACGTCGACATTGGACAAGGGAAGAGCAGGTTAGAGCTGTAGGCATGTTGGAAGAGCAGGTTAGAGCTGTAGGCATGTTGGAAGAGCAGGTTAGAGCTGTAGGCATGTTGGAAGCTGCCGCTATACAACACATTGGTTGCTGAAACTTTGCAAACACACAGCACACTGGGTACAAATGGGTCAGGACTTCCAACTCATGCACGTTAATGTCCGAGCTGACATCAACTGTGCCTAGGGAACTAAAATTCAGGTTTATGGACTGGCCTGCTCAGTCCCTCGAGATGAATACATGGCATCTTACAACTAAGAGCTTTGGTAATGTTTTCCAATTCTGATGACAGAAGAACAACTATTCCTGCACTTGAAAAGGACCTGATACCGCATCTCGATTGGGATAATTAAATTTTGAGCATGAGTAACCACTTTACATATGTAAGGATAGGAAATACTGATTAGTAAAATTAATTAAATGCCTTTTTTGTTATTTTTTAAATCTTGCTGCATCTTTTATAATTATACAGTATGTTAACTAACAGAGGGCGTTCCCGTTAACCCGAAATAGTATAGCATACATACATGCTAAAAAAAATATTTCCATTCGAAAACAATTTTTTTTTAAATTTTTCCAATAAGAAAATATTCAATAAAAATTTTAAATTGACATGTAAAAGAAACACACTGTACACGCGAACTCGAAAGACGGCAAGGTCGCTTTTTGTTTATGATACTACGCTACTATTTTGATTTAAAACAGGAGGTTTCAAATTTATTTCCAATTAGAATTTTTTTTTTATTCGGATTTATTTATGCTTATTTTTCTATGCTGATATTTTTATTTTAATCTATTAATGATATATATTAACGAGTTTAAGGGAACGCCCTCTGTTATTTAACATACTGTATATTGCAAGCATAAACCATAACATAATCGCGAACAAACATACATTCGTAGTATTCGTACAGGTCAAACTGAGAACCTTCTTTTTCAATAAATACTTTTCTAAAACCGCGTCGAAATTGCTTCAGCCAAACGTAAATACAAACAAACAAATCAAATTGAGAGCCTTCTTTTGAAGTCAGTTTCTTTCTTTCGGGCGGTTGTCGGTTTCTTATCTTCAATTTCATATTATAAAATTGTTATAACAAAATATTTATAAAATTTTGTAAAATATGGTAAAAATTGAATATCCCTAGTCATTGTTGAAGTACAGATGACATCACATCAAGCTACTAGAATCTGTCAGATTTCCTTACCTATTAGATTATCAACTTTATCACTAAAGCATAAAGGCTCAAGGTTGATTGGGAATATCTGACTGTTTGTGGTAGCTTGATCTGCTGTCGTCCGTACAATATGTATATTAATACTAGCTGACCCGGCGAACTTCGTTCCGCCTTATAGGCAATATCACATGACTACTTTTTAAATTAGGATAATTTTAAATAAATAAATATTATTATTCAATGATTCTTTATTTGGGAGCACAATCCTGGCGGTTCTCCGGAAATCTTTAATATGCTACAATACTCGAAAACAACATCCATTGGCCCAATCCGAACGTCATTGCGCTTTATTATATGCGTATAGAAACGCTGCCCGATTCAAATCAGTATTTGATGAATTTCTTCTTGTGCTTCGTAAATTATTATCTAGCGCTTGATCTCTGAGGTTTGCTCGACGATTTCGCATTGCCAACTGAGCCGTTTCATGGGCTGCCTCCCTTTGCTCTGGTGAGTGAGAAGCACGAAGTCGAGCCATACTAAGGCTGCGCTCTTCAAGTGCAATTTATTGCTCTTCTTCAGTTCTTTTTTTGTTTTTTGTTTTGGATGGGAAATCATCAAATGACCTCTCCCGCTCTGGGCAGAGCGGAAGGGCGTGTCAGGCTTTTACCTAGACTAAAACTCAGCCGTGTTCCTTCACTTGCCTGTGCAACGGCCAGTGCCATGGTTTCTTTTTTAACCAACCCGCAACCCTGTGGACCAGTCCTCGTGGACCCCGTCAAGGTGTGCTGACATCTCTTTGAGGCGCGTGTGAAACACAACGCGCCGTCAACTCGGGCCTGGTTCTTACCAGGAGGCGAGCTGCCTATCGCTCGCCGCCCGCAAGCCCGCGCCTACGGTGGTCAGGAGTCCGATGTTGCCACCCGACCAGGGCGCTTCCTGCGGCGGTTTGAGGCATGAGAGTAGTGGGATTTCACAGAAGGAGGTGAAAGCTTGCCATCATGCACTCTTGCTCCGGACTATGGCCCGGACCAGGGTCGGACGCGAGAGATCGCCGCCGATCACCACCACGAGGACACGGCTGTGTTCTATCTACCCAAGCCGGGCAGACCTCCACCATATGCTCCACCGTGTCCTCAGGGGGATGCACACGTGGTCACCCTGGCGTTTCCTCCCGCCTTATACGGAACAGGAACCTCCCGAAACAGCCGTGTCCGGTGAGGACCTACGTCAGTCGGAAGGTGAGGACGCCGTGGCGCCTCTCTAGCTACTCCTCAAAGAGAGAACTTACCGCCGCTATTGTGGCGTGCTCTGTGCTGGATTGCGACAATCACACTTTCCATGTCGCCATGAGATCCCGCCGGAGCTCTGTCCGCTGTACTGCGATTTTATGGATTGGATATGGACACAATTTAATGGATGTTATTATACATATAAACGTTTCTTTTTAATTACTCTATCTATTAAAAGAAACCTCATCAAAATCTGTTTCGTAGTTTTAAAGATTTAATCATACAAAGGGACATAGGGAAAGAGAAAGTAACTTTGTTTTAGAGTATGTAGTGAAGTGGTAAATGGCACAGCAATACAATATTAGAAATTTTGAAGTTGAAGTTTGCTTTGGGGCTTTTATTAAAAAAAATTAAACCGGCAGAGAGTATTTATATTCCTTGCTTTAAATGAATGCATCAACATTCAATCGGTAAGATTTTTTTTTAATAATTCATTTATTAGTGTGATTTTTGGTAAGTACATTTTACAATGTGATCTTAATATCTAAAAAATCAGTTCCTCAAAAATCTACCATAAAGGCATACACTCTTTAACAGAACTTAAAATCATGAAAAGGATTATCAATATATTAAAATGATGAATAATTTAATGAATTTGGAATATAATGCTATGTCAAATTTTTATAAATATTAATGTCAAGTAACATATACAACGTCAAAATACAATACCATGTCAAAATTAAATAGATGTTAGATAAGTTATATAATACAATTTCAAAATTAATAGGTGGCAATGTCAAGTTAATTATTTTTAAGAAATAGGTAGTATAATGTCAAAATTAAATGGGTATCAATGTAACAACAAATAACTTACAATTTGTCATTAAGGAATTCCTGAATTGTATAGTAACTTTTCTCCAATAATAGACGTCTTAATTTGTTTTTAAATTGAATAATATTTAGGTCCTTAATCCCATTTGGTAATTTATTAAATATTTTTGGGGCCATACAAAGTATGCTTTTGTACATCAAAGCGGTCTTTGAAGGTCGACCGCATAGTTCATGTCTGTATTTTTCTCTAATCATTTTATAGCGATGTTCAGATGCTTTTCTAAATAGATGCATGTTCTTTTTAACAAATACAGCAGTCTCAAATATGTACAAACAAGGCAAAGTCATTATTTTTAACAAAACAAAATAAGACTTACAGCTGTCGGTTATTTTTATACCAGTAATAGCCCTAATGCATCTTTTTTGTGATTTGAACACCATATCCTTATTGCAGGAGTTACCCCAAAACATGACTCCGTAGCGCAGTAGTGAATCGACATATCCATAGTATGCAGTTACTGCCGCAGTTTGATTGACTACTTTCTTCAGCTTAAACAAAGCAAAAGCAAACTTACTAATTTTTTTAATTAATATTGAAGTATGTTGTTTCCAATTAAGTTTATTGTCAATAGTTAGGCCTAAAAAAAATTGTATTCTCAACTTCTTCAATTTTTTCATTGTTAAAGCTTACGTTTAATTTCGAATTGGCAACTCTTTGACGGAAGTTCATAATTTTAGTTTTCTTTAAATTAATAATTAAATTGTTATGTTCTAACCAGTTAACGGCTTGTTGCAATGCATTTGTTATCTTAGTTTCAAAGTCATTATTATTTTTGTCAAGTTTAACAATGATAGTACTGTCGTCGGCAAACAATGTCATAGGATAGGGTATATTTTGAGGAAAGTCATTTATATATATAAGAAATAGCAAAGGCCCTAGCACACTGCCTTGGGGCACACCATAGTGTATTTCCCGTTCTTTGGATATGTATTTTACAACTGTTTTATTTGAGTTACAAATTCGACTTATTTCGGTGTGTTGTGTTCTATTTTTTAGATAGGACTTTATTAGTGATAAAACATTACCCCTTATCCCATACGCGTTTAGCTTGCTCAGCAGTATATCATGGTTGACCAAGTCAAATGCTTTTGTCATATCCATGTACACCGCTGAAATTGGGATTCTTTCATTCATGTTAGGAATAATGTCATTTAGAAAGTCATATATTGCCATATTGATTGAATGGTCTTTCCTAAAACCTTTTTGTTGCTTTACAAGTACATTATGTTTATTGAGATATGCTTCTATAGATCTATATATCCATTTTTCGAATATCTTGGATATTACCGGAATAAGAGCTATTGGCCTGTAATTTTTAATGTCTCTTTTATCGTCTTTTTTAAATAATGGTTTTATGGTAGTAGGTTTAAGTTTGTCAGGGTAGGTTCCAGATTCAATACTTAAATTGATTATGTAGCTGAGGGGATGTAATATTATTTCGGAAACATATTTTACAACCATTGTTGAAATATCGTCATAACCTACACTATTTTTATTTTTTAAATCTTTTATAATTTTATTTACGTCATGTGGTAAGATAGGGGCAAAAAACATCGAGTGCAATGAGTAATCTATTCTATTGTTAGCAGTCAGATGTGTCGAAGCAGTGGAAA
This sequence comes from Sesamia nonagrioides, assembly GCA_017933935.1. Classification (NCBI taxonomy): domain Eukaryota; kingdom Metazoa; phylum Arthropoda; class Insecta; order Lepidoptera; family Noctuidae; genus Sesamia; species Sesamia nonagrioides. The sequence continues at coordinate 851,293 of JADWQK010000586.1, read as the reverse complement.
GTTTTTCTGCTTGGCTTATGAAGTAGTCGTTGAACATGTTTGCTATGTCTTTGGGTGTAGTGTATTTAACTCCGTCATTAATTATTTCTTTTATATACTCTGGTGGAGAGTTGCTTCTATTTTCATTTATTATTTTCCAAGTCATCATCGATTTATTATGTGCTGTTCTTATTTTATAGTTATTTTTCGCCAATTGGGTCAATTTTATTATTTTCTTAAGTCTGTTTGAATAGTTTCGAAGTTTAGTCACGTTTATATTAGATGGTTTTAATCTATGGTACCATAACAACTGTCTTTTTATTTGGCTACACCGTCTAATACCAGGTGTTAGCCAGTTTGGTTTTTTTATTAGTTTTCTTATTTTTAATACAATTGGAAAACATAAATTATAAAACAATTGAAAAAGCTCCAAAAAATTGTTATATGCTACGTTTGGGTCTTTACTAAGATAGACATCAGAGAAAGAAATGGATTTCAAACAGTCTTTGAATTTCATTAAGTTTTCACTACTATAGTCACGTACTTTTGTATTCCAACTTTTAATTAAATATGTCTTTTTCACCGGAATCTTTAAAGTTTGTGCTGTATGATCCGACAAATGTAGATCAAGGACATTATGGGTACATCTTCGTGAAATATTATGTGCAAAATTGTCTATGCATGTATTGCTTTGCAATCTAGTTGGTTGACCAATTTCCAAAGATAGATTGTACTCCAATAGGAAACTAATAAAGTCGAGAGATACTTTATCCTGTTTTAAAATATTAATATTGAAATCGCCACATAGAATTACATTCTTGTTCGAATTGTAACAGTACTTTGATAAAATAATATTTAATTTTGTATTTAAGTAGAACACTTCTAAATTGTTTAACTTAGGTACTCTGTATATACAAATAAGGATTATGTTATGTTGTATAAGTTCAATTGCGCAAACTTCGACAACGCCTTCGATAGACATTTTACCGATATTTGTAAGTTCTTTATATTGCAGACCAAATTTTACCAAAATACAGGCTCCTCCCCTTTTTGTAGTTCTTGTATATGAAGCGGCTAATTTATAATTAGGTATTGCAAGGAGATCCTCGTGTCCTCGCTCTATAAAGTGTTCCGTAACGCAAATTATGTCTACACAATTTCTTTGTTTGGCTAGTTCTTGCAGGTGTAGTGTTAATTGATCCGCCTTATTTATGAGTCCCGCGATGTTTTGATGCATAATAATCAGATAATTATAGAAAAAACATGCCTGAGTCCCTAATATCTGAGGTAGAAGAATTAGATATTGTTATATCATTTTCAACATCAATTTCAGTAACCATCCTCTGAAGATTGGAGAAAATATGCTTCATCCCTGTTCCATTTACGTGTCCTTGTTGCGCAGAAAACATATCATAGCCCCAATTTAAATCTGCATTAGAGTCTAGTAAGTAGGCATATTCGTGAGTTAAGTTGTCCAGATATAAGAGATTGTTAAAAGTTTCTATTCTTGCATTATATATAGATGTATGATAGCCATATTTGTAGGTTGGAAGGCAAATTATTACGTTGGTGTTCTTGATTTTTCCGATCGTCTCTCTAATAAAAAATATGATGTCGTGATAGTTTCCAGTCCGTATGAAGTCCATCTCTCCCATTATGATAACACAATAATCATTTTTGTTAAAGTTTTTTATTTTATTATCAATGCCCTGCAGCATTTGTTGAACATCTCCGCCTGGATATAGATAATGACAGTAGTCATACATGTTAAAAGTGTTCTCTATTAAATTACTTATGTTATTCCTTTTATTATTGCTTAATATACAAATATTTTTCCTTGTTTCGTTTTTATATAAGTTTTTATCGCTTTTCAGGCTCGTCATTAATTGGGTATCATATTGTGTTGATTTGTCAGCAGTCTGAGTGGGCAAACAGATAGTTTTAGTTTTATCAATCTTGGGTGTTGTCTGTGGGCTGTTGTTTGTAATGTTAGTTTTTTGATTCCTTTTCTTGTTAGTGACTGGAGATTTACTGTTCTCACTAACTATATCAGTTGTAATTTTTTTGTAGATATTTTTCTTCTTAGTTAATTCGTCAATGGTTTTTTTAAGTTGTGTATTCTCTAAGTTTAAACTCTCCACTTCTGCGTGTGCTGCCTCTAATCCCAATGTTAATTCTTTAATTTTATTTTGAAGTTGGGTAATTTCATCGCATTGTTCTTCGTCTGATATTTCTGGTACGCTATTGCTACTGGTACAATTATTCAAGTCGGTAGTTATATTTAAATCTTCATTTGTGTTTGTGTCAGAATGTCTGCGCTGGCGCTGACGTCGCTTAGTGATATATCCGAAGAAGTCACTCATTGTAAGAAATTATAAATTGTCAACAATTCTGTGTAATACAAAAAGTAACCCAGTCCTCGTGGTTTGAACGTAAGACTACGTGCACAGCAGTCGGCTGCCTGAGTTACCTTACCATCTGAACAGTTACTACTGTAATTGAAACTGGTGATTGTTTAATGCGGAATAGAATTTTAAACAATAAAAAAACTCGTTAGATATGAGTCATGCCAATGGAATTTTTTCTTCGAAATTACGGATTATTTTAGAGTTTTTCACTTATTATACACTGTTAGTCACTTAATTTTGCACTGTTGCTTCACGTAATTTTATGTTTTATTACTATTGTTTGTAAGTAAGTTTTTTTAACACTATTCACAAATGTTTAATTATTTTCCATAACACTTGAGTTTTTTCGTGGATAACGTTAACACTTAATATTTATAACTTGTTTAACGTTTTTGGTATATAATTATTGTTATTACACGTTGTTTATTATTATTAAAGAATTTTTAAAAACGGCCAACAACACTTCAGATGCTTGTAGCTAAAGCGCTCCTACCCTCTCTCTCCTAATATGCTGAGTAGTGCAGCAGTGTGTTTGTACCATTTTTAACAAATGAACCGCTAACTTATATTTTGACTGAGTTGTTTTGTTATTCCATGTCACGTCACACGGGAACGACGGGAACAACGGGAACGGGATAAAAAGTATCCTATGTGATATGTCCTTCTCCCAGTTCTTATCATTCTATCTCCCTACCAATTTTGCGCCATACTGGTTAAGCGGTTCTTGAGTTATAAATAGAGTAAATAACACGACTTTCATTTATATACATAGACTTCATTCAAATCGGACTAGCCCTTTAGGAGGAATTCAGTGACGTACATAGGTACAGCAGATTTAGGAACATACCTATGGAAAGCATTGTCACAAATTTGTGACATTTGTAACAAATACATCATACCTCTCTCTACCCCTAGAGCTCTTGTTTCAGTCTCTTAAAGTTAAATAAAAAATCTTAAATATTTATTTATTTCTATTTATTTTTTCTCTTTCAGTTCATAAGTACAATTTTAGTTAATTTAAAAAAATGAAAATATTTTTTTTTTATTTTTTCCCCTTTTAGTTCTTATGTACAATTTTCTTTTTAAGTAACTACAAAAATTAAAAAAAAAAAAACTATAAACTTGTCTAAAACAAAAAAAAAACTTGTGATTGCCCGGGTTTGAACCGAGGAACACCAGCCATCGCGAGTAGACCATACCACTATCGCCTACGCCACAGCCGCTATGTCAAGCCGCGCGAAATTAGCGCCCATATTATGCGTGAAATATTGCGAAAGAGAAAACTCGAAAATATGCGCTTCCCCAGACATAAAACTGAGCTAGATCAATTTCTCGTCCCCGAAAACCCCCACATATTAAATTTCAGCGAAATCGTTAGGGCCGTTTCCGAGATCACATGCTTCTTCAAGCGATCAGCGCCATCTGCCGGGCTGATTTGTGAATCTAAACCATCCAGGTCGCCACTCAAACGCACAGAGAAAAATTCATTAAAATCGGCCGAGCCGTTTAGTAGGAGTTCAATGACATACACACGTACAGCAGAATTATATATATAAAGATTAGTCGTCATGTTTTTAATCTCGTCTAAACTGTCTGGAATATCTTAATTTAACAAGACTAAATCAATATTTTATCTTCTGTTCAATTTACAGTGAAATAGAAAAAGAAACTACACTAAACCTATTTAGTTGAGTTCGTGAAGAAAGGGATCGATGCCAATACGTTATCACTATCAAGATCACAACAGATGCAGTTCCATGGGGAGCAGATGCTGCGCTAGCCTGTAATCTACTTTTACTTAGGTCCACTTCGCTTCATAACTCTTCGCAAACCACTGCAATAGCCAAACCGTCCAGACCAATTAACATGGAGATAAAATTCGGAACGCTCCGTAAATTTTTGTTAGTTGCGGTCGCCGACAGAGGGCGTGCGGATACACAAATTTATCTAATTACAGACCGTTAAAACTCTCCTGCAGACTTCAATTATTCGTTCAACAGATCTAAGTGAAAACTCTTAATTTGAACAAGTTATTAGTACCTGTTTTAAGTGTGAAACTTGGAGAATTAAGCTTTTGAAGTTACTCTTATTTTATGTATATCGTTTAGTGTAAGTAATGAGTGTGTTGCGTTCTGGAAATGTATGGGTCTTAATAAGATTGTTTCTAAATATTATAGTGGTGTTAATGAGTTATGATTATAGAGGTATGAGGCACGTGGTATAAAGTTCTTTCATCCCCCATGGAAAAGGAAGGATCTTCAGATCAGACGGTTGTTGTGTCTGGCAAGTATTTGACCGACGTTTGATGTCGGAAGTTGTAGGTTAATGGCACAGTAAACTCTGCTTGCGAGATGTAGGTACGTTAGTAAAGTCCCACAACGCGTCACAAGATACGGTTACACAAATAACAGTATAAATAATTATATATCTACAAAAATAAAATCGATCTAAGTAACTATAAATAGCTCGAAACAAGCAAATTTTTCCTACAGGAATCAAAACAGATATAAAGGTGCTTCAGGAATAGCCGTGGTCGATTACCTATTTCTTTACGAATTTACTGAGTTTATTGGGCGCCAGGGACACCTACTAAATTACCTGCGTAGCCTGCTACTGTTGAAGAATGGCAGAATATACGGTTAGTAGGTATATTTTGTCATTTAGGTAGGTAGTCAATTAGCATAGCAATCAATTCAAATCAATCTTTATTACAACCGTAATGTACAGTCGCGAGCACTAAAATGTCAACACTTGGCAACTTTCAATTGCGTTTCCTTCAATTAGCCTACTTCCTACTAACATCATCCGTGACCCGGCAAATGACCTCTGCGTTAAAGTTCTTTAAGCATCGGTTGATGCAAGATGCTATTTTAGAAAATTGTAAATGAATAATAACGTTAAAAAAAAACAAAATTCCACAAAGATCTATCCAGTACGGATGACAGCTGAGCAGGTCAATCTACTCGAAACTGTTAAATGTTCCCAATCAACCTTGAGCCTTATTGTTTTAGCGATAAAGTTGAAATCTAAAACGAAATTTGACAGATTGTAGTAGCTTGATGTGCTGTCCTCTGTACGTATAGATTTATCCTAATTTCACCCTTAGTAGTGGTGCCGCAAACCCTGCTCCTTGCATGATCTATGACACTTATAACGATGATATCATCTCCACCATGACACCTGCCAGTTCGTCTCATATACACTCGTCATCCAGACCACCCCGCGCCGCGTCATTATCATTAATCACTTGGCTAAGATTGATGGCTCAAATATATTCATTTTCATATTTTTCTCGTTAACATGTTTCACACGTTTACGGCTGGTTTTTTTTTTCTTTAAACGTCAGAATTTCTAAGAAGAAGATTTTTAAGTTCCTCGCAGTAATTTGCATATAAGATAGTAACTTCATGTAATGAAGCACAGAGGACTTTCCTCAGAAAATATAAACTCAAGTCTTTAAGTTTTATACGAGTCGTATAAAGTTCTTAGTCACACTAACGACTCAGCACTTAAAAGAAATATCTACAATTAGGGTATTTTCATTACAATAATCCAAGAGCTATACCATGATCATATTCTAAGGTAATTTCATTTATTTTCTCGACCATTCATGCTATGATGATTACAGAATAGACTTGAAGTAAATTCAGTCTTTACTTAAATCAATTACTTATCTTATTTTTGGTAGCCAATATTTCCAAGCAATTAAATTTCTTGCGTCTTAAACTTGCCAAAGACCGTCATGACTAGTTACAGATAAAATAATATTTCTATACGACGCGACGTTGAAGCCGGGACATCCTGGGCAAAATTGCTAAGCTACTCAAAGATATCAACTACCCTGCGTATGCCAAAAATCTAATTTGAATTAGTGCACAAAACAACGTTCTAATTCCTACTTAAAAACGCACTACAGTTTCAATCGTTCTTAGAACGTTTTCAATTGTACTAGTCACTTTGAAATAATTTTAATCATTACTGAAATAAATTTGTGAATTTTTTCACTTATGTTAACTACTAACACTTATGTTAACACTATTGTTATACTTACTTAATAGGGTAGGGTGTGTAGCACTGCGTACCTACTTTTAATATATTTAGATTTGTTTTTTCATTTTTATATTTACAGTGCACTGTGCAGTAATAAAATAAAGAAGAATAATAATTATAAAGTTGCAGATCCTTGCGATGCTGGACAAATGTAGATTAATATTTAATTGGCGCTAAATATGAATTTATACTTTAATGTAGTTATTTTTGTGTTCTTTTTTATAAACTTCCATTAATTTTTTATTCAGAATCAAAAGTCATTTATTCAAATTAGGCGGAGAATCAGCATTTTTTGAACGTCAATATTACATAAGACAGTCCCCCAAAACGCCCACCCATCGACACTTCCTAAGTGCTTTCGCTGGGAAGAAGTGGCGGAACAAACTCCCCAGCAGCACAGCTGTCTGGTCTGTTCATTTAAAAAAAAACACAACAACAATGAAATTATTTACCATATGTCATGGTAGCTGGCCAAAATACCAGCAAAGCAAAACAAACAAAAACATATTATTAGTTTCTTGTTCATTTCACATCTGAGTTTGAAATTATTGAAGGACCTATCTATCTATCATATACGTCAATTAAATTGTTCATAAAATATTAATATAAGCAACAATTTAATGGACGCACGATAATTATAGTATGCTATTGCAGTAAATGAGCTTAGTGCTCTATACAAACTAACAAGTAAATATATAAAGACGGATTATACTAAGCACAGACAAAATATCATACAAAAACACATAAATTTAACAGGAAGTACAAGGAAAGCATATAAAGAACTGCGAACACACAAAACATGGATAGACGGAATAAAACGAAATGAAACAGTACTAAACAACCGAAGTGAAATCATTACAGTAGCAACCGAATTTTACAAAAACTTGTACAGTGTTCAAAATCCGAAAGATATAAGTAACACAAATTCCTTCCATACTAGCAAGGTGAAAGATTGCGCAAGGGTTCCGGAAATCGAAATAATTGAAGTTATAACGGCACTCAAGAACCTAAAAACTGAAAAGAGTCCTGGACCAGATAAAATTACTAATGATACCTTAAGAATTGCATCAGAAACGCTCGCCAAACTATTGACAGAGTTGTTCAACCTCGTTTTGAAAACAGGAGAGACACCTACCCAGTGGTCTGAGTCTAATATAATTCTGATTTATAAAAAAGGTGACTCCAAAGACATCGCGAACTACAGGCCGATAAGTCTACTTCCATGCATCTACAAATTATTCTCTTCAATCATCAATCATAGAATAAGTAACACACTTGATAAGAGTCAACCTGTAGAACAAGCCGGCTTTAGGAGGGGATTCTCGACTATAGACCACATACACACGTTGGAACTACTCATAGAAAAATTTCAGGAAATGAGAAGACCACTCTACTTAGCTTTTATAGACTATCAGAAAGCATTCGACACCTTGGATGTACGAAGGTAGCAAGGTGTAAGGGATAGTATATATGGGAAACATTAAGAACACAGAACGTAGAAAAGGAATATATATACAAGTACTCAAAAACATCTACAGTAATAGCAGAAGTAGAGTTAAACTGGAGAAAATTGGGCCGTGGTTCCCTTTGAAAAGAGGGGTAAGGCAAGGAGATCCGATATCCCCAAAGCTGTTTATTGCTTCACTGGAGGCCCTAATGGGGCAACTAGACTGAAGTCGATACGGCATAAAAATTGGAACGAAGTACCTAAACCACCTACGATTTGCGGATGACCTAGTTCTTATATCAGAATCTGGGACAGATCTCCAATTCATGATAGATCCCTTGAACATAGGCAATAAAAAAGTGGGCTTAGAGATGAATCTATCTAAAACTATGGTAATGACAAACAGTGTCAGGAGAACAGTATCGGTTGGCAGCGCGCCTCTGACATATACAGACCAGTACTTGTACTTAGGTGAGCAAATCAGCTTCACTCGCGAAAATAACGAACGAGAAGTCGAACGAAGGACACAACTAACATGGAACAAATACTGGAGCCTAAAAGAAATATTCAAGGGCACCTTACCAACCAACATAAAAACGAAGGTCATGAACTCTTGCCTCTTGCCCTGCTTGACATACGGCTGCCAAACATGGATATTCAGCAATAACGTTAAAAATAAGATAGTAACATGTCAACGTGGAATGGAGCGCAGTATGTTAAACATCAAAAAAATTCAAAGAATACGTCACACAAAAATAAGAGAAGCAACAAATGCCAAAGATGGACTACAACAAGCGTTGACTCTAAAATGGAAATGGGCCGGACATGTAGCACGTTTGAAAGACCAGAGATGGACCAAAATAGTTACAGCCTGGAAAGGCCCACTTGGCAAGAGGAGAAGAGGAAGACTCTGTGCAAGATGGGAAGATGACGTTGTTAAAGTCGCCGGTGAAAATTGGTCTCAAATAGCCAAATCTAGAGAAGACTGGTCATCCTTGGAGGAGGCCTTCACCTGCAGAGGGGTTCTGGCAGAAGAATAAAACCAAAAAAACTTTTTAATTTAATATATTGTTAAGTTATTTTTTTTTTTATTTTATTATGTTACTTTAACTTTTTTAATTCATTACTATTAACTTCTTACCTTCTCTTCAGAAATAAAAGGCTTTTTATTTTATTTTTATTTTATTTTATTGCAGTAAATACGACAATACACTGTCTGTTCAGCGACATCTGGATGCATTATAGTGAACTACTACGGTTTCTTGAAAACAGTGCCATCTATCGTTAAAACGGAAAATCAGTAAAGCCGCTTCTCTTACTCACTACACGCTCCGTTATAGTTTTAGAATGTTATAATAGGTTGCGCTAAGTTCACTGAAATACATTTGATGGAATACTGGACAGAAATAGTTTAATTGTATTTTTATAAGAATATTTTTTACTATTTCTAAGCACCATTTAGTGCCTTGTCCTTGTCAAACAAGGTGCAACATGGAAGAAAACATGGAAGCTGCAGGCTGCTAGCTGTAGAACCCTGTGTAGAAGAACTAAGTAGCGTGTGCAGTGTGCTGTTTTGTTTTTTTTTTTTTTTATAAATTATAAACTAGTGCTTGACCGCAATCCCGCCTGATGGTAAGCAGTGATGCAATCGTTGATGGTAAAGCGCGCTAGTTTATTAAGAGCCTATGACTACCTACATAAAGTCATTTCCACCAGAAGGATTTTCGAACGGAAACGTAAAGCTTTTCAGTAATTTCTGATGTTATGCATCAACGCTTTTGACCTCATAACTGTTGACTGATCGCTGGTACACCCACACACTTGCATGATTTTACCTTTTTAATTCGTTCTCTTGACGAAGGTCTATGCCTTTTTAGATTATTGGTAGTTGTGATTACTAACAAAACAAAGAAATCCAATCAGTTAAAATTTATGCTTAAAATGAAATAAGTAATTTGCATTATTTTTTAAATCATCTGAGACACGTAGGTAGGTATAGGATATGTGTCTTAGATGATTCTATACTTCCTTATGCCACAAACGTTGACTTGTAAAGATACAAAATATCAAAATTGAGAGACCAAAGAACTTTACACTTAGAAATTCACATTTCCATACTGGAGAAGTCCATAAGTTATAACTACTCACTAACAATGTGAGAAAGTGATTTTATATGCATTAGTAATGAAGGAATTATAATAAATGGCGTGTTTGAAACTTTACCGGACGTTCGTCATGGACGAAGAGATTTGGATGCGGCGTTTTAATATTTGAGAGTGGATTATGTTCTGTAGGTTGTTGTAGATTTATTTGTCTATTAAGGATCACTTATCATTGTTGTCCGTATTTTTTAATTTTAGTTTAATTTAAAATACCTCGGCTGAAATCACAAATTGGTATCTTCAATTTTCAAAAACCATTGAAGCACTGTGAGCACCTGCCACTTGCTGCCTGTGTGTCAGCTAGACTACTCATATTGTCCCCAAGCAAGGAGGGGCACGCTACATAAACAAGTATAGATAACAGAAACACTTCTATTATTTACATTTGTTTAAAAACCGTAACGAATATTGCACAAAACTGTTTTAGTTTCGAAGGTTGTCCTTTCCTAACAAACTTGCCACATCCATTCTGAAAGCAGATTTAATCTCTTGACCAGTGAAAGTAAAATCTATGTGAGTGTATTATAACACGTGCTGATGAGTCTCAATCTCAACCGGTCGCGACTCACACACACAGTTGTCTGACCACGCAGTAACGTTATATCTGATACATAATCATTTTTGGTTACATTGTGATCATTAATTTGTTTAATTATTACCTAAATAGTTCCTTCCCCTGATCCACTCCGTTACATCGCTTGCCAGCGCAATTGCTTTGACTTCCTCATCAATTAGACTATCAAGTATACATTTTTCAATTCCTACCGTTGCGTTCAGATTACCGCATTCAAAGAAACTATGTATTCACCTTTTTTTCAACGTATGTACCTACATTATTATGTAGTTTTTTATTAATGGCATAAGAGATAATGAGATAATCGTATTATTATTACAGTATGGTATTAGTTTAAATTTGTGAATCTAACTTCATTTGTGTCACCAAATTTTACTCCCAAAATGTTATGGACACCAGAGTGACATCCGTGGGCACAAGTACCTGCTGGTTATATCATTAGAGTGTACCAATAAACTGAAATATACAATTTGTAACAAAATGTTATGGACACCAGAGTGACATCCGTGGGCACAAGTACCTGCTGGTTATATCATTAAAGTGTACCAATAAACTGAAATATACAATTTGTAACAAAATGTTATGGACACCAGAGTGACATCCGTGGGCACAAGTACCTGCTGGTTATATCATTAGAGTGTACCAATAAACTGAAATATACAATTTGTAACAAAATGTTATGGACACCAGAGTGACATCCGTGGGCACAAGTACCTGCTGGTTATATCATTAGAGTGTACCAATAAACTGAAATATACAATTTGTAACAAAATGTTATGGACACCAGAGTGACATCCGTGGGCACAAGTACCTGCTGGTTATATCATTAGAGTGTACCAATAAACTGAAATATACAATTTGTAACAAAATGTTATGGACACCAGAGTGACATCCGTGGGCACAAGTACCTGCTGGTTATATCATTAGAGTGTACCAATAAACTGAAATATACAATTTGTAACAAAATGTTATGGACACCAGAGTGACATCCGTGGGCACAAGTACCTGCTGGTTATATCATTAGAGTGTACCAATAAACTGAAATATACAATTTGTAACAAATTGGTATTTACTTACCGGACTTGCAGAGCTCGGGTTCGCTTCCTGACCTTCAACCAGTTTGGAGTTCTGTAGATCTAACGGTTCTATAAATTATGTAATTTTATGTGACTTGAATTTAAGGGTGAATTTTCGTAAGGTTAAGAAAAACTAGTCTAAAAATAGCAAACATAGATGTCATGATTAAAAACAAAAGTATAAAGCCTTCTATAGATTATAATTGAGATCTTAATTGCTCGACGATAAATTAAGATTTAAACACAACAATAATATTTGCGCTAATGCATAACATTTCATCATCATCATCATCAACCTTTTCCATCGTCCCACTGCTGGGCACAGATCTCCTCTCATAGAGAGAAGGATTGAGCGTAATCACCACGCTTGCTCAATGCGGGTTGGCGATTTCAGACTTAAAAATCCAGGTTTCCTCAAGCTGTTTTCCTTCACCTTCAGTCATTGGGGTCCAAGATATACTTAGAAAATACATATAACTTTAGAAAATTTACATTGGTACTTGCCTGACCTGGAATCGAACCCGCGCACTCATACTTGAGAGGCTGGTGTTTCAAACACTAGGCCACCACGACTACATACAATATGCATAACATTTAAACTTAAGTAATCAGAAGATACGGAACCCGACACTTTGCTTTTACATTGTCCAGCGCAACTTGTATCTCAGGAAGTGACCGTCGGTTTGCTAACGTTGGAAATGTATATGTCGGAATATCCGCTAAAACCATCTGATAACACGCCCGCAACGACAACCTGGCTCTCTATTATAAAACTTATAGAAATACTCCCTTGGAGTCTGGGCTATTTTTAAGACAGGTTATCGGGTTCAATTTACTAAGAACTTTAAAACAACCACTTGCAATAATGCTGTCTAAATAGAAACTACATTATGTTTGGCAAAATAATGTTGTATTATGAAAATTTGGTATTGTTGGGCATTGGAAATATGCCCAACAATAGGGATAGACTTCGCAGTTATGTTTGTTAGTTGACAAGATATAAGAATATATCCAACTGATATCATTGCCAAATTGAAACTAGTTCATTAGTATTTAGGAGTGTTACTTTACAAAAGAATATAAAACGTTCAAAATATTAAGTAAAGCAAGAATGTCGAATGCATTCTTAAAGGATGCATAGCTCAACGTAAAATCTTGATGTACCATAACTGAAAGAGATGATAAATGAACAAAAAACGATGCTGCAGCTGAATAACTATCCCCTTAGTGCAACAACTGGGGTTTCGTCAAATCCTCCTCTGTGCCATAAACCACTGGTCGAAGATAAACATCATAACACTTCTCAAAGTAAGGAAGTGATCTATGGGAGTAATTACGATGACCAACAAGCCACCAGCACCGCCCAGATTGACAGCGGTAGTTACAAATCATGCTGTTGTTGCATAATTCGTAATATTCACGGTTTTAACACAATAATTGACGACACGGTATATAATTATAATATTGCACCATGACGCTACTGCTCAATAGGTGCTCCTCAGGCGTGGAAATTGTATCATCTTTAATGACAAGGAAATTAATAGGAGGCCCTACATTTATCATAGTCATAAGTTATGACATACAAGAAAGTTTTTCTTTTTTTTTTTTACATATTATAAACTTGCGCTTGACCGCAATCCTGCCTGATGGTAAGCAGTGACGCAATCGTTGATGGTAAAGCGCACTAGTTTATTAAGAGCCTATTCACTCTAGCCTTGAAGACACTCAAATTGTAGTCCGACGGAAACACCGCCGCGGGCAAATTGTTCCAGTCCCTCAATGTACGCGGTATAAAGGAGGAGGCGAAACGCTTCGTCCGGATCGTAGTGGTGTTAACAACGAACAAGTTCAGTTATAACTTATAACTCCACATTTTTATTTTATTCTTTTCCCTTTATAAGAAGAGATTTGTCTAGCAATTTGTTGGAATATTATAGGTTGGTCCTACTTTACTTAAGAAAGATAAGAAGGAAGGGACTGCGGAAGCTCGCGGACATACTGAGCAACCATAAAATATTTATGGATCTCTCCGACTGAATTATAATGACACGCAGGCAAAAAGTTTCGAAAAAACCGTTTAAGCAATACCTATTAAAATTTTGTGTTAATTTATCATTAGTAGCTTGTTGCAAGATATATTGCGTTAAGTGTTATCTTTAGATTGATCTCATAAATTTTATATGACAAAGTTGTCCGTCTGCTAAAAACATTACGATGCCTGTTTATTAGCAATTTAACTTTGAAGAATATCTCGTTTGAAATTCATCAATAAACATCGTATTCTGGCCTGCCAGCCCTTGTCATGTTTGTGAAATAACGTGATTGACTAATTGAACTCTAGTACACTTTGCATCGTTCAAATTGGGTGTTTTGTATGGACACCGCCTACATACTTTCACATTCCTGCATCGCTTACTGACCTTAGTCCTTTAGCATGTGCAAGTTATGTGCATGTAGAATTAAGTGTAGGTAATTACGTCACCCTTATCCCAAATCCCTTGAGGCCTGCTGGACATCGTTTCTTAAATAGGTCTCTATCAACTGACATCTCAATACATAGTTCCTCTTCCCAAATTGTTTCTAATAACACAATATACTTAGGTATATTTTATTGGTCTGCCTCTTATTCTTAATCTACCTCTGTGCTGCCATTTTCTTATTCACACGATAGCCGTCGCCGAAGCCGTTATTGAACGTTCTAAAACTTGTGTAAATGTCAAATGATCTTTAAGTGTAAAAATATGTAAGATAAGAAAAATTGTGAATACTAATAAAATCCATCGAATCATTCAAACTAACATATTTATGTTATTCACTGTAACATCATTATTATGACATTTGAAGAGTCAGTAAGTCACCGAAATCGTCCGTCAAGTGAACAAGGAACGTGGAACTGTCTTTTTTCTGTACCACTCCATTTAACAGAAGCACTTTCGGAAGCATTGCTAAATTATTAATTATACAATATTAATTTTTATTTATGCGAAACCCGAAACACATGTCCAGTATTTTTAAGTAAAGAATTTATTTTCAAAATTTAAAAAAGTTAATAATGATAAACCACAAAATTATGAGCTTGCTATTGTACTTGGTTGTCCCAACAAAAACATGGTCAAAGCTCCGCTCGGGCGGGCGAGCGCGGTGCGTTAACCTCTGACGTCACCTGTTGCGTGCGCGATTACTCTCGATATATCGTAAAGCGGCGTGCGCGCGCTCAGTATCCACACTGCAACAATTTCTAAATGTATTTCGGAAAAAATATAACATGGAGTAAAAATGATTGGAATCGATTCAGTTGCTTATTCTGAACAAACTGAGCCTGTTCACAAGTACAAACTACTCATAAAAAAAGTTTTCAATGTACCTAAAGAAATACCTTGATTTTGTTGGTAAAGAATTTTTTAAGAAAATATCACAAGTACCCTGTCGGCAACAGCAAAAATCACGAAAGAGGAAGAAAACTATGATAGAGAGAATGAATATTTAACCTCCACTTACTAGTAACTAATTGAGTTGGCAAGACTACTTATCAAAATTATGGTACAACCAGAATTTGTAGTTCTTAAAACTTTTTATAGGTAAACATAACGCACAGGCATGAGGCAACCAATACAAAATGTGTGTCCTAGTAAAGACTTGCGATTTAAAAAGTGTTAACATAATATCCCATCTTATTGCGTCATAGTGTTGTTAATGTCAAACGCAAACCAAACCTAAAGTTGCGAATAGCTTCTGAGTTCCGCACGCATCAGTCACGGCTGTGGGCGTCACTGGGTGTTGTAGAAAGCATCACTAATGATTGTGCAACTCACCACTGTTTGGGTTCTTAATATGCGTAAATAGTGAAGGGTGATGATCATCACCGAATAGTGATAATTATAGTTGCAATTACGTGGGCTATTGGCTAATACATGGTTTAAACTAAATTATTCAGATGGTTGCTGAGCTGGAAAATATAGTAGACTAAAACAGAAATAAAAACAAAGACCTTAAGTCAATCAAAGGGTGGATATAATCCAAGAAAAGTGTGGATAGAAAACATTAACCTAACTTTTATAAGTTAGGTTAATGTTTAAATGAACTGCTATCGTGAATTTATATTCACGATAGCAGTTCATTTGATCATTTCATTTAATAAATCGGTTAACCATCTTAGTTTACAATAATATTCTAACCATTGGTTACTGAAATCTTCGGATACCCTAACACTACGATATCAGTTCTTTTCAATCAAGGTCCATGAACTTTAGCAGCCGCTTGAATAAGTTTAATCAAATAAAACTTTCTTCAAGGGTCTGCGAGATATTTAATAATTTTCGCATAAACTTTTGCATGTTTAAATATACATTGAACGAGAATGGAAGTCTATCTGCCTATAGACAGATTTTCCTTGTCAATGGCATCGATTTTTTTGTTCGCAAAGTAAACTTAATTTAAGTTTAGTGAAAAGAATACAAGATAACATAATTGTTTAGTCCTGTCATTTTAAAATACTATTATATTAGTATTTTAAAATACTATACAATATGTTAAGAAAACCCTGTCCGATCCGTGAAGGTAATGTTAGGTATAGATAACTGATTCTACTAATGCCTACAAAGCCCGCTAAACATAAAAATTGCCCTTAAAATTTAATATTATTTCGCAAAAGGAGGTAACCTAATACATGTGCGGTAGGCAATACATGCGCAGGCTAAGGGGACGCGACACGTGCCGTCGTATCGTCGTAGTATCGTCGAAAATGGTATTGTCACTTTTTTTTAAATTACCAAATTTTGGGGAAGTTGGAATTAATTATCGGAAATAAAGATTATTTCAAAATTCATTAGTATTGTTACTATGATGATTATGTAAAATTTCATATTTTATTTGGTCATGTGTTTACTTAATCTTCATTATCCTTATGGGTCGGACAGGGTTTTCTTTACATATTGATATAGAGTTTAGAAGCGTTTTCAAACTCAATTGTCAATTGGCGCGAACCAATTTGACATAACTATACAAAAAATGACCTCCTGTCCATTTGTTAATGAAATTAAATTAATTAATTAAATGAAGTTTAGTTTGTGAACAAGGGAATCGAGACTATTATTAAAAACTTTGGTTTAGTTTTGGGACTATTCAATAAGAAAGTTGTGATATTGTAGTTAGCAATTAATTGAGATTGAGAACAATAAACAATATAACATTAATAATTCGTATTTAAAGAAAGTATGTATTTCAGCCATAAATATGTCCACAGCTGGAAATTAGCCTTCTCCAACAGTTCAACAGTTCCTGTGCTTACCATTTCTAATGGATTCCTGCGATCTTATCAGGTCTTCGGTTCACCGGCCAAGGCCGTCCTTCACTCTGTCTTTGCTACACGTGGTGACCACGTAACATTTTGGCCCAAACTGCTTATATTTCTCAGCATAATTGAAATAAATTAATTTTGAATAAGCTTTTGAAATACATAATATGTTTATGTATAATTAAAATCATTATGCAATTTTTAAAATGGATTGTACAATTTTTTGTAGAATGGGGCTGTTCTTGATCCAGTCTTGCCTGATCAAAAGAGATGGATGAGGTCCACGACGAACCGAGTGAGCTCAAAAGGTGGCTGTTGACTATTGCTTTAAAGGACACTTATCAATCAGAAGAAGTTTTTTTTTTGCATTTTGTTTCTTCTGATAGATACTACAAGAACTTATCAATTCATCGTGGAAAAAAACGCTAGGTATACGTATTGAACTGGCATCACTTACGAGTATGAACAAGTTGTTAGAACTACTCGAAGGAAGTGGGCTGTTTCGGTTTGTTAACCAGCAATCAGTCAGTTGATAATTAGCTGGTATCAGGCGTTGTATGAATATGTTTTGTAGACACTCCGTGTATGGTATCGTCAGAAGTATTCACACAAACACATTTTTTTAGTGATCAATGTCATTCTGTTTGAAGGGTCTCATAATCATAGTAACACGAAGCAGTTTACTGCTGCAAGATAGTGTAGAATGATTTGGGTCTCAATAAAGCCAGGTCTTAAAGTCGTTTCGACCTTCTGTATGAGGTATGAGAGTATCATAAGTTATCGTCACCAGTTGGCAAGATATGTAATAAAATGTTGAAAGCTTCTTCCATTAAGGCAAAAGATCTAGTTCTGGCCAGGCTAACATGTGATTTTAATTATCAGCGTTACTTAATAACTAGTTTGATAATATTTCCTTAATTTTATATAACAAGTATAATCTGATCCAATTTGTATATAAATATATATGATTTGCCGAGTTTTCTAAAGAGCAAAGTTTACTGTTTCTTCTATAATACCAAAATGCAGCGACGATGAAACAAATAATACATAACTATGTTGATATTATGTTATACTAAGCACTTAACTTGTTGATCTTGTTGATAGAAAGTGTCGCATCGTTAGGATGTATGGGACTTGTTAAATTCTGTTAATTATACAGTTTTTAGGGTTCCGTACCTGAAAAGGAAAAAACGGAACCCTTATAGGATCACTTTATTGTCTATCTGTCTGTATGTCAAGACCCTTTATCTGAAGAACGCGTGGACGTATCAAGCTGAAATTCACATGAAATACTCAGGTCTACTGTCCCTTTAAGCTGTGAAAATATCAAACTTCTAAACCAAGCCAATCAAAAGATACAGCTGATTATATCGATATTTTCAATAAATTTTCGACAGTCGCAAAGGAATCAAAACCTACAGGATACTTCCCGTAAACTCAGAATCTTGAAATTTGGCATGAAGCATTGTCATATAATGCAAATATAGGAAAAAATGCAAAAATCTCATTTTTTTAGTTATATAATATAATAAAAATGTTTTAATAAAATGAAACTTACTACTACTTACTTATTTCTCACGAACGAATAAAGGTATCAAATTGAAATTTATACCAAATACCTAGGTCTATTGTCCCTTTAAGCAGTGAAAAATCAAACTTCTGAGTTAACGCTATCTAAAGATACAGCAGTTTATACCGACACCTTAGACGAATTTTGGCGGAACCCTCGGTATGCGAGTCCGACTCGCACTTGGCCGGTTTTTTTATTAATAAAAATTAATTTTACCCGACTGTCGTGGAAAGGAGACTAATTTTTTTCGAGCATACCTACATAATATGCATCTATGTGTGTCCATTTGTTTGGCACTCGCTACAGCCTGAACGTCCTCATGGATTTTGACATGCAACGTACCATTAGATTCATTTTGATTAAGTTGTGTGAGTAGGTGTTAAAATTAAAAAAAAATCTTAATGTCAGAATTCTGGCGCCAAAATGAAACGCCTTGGAATATTTCTTGACTAAATGAGTAACAAAATAAAATGTGAATTATATACGATTAATACAAGATAAATAATGTAGTTAATGATAATAATAAAAATAACATTTCAGAAAATATTAAATTGGACGAACTCAGATCCGTTATTTATTTGTGGCGGGGTTGGCGTTAAAAGCATTTAAGTTTCAACTAAATTTTGCGTTGCAGTTAAGAATATTTTTGCAGTCGGGTTTTTTGTTTTCTTAATAATTAATTGAATCCTTGCTTATGACGCCTAATTTTCATAAAATATCGACTCCCGGTTATTGCTATTTCGTAGTTTACTTTTAATCTGCTTTTTTTTAAATATTATTTTCTGTTCCACTGCTGGTCAAAGCCTCCTCCAATTCCTCACAGGAAATCTTCTCCCTCGCCACCTCGAACCAGTCCTCGTGGTACCGGTCTAGGAACCTAGGAACCGCTTTCTGTGCCAACTTCAGTGTCGTCATCCGTCTTGAGTATTGATTACACTGAAGTTCTGAGTTCAGCTTTACGGTTTTTGACAAATACGTATTCTGACTAGACAGGTGATGTGACATGACAAGGCCATTTAATTCACCAATTTACATAGACTTGGTCTTTTCATATACATGATTTTACCAGGATGATATCTGGACTGTAAAAGAGACCGTGACTTTTGAGTCTATGTTTGATTTTTATCTCATTTATCCATTATTAAGACATTGCATTTGGTGTGCCTCAGGGTAGTGTTTTAGGACCTACTCTTTTCCTTATCTATGTCAATGAGCTGTGTCAGCTAAAACTCCCAAACACAAAAATAATTGCTTATGCGGATGACACAGCTCTTGTGACGTATGGTAGGGACTGGCTTGACACTCGTGTGAGTGCGGAGATCGCACTAGGTTTGGTCATGAAGTGGTTAACCTCAAACCTACTCACACTCAACATCGAAAAGTCTAAGTTCATTCCCTTCACACCAGGAATTCTTACGCAACCACCAACATCTTTTCAAATTAAAACCAATATTTGCTCCCATACTGTGGCTACCATATCCTGTAACTGTGCCAACCAAATAGAACGCTCCGACAACATCAAGTATCTTGGAATCATAGTAGATAATTGCCTAACCTGGAAAAAACAAGTTAACTCAGTGGTGGTCCGTGTAAGAAGACTTATATATGTGTTCAAAAAGCTAAGGTCGGTTGTGGATTTCCCATGCCTTATACTAATATACCAGGCACTCGTCCAGTCAGTTCTTGGTTATTGCGTTACAGTATGGGGAGGTACTCACAAGACTACGATTTTGCGTTTGGAGAGAGCACAAAGAGCGGTACTAAAGGTATTGGCCAAGAAACCTATTAGATTCCCGACGTTGGAGCTTTATTCGCTTTGTAATGTCCTCACTTTTAGACAATTATTTATACTTCAAACCGTTCTTAAGAAACACGATCGCACGAAATATGATCCACAATGCCGCTCCAAGAAGCGACGTTCCGACCTAATTTGTAAGACACCTTTCTCCAGACTGGCATTAGTAAAACGCCACTACAATTACCTTAGCCCTAAACTCTACAATACCATAAATAGGATTATTCAAATTTATCCATTAACAAGAGCCTCAGTCAGAAAAAAACTGTCAGAATTGCTTAAATCCTTCTCCTACGAAGCAACAGAACAACTTGTGGTAACATAATACTAACATAATACTTATATTCCTGATTCCCATAACATCAATCTTATTACTTGAATACCTTCCACCCCTCCACTTACGCGTTCTACACACACAAACACACACACACACCCCTACACACCCACACACACACACGCATACACACACACGCATACACATACACACATAGGGATGTAGTTTAATTAATTATTAACTTTATTACTAGTCTGGAACTGCAATGTAACTTATTGTTTAGCTAGGCGTCGATAGCTGCGCCACAGTTTTAACTTTTGTAGCTATCTTCGTTTCAATTTGTAAACTTGTGTCCTAAAACTTGTTCCAAATAAACGTTTATTATTATTATTATTATTATTATTATGTGCAAACATCTTCCCAAATTACATAATTTATCAAAAGTAATTCAAATCACACTCAGCTGCTAACGTTTCTTCTTTAAAATTAGAATTACATACGGCTTTCATAATGTTCATATATGTATAATAACGTAGCCATGCGGGCAGACGGGATATTAATTTTAATATACAAAAAGTTAAATAAAACTGCAATCACTTTGCAATAAACGTAATATATTAACATTAAAAACATTATTTCAGATAAAATCTTATCTATGTTCATTATCACAAACTCATCAATCTGTTGCAGTAAGTTGGGTGTGGCAGGTTGACCGGCTCCTGTTATAAAACACACTAATACATCAAATTCGACATTAATCGTTTAGCATGTACGTATTAAACTGACACGATACAACATATATATTATGTACGTTGTGCAATATGTTCGGAACAGAAGTTGCAAAAGATGCTCCAATTTGATGAGGTTGTCTCTCGCAATCGGCGATACTAAGAAATTCAGAATTGCTATCGTATCAATATCGAATAATATTTTAGTTAAATTTATTAAATATAATTATGTTTAAATCCTAAACTATTGACTAATAAAAAAACAACTTGTTCCTTTAAATTACGGTGTTCAGAATTTACTTAGAGAGATAAATCTACTTACAAATTAAATATTTGTAAAGACATTTTTCCAATTTCTACTTAAATATTTGGTTGTATACATAGTACAACTTTTATTACTTTTTGCAATAGTCATGTCAGAGAGGTGATAGGGTAGACAACTGTAATTAATTGAAATGTTATGTAAGATCGTGTAACTTTATTTTTAGTTTCTCTACTTTATGTCTTGCTGAACTGGTAACAAAATACATATAAAGTCATCATCAACCTTCTTCCAACACCTGCAGCATTTGAACTTTGAGGTTTTCATGCTGTTCGTAACACTTGATTAATTGTATGATTAAATTTATTACTTAGATAATTAAATTAATGTACCAAGTTGAAATTTTATTTCATCAATCAATAGTATTATAATTTTATTTCATCTTAACTTGGCATTGAATTTTGGTTGAACGTCAATCCTTTTAGGCGAACAATTAGCAGATAGGAGCTTGGCTGCTTTTTAACGGCATGTTTTTGGTGGGAAGTGTTCTGTAATTTCTGCCTCATTTCATGGGAAATATACGTGACTTTATGAATGTATCTCCTTAGCCCTTAAAAAACGACGATCGAAGGAACTGAAGAGGGACTAGATTTTGACCTTTGGGATCCTGTGTCCTTTAAACCTTCTTTAATGTGACTCAATAGCTCATAGAAAATGTTCGTAATAAATGCTAGAGTAATTGACTTTAATCTTATGTAGTTTGTGGGCATTATTGATTGAAGTTTTAGTCGTCCTGAAAGAAGGAGTAGACTGCTGATATTAACGATTTATTACGTATTCAGAATTCTTGTAGTCTGAAAGCTCTAGAAACCATAGAGTGTGAATGTGAGATGAAGAAACTTTACACTTAAAACTAAAAATCTTTCACTATTGCTCTCGACCACAAGTTGTATTCGCTATTTGTGATATCGAAACATACACATTACATACAAGTGTTATGTCTGACTTCTCACGCCGGCTATTATATTTTATAGCTTACAATTAGAAAGATACAAATACCTATCGAGATTAGGTTTCTTTTGCAAGGTCATATATACTAATTGCCTGTTAAGCAAAGACTTGATTAAAATGATCTATTTGATAACTATTTTGACACTCTCTTCAGTCTAATAAATATAAATGAGTGGGCGTTTACTGTTAGAAAATTGACTGCAACTTGTAAAGGTTAAATAGTGGATTAATAATAATTTGATTATAATTGTATTTAGATTGCAAATTTTATTGACTTACAATTTAATAAATTTATAGGAGTTTCTTTCGAAACAGGATGGTAAGAGAAAATTAATTGTCGAATTGAAAACGTCTGAAGGAGCTGTTGGTACTTGAAGACGCTAATGAAAGGTGTACGGTCGATCACAATGTTCGATATTGTGTGTCCTGCCAGTCATAACCTACGATGCTCGCACCTGGTCGCTCACCGAGTTCCACCTTGGAAATTCAATTGCTACAAAAAGTATTTGGAAGCTTTAATACTGAGATTAACTAAAACGTAGAAGCTAATTTGATAATGAGCACGATTTCCTTCACACACTGACACTAACTAAACGATATTAAAGTTCAGTCTATCTCTTTTTTTATATTTTTTTGAGCTTTTTATAATTACAATCATTACCATTTTAGTGACAGCTATTATAATTCAAATAACAGATCTAAATTTAAATACATCATTTTTCGATCCATCAGGAGGAGGAGATACCATGAGACATACCTTTTCATACCAACACCTATTTTGGTTTTTGGACAGAATAAAAATATAAGTTTAATTATATCAATTTAAAAACACTTCATTAGCGCCGATTCTCTTGTTCAGAAACTAAACTTAATTTAAGTTCAGTCCATCTTTTATTTCTATTTCAATAAGAAAGGGAGAGAAGATTTAATCCTGTCAAATTAAAGTGTTCCATAGACAGTTTAGACGCGTTAATAAACATGGCGACCAAAAAGACATCAATTTATATCAGGCACGGAATAATTTGACAGATCTAAACTGATATATTATATTCTGTCCTTTTCTTAACACAATAAGAAGAAAAAGATGCACTCTACTTAAATTTAGTTTAGTTTGTGAACAAGGGAATCGGGGACAAATAATACGTGATTAAAAACATCATCATCATCAACCTTTTTATCGTCCCACTGCTGGGCACAGGTCTCCTCTCATACAGAGAAGGATTAAGCGTAATCACCACGCTTGTTCAATGCGGGTTGGCGGTTTCAGACTTAAAGTCCAGGTTTCCTCAAGATGTTTTCCTGATGATGTTTTCAAGATGTTTTTGTTTTTCTTAACTCGAAACGGTCTCCAAAGCCTGGAGCACAGGCGTAGAGTAGCCAGCCTTTCGGTCTTCTATAGGTTGCATTCTGGTGAGTGTGCAAGGGAATTGCATGATTTAATTCCCCCATCACCGTTCCACCATCGGACGACCCGTCGTACGGCGAGTTTCCACCCTTACGTTGTTGATACCACTGCGACCCGGACGAAGCGTTTCGCTTCCTCTTTTATACCGCGTACATCGAGGGACTGGAACAATTTGCCAGCGACGGTGTTTCCGTCACATTTCAATTTGAGTGTCTTCAAGGCTAGAGTGAATAGGCTCTTAATAAACTAGCGCGCTTTACCATCAATGATCGCATCACTGCTTACCATCAGGCGGGATTGCGGTCAAGCGCTTGTTTATAACTTATAAAAAAAAATCCTTCAGTCATTGGTGTCCAAGATATACTTAGAAAGTACATATAACTTTAGAAAAGTTACATTGGTACTTGCCTGACCTGGAATCGAACCCGCGCCCTCATACTTGAGAGGCTGGTGTTTTAACCACTAGGCCACCACGACTTATTAAAAACATGGCAACTAACATTATGTACATACGTCAGTTTAAGTCAGACGTTGACTAATTTGACAGGACAAAAACAGTTTGTCTACTCTTTTGCTGATAGCCTCCGTGGCGAAGCGCTGCGTGGCCGCTGCGTAAGGAGGCGCGGTTCGATCCCCGCGCAGTGCAAATATTTGTATGCATGAATATGAATATTTGGACTGGTGAGCACGTTAAACTATTGATCCCGGTTGCGATACATGCCATCTAGTGGCTGTCGTTATGGGTTGTTGGAGGCCTCAAAACTCCAACAATTGGTCTAACTGCAATGCTACGATGTCGCCTTCGGATTGTGGAGGCCAGACGACAGTCGCTTCACCGAAAATATCGAAGTTTAGCCAAAATCAGCAGTTAGACTGAAAAATACCCCAGACTCCAAAAGTTGAAATGCTTTGGATGCGATTGGAATTAACGCTGAGATAATGATGAAAACCAATTTGTCTGCTCTCGGTATCTTAATGAAATAAAAAAAGATGTCATCATCATTATCAACCTTTCTATCGTCCCACTGTTGGGCACAGGTCTCCTCTCATACAGAGAAGGATTGAGCGTAATCACCACGCTTGCTCAATGCGGGTTGGCGATTTCAGACTTAAAGTCCAGATTTCCTCAAGATGTTTTTCTTCACCTTCAGTCATTGGTGTCCAAGATATACTTAGAAAAAAAGATGTATTGAACTTCAATACAAGACTATAACAATCCTTTTATAGACACAATCGCAAATGAATGAAATATTAAATTAAAATATAATATACCTAACAGTGGAAAGGTTGTTCTGTTCGTATAGAAACGAAACTCATTTCGACCTAGTAATTATTAAACAACCTTCCAATAATTCCAATAAGGATGTTTATTACCTTTACAAATGAATCCAAGCGTAACACAACGCAGTTTCTCTCAGATAGAGCACAGCATCAGTACCGCTAATCCCTGCAGGTATAGCGGGCACGTAATACAATAATTTCCTCCGGCGTTGCTTGTGGTTGCGCGTCGCATCCCGTGGTTTATGTTAAAGAACAACGGGGATTTACTGTTCGACATTTTCGTTTGTTTTCAACGATTTTGTGGAGAAAATTGTTATGTTTGGTGTAGTCTGAAGTCAGCTTCATGTTTGTTCTATTTGATACCTACATAGCAGTAGTTGCATGTGTGGGTTATTTGTAATTAAGTGTTGTGATATGCTCCTCTACGGAGATATAATTTTAGACACTCGTATAGCGCAGCCAAAGAGATGGTTTGAATGTTTAGCCATGCATTAACTACATCTCCAGTCCAAAATTAATACAAAGTATTCTCCCAAAATACTTCAATCCTACACTCCACAGCAAAATATGTTAAGCAAGTTGAATTCGTCTTTTACCAACCAGTATGTAGCAATAGACAGATAGATATTATTTGTACCACATAAGTATTTCACTACATTTTATTACTATGTACCTAAGATTAAATTGAGAGATTCATCCGTAATAAACGGGCCTTACCATTAATTACAATATGAATGACTATGTATGTCATTGAACACCTTTCACGAATTGTATAACAGTATAACTAAGATTGCTAATCTTATGAAGCTACCAGGCTGTCAGAAATTACAGGCAAGCTTGACTCAACGCAGCGCGCTATCTTCCATACATTATTATTACATCGATGAGATGCTATCATCTGAACTGTTAAGTGTGAAATATACTATTACGCCTCTTCGAGGAACCAGGGGCTTCTTGCAACTGAGAAATGAAATGAAATCGTTTATTAAGCAAGTAGGATCACTGATCACTTTTACACGTCATGTTTATTTTTTATTTTATTTTTTTAACTAGATGAAGCCGGCATTTCCTAACTGACTACCTCTGAGAAGAAATAGCCGAAACAGGGATCATCGTCCTTTTTCAAGTCCACATTAAAAATGAAAATGTTTACAATAATTTACCTTATAATTATGCATATTGCTTAATAACAATGCTTAACAGAGTGAGCAGCTCAGTCCCAAGCTTTTTAGTTTTCTAAATAATCTGTGATTTTATAATACCCCTTTTCGCAAAGTTTGGCCTTTATATGGTTCTTAAATCGTTTAATGGGTAAGTTTCGAATGTCCATGGGAAGCTTGTTTTAAAAGTGTATACATTGACCCATGAACGATGATGATGAGGATGCTTATAGCTGTTTTTGCGATAACAAGTTTATCTGATTGTGTACGATGACTGTAGTTGGTGTCTTAAATCATATGTTACAGGTTTAAGTTAGGTGCGAAAAGTTGAATTTTATGCAGTGTGAATGTGTCTTAATTTTGATTCAAAATCCCTGATAAAATAAATCAAGAGAACAAAACGATGCGAACTTTTGTGTTTTTACGAGAAATTGCTCAGAGTTGCGATGTAAATGTTAGTGACTAAAATCACAACGTCATCTTATTTTACTCACAGAACAGATTTGACGCACAAATGGTTACTGTGAAAAATAGCCGTATATTGAGTGTACCAATATAGGAAAAGCAGATACAATTGTCCTAATGCTAGTTTGCAATTCTTGTTACCATCGAATATGTAGAAGCAGAAGTCACAATCAATTTAAAGTTAAGCAGAGAAAATTGAACCTTAGAGGCAAAAGTTAGGGTGAACTTCCGAAAATAATGCCTACAAAATGTGAAAAGTCTCAACATGAAAATTAAAATTCAGGTTACTTCGTAGATATCTGGTAATTTTTTGCTTTACATTCACTTATACGCAAATAATGGTTTCTATTGGTTTCTCTCGTTTCGACAATATTAGCGTCAGTAATTTGCGGTCTTTAGCAAAACAATTGATTTACACTTATGTAATCATATTGTATCTTGAAAGAAATTTGCAATTTGTCATTGCACAGGAGCTTAAATATTATTTTTGTCCTTGGAGCTATAATGTAGACCTTCTGCAAGTATTCACTGTATTGTAGAATGAAATGCGTGTTACGCATGCGCGGTGTGTAAGTTTTGCGATCTTCTGTATTTGTATAGAGGTGTTAGTAAATACTTAAGGCACAACATTCGTGAATAAATATTTGAAATAAAGTTTAAATATTTGTGGTGAATGAATAAGACTGTTTGAAGAAAGTGATTAGCCTTAGTTGCAATTAAATATTGAAATATTGTGTGTTTTTGGGTGTAGCTTACAGCTTAGGCTAACATCTTTCTTGCACAACAACGTTAGTTATTAAGATTTCTTTAATAAATACTTAACGAAAAAATATTCAATTCAATGGTATCTGTGTATGCTTTTAATCACAATTAATTGGTATGACTTTTTTATTATTCTATCGTAGTTTATGAGGCATTCCACGAAGCACAGCCAAACGAAGCACAACCAGAGGAAGCGCATCTAACGTATTCCACTAAGCACACCCGTAGCTGGGCTTCAAATAATAATATTAAAATAATTAATTTTCTATTCCACGAAGCACACCTATGAAATATCACACGCATAGTGCAGGGACAATGAAATAAAAATATCGATAGAAGAAAATATTTATTATTTAAAAGACGAACTTAAGTTTCTAACATTATCAGTTTCATTATAATAATATGTGTGTGTGTGTGTGTGTTTGTGTGTGTGTGTGGTCATATTGACATTCTTACTATTTATACATACTATAAATAGAGATCTATGTTGAAAATTTCTTATAACTACCTATTAATGAATAATACAAATACTCTACTTTAACATTAAAAATCACAGTTTGTTTTACCGCACACACACACACACACACACACACACACACACACACACACACACACACACACACACACACACACACACACACACACACACACACATTTTTATAATGAAACTGAAAGATGTTAGAAATTTAAGTTCGTCTTTTAAATAATAAATATTTGCTTCTATCGATATTTTTATTTCATTGTCCCCGCACTATGCGTGTGATATTTCATAGGTGTGCTTCGTGGAATAGAAAATTAATTATTTTAATATTATTATTTGAAGCCCAGCTACGGGTGTGCTTAGTGGAATACGTTAGATGCGCTTCCTCTGGCTGTGCTTCGTTTGGCTGTGCTTCGTGGAATGCCTCTAGTTTATTATATGTTAAGTTTCTTCTACTCTATACAGTTCGTACCCGACTGGTGCGCACAATAAAGCCCTATCGTTAAGAATATGTTGAAACATAACATTACAATGAGGATGTCGCCAGTCCATGAAATTGTCTGCACCACCGCTCATTTCCTTGTCTATAACTCTATCTACAAATAGCTGAGTAAGTAGGTACGTTTGTTGGCATTTATGTAAGTCGATATTATTCAATATAGGGAAAACCTACCGAAAAGAGAAGGTTTTTTTAATTATTGTATGTTTCGGTGTGCAATAAATATATATATATAACGACGCGTGTCCGGTTCATCATCATACTCGTCCACTGCTGGACATAGGCCTCTTTCATGGCACGCCAACAAGCTCGATCCTGAGCAGTTCTCCGCCAGCCACTACCAGCCACCTTTTTGATGTCGTCGTTCCATCTCGCCCAAGGGCGTCCCACGCTACGTTTGCCGAGACGCGGTCTCCACTCAAGGACTCGTTTACCCGAACGGTTGTCGGTCCTGCGGTATATGTGACCAGCCTATTGCCACTCCAGCTTGCTAATCCTCTCATCTATGTTGGTAACTCTGGTCCTCTGTCGGATCACCTCATTTCTGATGCGGTCCTTCAGAGAGACGCCCAATATAGCCCGCTCCATAGCTCGCTGAGCGACTTTAAACTTATGGACTAGTCTGACCGTTAGTGTCCACGTCTCGGCTCCGTAAGTCATGACGGGTAGGACGCACTGGTTGAAGATTTTGGTCTTCAAACATTGGGCCCTAATTCCAACGTTCATCCCCTAATTGCAACGTTTGCCCGAGGTAGACATACTCTGAAACAACTTCGAGCGGCATTCCATTTACGGCAACCGGTCCCGGAGTGACCCGTTCATTGAACATAATTTTGGTCTTGTCTAAGTTCATCCGGAGACTGATGCGTTGGGAGGAGTCAGCTAAGTTGGCTAGCATTTGTTCCAGCTCTTGCTGCGTTTCCGCCATGATGACGATATCGTCCGCAAATCGCAAGTGTGAGATATACTCGCCATTTATGTTAATGCCCCGACCCTGCCAATCCAGCATCTTAAACATATCCTCGAGGGCATTGGAGAACAATTTGGGGGAAATAACGTCCCCTTGTCTCACTCCTCGCTTAAGGGGGACATCTTTAGTCTGCTGGTTCTGGACTTGGAAGGACATTGTGGCGGCATTGTAGAGACATCTCATCACTTGGGCATATCGCCAATCGACTTGGCATCGCTGCAAAGATTCCAGAACAGCCCAGGTCTCGATGGAGTCAAAAGCCTTCTCATAGTCCACTGTCCAGGGGCTGATTATACTCTTCGGTCTCCTGTACAATCTGCCTCACTGTGTGTATGTGGTCTATGGTACTAAATCCTCCTCGAAACCCGGCCTGCTCAGGCGGCTGGAATTCGTAGAGTCTGCGCGCTAGTCGGTTCGTGATCACTCTCGAAAACAGCTTGTAGACATGGCTCAGAAGCGAAATGGGTTTATAGTTCTTTGATAAGGTTTTATCACCTTTCTTGAAAGGTTTTAGTACAGGCGTACCTGCAACTTTCAAGAGCTCCGAGGTAATCCCGTCTTCTCCCGGGGCCCTCCCATTTTTAAGCTGTCCAAGAGCCATCACGATCTCGGCTAGGCTGATCTCAGGGAGGTCTTTGGTGTAGTGCCGTGTGAGAGTGGCTCTGGAATCTTCGGTCCGGGGAACTGGTTTAGGCACTTGCAAGGTATACAGCTGACTATAGAAGGTTTCGACTTCCGCAAGTACCTCCGGCCTCAAAGTAACGACTCTCCCATCCGATGTCGTCAGCCTCGTCAGATGGCTCCTCCCAAGCTTTTGTACGAAGACTTTCGACCCCCGGTTTAGCTCTATCGCTTCCTAGGAGCGTGTGTTGAAGCTCCGGAGGTCTCGCCTTACCGCTTTTGAGATGGTCTTATTGAGGGCCCTGAGTTCTGACAAGGTTGATGGTGGATTTTCTCGTCGATCCTTCATAAGCCGGAGAGTCTCTTGTGAAAGTTTAGACCCTCTGCCAGTTCGTTTCATCCCGCTGAAATTGGCGCCTTCTTCCCGCAAGATTCCAACTACCCGATCGAGGTCCTGGTCAATGTCAACGTCGATTGTGGTGTCCACAGCTGCGAATCGGTTCTCCAGTTTTAGCTGGAACGCTTCAGATCGAGCAATGGTTCGGTTCAGGTTGGGTCGGAGCGTGGACCTCATCAGACGGTGACGTTCAAGCTTGTAGTTGATATTCAGAGTGCCTCGAACTAATCGGTGATCACTTCCGGTTTTAAACCTATTGATCACAGAGACATCTATGAATATCCGCCTCTTGTCCGTCATGATGAAGTCGATCTCATTTTTCGTCATAGCGTCGGGGCTCTGCCACGTCCACTTTCGCTGGGGCTGTTTCTTGAAGAACGAATTCATCAAGAAAAGACCCTCTTTTTCAAGAAAGTCGACGAGCATTTGCCCCCTATGGTTTCTGATACCGAAACCATGTGATCCTACTACCGACTCGCCACAAGTCTGTACTCCCACTTTAGCGTTGAAATCTCCCATGACAACGTTGAAGTGGGCCTTTGTGGTGTTGTGTAAGGCCTTGAATATGTCCCCATACATATCTTCTACTTCCTCATCCGAGTGTGTCTGGTTAATCTATACTAATATGTAAAGCTGAAGAGTTTGTTTGTATGTTTGTTTGAACACGCTAATCTCAGGAACTACTGGTCAGATTTGAAAAATTCTTTTTGCGTTGGATAGCCCATTAATCCAGGAAGGCTTTAGGTTATATAACATCACGCTGCGATCAATAAGAGCAGGGCATTTTAAAAAAACGCGGGTTAAACCGCGTGGCGCAGCTAGTTTTGAATATTGTGATCTGTTTTATCGTATCAGTATCAATTGACCGTAATATACTCTCTACTATTTTTTTGAAGTCGATTAATCTGTTGGTATTCGGATAAATTATGATTTTTATTAAGAGCGGGTAACACCATGGAGCGAATGGTAACACCGACTGGAGTTGCGTTTAACATAGCGATCGACCGTTAGCGCGGGCAGTCTTTGCTGAAGCTTCGTTCGAGTGTGTGTTGGTCTTGCCCAAACCCAGTGGCTCTTATCTGTTTTAATCTGAGATCATCATTGCAATCCCTTAATATTAAAGTGATCTAAGTGTCTGTACAGTTAAAATAATAAGAATCGAACATCACACTATAGTTACTGTTCAACGTTTTCTCGAAATACCGCCCACGATGTATGGGAATCATGGAATGAGAAGACACCTCAACTATCCGAAACTTTCGACCCTGCCTTCCTTACCCCCTTTCCTTATCCCCTATATATAAATAGGGGTGAACGTCAGTCCAAGACCATCCAAAATTACTTAGTGACATGGAAAACTCGTTAAGCCGTTGTTCCCGGCTGTCATTCGGTGATTTTTGACAACATTAATGATAGATAATCAGAAACCCTGTCTATAAATCAATCAAGTCTGATTAGCAATTTTTACTAGTGATTACTGGGTAGTAACTAACTAACTAGGTATAACTTTTCTAAGTTATATCTACCTTTTAAATATATCTTGGATACCAATGACTGATTAAAAGGCGAAGGAAAACATCTTGAGGAAACCTGGACTTTTTGACTGAAATCGCCAACCCGCATTGCGCAAGCATGGTCCTTCTCTGTATGAGAGGAGACCTGTGCCCAGCAGTGGGACGATAAAAAAGGTCGATGATGATGATGATGATGACTGGGCAGTTAGGAGAAGAAGCCCAAAAAGGCAGATACCGGAATCCAGCTGCATCCGGTGAAATTGACATTTGTAGAAGCAAAAAGGCTAGGTTTAGTTCGATTGCCTAATTTCACTTGTCAACATTTTTAAATATCAACATAAAGTCTTTTTTTGAATTTATAAACTAGCGCTTGACCGCAATCCCGCCTGATGGTAAGTAATGGGATTGTTGATGGTAAAGCGCGCTAGTTTATTAAGAGCCTATTCATTCTAGTAGAAAATTTAGTGAATAGGAAGGAAGACAGCAGTTGAGCGAGGTGATGCAATGTTAAACCCAGACGGAGATTGATTTGGAGACTGCGGGGACGCCCGAATCCACTTGGTCGTTTTAAATTACGGTCACTGAACCTCTATAGATGAGAGAAAAGAACAACGGTCCGCTGCGATGGCGTGTAGAATGAAGACGATATGTGTTGATCAAGAGCAGTGGAGCCCACCTGTCGGTAAACACAATCTGGGATGTCCCCCAGCTACACGTACGGACAACCTACATCATATGCAATATGGCCGGGACAGGCTGGATACAAACCGAAATGGAAAATTATAGTTCACCTCAAACGAACAACACGCTGTGACTAAAACCTGCTGGTTCACATATACGGGCGATACTTTGATTAATTTGTACGTTTTTGCTCACTCAAGAAACCTTATTGTTTTGGATTCGTTGCGTGACCTGTAAGCCTGTAATGTGTTATTAATTGTTACTAGTTCTTTTGTTTCTAGATTTATTGACTTGTTTCATGTCGTATGCGTATGGAAAGTATGCTCTTTCAGTTTTTGTTTAGAAATAACTTAATAATTTATGTACTTTGTAGTGCTACCACATATTCATTATATATTTTGTTGGAAGCCCTGGAAAAATTTAGGCATATTATTCACAACCATTTTAATTAACTAGTTATATGTTTAAATATACTTTTTCTGGATGTGCGAACTCTGTTTTTTTTTTTTGTTGTTCTGTAATAACCCTCTGTTAGACAAAGGCGTCCCCCAACCTTTTCAGGAGGTCACTTTAAGCACACCCCTGCGGCACGCTTCAAGGTCATCTTGCCATGGTGAAGGTCTGTTCGGCTTAGGTGGAGCACCGCTGTGTCTTCGTGACGGCGGTGGGCGGCGATCTCTCGCGTCCGACCCTGGACTAAGCCATAGTACGGAGCGAGAGTGCATGGCTGGCCATCAGTTCCTTCTGAGAAGCAGTGACGTGACAGTGAGCGGGAACCTTATCGACCTCACGCCGCAGAAGACGCCCTGGTTGGGAGGCAACGTCAAACTCCCGGCCACCGTAGACGCGGGCTTGCGGGCAGCTCAACACCCGGCAAGGTCCAGGCCCGGGTCGATGACGCATTTTCTTCCACACGCGCCTCATAGAGATGTCAGTAAATCGTGGCGGAGTCCACGCAGACCAATGCCTGTCAGGGCTGCGGGATGTTTGAAAGAGAGGCCGTGGCCTTGGTGCACAGGCAAGTGAAGGAACACGGGTGGGTTTTAGTCAGTAAAAGTCTGACACGCCCTTCCGCTCCGAGCAGAACAGGAAAGGTTACTTGATGATTCCCATCCGGTAAAAACACAAAGTTAATCCTGCCATTTCTTTCCAGATCCATTCCAAGACTGCTTTAAATGTCTGTCTTATAAGGAAATTAATATAGAATTTTAATAGTTACAAAACAAGTTTATGATGATATTTTTAGCTACCGGAACAGAAGTAGTCACTTACTCAAACACTATAATATATTATGCAAGTGAACATATAAACATGTTGCACTGTTCACTTTTTTTTCTTATTACCTAAGTCGTCGACTGTTTTAATATTATTTTATCACCTCGCTCAAACGCCGTCGTCCTTCATATACACTCAGTTTTTTTGAATGAATAGGCTCTTAATAAACTAGCGCGCCTTTCCATCAACGATTGCATTACTGCTTACCATCAGGTAAGATTGCCGTCAAGTTGTTTATAATATTTTTAAAAAAGAAGATGAGGTATAACAGTCGTGATATTTAGCCCTCATAATAAAACAACAGAGAAACGTAACGTCATAATTATGACAAGTAAGTCTTTCCAACAGCTTTTTCGGCATGTCATGCCCATATTTCGTCTTTTGTGTACACGAATGGGTACTACCGTAAGCTCATAAAATGTGAAATCCCTCAAATCGCACGACCGCGTATGTATCGCACGAGCATTAATAGTAATAAAACGCATTATCGTGACTTTACTCCGCAAAGTTGGGCAAACGCCAAACATGAGCACTTTCTAATGAGCAGCGTTACCAAAGGGTGAGAGAAAGTCAGGTTTAATGAACAATTTAATTATTTTGTCGTGTTTATGTAATTGGCAAGCTAGTCTCCAACAGGTGTCGTATTATTTTGCATTGCAAAGAAAAAGTTTTACTTTCCTTTAACGAATGAATGAATTGTTTGCATGCAATATCCAGTTTAACAAAGCCGTCGGGGTTGTTTAAGCTTGATGGCGCTTCTGCAATGCGTCAGCAATGTTCGCTGTATCTGCTCAAAAAGACAGCCTCACTGCTAAACAGATTACGTGGGAGCAGGAACAGCATCCTAGAAGTAATAAGTAGTAAGCTAGATAGCACTCTGATGTGGAGCTTCACCTAGAACACTTAAGTCTCTCTTAGTTATTAATACTAACATAGTTTTTTTTAAGCTCATACTACTTATATACTTCTCATCACCTACCTCACAATGTTTAAAAGCTAAGGACTTCAACCAGCTCACTCGAGTTGACCCACAAAGTTTCAGTGCTTTCTGAAGAGGGTTATGCTCCAAGTTTAATTGAAAGTAAAATCGGAAAATAACAGGAATTACTGAGTTAATTTGCAGCATATGCAGGTGTCTAGGATGGCTATTGTGCATTGGACTGATTTGGTTTATTAATCTGTACTTTTTAAAGTAAACATATTATGTACGTTGAGACGAAAATATACAAATGGAATTTACTATTGAGAAGGATACTCACTACAAGTAGAACAATAATGTATTGGTCCAATAAGTATTTATTATGTATGTACATACGGATGACCTACGACATATGACGTAGCTATTCGCTCAGCCGAGATTGCATGAGCCGTCAAAAGTGAAGTCGTATTTTTTCATCAATATTTTATCTCATAGTTAACAATGGTTTCTCTGCAGCCTACATGTAATATTTTTGCGTATACTCGAGTGAGTGTACAGGCAAACTGACTCTTTTTATTTAAAAATAAATGACAGCATAATGACTGGCGAGACTAACATGGTTCATGAATGACAAGTTTTTGTGAAAAGAGAGTTTATGTGCGCGTGTCAGCATGCGTTAGTTGTTATTCTTTCAATGTATTCAAAAGTATGCTCTGTAACTGAGATATGTCGTGTGAGCTGAGGTATGTCGTGAGGTTCCCTTTAACTTAAAATCTACTGCTTAAAACTTGTCATGCTTGGCATGCAAACAGTAGGCCCGAATAGCACGAGGACTGAGGCGTGGTCGGGGCTACGAAGGAAATGGCGGTAGGTAGCAGCAGGACCCGGGGGATGGCAAACTATGGAAGGAGTCGAGGGAGGCCTATACCAGAAAATCAATACCCGTAGATAAAAACTTTCCGAATCTATCGTAATCTCATCTAAGCAACAATCAAAAACTTGCCAAAAGCTTGGAGAATTTAGGGATTAATTTAAAAATTTGAGATATTTCTGACAGATTCAAACTAATACAATTTTTGTTATTCAAACTATTACACACGCCTGTGTTTTGGCGGCATGGAATGCTACAAGATTGGCTTTGCCCCTTTCGGAGACTGCCTGTAGTGCTACATTCGTACGCTCTACCATAGCATAGAATAATTCTATGACCATAGCCTCTCTTTCGGACCGCATCGATTCCCTACTAGCCCGAGCATCCGGATTGCAACAAAAAAGTGAAGTTTTTTTTTTTCTAGTTTTTAATTCGAGTTGCAGTTATTAATTTGATTCAAAATTATGCGTATGCTTACTAATGGATGTTATTAACCTGAAATAAATATGAATTGAATAGAAGAAATAAACCCATAAATATAAAAATAAGCGCATAAATTTTGTCATATGCGTAGGTGTTGTTAAAAATTTAAAACCAAAATTTCCTTACACATACCGTCACGAATCCTAACCTCATACATTTCTTACTCGTCTTCACCTTTCATCCATTACATAAAGATAGCTCTAATATGACATTCAAAAGTTACATCAGTGTATCGGTTGTATTGCGCGGGAGTTCGCAAATACAGTCGCGTTCCGTTCAACGTCGGTGAGTGACGTGCCGCGTTCGAAATACAAACGATTTGACGCTTTCCGTCGCGCGGAAATTTTATGTCAAATATTTTGATTTTTGTTTCTGATATCGGAAGTGTGTCACGTGATTGTGTTATAAGCTATTATTATTTGGATGCTTTTTCGGGATACAGGTGAGGCTTTCTGTTATGTTAGTTTAGTTGTGATAAGCTTTTCAGTGTTTGTTTATTTTATATTTAGAATTAATATATGAATACATTTTCAAACCAATATTTCTGATAATTTTAAACATAAATGAATCTAATGATTAATTTATGTTTCATCATCAACCTGTTCATCGTCCCACTGCTGGGCACAGGTCTCCTCTCATACAGAGAAGGATTGAGCGTTATCACCACGCTTGCTCAATGCGGGTTGGCGATTTCAGACTTAACTTAAAAGTCCAGGTTTCCTCAAGATGTTTTCCTTCACTTTCAGTCATTGGTGTCCAAGATATACTTAGAAAGTACATATAACTTTAGAAAAGTTACATTGGTACTTGCCTGACCTGGAATCGAACCCGCGCACTCATACTTGAGAGGCTGGTGTTTTAACCTCTAGGCCACCACGACATCAATTTATGTTTAAAAAAGCAAAAAAGTAAAAATTATGATATGTGCTAATGCACATATCATAATTTTCACTTTTTTGCTATTGTTTAGTCGTTAACTGTGCACATCCATCCTTTTAAATATCTAATTATAGCATTTCCTAAGATAGAGCGCAGCACTTAAAAGTGTCTTCTCAGAATTTCTGTAGTGATACTGGCGGTTGTAGAAATAAGCTTACTGCTGCCAGCCGAGCCAGTCATGTTTTATAACTGTACGAAGAGATCGTATCTGTAATTAAAGTGTTAGAACGACTGCAATGCGTTAACATACAAATATGCAATAACAGAGATTTGCTTGATGTTAACCGCGGTTCAGCAAGTTTGTAGGTTAACATTTGAAAATTATTTTAACTGTTTTTCCCCCTCTAGCCCTTCACAGTATTAAGTTGAGAACAGTATACTATTTTTAAATAATGAAAACAAACAATAATTCTTTCTTAGTCAAGTGATAAAGAAATACATCGCGATAAAAATACATCGCGAAAAAAAATATGTCGCGATAAAAAATACATCGCTTAAGACATGAGTATACAATAATGCTTAAACCCATTTTCCGTTTTACTACTTCTATCATAAAACACATGTTTCTCAGATTCAATTAAGATCTTTAATAGTGTATATAATCATTCATGTTTCTTACGATATTAGCGCGGTCATTGGCTCGAAGTCTGTCTGTGACTCGTAAACTGTTGCTCGTTTATAATTTTCTTCTATATTACTATATATTAGAGTTAAAGATATCTATAATTACAGCAATAAGTTATCAAATTAAATTCATAAAGAGAAAAGATTTGTATCGATCGCTGTGAAAGCTTGTCTATCATCATATAACGTTGTCCATTTTTAACAAGTGAAAGAGAAGTAATCGAAAACTCTAAATTGTACAAGACCACTATCAGCTGCTCCTGCTGTTCTATAACCAGCACTTTAAATTACTCTCAAGTGATCGCACGCGCGATTTATAACGAAAACATTACTGTTAATTTTAACCTGCATCATTCCACTGTTGGCTAAAGTTCTCTCCTAATGAGTTCCAGTTCATTCGATCCAGGTCTGAAGTAAAAATATAAGAAAATAATTTCTTATTGAAATAGGATAAATATATAATTTCTCGGACTCCCTTGGCGCATTGATGTTTCCTAGTGTCCTTCTTCACTAAAATACAACAACAATCTATGCATTTGTAATGTGAATTAACGTAGATGAGTCCGTGACTTGCAAAAGTTGTTTAATGTGTCAATAATGTTACGAAATTTGTATTTGAAGGTATTGAGGTCATTTGAATCATTTTACGTTTTGTAGTTGGCGATAAACTTGTTACATGTGAAAGTATATAATACCAGTAATTGGTCATCGTGTCAGTTGAACAGAGTTACTTTACTAACACAAAACAATATTTAATGTTTTTTTTTTTAAACTGTTTCTATTTTGGGGCTTTTATGGGGATATGTCAGCCCCATCGTTCCCTTTACATTGATCTTACTTACTAAATACAGTATAAAATCCAATAATATAAGTATAAATATAAACAAATTAATAAAAAAACTAGAGCTAGTCATATAGAACCTTAATTAAGCAACACAACTTTTTCGTCATCTCCGATAATGGTACTGACAAAATGGATTGTATTAAACCTATATATAATTTATTTAAGTTAAATTCCCTTATGTATAGCTCCAGTT
Source organism: Sesamia nonagrioides (assembly GCA_017933935.1). Classification (NCBI taxonomy): domain Eukaryota; kingdom Metazoa; phylum Arthropoda; class Insecta; order Lepidoptera; family Noctuidae; genus Sesamia; species Sesamia nonagrioides. The sequence goes on along the minus strand of JADWQK010000586.1, from coordinate 812,280 downwards.
CATCTTTATTCCTTGTACACCCCAACAAATGTTGCACATCCTCAATTTGATAGCAAGCTGAACTGTTAGGAGACTCGGTCTTTTTCATGAGAAATGCAAATTTTGCTGACGGATAGTGTTCCGAACGAAGTCTTAAAATTAACTTAATGTTGCTTCCACTTTACGTACTATCATCGAACCAGGGTGCAAGAGACGGCTGTCCTTGAATACTTTTATACCAAACGCCTTTATCATGTGAAATTTTGAAAAAAAAATGTCTAAATATCTTTTAAAGACGACATCATTTCAATGAACTTTGGAATAACTCCGACTCTATACACTCGTTGAACAAGTGCTAAATTTTTGTGTTAAAAGCTGTCGAGATTATTCGTATACTTGGTCATAGCAGACAAAATCCAACTGCTTTGCAATGCAGCTTTTGCCGTCTACAACAAGAAGATGATGGTGCGATGATACTGTAGTAGGAAAATATTGAAAGACAAAGTTTTTTTGTTTTAATTTTAAAACTTCTTTTTGACACTTTCCATGACTAAATGTTGCCATACAATGTGGTAGTGCCACCAGTCTCTTGGGAATATTACCAGTCGATAGTGATGTGGATGAAATTTTTGACGCAATTTTTTTAATTTACAGTAGTTTGAATTTGAATGTTTTTCAATGACTATGACTAAAGCGTTGTCTTATTATAATGTACATAATATGTTCCTATACCAAAATTGGTTTCGATCAATTATTTCACATTTCACACTTAAGCAATTATTTCATTTTTCCATTCCTAACATTTTATCTTTCTACGTATTCCGACAAATCTAAGCTTTTATTATTCTTAAGCATTTCATGTATGTTATTCAGTTCATCTCTGTTATTAACAGCGTCTTAAGGTAAAGCATGTAGTAACTCAATAACTTAGTGAGTCTGCCTGTTTATTGTAGTTATAACGCAACATTATTAAACGTCTACTTAAAACATGGTCAATATAATTGGTTAAAACTCAATGTATTCATACAATCAGAACATGAATAGCCGCACATTTTGATACGGAGGAATTATACTTATGAAACAGTTGAAGTCGAGAAAAAGGAAATTTCTTAATATATTCATCGTTATTTTTAATCAGGCTCTGCGTGGTGATCAGCAAACAGTTATTGTTCATGCGTTATTCATGATGGTTTGCTCGAGTTGCGCAACAGTAACTATTTGTTATTAACATCATGTACCTACTTGTTCCGGAGCGATGAAGTTTCAGTGTATGGTTCTGTAATATTATTATTTGTAGGGTTTCAACGTAGACTTTCAATTGTTTTATTACTTTTACTTCTCTAGCAAGGATATTATATTTACAACTATTACATAAGTATAATACTGTCAAACAGGAACTGGTTTGACAGTATTATACTTATGTAATATAAAAACTACTATATACACTACACTACTACTACTACACTACTAATATATACTATATTCTCGTAGTTTTTATATATCCTGTATTTTATTTTTTATATTGCTGTTTGTGTTGTTGAAACTGTACTCTAACCATTTCCAATTGGATTTGCTTTTTATAACTTTTTATTATTACGTTTTTATTTTTACTGCATTACTGGTTCGGTGCTACTTTTAATTGTTTGTTGCAATGGGTGTCGTCTTTACGTCGACGCCGGCTGTCGCTGAAAACCAGCGCTGGGCTCTGTTTTTGCATAGAGTCGCAGCATAATGCTGAGCGACAGCCGTTTTGCGAGGATGTGACGCATGTTTCTCTCAACTATTTCTTATTTTTTATGTTTTGTAAACTGTTGCGTCATGTTTAGCAAATAAACGTTTTTCCTTTCTTTCTTTATATGGGTTTTAAACTTTCTAACTAATGGTTCAAATAAAGCTATGCTAGCCAATTATGTTGGTTTTTGAGAAGATTTTTAAGTTATTGTAATATTGGTTGTCGTTTGATACCGTATTATTAAATTGTATCTTATGCAGAACCCAAAATCTCAAATTAAACAAGTGATTGATGTCCATTGTCTGTCCGTCTCATAGAGTTACATTTTTGTGAAACAAAAACAGCGCAATCATTTCCGCTAACATTATAGAGAACAAGCTGACTTATAACTCGCAAGGTAATACAGTACACGAGTTTTATCATGTTTTCTATGAAATCTTTTGCAAAAATAAGGTAAGCACACAAAGATAAATAATAAATTATTTATTTTCTGTTAGTAGGTCAGTACCACCAGTAGATTGGTAACACATATCGAACATATTTTAATAACTAAATGAGTTTAGCTTTCCTTATGCGACTACTCAGAGAAGAAAAGCCAAAAACACAAAGTTCACAATCATTCTTAGAGACATATCCGTATCTACATACGATCATATGATATCTCCTCAAAATCCTGCTGACGATACTCTTTCATACGATTTGACTAATCAGGTCATGGTAGGTATGAAAGGCAGGTATGAAAGAATGATGAAGAACATCTTTTTACTCGGACTCGGACCTGGTCCATACCTGGCGACGAGCTGCCCGCTATTGACCGCCCGCAGGCCTGCGCCTACGGTGGTTGGAAGTTCGATGTCGTCTCCCGACCAGAGCGTCTCCTGCGGAGGCTAGTGGCGTGAGGGCGCTGGGATTCCCGCTACTTCACGCGCTCCGCTTCCTCCTTTGCCAGCATTACTTCTTCGCAGCAGGAGGTGACGGCTTGCCATGCACTCTCGCCCCGAACCATGGCCTGGACCAGGGTCGGACGCGAGAGATCGCCGCCGATCGCCGCTACGAGGACAGTATGGCGGTGCTCTACCCAAGCCTGGTAGACCTCTACCGTAAGCTCCAGCGTATCCTCAGGGCGATCCACACAATGGTGATACACTGGCGTTCCGTTTAGGAATCTCTCGAAAAAACCGTTTTCGGTGAGGACCTCTCGGAAGGTGAGGGCGCCGTGGCGCCTCTCTAGCCACTCCTTAAAGAGGGGACTTACCGCCACTATTGTAGTGTGCCCAGCACTGGGTTGTGACAATCGCTCTCTCCATCTCGCCATGAGATGCCGCCGGAGCGTTGTCCGCCCTAACGCGATTTCTCGCGGCAGCGGAGTTATGCCCCGGCGTTTTGTCTCCTCTCGCCACTCCCACATGTGGGCGAGGGCTTTGGCCACCAGATCCTAAGACAACAATCCGGCAAGGAGGTCAGACATCAGTCTGAGATGGTTAGTTGGAGAGAACAACAGTTTGTGGTCATTAACATAAGTTAAAAAAGATACCAGAATCTTCCGGTACACAGTAACGACTAATACCACCCACCACTGGGTCCTTAAACCTAATCATAAGAGAAACAAGACCGTAAATCAAAAGTTATCAAGTATAACTAGTTATCCAATATAACTGGGGTGCAGTGAATGAAGTTTGTGCACGATAACCTTAATAACCATAGAGTAAGTTAAGTAGCTCAGATCACACTGCAGTTAGTTCCACTTACTTATAAAGCTATTTATAAAATCTATGTTTTGGAGCTAAATGTTATAGTGTTTACGTAATATTTATCTTCATGTCAGACCTATAAACAAAAACTTATTAAACTTTGTTTAAAAAAAAATAATATCAGGGAACCTACGGCAGGAACGCAGTTCAGAGTGAAAATCGAAGAGCAAACATTTAGGGAAACGATTTTTAATTACCTAATTAGCTTCGGCGCCTTTGAAAACAATGAATATGATGTCTTTTTCTGTTTCTCTCTGTACATAATATCTATAACCAATGCAGCTGAGCATAAAACATTTTCGTAACGGTCGTGGTGATTTCTACAGTTGAAAAATAAACACGAAGAAGAAGACTTGCCTTTTGTGTTTAATTTTATGATCTTCCTGAACAATTCAATAAAGTACTTTACAATATTTCTTTCACTCCAACCTACGTCAAATGGTTTTAAAAACAAACTGACGCCCGGGAGTAGTGTTTTGACAAAAAGGGCGATTCTTGTCATTTTTGGAACCTTCTGAGTCTAAGGTCCGTATTTTAGAAGGAAACTCAAGCATTGATCTCTGTTTAAGCATTACTTAAAACTAGTTTCAACCAATGAAAGGGCTTCAAACGGGACTTAAGTAAAGCTTGAGATTAGAGTGACGTTCTGTAATACGCACCCGAATCTATCAAAAGCACATTTGATTGCTCTACATTTTTGACATTTAATTTTCGCCAAGATGCGACGGCGACTAGATTTTAAACATTTCAATTTAAGAGAATCAACCTTTAATTTACGAAATAAATAGAAAAGCTCTTCCTGTACTTCAACTTGGTAATTTTTTTTTAAAGTAGAGGAGGACCCCGATTTTCCGGTCCTAAGTTATGTACTACCAACCGTGTCGAGTTTATTCTAACATGAACGTGTCGGAACTGGTATAAATCTTTATGGCTATCTACTACGCGCTATATCTATAGCGCGTAGTAGATAGCCCATTTAGACGACTCAGCTCCCATCCGGCTTAGGCTTAAATATATTTTACAATATCATCATAAATTAGCGGACAGCTTGCTGTCAGCGAGCTTACCGCCGCCGTCAGACTGCTCTGTAGTTGACGCCTCGCTGGCCGCACGTTGCGTTGTAGACGCGCGGTCGGCGTGGTGTCCGCGCGCTCAATGCTAGCAGTCGCCACGCGGTCGCCTCTCAGTCAGTTGATTTCAGCATTTTATGCACCCAAAATCTTCAGTCTGTTATTTCTAGCGCTTCTCTCTTCATGCTCAAGTGCAATTGCAATAAATGCTACTTTGTGCGTTGTGAATCGGGACATAGTAGTAAAAAAATACGAGTTGCTTTAATGGAAATCGATTGCGGACTATGTCTATCGTTAAAAGCGGAGCGGTCGATGGGTGGATAGCTGACAGTCTGCTAGCTGTTGCCACGTGGACTGCTGGGTGCTTATTAGCTGTCACCGCGCGGACTGCGAGCAGTCGACTTAGTTTATGGTGATGTTGGAGCAGAGCCGTTTATGTGTACTATGACCTTAACGCCACGCCACTCGGGGGCCCTCCGCTCATACATTACGTACAATTTCTTAATAGACGTTGATTTTCGCTGAGATGTAAGTACTTGTTGTTTTTAATAAACACCTAACATTACATATGTACATACGTATATACTACATATGTATGGAAAAGCCCGTCTTTCTTCATACATCGGATTATCCGCACTATCGATTATCTGGATGCCTACCGACAACAGTCCGGATGATCGGGATCCTACTGTACTTAGCTTAATATTATAATCTCTTTTCCTTATAAGTATACTCTCAATATAAGAATTATTGTTGAGTTCATGTAAACGTTATCATGATAGTGTAATTAGTGTAATACTTACACAACCTATACTAACTATTGTCTATTAAACTACAAAACATCTCAATAAAATCTCATATATTTCTGTAGCATACTATGTCTTCACAGTCTATTGAAATGAATCCTCAATGAACCGCGTCGGGGTACCGTATGCGCGTGCGCCGTTACAGCCTCTCTCCATCTCCCTCGGGCATGCCCGCCGGCACCAGCGACCACACTGTGTGTGTATATGGCAAACATTATATAATTTTAGTATTCGCACTAATTTGATGACGTTCATGATTGCTAATAGGAACATAAAGAATTAAAAACCCATGCATGTAGGGTTTTGAGTAAAAATGGCTCACGACATGTTTGCCATTTCTCATGGCCTGCAAATATTTTAGGTACATACATAATTATTACAATATACCTAATAGATGACTTCTACAGTTATACATAAGATATCGACCGCAACTCAAAAAAATAAAAAAAAAAAAAACTCAAACTGAACTTAACTTGAACTTAATAGTTCAAATATTATATTTAACAAAAATAATTATTTATTTACCATCTTCATATACAATACCATGTCAATATTTGACATTATAATTATCATAATTAAGATTTACAACAATATTAATACTATAAACATTTTTCAATTTAATAAAATTTATAATATAGGCATCTTAAGTTCTTTACTACTACAGGACCATAGTTATTACTATGTTAATAAAACGGTTTTAAAGTAATCACTGAATCGTTTAAAAATTCATTAGTGGTATAATATGCTTTTTGTGCTAAGAACCTTTTTACAAGGTATCCGGTAGTTGCGATGTTTGTCAAATCTTTCGTAAATAAATTACAAAATAAAAACCGTGACATATCTCTCAGCTTTTCAAAAGTGCTTGGGAAACTAAATATGCCCAATTTTAATACGATAAAATGATAAGTTATTATTTAAAAAAAAAAACATTTATATCTCATTATTTTTTTATATTTAAATAACTAGTAATTGGGGACCGATAATTGATCGATCGTTATGAATTTAGCAGATTACGAACTTGTAACACAATGACGATGGAATAAAAAATTTCTAAAAATGCCAGACTAGGGTCCGTGATGTCTTGTAACTGTGAGCATTCCCTAGTACCACTTTGTAGAACCTTACCGACTTTTAATATTATTAAGACCTCAATTGATACGATCTCCCATTTGTCGAGGTTCCCCTTGCATCTGGAGCCACGTACAGTTGGTAACGGTTCGGCAAGTTAGTACCAGCCCCCCTGCCTCTCTGCCCCCACTGCCTACCCGCCTCCTGCGACCAGAGGCTTTGCTACTAACTTTCTCAACTCAAAATTATACTTCTGTAAAGGTTATGAAACTAAAGGTTAACTACGTAGTTAATATTAAATAGATAAGAGGAAAAGTTAACTGAAAGTCTATGTAACGTGATTTTGTATTCATCAAGGCAAGGTCCTTAGTAAAAGTTAAAATTATTAAGTGTTTTCTTTCAAAGCTCCTATAACGTACTTTGTAGTATTGCATTAATTTATAGTTTCCAGAGTAAAAGACATCAACGCGCTCAAGAGTCTACAACTTATAAATAATTTATAGTTTCCAGAGTAAAAGACATCAACGCGCTCAAGAGTCTACAACTTATAAATAATTTTATGATGTTCTACATTTTTGTTTCAATTCTGATATAAAAATCTCTACCAGGCAATTCTAGGATGTAAATATAAGCTTGTAATAAAAAATATCCCAAAAAACACAATAAGAAATCACAATTTTGACTGCACCGTTAGCGCAGTGGTTAAGCTATTGACTGCTGCGCTGCGTGTCGCTGGTTAGATTCCCGCACGGAAAAATATCAATTTGTATGACCTACAACTAGTTGGTCCGGGTCTGGCTTTTTATGTATGAGTTTATATTATGTTTGTAAGCACACCCACGACGCAGGAGAAATCAAACTTTTTAAAAAAAACTTTTTTAAAAATAAAACCGACCAAAAAAACCACTACAAACTATAATACTAAATCTTTTATCTCCAAACAGTATTTGATTTTCCAGGTGACATGAGACAGTGAGGGTTTCAGTCATTTGTGAGGATGCGCGGCGGGGGTGATAGTGATCATCATATATAACACCACCTTTGTGTGATCGTCCGCAGTGGCCCAGCAGACATTATGTGAGTACTTAAAAAATAACTTATCAAAATCATACTTGTATTTGATGGAATCGCTTATTAATATATCTATTATACACGCACATGTACCTTAAATTAGGTAAATGTCATTCCACTAGCGACCCACGCCAGTGATGTGCAGTATATTACACTGAAGAATACCTTCTCATCAACATCGCAATGTATTGTACAAAAGGATCATAATACAATAAAGGTGGATCCTGTATTATATTATGAGCCTTTTGAAATATTTAGTCAAACTAAATTTAAAAAACGAACCGCAAAAGACCGTGTTATACCGCTCCTCACACGGCAATTGTTCGTCAATTTTTCTCGCGTCAACAGTACTGTCTCTCTTTTAATTTGTCTGCGGAGTCCAAAACTACGAATGTCGTTTATAGGAAAGCTTCTTAAAAAATTGGCTATTGTTTTAGTACGTTGACTTTCGCGCATTCGAACGCAGTCACGGGTAGAAGACAGTTTAATAAAATCTGACGCATGTTTTATGACCTTTTCCAATAATAATTTAAAAATCATTAAAATGGAAATGTATATAGGTAAAACCTTATTACCTAAATAAAAGCCACAGGTATAAAGGGCGTGATAGCTCACATATTTATGCATTGTAAAAAAACATTTTTATTTTATTTTTACTTTTCATTTAACTCATAAGAAATGAAAAGAAAAATGTTCCCTCACAACAGATACATTGAACTTGTATCATAACATAATACAGCCACAACTTTAATGGTAAATGATACAAAATCATAATTCCATAGAGCACGTAACTAAATCTAAATAGTTATTTTTATGACAAAATTATTCGCTTAATTACAAACAAACTTGGTTTAGTCGCTTTCCAACTTTCACTTCGCGGCGATTTTGTTTTAAAACGATTTGCTTTGCAATAAAACTTAAGCCTTTGTGAGATCGTCTGATATAAACACAGGAATATATTGTTTCTTTTTATTTTTAATTGGCTGGCGAATTGAGGAACAAATTAATAGGTACTTACATAATTAGTTTTGACTTCTCCTTCAATAGATACAAACAATCGTCCGTATTCTCTACCAATAGGTTTTGAAAAAATAACTTATAGCTGTATTTTTCGGAATTCTGAAGAATAATTCTTATAATTTAGAACGTTCAAAGTCGCAGAGTAGCAGTCTCATTTCAGCGACAAAAATAAATCAAGAAACTTGTCAACATGTTCAGAAATTGACAGATATTTTTGACAAATTGAGACTAAGATCAGATGTAAACTTTCTTAAGATTGCAAGAAATACCCCTCTGCTATTGTGTATTGGTCAGGTAAAATGTATGATATTATCAATAGGTTTTCATGCTAGTTATGTCGCGAAGCGTAGCGGTAATGCTCCAAATAAAATGAGGAATTCACTAAATTCTAATTATGTAGGAACTTATTTGTTTCTTGGAGTGAGAAGACAGGTTTAATTTAAATTCAGTCACGATAGGTCTACAAACACGATACTAACACGATACATTTTAGAGATTCATATCAATCTAAAGAAATAAAAGACAACAACGATTACGTAACGATCATTTAGTAGATAAGATCTGAGTTACAATCACAACTTTCAAGCATCGGGTCTACTGTGTATCTACTACGGCAACGATCATAAGATGCATTCTAACATCAATGTTTTAAAATGATAGTGACCACCATCAGACATCATGGGTCGTATTTTGTATTACTGTTGTGTTATTACATGACACATGTTTCCGATATTTCTTTAGTAAAAACATAAAATTGTTCCATGCAACTGGAACAATTTTATAGATAGAAAAAAAAGCACAAAATGGCTTGGCTCAAAGTTTACTTACTTAGCTTACAGAAGTTACATTGGTACTTGCCTGACCTGGAATCGAACCCGCACACTCATACTTGAGAGGCTGGTGTTTTAACCACTAGGCTACCACGAGGTAAAGACAAAGAATACCCGTCCAAAATATCTCCCCTGCCAGTCATTCCCAGTCAAAACTGATTGAAAGTAAATTGCCCACATTACCGTCGTACACACACACGCTGCACGCTGCTGACTTTAGTTATCAGTAATATGTGGAGCGGCACCAGATCTCATCTCAGATGCACTGCATCTGGGTCAGCCTGTCAAGGTGAAAACGAAAGTTGACGGAGTGGGCAAGTTACTATTGTTTTTTTTTTATAATTCGTGGGTAGGTTGGAATATTTGTATGAATGGTGTGAAGGTTTAGGTGAACTATAGAAGAGTGTGAATTTAATGTTTTATTATTTTTGTGTTTATGATTAGAATTTTTTTTATACCATAATGATAAGTATTTTTTTTTGTGGTTATAGTATGGGATGAATGTTAATACATCATGTGTTTGCTAGTCATCATCAGCCCCTACTCGTCCACTGCTGGACATAGGCCTCCTTCATGGCACGCCAACAAGCTCGATCCTGAGCAGTTCTCCGCCAGCCACTACCAGCCACCGTTTTGATGTCGTCGCTCCATCTAGCCCAAGGGTGTCCCACGCTACGTTTGTCGAGACGCGGTCTCCACTCGAGGACTCGAGGAGTTTGTTCGTGTGTGGAGGATTAGCAAGCTAAAGTGGCAATGGGCTGGTCACATATGCCACCAGGACCGACAACCGTTGGGGTGTTTGCTAATAAATTGTAATAAAAATAAGACAATAACAAATTCAAGACATATTTTTATAAACAAATCTACACGGCAAATATGTAGGTACATATCTAGTTTATTTCATAGTGCAGTGATTTTATAATCCAATTAAATAACTTACTATTAGAAAAAAGAAAGCCTGCAAAAATTACGGTGTTTACATTACAGCATTCAAATTACTTTGCGCATAATTTTATGACCTTTTTAATTAATAATAGGACGATAAATAGACCGCTTTATATGCTAATAAATAATTATGAACTAACATAGTCTATAAAAAGACAATTTATTAAATTTACCGTAAGCATAATGTTACCATTAATTGAGTGCGAGATGTAAATTATGATACGTTGACTACGTCTACGTCTCGATATTACATAGTCAGCCAGACTAAAGAGAGAATTAAATGACGACCATCTTACATAAAACATTTAATTATCATAAATTTATTTATTTATATGCTGTAGTGACAAACTCAAAGATAGTTAATATAATATCGGATACCTAAAATAATAACTATTGTAATTAAACTTTAAATAACGCATTACATAACCCGTTGGATGCGATAAGCGTTCATTGTGTCCAAGGCCAAGGTGTCTGCCAGGAAACTTGGCGTTATCGCAATGGTCCGGTAGTACTTCACACCAAGGCAGCTTCTGATGTTGTACAAAGCACAGGTCCGTTCATGTGTGGAGTACTGCAGCCACATTTGGGTTGTTCAAAATGTTCGAAATGTCACCTGGCTACTTTGAATTCAGTGGAGAGGCGTGCGAAGAGGCTGATTGGTGACCCTGATTTAACTCAAGACGGTCTCCAAAGCTAGACGTAGAGTAGCCAGCCTTTCGGTATTCTGTAGGATGCATTTTGGTGAGTGTGTGAGGGAAGTGCATGATTTAATTTCCCCATCTCCGTTCCACCATCGGACGACCCGTCGTACGGCGTGTTTTAACCCTTACGTTGTTAACACCACTACGATCAGGACTCCTTTATTACGCGTATATCAAAGGACTGGAACAATTTTCCAGCGGCAGTGTTTCCGTCGGACTATAATTTGAGTGTCTTCAATGCTAGAGTGAATAGGCTCTTAATAAACTAGCGCGCTTTAGCATCAACGATTGCATCACCATTTACCATAAGGTGGGATTGTGGACAAGCACAATTCCTCAATTTATCCTCAATTTATAATTTACTAGCTGTTGCCCGCGACTCCATCCGCGTGAACTTCAGTTTATAAGCGCCTATTAAAATAATGGGAGCAATATGTACGTCCGCGTTTGCCCCCGTTTTCGCAACATTTTTTGTTAATGCTCTGCTCCTATTGGTCATAGCGGGATGTTATATAGCTGTAGCGGCTTGGTAACCGCGATGTGCTGAGTTGCATCTTTAGCGAAATAAGGGGACGCGAGCGGCCGGCTCGCCATTCGCTTACAATACACCGCCCTGCCTCACACACAACACTATTGTAAGCGACTGGCGAGCCGGCCGCTCGCGTCCCCTTATTTCGCTAAAGATGCAACTCAGCACATCGCGGTTACCAAGCCGCTACATAGCCTATGTCCTTTCTCAGGCTCTAGAATATCTGTGTACCAAATTTCATTACAATCGGTTCAGTAGTTTTGTCGTGAAAGCCGGACATACAGACAGATAGACAGACAGAGATACTTTCGCATTTATAATATTAATATATATTATGGATAAAAAAAAAGCATAACACTGGTAGAAGTGAAAGTTATTCAAGGCTATGTCCAGCAGTAGACGGTTTTTAACTCAAACAGTAGCCAAAAGTCTATTTTTCAACCAAATAGTTTTTCAATGTACATTACTACAACTTATGTAATATATAGCTTTCATTATGCATACAGCTGAGAAATGGAATTTCCTGTCGGAGTCGGTCTTTCCTGACAACTGTAAACTAGGTCCCTTGATGTCGAGAGTGTAAAAGTAAGGTTTTGGCAAGGTGGAATGTTGTTGCTTACCATCCGGTTAGACAGTGGACAAACGTGAGCCTATTAACTAAAATAAAACAAGCTGAGAAAAGCCATACTAAAAAAACTCTTCGTGTAACAGTTTACGTATTTTTATTGGACCAGCTCATACCGTAGTAGTAAGATAAACTTGTCAGCAGGTTAGCAGCCTGGCACACCGAGCAGGATTCACCTGCTAAATGTTTTAGCGTCATGCATAAAGTTTCATTACTAAAGGCACACAGAGAAGTCGCACCGCTAAAACTAAGACAACAATTTTGAAGGTGGACCATAATTTCAATTCCGTGCCAGTAGGTTGGTCTTGTATGGATAAAAGTTGCATATAAATATGGTACCTACTTATATTTTAGTTACCCGTAGTTTGAATAATAAAAAAAAATCTTCAATGATTTTGCAGAAGTTTATGTAAACGGTGGCACGAAGGCTTGTAGTCGAGGAACCTTGCATCAATTTTATTTGGTATTAGCGGCCGCCCGCGACTTCATTCGCGTTTTTTTATATGCTTCGCTTCTAATGGTCGCAGGGATGTCATATAGCCTAAAACCTTACTGGAATAATGGGCTATCCAATGCAAAAAGAATTTTTCAAATCGGACCAGTAGTTCCTGAGATTAGCACGTTCAAACAAACAAACAAACTATTCAGTTTAATATATTAGTGTAGATATGCCAAAGGCAAGTTTTGACTGCACGGTTAGCGCAGCGGTCAAGCTATTGACTGCTGCGCTGCGTGTCGCGGGTTCGATTCCCGCACGGAACAAATATTTGTATGACCGACAAGTAGTTTTTTCGGATCTGGATGTTTGTGTATGTGAGTTTATATGTTTGTGTATTGAGTATGAATGTCTATAGCTATAAAGGTAGGGAAAGACTGAAAGAAACGATGGATGGACTGTGTGATGATGTCTAATAGACATGTATATGTATAAGAAAAAGACATGTTACACGCATATGGGCAGAACAATGATGATTATGTCAAAGACAAGCGACTTGCATCGTTATTACACTTTGATATTTGTAGATGTCCACTTCATTTCGACAACTGAACAACCGCTGTAGTGCTTTACACAACACTTAAAATACGGCCGATGTTTGATAAAATTAATAGTGTTGTTGAGCATTAAGCAATTTTGTTTGTGGCCCGATGTAATAGAACATATGACAATTGACGAGAGTTGTCGTTCAATAGACACACTGTTTCGTTGCAACCCAATTAGTTTTACTACCAATAAATATTGTTATTAATAGTAGATTTCTGTATTAAGGTCGTACCCTCACCAAATGACCTCGAGCATTTGCTCCCTCTTCACCGCGCCCCACCTCTACAATACTTCGCAAAATATTACTAGCGCCGTCTGGCGGACGAAGTACTTACAAATACAAGTTAAATTCATAGACCACAGAAGTAACAGACATGGCACTTTTATTTTTGTTTATTGGTGCACCCAAATACTTTTGGTTATTATAGACTGAAACAAATGTTGACGATACTTCATAATAAAAATTTTGCGTATTTTATTTTTAACCGACTTCCCAAAAGTGTGGTTCTCAATTCGATTTATGTGTGCTCGCTGATAACTTTATCGTTAATGAACCGATTTTGACCATTCTTTTTTATATGAAAGAGTATGCTGCCTATGTAATCTCATTGTTACCACGTCAGTGTCGATAATGGAAATTCTAAGAAATTTAGGCCAATTATCGAAAATTGTAGGCATGCTTCGGGTGAAAACTTGATACTCGTATTTATATCGGATGATACTATTAAACCGTGAAGATTTGGGCCTGACTGACCTGATGATGGAGATGACAGACAATCAAGGGAATTCACATCGGAAGCAACTGTAATGTGTTTGGGCTTACTTAATTTGTATTGATTAGAGCTTTACAACTAAATATGTTATGACTGTAACTTTAGGGTTGGAAGTTAGTTTTGTAGATTGAAAGTTAGCTAAGTCAGATGGTCAAAGGGATAGAAAAATAATATAATAAAGGTTAATTTGTCATTATTTATTATTTTAAGGGAAAACGTAATTAGGGTCAAATAAATTTCTGCAGACAGGAAATCTACATAAAAAAAAGATTTGATGTTTTTTTTTTTGGGCTCAGGCAAGACTGATATTATATTATTATTCTCGTTTAATAAAACAAATACGTAAATTGTAAAAAACAAAACTATCGTATAAAAAAAAGCCGGCCAAGTGCGAGTCGGACTCGCACACCGAGGGTTCCGCCGTACAAACGTAGCGGTCTCCAAAGCCTGGAGCACAGGCGTAGAGTAGCCAGCCTTTTGGTCTTCTATAGGATGCATTCTGGTGAGTGTGCAAGGGAATTGCATGATTTAATTCCCCCATCTCCGTTCCACCATCGGACGACCCGTCGTACGGCGAGTTTCCACCCTTACGTTGTTGACACCACTGCGATCCGGACGAAGCGTTTCGCTTCCTCTTTTATACCGCCTACATCGAGGGACTAGAACAATTTGCCAGCGATGGTGTTTCCGTCACATTACAATTTGAGTGTCTTCAAGGCTAGAGTGAATAGGCTCTTAATAAACTAGCGCGCTTTACCATCAACGATCGCATCACTGCTTACCATCAGGCGGGATTGCGGTCAAGCGCCAGTTTATAACTTATAAAAAAAGCGGTTTATTGATAAACAAAGTAGAAGTAAACAAAATCAACGAGAAATTGTCGCAAATTTTACTAATTTCGGTACACGTGCGAACAGCATCTAAGCGCTCGTGCGTATGGCGCACGGCTGCCGCTCGCTGTGCCGCGATACCCCTTCCCTTGACCAACCGCCTGCCTTCGCGCCAGCGGGCGGCTAGTTCTTGCGCGTTCTTTCGTTACTACTTACTCCCCCCGTCCCGCTTCGCCAGTAGGAAGCAAGCTGTCTAATAATCATTGACAACAATAGGAAATTACAATTAATGTCTTTGAATATATTTATAAGTACTAAGTATAACGCAGCAGTTAGGACACATTTAGGTTATATACAGAACTACATTCACCAAAATATTTAGATTGAATGACGATTGTGTTGGTCTTTGTTTTGGTTTAACTAGTTACTGTGCCTAAAAATTTTAAAAGGTTTCGGGTTTTTCTGTTAGGTTACCATAAGCTATTGTTTCATACCAAAATTCAATATTCAATGTCAGCGGGAAGTAGTCTATGTTTTGATTCCGTTGCGAGTAGTGGCGAATTTCAAAATATGCGGTATGATTATAGGTAGGTACCTCAGCATTTTGAATTTTTGCGTTGATTTAGAATTTTTCACATTTTAGAGGTAATTAGATTTAAGAAGTGTTTGATATGAATTTCAACTTTAATGTCTCTACGCGTTCATGTAAAAAAGCGTAGGTAGTAAGTTTATAATTATTAATAAAATATTTTATGTCATGTAAGCAAAAAATGTGTATGGGTGGATTAAGTTGTGAAAGAGGTTCATGCTCGGACGCGGCTTGCTTTTCGGAGATGGGTCTTGCACGGAAAACCTGCATCGGGGGCTATATATCAGGAAATGAAAACTTTGAGACAAACATTTGAATCAAAGTTGAAGTGGTGTCAGGACAATGAAACCCAGATTAAAATGGACATCATTGCAACCCTTCACGAAGATAATAAATTCAGTTCTTTTTGGAAGCAAACCAATTCTTTGAATCCCAGACCGAGTCTACCATCAAACGTTGATGACTTGTCACAGAACAGTGATATAGCCGGCATGTTCATGAACCACTTTAGAGTTGTTCCGCATTTTGTAAGTACGTCGATGCGAGGCACTCAAGCCCCGTGTGAGGGCGATTCTCATTTAAGGTTCAGCGTGAAAGACGTAAAAGACGCGTTGAAAAGTATGAAGCGAGGTAGGTCGCCTGGGCACGATGGTTTGAGTGTTGAGCATTTAAGGTCCGCTGGTGTACATTTGCCTAGGCTACTCGCTATGTTCTTCAATTTTTGTATGGGTCACTCTTATCTGCCTGACGATCTCGTACGAACTGTTGTGATTCCTATTGTTCAAAAGAAGACCGGTAATTTGATAATGGGCTAGAATGTGGGGTAACGCAGGGGGGGTTGACCTTTTTTTTTTTTTTCCGGGTGAAAAATCCTCATGGATGTCCGCCGCCCTGGGGCGGGCGACGGGGTCTGTCAGACTCTTACTGACTAAAAACCACCCGGTGGTTCCTTCTCACACCTACACCGGGGGCTGCGAGAACTAATACTGCTTCCGCAACCCCCGATTGGTGCTGGCCCACCACCGTAGGCCTCCTCGGGTCAAGGGGGGGAGTGAGGTGTAGGACTCCCTCCGTGACGTCTAAGAGTAGCGCGCGTGGAACACTTCGCGCCGCCACCTCGGGTCCTGATGTTTGAGGGGCGACAGATGTCCCCGAGTCCATCGCCCCTGAACCCATTTAGGGGGGCTGGAAGAGGGCGTTATCCGCCCTCCGACGACGCCTGGTACGCCTGCTGCGGGTCGGGTGAGAGGACGAGATCTCCCTCTCCCTCTCCCTTTCCGCAGCCTCCTTCCGCGAGACAACTGTTTCGCAGAAGGAAACCACCGCATCCCAGGACTCTTCGCTGCCGACCATCGACTTGATTACGGCCGGCAGCGACAAGTCACTGCCTATTTCAGAGATGAGGACACGGCGCAGCTCCTCCCAACTGGCACACTCTGCCAGCGTATGCTGCACCGTATCCTCCCGGCAGTCGACGCAGTGGTGACACCGGGCGTCCGGCTCCCTGTTTATGCGACACAGGTACTTTCCGAAGCAACCATGCCCCGAGAGCACCTGTGTCACCCGAAACGTCAGGGAGCCATGCCTTCTCCCGAGCCAGTCCGCCAGTACCGGCCGGATGGCCTCGATGGTGGTGAGGCCGGCGGTAGGGCGTGAAAGCCTGTCCCGCCATTCCGCCACCAAGACCTCGCTGAGCTGCGACCGACGCTGCTCAAGCTGACGCTGCATCGGCCGTTCGCCCCGTTCTCGCGCCTGCTCACGCCACCGGTACAGAGACGCGAGGACCCTCGCCTCCAGGTCCCAGGGCGGGGTTCCAGCCAGTAGGCAGGCCGCCTCATAGGAGATCGTGCGATACCCATGTATGACTCTGACGGCCATCACTCTCTGCGGTATTCGCAGTACAGCGATGCTGCCGGCCGTCAGGTCAAAAGCCCACACCGGGGCCCCATACAGGGCCATCGATCGCACGATTCCCATGTAGAGCCGCCTGCAAGCGGCGCTCGGTCCCCCCAGGTTGGGAAGCAATGTTGAAAGCGCCCTAGCCGCCCCCAACAACTTGGGCGCCAGCCGCCGGAAGTGGGGGCCGAAGTCCCACCGGCTGTCGAGCACCAATCCTAGGTACTTCATAGTGGACTCGACAGCGATTCGAATCCCCCCGATCACGATATGTGAGCTGAGTGGCGGCGCCCGCCGGGGACCATGAAACACCATGGCCTCCGACTTGTTGAGGGCTACCTCCAGGCCTAGGCGACGTATACGGCCCACCACCTGTGATGCCGCAGCCGTCGCCAGCAACGTTGCTTCCCTATGCGAGCTCCCCCGGGCGGTGACCAGCGTGTCGTCCGCATAACACGTCAGGTCTACCCCCGGTCTGAGCTCGCCTCTCAGCACCCAGTCGTAACCGATGTTCCACAGGAGCGGGCCTAGGACCGAACCCTGTGGAACACCGCACGACATGCGGCGCTGGTGTCCGCCATCACGTCCCATGTAAGTGACACATCTCTCGGACAGATAAGCCCCAACTATTCGACGGAGGTAGGGAGGCACTTGATGGTACCGCAGTGCCTCCCGAATACAACTCCAGGGTAGGGTGTTAAAAGCGTTGGAGATGTCCAAAGACACCGCCAACATCACCCCAGGGTTGACCTCGCCCAGCCTTTTAACTTGTACATAGATCGGCTGGTTGGTGAGCTGAGTAGCACTCTGGTTGAATGTTCTGTTGATGGCAAAATGATTAACAACATAAGCTATGCTGATGACATGGTGCTGCTCAGCCCATCAATCTGTGGACTAAGGAAGTTAGTGGCTGTGTGTGAAAGGTATGCGGGGGCCCATGGCTTGAGGTATAATGCCACTAAAAGTGATATTATGGTATTTGAAGTTCGTAATAATACACCCACGAATATACCACCGGTGATGTTACAAGGAACACCATTAAAAGTGGTCTCTCAATTTAAATACCTCGGTCATGTGGTGACGGATTCTCTCAACGATGACCAGGATATAGATAGGGAGCACTGAGCAGGTAAAACTGACGCTCTTTAGAGCTTACTGCCAGTCGTTTTACTCGTGCAGCTTGTGGGTTAGGTATACGCAAAAGGCTTACAACGCTCTGCGCATCCAGTATAACAATGGGCTGACGATGTTGTTGGGGCTGCCTCGGTTTTGCAGGCATGTTCGCGGAAGCGCGAATTGATGACTTTTATGCTATCATTCGCAAACGGTGTGCTTCGATGTTGCGGCGATTTCGGGGCAGCCCGAACAGTATCCTAGCTACACTGGCGGACAAGGTCGACGGACCTTTTATTAGGCTCTGGGCGGACAGACATGTGGGTGCACATATTCATGTCACCAACTGATCCTCTTTTATTCTGTTTCTGTTTCACTAACACAGGATAAGTTTTTTACTAACAACAGGGCCCTGCCTGAAATAAAATGTTTGAATTTGAATTTGAAAAACAATATTTTAATATTTTATGTAACTTCAAATTTATCATTTTCGCAATTTTTCCTATAACTGTCTGTTATAACGTTCCTTCGTGCCGAATTTCAAGATTCTGAGTTAACGGTAAGTACCTTGTAGGTTTTGATTTCCTAGCGTATGACGGAAATTCGTCTAAGGTGTTGGTATAAACTGCTGTATCTTTTGATCGCGTTAACTCAGAAGTTAGATTTTTTCACTGCTTAAAGGGACAATAGACCTAGGTATTTGGTATAAATTGCAATTTGATACCTTTATTCGTTCGTGAGAAATAAGGTAGTAAGTTTCATTTTATTAAAATATTTTT
The DNA here is from genome assembly GCA_017933935.1 of Sesamia nonagrioides. Lineage (NCBI taxonomy): Eukaryota > Metazoa > Arthropoda > Insecta > Lepidoptera > Noctuidae > Sesamia > Sesamia nonagrioides. Next base: position 793,131 of record JADWQK010000586.1, on the reverse strand, counting down.
TATTATATTATATAACTAAAAAATGTGATTTTCGCAATTTTTCCTATATTTGCATTCTAAGACAATACTTCGTGCTAAATTTCAAGATTCTAAATTTACGGGAAGTATCCTGTAGGTTTTGATTCACCAGCGGTGACGGAAATTCGTCTAAGGTGTCGGTATAAACTGCTGTATCTTTTGATCGCGTTAACTTAGAAGTTTGATTTTTTCACTGCTTATAGGGACAATAGACCTAGGTATTTGGTGTAAATTTCAATTTGATACCTTTATTCGTTCGTGAGAAATAAGGTAGTAAGTTTCATTTTATTAAAATATTTTTATTATATTATATAACTAAAAAAATTTGATTTTCACAATTTTTCCTATATTTGCATTATATGACAATGCTTCATACCAAATTTCAAGATTCTGAGTTTACGGGAAGTATCCTGTAGGTTTTGATTCCTTTGCGAGTGTCGAAAATTTGTTGAAAATATCGACATAATCGGCTGTATCTTTTTATTGGTTTGGCTTAGAAGTTTGATATTTTCACAGCTTAAAGGGACAATAGACCTGAGTATTTTATGTGAATTTCAGCTTGATACGTTCTTGAGATAAAGGGTCTTGACAGACAGACAGACATACAGGCGGACAACAAAGTGATCCTATAAGGGTTCCGTTTTTTCCTTTTGAGGTACGGAACCCTAAAAACAAATACATATACTATAATATTATTTACACAAAGCTTCCTTTTGCAGAAAAATATCAAAACATCTGACTAATACAATATCCGGTCAGACTGGACGCTGACGGCAGCATATTTGGAAAAGGCCTGCAAGCAAACGACGTATTTCGTTTGCTTTAATTCCTATAAGACCACAATGAAAGTATGAGCATTTCTAGAAATAACGCAATGAAATAACACAACTTAAATTCAGTCTCTTGATTTTAATTGATTTTTGCATAAGCATGACGAGTAGGTAGTGTTTGTACTATGTTAAAGTAAAGTGTTGTAAATTGTTGAGGAATTCCCTCGACTGTCTATGGGCTTCATCATCAGATCTATTGTAGACCTTCATTTAAACATATATGTGTGTAAAGTTTTCATCAATATAAATGAATTAAGTCCAAACACAGGGTAACTATTGTAAACCTTTGAGGAGTTCCCTTAACTGGCCTTTGTCTTCATCATCAGAGCTTTAATGACAATCACATCTCATTTAGGTGTAAAGTTCTTATCAATATAAATTTATTAAGCACAAACACGAGGCAGCTGATGTGAATCGTTAAGGAGATCCCTCGGCTGTCTCCCGGCTCCATCATCAAGTCCGAACTTTACTAATTTGTAGTGCGTTAAAACACTTAATGAAAAAACATAGAAATGCCCTAGGCGCCCCTATGATTTTTTAAATTTCTCCTAGGTTTCCTTAGTCTTCCATCATCAGACCCTAATTTCCTTAACATGAGACTACCTTGAAGATATAATCTTTCTAATTAAAAAAAAAATGTGGCACTCGGGAACTGCCGCGGTAAAGCTATTGCATAGCATTTTTTATCAACTTATGCAATAGGGTATTTGACTAAAAAAACCTAATTAGTCCGTCAGTCAGATTTCCAAAAATACTCATCATCATCATCATCATCATTTCAGCCGAAAGACGTCCACTGCTGGATATAGGCCTCCCCCAAGGTTCTCCACGACGACCGGTCCTGCGCCTCCCGCATCCAGCGGTTTCCCGCGACCTACACTAGGTCGTCGGTCGGTCCACCTTGTCGGGGGCCTACCCAAAAAATACTAGACACATATTTTTTTCTTTTTTCATATAAACAAAAAATGAATACGACACAGTGCTTTGAAAACTCGTGTGACGTCACTGCACGCTACACTTTTTAGCGGCCAGTGACGTCACCAGCCATCACTCCTGATCTTTGATGCCTATTATATTTGTCAATTTTTATTGATTTGATAAAACAAAATATACGAAATGTAAAACGTATATAATAAACCTATCCAATATTTTTCTATAATCTGAATGACGGACTAATTAGTTTTTTTTAGTCAAATACCCTATTATTTATATTATAGTAAAGTTATCCGCAAACAAACATAAAAAAACATATAACCTCCTCCCTTTTGAAATCGGTTAAAAAAACGAACACCAAAATGAACATCAATAACAGAGACACTTTATGATAGTATTATACTCTATGCGACATGCGGTGCGTGAGCGAGCAAGCAGATGCTTTTTCGCTCACGCGCCGACCGCTATGCTAGCGGACCGCGCGATGACGAACGACACGGGTTCCCCCTTCGAGAGCTTGTGGTATACTGAATCTCAATAGCTCGGGCAAGAGAAATGATGGGGAATACGCTCAGATTGTTGAATAAAATTTTTGTTTAGGTCGTTTTAAAAAAATATTTCTACAATAATGTTCGTCATGAAATTGCCTATCCATTAGTGTAAGAACGAAATCTAAATAATGCTTACTTTTCGAGGAGATGCACGTTTTTCATAATTATTTCTCTTGACAGAGGTTTCGTTGTGAAGGAATTATTTAAACATTATGCTTAGTAAAAAAAAAAAAAAATCTACAATTTTGGAGCCAAGATTATGGAGAAAATTTATGTATTTTTAATATGTTGATATTTCTTTTGGATAAAGAGTAGATAGCTCCGAAAAACTACATAAAAACGGCCTGCGGTGTGTTTTTCCTCTGGAGCCGCCTTAATATGGAAAACGTGTTTTGCAAGTGGCTTAATGGATGTCGCAAAATGCAAATACTTGTACAAGAACTCTAACGTCTACCTTTCTCTACTTTTTTCGGACGTCATCGTCAGTCAATTGCAACGATTTATGTGGGCGTCATTTATAATTTAGTTAGATTTCATTTGTAACTTAGTCTAGTTTCAGTAAAAATTGAAAAAAAAATAGTCAAATCACAATAAACATTGAGTTCTATTCTCTTGTGGGCAAATCATAACCTTCGTAAAGTATTATTATATATTGTTTGTGGATGTGAGAACTGTGTCTTTTCTTTTTCTTAGTTATTTTTAATAATGATCTGGGAGTTTGGGCGTTTAATTAAAGCAGCCTAAACACATATTCTTTCTTTGTTATTTCGTCAAATTGTTGAGCTCATCAAGTTCTGAGTTGAGTGGTTTATTCCTCAAAATACTATTTTAGACACAAATCTACTTGATGTTTAGATGATTCCTCTGAATGAGTTCGTTTTGGCCTTATTTTCAGAGCAGTCAGATAGCCAACACTGAACTCTTCTAGCTTACTACTATCTAGTGAAAGTTCTCGTAAACACGTCAATCAAATATTGATACGCCTTTCCACCAACATGAATATCCTAAACACATCCAGTTCCCATATTGCTAACAGCGCACCGATTATATTATAATCATTCTGAGATAACCAGCGCGATATATTTCAAGAATGTCGACAAGACATGCAACACAGGAAATTCACTTAGACTACGCAATCAGATATTTACACATAATTGATTCAAACCACACGGCTCAACACTCAACAGCAATTTCAGAACTTTAAACCTAATTCCAGGCAACACCATAGCTATATAGATCTCTCTTAATAACTTGAGTGTCGTCAGAAACGGACGAGTTTTGCGTAAAATGCTTCAACTTCTAGAAGCTGAGTTTGATTTTTCCAATGCCAGATTGTTTAATCTAAGGAATCACTTTGAATTTTTCACATTTTTTCCATACAAAAACTGTCACAAGTTTTTATTTCACGAATATTTATTTTATTTATTTATTTTATTTAAACTTTCGCACAAAGAAAATGTACAGAGGCGGACTTAATGCCTTAGGCATTCTCTACCAGTCAACCTCGGGTGGTGAAGAGACTAGATGGCAGGTGCTTTAGTTACAGTACAATGGACAGGAAAAGAAAAACTCATAACACTATCTAAACAAATACTTAAATAAGCTATATACATATACAAACTATTACTATATATATACTTATAATATATACAAAAATAAAACTTGTAAGAGAGGTGTTGAGATGACCCTACCCTAACCATTCGCAAAATAACCCTGCAAAATATTTAATCAAACATGTTCTCGAGTTATAAAATTTACTTTTACTGCATTTGGAAAACAAACAACGATCACAGAATGCTGATGTAGCGGTACTTGACACCCTGAGATGAGTGAACTTTACACCCTGTTCCTCTTACCTCCACACTGGTGACCCTGAGCATGAACACCAGCGCAGCTTTCGTGCAACAACTTCAGCGTGACGTCATCATCATCCTTCCCACAAACTTTGGCGGCGAGTCATCCAACCATCCAGCACCCACGGCTTGAACGGCTAGCCTGACCACAAACATGCAGCAACTGCGCATTCCTGGTGTCAACCGCAGCCCCATCAGCTACCTCGGCACAGCACACTGCACTTTCGGCCGATTAACAAGAATAGCCTTCTCTCCTGGTTGACGCAGCAGCCAGCCTCAACCCGGCGCTGTACAAAGCAAAGAAGACTTTTCGTTTTAATATTTATGCACTTACACTTTCGTTTAAAGTACAGCGGACACCTGTAGCAATATAAAATGGCTACTTCTATATCTATTGCTTATAAATGCTTAAATAGAATATGATATTTGTATTCCTTACTCTCACTTACGGTTATAAATGTTCATTTTAAGATTGACATTTATCTCTATAGAAATATCTTAGCCAACACTACTTATGATATTTGTACAGGTATAAAACGGCTAGACTACATAAATGCTGTATGATTCCGAAATCAAACAGCATTTAGTCTAGTCAAAAAGTACATTATTCATGGCTCAGTATCTCTAATCAAACTTCATTTAACCATTCATAGAAACTCAAGGTTAAAGTTAAGTTAAGTTTAATCCCTTTTTGTGGTTATTATGAAAGTTAATCTACGTTACTTCATCAGGTAATTATTTATGCCTTATACTGTCGACAGTAGCCCTTGTGTAAGACTTAGTTATGAAACTTTGTAGATCTCTAAAAATGCAATGAGGAATATTTAGGGCAATTGCTTCAAAGCACTGATCATCGTAATCTTTGACCGTTACATTGACACGCTATTGATTAATAGTCTTCATATCAGAGGATAAATGCCATCATGGTTAGGTCGGTTAGCTGAAAAAAGACAAAATTGTGTTATCAAGATAGCCTAGTTGTGTTATAGGGTTACAATTCAAAGTTTCTAAGAGAAAGCTCAGTTTTTGCAAACGAGAAATCAACCCTATGCTACCAGTTTGTGCTACCCAGCCTTGGGAACAATGAGGAAGTTAATAGTGACTTCTCCGTCATCATCCACATACCTACTAGACACCTTTTGACTCGTGTCAATGTCCGTGCTCCTGTACCAGCTTCTTGCTGGTTCGCCCGCACTGGCAACAATATCACTCCGGACAATGTCATACCTGACGATAGATACTTGATATTTTCTTTGAACGCCACTGTATTACTACGCCTACCACCCCTGCGTATAATCAGGTGTCCTACCAACCAACCTAACCACCAAAAAACCGACTAACTCCATTTGAGTTCCAGTCCATTTAACTCGTTTTCCGATTTTCAAAACCGTTGTACTTCTTTGGGTTCTGACGTTTGGAACTTCTGGAATCCTTTTGCCAAGCATGGAACACTCTACGGCTCCCTTTGCAGCTCTAATCAGAGGGTTATATTCGGTGCAGAGACACACCCTCGCGTATGAACGTCCACGCCACAACGTGTCATGGTTTAGTGGTCTACGGAGGTTTAATTATAATCTAAAATAAGATATTTTCGGCTGATCTTATTCTAGGTTTGTCTATTTCAATTATGATATTGTCTAATTTCAATTTGGTCCAGTCCTGACAATGGCATCTACAAGGAAACAAATGGATGAATAACTCAATATCACTCCAATCCGACTTCGATGATTATTTTTTATGCGAAAGAATATACTTTCAGTTTGGTCTCAGAAATATTTTATCAAAATCGGTTCAGTAGTTTGGATTTAAAACTATAAATTTCGGTAGAAAATTCAAGTAAACGAAATTGCGTCGTTTGCTTTTTATAACTCATCGTCTGACTAGCGCTTTTCCAATTATGTTAGCATCCAATTTGATTGGATGCAGCTAGATGCACACAACCAAAAAGTATAATAAAAACATTTTACAAAAAAAAAGCTACCTACCTCCAAAGAAACATTACATAGTGTTACTTATTTAGGAAGTCGGTGACAAAAAACGAAAATATCAAAGACACCGATTTCCGAAATTAGTTATTATTCACTTATGTATGTATTTTTTTTTTAAATCATTGGCTATTTTCTTCTCAAAAGTTTATTAATTTAATATTTTATTTTATGTTTATTTGATTATAAGTACTATTAGTAGTGATATTATACAGTATGTTAACTAACAGAGGGCGCTCCCGTTAACCCGAAATAGTATAGCATACATACATGCTAAAAAACATATTTCCATTCGAAAACAAAATGTTTTAAAATTTTTTCCAATATGAAAATATTCAATAAAAATTTTAAATTGACATGTAAAAGAAACACACTGTACACGCGAACATGAAAGACGGCAACGTCGCAATTTATTTATACATGACGACTACTATTTTGATTTAAAACAGGAGGTTTCAAATTTATTTCCAATTAGAATTTTTTTTATTCGGATTTTTTTATGCTTATTTTTCTATGCTGATATTTTTATTTTAATCTATTAATGATATATATATTAACGAGTTTAAGGGAACGCCCTCTGTTATTTAACATACTGTACAATAGAAATAGTAATAAATAGTGAAAAAATTAAGTACTAGTAACAAAACAAACATTAGTGAACTAAACTGCCTTACCTAAGACAAGTTAAAATTTATTAATTAAGACATTTTGCAAAAAAATTGTTACTACTTACATATTTTTAAAAATTGGTTGAGTTTAACTACAGATCAAAAGATCGGTCTATAATAATCTCATCAGTCAGAGTACGTAGTAGTACATGTATCCCATTGCTAAACGGAAGAAGGAAGCTGACATATCCTCTGGACATAATTACTTGATTAATTATTACAATATAATGACAACTTGTCGGTCATAGGCAGGAAATCAGCGAGGAGAAAGCGGTTATCATAAATTCACCGACAATTATCTGTAATCTAATAACTAAATAATTATTATTGATACTACCGTTGTGCTTTTACATCAGAAAAAATGAGGTTATAATTTGGCTATCGGAAAAAAATATTTTCTGACTGAAAACATTACTAACTGAGCCTGATTTCTAAAAGCTCGAATCCAATCTAATCTATTTAAATAGATTACCTACAAGAAATATAAATCCTTAAAGTTTCGCGTCCCACTACGAAACTTATTATGCTCTATATTTCGAAGCCATTTTAACAAATACAAAAAGAAGTCTACACTTATCTCACTTAAGCTATTCTTCAAGGTCTAATTGACCAACCACGATAATCTCTGGACCATAACCAGATCATTTACAGATTATTCCAAAAATGACTAAAACCTGTGCGAAAATATTTTTGTTACATAAAACCTTATGAAACGTGTCACAGCCCCTGACGATACCATAGACGCGGCCATAACTCAAAGAAAAAAAATAACTTGACTACTCCCATGGATTTCTCTAAGCTGAGCAAATTAATTAACGAAGAAAAGAGGCGGCGTGTCATCGCCATTATGGCATAAGCTAAACAAAAGTGGGCTATGGCTTTACAACATTATACTTACCTAACACACAGACTATCTTCAACCTTACGCCTCCGAGATAAGAACGTCACTGACTACAAATTAGGTTGTCAAACATCAGCAAGCTGTCTTACATCTGATCATAGTGATTTTGAATCTTATGTACTTGGATGATAGGTTGTGTTCATAGTAATATTAAAGTTGTTTCATATTCGTGGGACATGGCTTACTTAGCGTATAACAATAAAGAAATAGCATCTAGTTTTATTGTTCTGTTTTCATTGAATTACTTTACGTTTGTTTTGTAAAGTCATTTCCTGCGGGAAGTGCGATCTTTCAGATAACTCTTTGCAATTATGAATGGGTAAGGAATGTGATTGTGTCTTCTGTACAATATTTAAATGAATAACTAAAAGATATACTTAAAACCTGACACTAAAATTAAAGTTGCCTTCAAAAAGTAAAAAATAATGAAACTTTATCTTAAAATACCTAAGTATATATCAATAAATAATATACAAAAAATATGTCGCGTTGAGAGACCGCTCCCGTAATTAAATTGTTAGGTTTTGAGAGATCCATTCAGTCAGAGAGACATTTTTTTATTAATTAGGGAGTTATCATTACTTTGACAATTAAAACTTTCGCATATTCTCCTATATCGAAATACGTATTTTTTTCATGGCTTCACAAACATTTGAACTAGCATTCACACACAGCCAGACCTGGAACAATTACCAGGGGCCATACTCCGCTATTACAATAGTGTCAAAATTAAGACCCGTATTTTTTATTTTGTCGAAATTACCAAAAACTACTGGGACACAGCCTATTACAGTTACGGAGTGGGGGCTAATTACGTCACGCCGTGATATATTTTGTACCACGGCATGACGTCATCCGACATTTCAAATCAATATATCTTCCTAAGTATTTGAATGAAAGAAAAAGTAAAAAATACGTGTTCAATAATTTTTATAAATCTATCTGATGGACATTAAATTATTTTTTAGGATACAACCCAATTGTAGATCAATGGTCTTATAATGATCGTTTTTGACAAATTTCGTAATCTACTAACAAAATGCCGCCATTGTAAGTTTCCAATGGTCAATCACTGTCATTCCACTCCATATTAATAAAAGGTTAAATTGAGTAGCAGTTTTTAGAAATAATGGCAATAGGGTAATGTCATTCTAGCACCATTCCGTTACGAGAAGACTGACCGATATAATTGGTCTATCATTATGAATTTAGCAGATAATGAACTTTTAGCGCAATGAAAATGGTATTGTGTTGGAATGACAAATTTATAAAAATAGCAGACTAGAGAACCATGCGGGAATCATACCCACAAAACGCAGCGCAGCAGTTGATCGCTCAGCTGCTGTGCCAACCATATCGTTCAAATAAAAAACACAATAATAATTATAATTTTTCTTTAGTCGTACGTCTTCGAACAATTCCTTTTCACTGTGACTGTGCTAATTACAGATGCACATATTCGACATTGTGTGTATAGGCTTCCATTTCGATGTACGTCCATTGAACAGCATAGTAATAGATAGATAGATAACAATGTGTAGTGTTGGGGTCACCAAAATATAGGCTGTGCCTAGTTTGGGACCCACTGTAAATTCGAACTAAATGGAAAGCTCTTCTGTTGTTTTAACTACATGCTTTTTTTGCCATGTTTTTTTAATCAAGTGTAAGCCTAATAAAATAGGTTTTTTTTTTTAAAGATTTGTAAATTACTATGAAACCATTGAATGTGATCATGAATAAAGCTCATTTGATTGTATGTGTAAAGAAAAAGCCTGTTCCTTAGACAGATTAAAAAATGCTTAGCAAAAGATTATCTAACTGTGCTGGGTGAAGGGTAGCATACGTAGTGAACGTATGCTACCCTTCGCCTATGCCACAAGTCAAAGTTTTGGCAGAGAAGAATAATAAAATACAGTCATGCCAGCTATTCGAAGAAGAAGGAGACCAACATAGTATTTATTGTTTGAAGGCCAGAAGGAGTAGTCTACGAATCTCCACCGAACAAGATTTGGACAGATTTAGGTCTGGATACTGTTTAAAGAGTTTCAAGGTAGCAATGACAACTTATGTCTAGGTGAAAAATTCTCAGCAGGTGGAACAAATGGCGTGAGATAAATAAATTATCAATCGTGGCTAAAAATACTGTCGTTTTAGCTGTTAGACTTTACTCGCGGAGACATAGTATTAAGTATTTAAAGTTTCACAAGTATTTAACATATCCCACAGACGCCACTCATTAACCAACTTACAACCAGTTAAAAGCCCAATTACTAAACGTGACTTATAGCTTTAATAAGCGCTGTTGTCGTACGTAAAAAGCGTTTACTTGCAATCTTTAATGTCAGCTTAGATGTGGCAATACCGTACGTACCCGCACCGTGTTTAATTTTACGGTAGCATGGAGACCTGTTCTCAATTTATGGTTCAGAGGATAGTATGTTTATTAGCTTGTCTTGTATTAACTAAGTTGTGGGGGCTTGAATGCTACATGTAGGAAAATATATTGAGAGGAAAGCAGGATTAGGAATGGCTGAGGAGACCGTACTATATCCACAGTGAGTAAGGGTAGTGATCATACTTGTTTTATCTTTATTTGAAAACGTTTGTAATGCACTACAATAATCACTAGTACATTTATATCTCAGCCTATGCTAGTGTCCATCTACTGTGGGCTAAGCAGTAAATCAATCACGGCTGATTTTTCTTTTGCTTTTTGGGCAATACTCTGTGCGCATCTATTTTATTATAAAAAGAAAAACATTCTTAGCAATCTAATTTAGACATTGTTTAGCCAAAAGGTAATTCTAGTTCTTTAGCGAGAGGATTAACAACCTACCTTATTCCTACTGCCAGAACGTAAACATGCTCTTTGTGAGGAGAGATTATGTTTGGTAAAAGAGATCACAACGCGAGTGGTGTCCTCTACAAAATAGAATAATAATTCGATTTTAGTACTTATAAGCAGATATTTACCTTAACTTGAAGTAATTCACTTGACGCAAAGATTAAACTACGAGTTTATGCGCTCCAATTAGGAAAGTTGCTGTTGGGTATATTTACCATGAAAATATATTGAGCTTATTAAAGAGCAGTATGTACGTGAGTTTATATGTTTGTAAACACATCCACAATACAGAAGTTTTTCCTTGCGTGGCGAAAATTTGTGTAAGAAAAATCAAACGTTTAGTAAACGTTTGTAAGACTTTGATTAAATTACTTTATTTCACCACGACGATGAAAAATGTAATGAGTCATTGAGGGTATTTACAATATTCTTTAGAACCTTGACGGTCATGATAGAATAATTTTCAATAAAAGAGCTGATCATTTTGATCGGCTGTTAAGCGGTAAATTATGATTATAAATTATATTGAAATAGAAGTGTATCAGTGTGAACTTGAGTAATATTTCTTTGCATTTTTTGTTCTGATTTATGAAATACACTTATTATTTTAAAACTCCTAGTGAATTACTGTAAAATACAATCAGTTATGATAATTTCGTAAAGACAGTCAGATTCCACAAAAAAGAAAACACTTTTGTTCAGGTCTAATTTCTCGACAAATGAATAAGGTCCGATTTTTCGATTACCTGATAATTTTGTTCGAGGAATAATTTTGACAGTTCATCATCATCATTATTTCAGCCGAAAGAAGTCTACTGCTGGACACAGGCCTCCCCCAAGGATCTCTACGACGAACGGACTTACGCCTCTTATATCCAGCTGTTTTCCGCGACCTTCACCGTCGTCAGTCCACCTTCGTCGTCCCCATCGGGCATTGGTCCTACGGGCAATGTGCCCGGCCCACTGCCACTACCACTTTGACGGTTGTTTCATACAAAAACTGACAAACGTCATTTTAATAGCTCGAAAAACTGTTGTTGGTGCTATGGAAAAGTCATCTCTATAAAGTAATCTGCTAATAATAATTAAAATTCTTAATTGTTTTGAAAATCGAATTTGCTACTTTAGTCTAATTGGTATAAAGAAACTTTCAAGTGTGGCTGTCGATAATTATGTTCCAAGTACACAATAATTCTTGCTCAAAAATATTTTAATTTTTTTCTCAATTATGTTTATTTTCTTTGACTATTAAATAATTTACGATTAATAGACACAATACACAGCGAGATTCAAAGATACTGGCGCAACCTAAACATACCTACTAAATTCATTCATCTACAGAATTCATACATCCAGAATCGGGTTTCACAATGTTTGTAGGTTTTTTACCTTATAAAACACATCAAGCATGCAGATCCAGGAATTCTCCTGCACAAGTTACACTATATACTTCATCACATCTCTGTATTTCTAGTAGCGACGCGTCAATAGAGCCATCACTCAAGCTGACAGACGATTGTAGTTATAACTTTTACCTTTACGTAGTAGATTCCAGTTTATCGGTACATTTTTGAAGGTAGGGAAAGGTTTGTAGCTTAATGAAAGAGAGAAAATCTATAAAGCGAGTATTTCTTTAATATTAAAATGTTATCTTAATCTTTTTTACGTATGTTCACCGATTACTCTAAGACACTTGGACCGATTTGAAAAATTCTTTTTTTGATTGAGAGGGTATACGTTCCAGGTAGTTCCATAGTCACCAGGTCAGCATCTGATGATGGAAGACCAGAGAAATCAAGGGTAACTTTCAAAAAAGTGCATTTCTAAGTATTTTCATTACGTATTTTAAAGCACTACAGTTTATTAAAGATCTGGAGTAGATCTCATAATTGAGCCGGGAGACAGTTGAAGAAACTCCTCATCGATTCACAGCAGCTACCTAATATGTATGTGCCTTGTTTTTTTTTTTTTTTTCATTTAAGTGAACAGTCACTTAGCAAAGTCTTGAGTTAGAACTGAGGTCTAAGTTCATTTTCGTTGCTTTGCACACGGTGCAAACAACAGGCTTTCTTATGTACTGCCTATTAGTTTTTATTACCATGACTTTTTTTATGAATTATAAACTAGCGCTTGACTGCAATCCCGCCAGATGGTAAGCAGTGCTGCAATCGTTGATGGTAAAGCGCACTAGTTTATTAAGGCCTATTCACTTGTGGAGGCATGAGGAACAGGGAATAAAATTCACTCGTCCTCCATTCATCATCCTGATTGCGAGATGTACCTAGAATTCATGTGACGTCAGTGTGACGCGTTGTTCCATGTGGCGTTTGTAGGTACCGCTACATACTCTAGCTTTGACTCAAATTGTAGTCCGACGGAAATGCCGCCGCTGGCAAATTGTGCCAGTCTCTCTATGTATGCGGTATAAAGGAGGAGGCGAAACGCTTCTGCCGAAGCGTAGTGGTGTTAACACTCTCCACTGAATTCAAATTGACCAGGTGACACTTTGCAGCACCAGCCCAAATGTGGTTACAGTACTCCACACACGAACGGACCTGTGCTTTGTACAACATTAAAAGTTGCCTTGGTGTAAAGTACCGCCGGACCTTTGCAATAACCTCAAGCTTCCTGGCAGCCACCTTGGCCTTGGATCCAATGAACCGCCCAAAATTTAGGTTCGAGGGAATCTCAACTTCCAAAAGCTGAAGGCAGTCGGTACACTCCAAGGATACATTTCGAAAAGTAGGAGCCACGGTGAAGGGGCTCCTTTTTGCGGTGAAAAGAGACGCCTGTGTTTTGGCGGCATTGAATGCTACAAGATTGGCATTGCCCCATTCGCAGACTGCCTGTAGTGTAACATTCGTTTGCTCTACCATAGCCTCTCTTTCGGACCGGATTGATTCCCTACTAGACCGAGCATCCGGCAGGCATCTTTCCACAACTGTGCTGTCATCTGCATACCCATAGATACCGGACATCAGCAGATCGTTAATATCTCTATCTAGAACCCATAAATTACCCTTCTAGTACCCATTAATTTAGTGAATGTCAGAAAACCGTCACATTAATAATGACTTTACTCCCAAAGCATTGCAGATTATATTCTTCAAAATGTAAAAATACTTATTATTTCTGTCTTTACATCAATGCCAACTGTCTCTAGTATTTCCCAAGTGCAGTAATGTGTAGTAACTAAACTTAGTACTAAAGCTCAGCTTTGCAGTCGCCCGGCCGGGTCATTGGCATCGACAGTGCGTCGCAAAAACTGAGGAAGCGCGTCTGCACCTGCGCAGCGCCGACGTCGGCGGCTGTATGTAACGACACGAGAACAGCTGATTGTGCTCAAAAAGTACGACACATCCGCATTCCCCTCGCGATTGGAATCTAACTTCTTGAGTTTTTCTGCTACTAATACACTGTTTTGTTTACTGATTATAAATATACTGTTATCACCAATACGTTTATTCATAGTTAAAATCTACTTAGATTTTAAGTCATGGCTGTAGATAAAGCAGAACTTTTTGCAGCCGTGGTACAATTGTAAACAGCTGTTAGCTAATTAGAACTAAACTGTAATCACCAATACCTGCTAGATGTGTAATTACTAATACGCCTCTGGTTTTATTGCACTATTATTGTTGTGTTCGTTATTAACGGCTGACATTAACGGTTATGATACATATGTATATTATTTTATATTAGAAGTAGTTTTAATGCACAGGTTTAAATATCTTGGACACTGAACCTGACCGCAAGGTGTTCGCTGATGACAGGAACACGACCATGACAATATGTCCGGGAGTTCTGTGAGACGAGTGTATTTTCTTTTTTTGTCTTGTGTTAGCAGATTTCCGTTTTATCTTTTAAACAAAAACAACCATCCATATATACGTACATAGTTATGAACATCACAAATCCTCTCAAACTTTCACATTTATGGTATAATATTAGTAGGAGAGTTATGGGATATAAAAAAAAAAAAAACAAATTGCAAAATACAATTATAAGTTGTTGAACTATCGCAGGCGTGACGATATTGTTGCTTCTCACGTATGAGAGACTTGTAGTTCTGGTAATAGCTAAGAATGATGGGACCTTCGGGCAATGTACAGGCAAATTTTGTAACTTTACACATAAGCCGCTTTGGATTAGTCATTTTAGTTAAAAATCGCGAGCTAAAAGATCAGTCGAGTGAGTTCGATGTTTATAAATAATTTACTTTTTAATTCTATTACCTACATGTGTTAGTAATTCTATATTAATAGATTAAAAAAAATGTTTCTTTTCTGCTTATTGTTCAATAGTTCAGATAGTTAAAACGTCATTTTATAGGACCCTAAAAACGATATTTTAACTATCTAAACTAACTAATATGCTTAAACACATAGACGTGAGTATTATGTAGCGATAATTAGCGGATATATAATAGCTATGTTAATGACACCAACTGCATCATATTACAAATATATAATTCACCGCTTATTATGATAATTTATCACACCTTGCGTAACAAAATATCCGTAATGTGAATAAACATCCGTTTTCCCTTAGATGATATCTAAATCCGGTGATTTCCAAAGAAAGCGGTAAACGCGTGCGCATCAAACTGGTTGAAAGTTCAAGATCTCTTGCGCAAGCGAACTATTACTGTAATAACTTGCGCGGATTCGCGGTTCTATGATAGATCTTCTGTCATAAATCAAGACTGAAAATGAACTTTTCCATGATTGCTGAAGCCCGAACATATAGTATAGTTTACTCTACCCGCTACTGTTTACATAATGCTTTCTAGTAGAATTAAATAAGAACATCTAACCTAATTTGTTAATATATTCAAACTGACCTTATTTATAAAAAAAAACATCTTCTTTTAAAATAAGGGTTAACACATACCTCTGCATGACTCTTCAAAGCAAACATTCATACAACTTAATAGTATGCTGAGTTACATTATTCTCTCTGAAATATGAAAAACCTAAGTGTTTCAGAAAAAAATAACTATAGAAATGTGTAGTTTCATCTTTTTAAACAAATTTTAAATGATCAATTATAATAAGTATCTGCTATAAAAGTATTAAATTAATGTTAGTAATTCTTTAAAATTGATGCTACTGCCTATGGAAATTCAATTAATTACATAATGTATATGCAAACGAAAGCACCGAGAAATCGTGTGAAACATTAGTGTTTAGTAAAACCAATCTCGTAAAATATGTTTTGTGAGAGCCAATCACAACACAAGAGGCGTTACTCATTTATCATAGATATTCACCTATATCGAGGTACCTATTCAATTTAATCTTTATTGCATTGATAATGTACTTGTATGTACATACATATGGTTTAGCGGTATCTTCAACGTTACGACGACAATGACCCGAAGACGTTACGCAAAATCCTGAATCGTCCGAACGGAGTTTATATTATAGCTCAATTAGCATGTATACATAGATCCATAAAATCCAAAGATCCATAGGGCAGTTGCCTGCCAGACATAACACTCGTCTTGTTGGAGGATTCCCCCTTTCATAAACAAGATGAGTGAACAATACAACGGTCCTGTTCGTCCATAACTCTATATACGCATACAGGTAATAATTATGCACGAACCAATATAATCAATTAACGACCCTGTCGCTCACAGCTAAATTTAAAGTAGGAGAGAGGGCGAGCAGTTTTATAGTTTTCCTTATAACTTTTATTGAAGTCATAAGCTCCATGCTTCCTGCATCCAGTGATTGCCATTAAAGTTTACTGAGTGAAAAGTGATCAAAAGCGAAATTAAAAGGTAAGCAAGGAATCTTTGTAAATCAACGTGGACAACAATCTATTATTGATGAAGGGAAATTTCTACTCAGTCTTCTAATAGAATTTAAAAGTCATCTAAACTAATATTTTAAATGAAAAGGTTTTGTATTTTATGATCGTTTATTACGTCTTACGCTAAAGCGGCTGAATAGATAAAATTTTGCACGTACCCGTATACCATGCGCTGGATTAGGACATAAATTTTAGAATACTCCTTCCTATACATAAAATTGAAATCATTGTCTAGTTTTATTATACGGGAAACCATGATAAAATTGTATGTCTGGGGCGATGACTTTAAATACAGCCTTCGGCTTAACTTAGGTACCAGTCTCCCATAATATTTTTCTTTAAGCCCATGACTGGCCAACATTGTATTTTATATTGTTTTATAAGGATCTTGTGGGGAGAAATTAAATAAATATTATTATAAATAATTCGGTCATTTTATCCCAATATTTTTTTTTATATTGAGACTACTACATTGCCTCTTAGGTTAGAATTCACTAGTGTAAACATACCTCAACGACTACAAAATGATTCTGAAGCCTGCGCTGTAAGTGACTTGCGACTTCCACGAAGTAAACACAGAGGAAGTAATACACGGCACGGTGCGGAAACACCGCAACTTGTAGGAACTTGTTACTATATACAGGCTTTAGTACGGAGGTAACAGCTTCATCCTATGCTACTCGTGTGTTAAGGTGTATAACGCAACTTGTTTAGTATTTTTATCTTAGTCGTCTTTTCTTTAGAATTAATGTTACTCCTTTATATGGAATTCCACTTCAGGTATTTAACTAAACTATAGACCTCCAGTTATTTCGCCCATCGCATTAAATCTCAACGAAGGTTCATGTTTTTTTTCCCTCATTCTTATAGTCCGATGGAATGGCATGTAATCCGATATGACCGGCCTGAAATTAGGCGCAGAACCAATGAATCAACGTGTTTTCTGAGGTATCGTACCACCAAAATTTAAACTCCAGGCAATAGGTATTCAATTACTATAACAAATCATCAGTACTAGTCCTCAAATACCATAAGTTCCAGTCGTGCTGACTAGTAGTAATTTTTTCTATTATTAAAAAGAAGAACTATTTACACATTCCTTTCAATAATCCCCAAAAACAAGAATATAAAAATAGCATACCAAAAATTCTTTAAAGGTATTGCCACTACTATTTTCAAGCCTCTTATAACAATAAGAGGTATGTAAACTAAAAAAAAAAGTAAAAGTATGGTTGGTGTAATATCTTTTCTTGATAGCTTCTAAAGTACCCACAAGGTCAAAGGCCTCGTGATGATATAATAACGGGCCTGACCTATGATTTCCATTTCTACCGGAACCCGTTAGACCAATGTCTTGATTACTTTTCATTTCAAATCTTTTATATATAATTTCTTTGGCATCATTACGGTAATATATAAGTTATTATGGAAACCGGGGAAGTTGATGAAATGACTAGATCTGCGCAGATAG
Organism: Sesamia nonagrioides; assembly: GCA_017933935.1. Classification (NCBI taxonomy): domain Eukaryota; kingdom Metazoa; phylum Arthropoda; class Insecta; order Lepidoptera; family Noctuidae; genus Sesamia; species Sesamia nonagrioides. The sequence goes on along the minus strand of JADWQK010000586.1, from coordinate 775,256 downwards.
CGGAAATATGTGATTTTGCAAATGAGATAGATATTAGTTGTAATCTAGTGGCTAGCACCGGTTGAGACTTTCTTGTCGGAATCCAACAGTTATTTTATTGAGATAACACACTTGAATTTTAAACAGTTTTTTACAACAAAAAAAAAAAAAGCTAAAAAATGCTGAAGAGTTTGTTTGTTTGAACGCGCTAATCTCAGGAACTACTGGTCTGATTCGAAAAATTATTTTGGCGTTGGATAGCCCATTAATCCAGGAAGGCTTTAGGCTATTTAATATCACGCTACGACCAACACGAGCGCAGCATATCAAAAATTTAAAATATATGCTGTATATTATGATCTAGAAGTATAATAATGTATCTATAGAAATCGACCCTTTTCAGGTTAAAATAAAATGTTCCAAAAACTAACTCCACGCGAAAGAAGTCGTGGGCGGCCGCTAGTTTAAAATATAAGCAGGGTTTGTTCTTAACTAATATTATAAATTGGAAAGTAAGTTTGTTACGCTTTCGCGATAAAATGGCTGAACGGATTTGGACGGAATTTGGCCCAAGATAGATGACCTATATAAGCAATTAAGCATATAAGCTTTTTTTATCCCAAAGTATTATTACCATCACAGCAGATGCGTCACCTGTATTACTAACAGTTGGAATAATTTCGAAACATATTGCTAATCCATTGACTACCATGTCTTAAAAAATGTGTCTTCTTAACAATGAATATAACGCAATGAATGTTGTTGAACTATCAAAATGAAACCCATTGCTACTGAGAGTGTGTTACGAGTTGCCTGCTGTAATGTTAAAGCACGTTGGTATTTAGATAGAGAGAACTTCAAAAGTACTTGCAAATATATAGTTAGATTTCAAGCTGCAGTTATAGTATGTTGATTGTGCAAGAGAGTTTCCAGTATAATTTGTTTTATCTAACTGTTGTTCACAGGCCGCACTAAGACGCAATTGACAAACAACCAGACCATAGTCTTAGTTATTTGAAGTCATTTCTCGGTTGTCACAGATGAGTAATTTGCTCATCGTATTTAATCCGACGACTTGCCCATTCCGCTTTTTTGCATTAATGTTGACATTGATTAGTTGGCATGAAGAATCATCTATATATTTTATCAAAGAATCAGCTATTTTTGTATATTTTTTGTTTGATTATTTGTTGTTTGTTTATAAGCACGATAGAGCAGAGAACAGTGATGGCGCATGGAAACAGTCGCTACCTACTTCCATTCGTAGCTTCGAATCCTGACAGGCGCTTTATATATATATTATATAGGATACTTTTGATATTACCACTGTTCTCAAACATATGATAACGAAAAAGGAAAATATTATGAAGAAAACTAACCTGTCCTAGAACAAAAAAAAAAAAAAACAAATCAATTTCGAAGACAACATGTTCTACCAGCCCCGAGCCCGTTACCTTAGGGTGGTAGAATTCAGCCCACTCCCTAACACATAAAGGATGCCTGTATCCCAGCAATTAAACACAAATATACTAAAGACACTTTTCTCGGTGGTAGGCCATAACATCGGCTGCCGGCAGAAGTTTCCACCCACCAGACAAAGTCTTGCCGCCAAGCGATTCGTCGTGTTTCGGCATGATGTCTGGTGAAGCCGTACGGAGGACGGGTCTGAGCAGTTGTGTTGCGATGTGTGCCGAGTACGATGCGCCAAATGTTGTTGTGTCGGAAGTTTGGTCGTGGAGAGTCTCCAGATCAATCTCCCTCTGGCGCAGCATCGTTGGTCGTGTTGTTGGGTTTAACATTGCATCACCTCGCTCAACTGCCGTCTTCCTTCCTATTTCTAAGTTTTTTAAGTGAATAGGCTTAATAAACTAGTGCGCTTTACCATCAACGATTGCATCACTGCTTACCATCAGACGGGATTGCAGTCAAGCGCTAGTTCATAATAATTAAAAAAAAAAAAAGACAATTCGGGTAACATAGCTGTAAGAAGATCTTCTTTAAATCTTCGTCCTTCCTTTAACGATGTATAGTTTCTTAATTCTACTTACACCTACATCACCATCTATGTACATACATACATAAACTTAAAACATCAACAGCTTCAAAACTCACATTCCATTAATCTGAAACGTACCTATGTTGCAATATCTTGTACGACGACGGGAAGCACGTGTATGTCCACATCAGTCATATTTTGTCGATTGTCTAACAAGTTCAGTCGGAACTAAAAAAATGCTTGTTGATGACATAATAACGGATATTAACTGAATAGTGTACCGACTATGCGCTCAGCTACGGCTATGTACCTACGTCTTGAAGTTGGAGAAAAAAACGAAAGTGGCCGGACCGGACCGGTTACTCACTGACAAGTATGCAAATTATGTATAATATTGTATACTGTTGGAATGAAAGAAGTTATTTTAATTTATTTAATTACATGTGTACTGATGAATGTAGAAAAAGTTAAATATGGTAAGAAGATGTAATATAGTAAGAGTTCGTCAGGCAACGTTTCAATGTCAATCTACATACTAGGTTACTACTAACTACTAACATTACCTAACAGGATGCTCATCAGGGCTTGTGTGTTGTCGTATCTCATCCTATTAATATTGTCACGTGGAAGTTTGTTTGCATGGATGCAAATCAATATCACTGCATTTATTTCAAGTAAACCAATTACAGGCACTTGAAATTAATGGATGTTTGTTTCTCTTTCACGCTTAAAGTGCGGAACTGATGCGGATGGAATTTAGCGTACAGATGGCTTATAACTAAGCTAATTCCCACAGAATCTATAAATAAATTAAAGCTTCTACTTAGTGCTCAAAGACTAATAAAATTGAATAATACGCGGCTAATGAAAATCTAAGCATGGTTTTATAACGATATTTTGAATGTATGCATAGTGTATGTACCTATGCGTTGACTATTTTGTTACGTTACGTTACGTTACGTTACCCACTCATCGTGTTTATATGAATCATGATGATGAATGAAGAACAACAAAGATTCAGTTTGATCGGTCAAGAACATAGTTTAAATCCAGTTTATCGTGTGAAGTACAGATATAACGAAAAAGTATTTATTGCTGTTGTTTGTTGTTGTATTTGGTATTGATTATTGTGTTGTGTTTGTTGTATTATGTTGTATTTTTTGAGTATTCGTATTTTTTTGTTTTGTGTATATATTCAATATAAAGTGTTATTAAAGATCTCACAGAAATAGGATCCTTCGCAACTATCGTTAATCTCAACCCTGACAGACAAATCCGACTCAACATTGCCAGAGCTATTAGTATTATTAACGGATCGATATTGAAAAGGATATGAAAGTAACAAATAGTGAGATAGTCATCTATAATGGCAAGAGAAAGCCTCCCTTTAGTGCTCGTTAGACTGGAGCGCAAGTCCGTCATAAAACGAAGGCTTTATTCCACTGATTGCATACAACAACGTGGTTATTTAGAATATGGGACAGAAATAACTGAGCATCGCAGTATTGAACAGTATGTACTTAGTCCTCCAATGGCGTGATGTGACTTGGAATATGACGAAGCTTACAGAACAAATGGAATAAATAACGAATATTAAACTTTATAATACTTTCAACAAATAAAAAAACAGTATCATTTGTAAATATTTATTTCTTTTGATTTATCTCATAATAGCTGTAGGAACAGTATTGCGTTTTTTTCATTACTATATGAAGAAGTGCTATTAAAATAGAAATGTTTCTGAAAAAGGAAATATCGTGTGTAATTCTCTGAGAACGGCTGTAGTTAGTAACTTCTGTCTGTTTTAGTGACGTCAGCTCTCACCGAGGTGATTGACATTTAATTAAGCAGCATCTAGTAGCTTCATCGATCTTATCTTAATTTAGGGGTCAGAAATTAATAATGATTTTTGGAGTGGTCAAGTTACAAGACGTATTTTTTTTATTATTAATTATAACCTAGCGCTTGACCGCAATCCCGTCTGATGGTAAGCAGTGACGCAAACGTTGATGGTAAAGCACACTAGTTTATGAAGAACCTATTCACTCTAGCCTTGAAGCTCTACTCAAGCCTCAAACTCACTCTAGCCTCAAATTGTAGTCCGACGGAAACACCGCCGCTGGCAAATTGTTCCAGTGCCTCGATGTACGCGGTATAAAAGAGGTGGCAAAACGCTTCGTCCGGATCGTAGCGGTGTTAACAACGTAAGGGTGGAAACTAGCCGTACGACGGTTCGTCCGATAGTGGAACGGAGATGGGGGAATTAAATCATGCAATTCCCTCGCACACTCCCCAAAATGCATCCTATAGAATACCGAAAGGCTGGCTACTCTACGCCTGTGCTCTAGGCTTTAGAGACCATCTCGAGTTAAATCAGGGTCACCAATCAGCCCTTTCACACGCCTCTCCACTGAATCCAAATTGGCCAGGTGACACTTAGCAGCAGCAGCCCAAATGTGGCTGCAGTACTCCTGTGCTTTCTACAACATTAGAAGCTGCCCAGGTGTGAAGTACTGCCGGACCTTTGCGATAACGCCAAGTTTCCTGGCGGCCACCTTGGCCTTGGACTCAATGAACCGCCCAAAGTTAAGGTTCGAGGAAATCTCAAATCCCAAAAGCTGAAGGCGGTCGGAACACTCCAAGGACACATTCCGAAAAGTAGAGGCCTAGGTGAACGGGCTCCTTTTGACGGTGAAAAGACACGCCTGTGTTTTGGCGGCATTGAATGCTACAAGATTGGCATTGCCCCATTCGGAGACTGCCTGCAGTGCAACACTCGTTCGCTCAACCATGGTCTCTCTTTCGGGCCGGATTTAATCCCTACTAGCCCGAGCATCCGGCAGGTATCTCTCTACAACTCTACTGTCATCTGTATACCCATAGATACCGGGCATCAGCAGATCGTTAATATCCAGCAGGAACAGAGTTACAGAGAGAACAGACCCCTGAAGAACACCGGTATTAGTCGACATGGGCTCAGATGAGCATCCGTCGACAACAACTCGGAGGGACCGTTCAGTCAGTAAGTCTTTTACCCAGCTAGGCTAGGGGAAATGCCGTATGCTGAAAGGTTACTCAAAAGGCCAGCGTGCCATACCCTGTCGAAGGTCTTCGAGACATCAAGGGAGACAGCAATCGCTTCCCCATTCTTCTCGAGGGTCTCGCCCCACAAGTGAGTGGCATACACTAGTAGGTCCCCAGTTGAATGATTGCGGCGAAACCCGTACTGTCGGTCACTGAGGAGATCGTTACCTTCCAGGTATGCCAAGAGGCGCGACTTCAACACACGCTCCATAATTTTGCGAAGTATGGAGGTGATCGAAATCAGCCGATAGTTGGTAGGATCGGTACGACTACCTTTTTTGGGCACGGGCCGCACGTTAGCAAGCTTCCAGGACTTGGGCACTATACTAGTCCTGAACGAGAGGCGATACAAGCGCGTCAATACAGGAGAGAACTAAATTAGGTGGAGTAGCACTGCCAGTATCAAGACGCGAATTATAGGCAAAGAGAGATGCAAAGAGACCTGCTTTCTCTCTCGCCGTATGAGCCAGTGTTCCATCACGTATCCAAATATAAAAGCCTCTTGTGTAGCTAGGTCTAGCAGGTTCAAGGCTAACTATCTGTCTTTCAATACAATATCACGAAACAAAGAAACATAAGGATTATTTTAGTGTTGTAGACGTTATTGGCAAAAAAACATATGTGTTTGACAATTACGCATTTACATTATACTCGTAATGTATGATGTTCAGTGAGTTGTGCTTGCGAGGGATGGCTGTATACTTTCCTTGTGATTTTTACATTGTTACCTTACTTTTATCGAAGAGCATAAAACATAAACTGTTCCTCCGAACCGCTCGTTAAAAAATGTTATTTCAGTGCTGTTAGTCGAAGTGTTCACGTGCAGTTCAGGCAAGAGCTGTTGAAATCAGTGCTGTGAGTGGAATACCTCTTCTAATTGTATCTTTTATCCCGTTACTCATCTTCTGTCATAAAGAATATTGATGTCGCAGCCAAATGTTTTAGTTAGCCGTTTAGTTACTTGAGTATTTTAAGAAAATAAGCGATATTCATAATATAAATACCAGGAACAAACACAATCTTGCTGTACATCACACTCGTCTCCACAGAGTAGGCAACTCGTTCATGGGTCAATGTATACACTTTTACAACAAGCTTCCCATGGACGTTCGAAACTTACCCATTAAACGATCTAAGAACCATATAAAGGCCAAACTTTGCAAAAAGGGGTATTATAAAATCACAGATTATTTAGAAGACAAAAAAGCTTGGGACTGAGCTGCTCACTCTGTTAAGCATTGTTAATAGTTATTAAGCAATATGCGTAATTATAAGGTAAATTATTGTAAACATTTTCATTTTTAATGTCTGGACTTGAAAAAAGACGATGATCCTTGAGTTTGTTTCGGATATTTCTTCTCAGAGAACAAAGAGAGTCAGGAAATGCCGGCTTCATCTAGTTAAAAAAATAAAATAAAAAATAAACATGACGTGTAAAAGTGATCAGTGATCCTACTTGCTTAATAAACGATTTCATTTCATTTCATTTCAGTAGCCTTTTAACTAAACGGCCTTTCAATAAGTTACTGTTTAGGCTGGAACTGTAAACAGTCACCGCGTACTAACCGAGAGAGCGAAGCGTGGTTAGCACTACTTCCAAGAGCCAGGACGTTGATTAATTTTATAGTTGGCTGCGATATGTCCATCCTCTCTATGTTTCATCGGGGCTTGCTCAAGCATTAGCATTAACTGTAATACCTTAGCAAGTAATGACAACAAAAACCAATCGTGATCATCTTTATGACTAATGAAACAAATATAGACAACTGTCAGACGTATTATTTTGCAATCTAACACTAGTATACTACTTATACTCAAATGCAATGTTTAATTAGAATGTGAAGTAACAACATTTGCTTAAATATCAAGTGTTTGCTCAGTAAAAGAAAAAGGTAACATAGTAAGTACAATATTTTGTAACTAATTCAACCCAGGCAATACATTACATTATTACCTTATACATACTCGGGCTATTGCAATGTTGATAAAATGACTTTAAACTACTAAAATCAAGTACACTAAAGCGTTGTAAAACTAAGGCAGTCTAACTTAGGGTACATCAATAATTGTTCTGCTTAGAATTCAAGTTAGAAACAAGAAGCATTAGGTTTATGAGTAGTGTGTTATGTCAAGTAACAAGCAACTAATTTTGAATTTAACAAGTCAGCACAGAGTGATGTGGTCCGCTTAGGCCGATACTTGCCAGGGCTGTGAGTTATTCGGAAAAGACACCGTGAATCTGGCACAGGCAACAGAAGGATCACGAGTGAATTTTAGTCAGAAAAAATATACCAAAGAACGGGATACAAAAAAAAAAAAAACAGTATGTCGTTGCATTGTGAACCAAATTAGAGTGTTTAGATCCACTATGTTCTTAACCAACTAACTTTTGAAATTGAAAACAGTTTGTATAAAGGGGACCAGCGTGTCATCAGATAAACTTATAAATCTACTAGATCATCAGACGGCCACCCGGTCACTTCATTATCCAGCCGCATTCGTCACAAGCAGATCGTTCACTCCACGATGACTATCTTATTATAATACGGCTATTTTATCGCGAACCATGTAGTATTGTACAAAGTGTAACTGATTGTATCTCTTACAAGAATACATCCATTATGTTGTAATGCGTGAGGAATGTTAACTGTCGAAACTAACACGCTATGGTAAGGTAAGTATGTGGTGTTGTTTTGATAGAAACAACAAAAATTGGGCATATGGAGTTATTTTTACAGATGAGCTTGATTAGATGTCGAACGGATCACTGTTGGAGTTCCATAGAGATGTGAGGATGTTATTTTAACAATGAGACACTATTTTCCTGTGGTGGTGATCTAAACATTTAAATTGAAAAATAAATATTTTGTTATACATTTTTTTAGCCAACATTGTGTGTTATTGCTGCGCAAAGTGGTTTCGAAGGAAAAAGGGCGGCCACTTTCCTTTCAAAAACCTCTCTTACATACAAAATAGAACTTTTTTGCGAATTCCAGGCAAACGACGTTGTGATGAATTGGAAAAAAATCAATTAAAACTATGTAAAACTTTTATTCCCCCATGGTTCACGCTGCCTAGCTCAGACTAAATATGGTAAGAAGTTAACCAAGTTAAATATTTTAAGAGTAATCCATCAGATTTCAGACAAAGATATACTGATGATAACCACTAACGGACGTTAATACGTTTAAGGAGAGATTAAGTAGCTTTTAATGAAGTTATCAAAGAATGTCGTACCGCCTATCACAACTAACTGCTGAAATTAGTCTTTATTTGTCCAAATTGCACTTAAGATCACATATCAGTACACCTACATCACCTACATCTTTCGAAGGATCATTGTACATCATGTTAAGAAGAGTTCCCATGCCAATTTAGTTTGGATGAAAAATGGTGCTGTTAATAGGAACTTTAACACTAACCCCGCTATTTCTACCCATAAAGAAACAATGGGTAAGGAAGTGAGATGTTCCGCCACCTTGAGACTTGAGACTGACTATGTGCATTAGATACGGTCACTAGGCAACTAGGGCCAGAAAACTTACATAGAAACAAATATCTCTCAATTATAACAGCAAAGCGATAAGTAATTTCAATCAAGTTATTCTATTAGTAATTTGCAACCATTGATGAATTTGTCTCTAATCAATTAATTACTTTTACATAGAGGATATATAATTTGAACCTGATTGACAGTGAGTAGGGTTTGCGTTAAACTTTGAGAAAAGAAGAAATCACAAGAAAAGTTTGATCAAAATTAAATTAAACACAATCTTGTTTTTGTTCTCATCAATTTGAACCTTAGTAATGCGAAAACTGCACAACAGTCGAACTTACATATAGAAATTATCTGACTGCTACATTTCCAAGCGTGGTAATAAGTATACCTTCTGTAAATCCCTGTTCTGTGGTGTAGCAGTGACTATTCAGTCATAACTGGGTTCCCACAGTGCATATTTAGATCAGAATCGAACTAAATTGCATATTATTGTTTGATTTTTTGCGTGAGTTAAGAGGGTAAAGACTGTAACTTTGATTGCTGTAAAATGACTGCTTCGGACAAGTTTAACGACTCTTTGAGAAAGATTTAATCATAAAATCTTATTATTATGCTAATTTAATTTATATTTCCTACTGTGGCAAGACCTGATCATTGCTTGCCTAGCCTTTTTCAAATTACATAATATAGTAAAATCATGCCACCAGGCACTACTGAGTTCCTAAGTGCCACCAGGAACAATTTTTTTGCAACTATGTAGTTTGAAAACGCTCAATCCTTCTCTGTGTGATAGGATACCTAGTGCCCAGCAGTGGGATGATAACAGGTAGATGATGATGATGTAGTTTGAAACAATACTGTAATAAATTATTAATTTGTTTCTACAACTTTAAAAGACAAGTATATCTTTTTCTTTTTTCTTCATTACTAAAAAGACAGAATATAAATATTAGTCTTGTCAAGTTCATAGTTTGTGTAACATGTTTTTTAGACAAAACGATCGGTATCTTGAAAGAGTCACACATTGTTAGGACTCCAATTGCGTCCCGCTAGCCATCCCATAGTTTACGGTATTTTATCCGAACATCACGCCACGTCTGAGAACCAGCAGTGTTATGACGATCACACGGTTCATTGACGAGGCTGCCTTGATTGTGGCTTGTGAATGAAATGAACAATGTCGATGTCTGTTATGTTTCAAACTATAATTGTATCATCCTTTAAGGTAGTGTTTATCCATACTATCCATCCATACTAATATAATAAATGCGAAAGTAACTCTGTCTGTCTGTCGGTCTGTCTGTCTATCTGTCTGTCTGTCTGTCTGTTACGCTTTCCCGCTTAAACCTCTCAACCGATTTTGATGAAATTTCACAGACAGGCACAGACAATCTTTAGACCCTGAGAAAGAACATAGGCTACTTTTTGCCCCGGAAAATTTGATATACCCGAGGGAAATCTAAAAAGCGCGATATAACCGAATTCCACGCGGGCGAAGCCGCGGGCGGACAGCTAGTATAACTTATAAAACTTAAACATTTCTATAGGTCAAATGAAATCTACGGTCAATTTTCACTTAATCATCGTATCGGACACATTGAATCAACCTTTCCTGTCAAAAATCTTGCAGTCGCCGCAACCAAAGTGCGAGAGTGTAAAAAATTGAGTTCACGTTCATATTGAAAGTTATTGTTATCATTTTCCTTGTCTCGTCATTTCCTTGTCATTTGTCCTTGTCATTCTCAAATTGTGTTAATATATTAACAAGAGTTATGTAAGTAATAATCAGTTAATGCTATTTTATTGTCCGTAAGACTGTTGTTTCTTGTTTTGTTAACTCATACACTTCCTTTCATGTTGATTGAGTGAGTACACACAGACATGTGTATGAAACAACTATTGTAAACACTTATAATATTTAAAAAAAAACTTTTCTTTTTTCTTTTTTTTTTTAGTAATTATAAGCTAGTGCTTGACTGCAATCCCGCCTGATGGTAAGCAGTGATGCAATCGTTGATGGTAAAGCGCACTAGCTATTAAGCCTATTCACTCAAAAACACTGAGTGAATAGGAAGGAAGACGGCAGTTGAGCGAGGTGATGCAATATTAAACCCAACAACACAACCAACGATGCTGCGCCAGAGGGAGATTGATCTGGAGATTCTCCACGACCAAACTCACAACATAACAACATTTGGCGCATCGTACCCGGCACACATTCCAACACAACTGCTCAGACCCGTCCACCGTATGGCTTCACCAAACATCATGCCGGAACACGACGAATCGCTTGGTGGCAAGACTCTTTAAACTTTTATTTACGGGCTATATAACACATTCTCTTAGTGTAAAATGTAGTCAAAACGCAGTTCATCATCTTAATTATTAGCAGTAAGTTTATCTTCAATGTCCCCATAGTTAAAACATTAAGCATAACCTGGTTTTGAGTTTAATGATGAGAACTTGTATATAATGAATGGGAAGTCTAGGATTTAGTATTTATAGGAGAAAATGTTAGTTACGCAATATTTTGTGGTCAAAATGAAGTAATAAATTGACAATTTCAAACGATCTCATGGTGCTGATGAGGATAATCAGATGCGGCAATCGATCTTTTAAAAGGTTATTTATTTAGCAAGGCTTAAGAATATTCATATTCATAGATTTGTTCTCCATACCGACTTCACTTTTTTTAATATTATAAACTAGTAATTTATCGCGATAAGCAGTAATAAAAACGCACTAGAGTATTATGAACCTATGTACCTGGTGGCCAATGGCGATGACGGGAAGACCGCGGTAGGCACATTATTCCAATTCTTCGGTGTACATATACAGTATAAGAAACGCGGCGAAACTCTTCGTCCGGATCATAGCGGAGTCAACAACGCGAGTCTCCAAAATGCATCCTTAAATCTCTACATTTACTAACTTATATGTACTGACGACAGCAGGTCAAGCTACCCCAAACTGTCATATATTCCAAATCAGCCTTGAGCCTTAATGCTTTAGAAATAAAGTTGAAAATCTAATAAGGAAATCTGACAGTTGTACTAGTTTGTAGTGCTGTCACCTGTACATAATGGCATAGCACCGACTAGATAAATGTTACTTCATTGTTCCGCCACGTGTTACGTCGATAAAATACATGTCTCATTCCACAGAATTAAAATGATATAAATACCAAATATATCAGTCGATTTATTTATATACTGGTCCCGTATTTATCTCTAAAATCTAATATGACCTCTATGATAGATTTAAAAAACTGATATTATGATATAACAAGCAGACACTTATATTTTTATATATTAGTAAAGTAGTGAAGTTGAAATGTTAATGAATTATGAAGGAATGGGGTGGTAACACGATAACTGTCGCCATACATTTGAATACAGCAACAGACTCACCACAAAAAATAATTCTCAAACCACATGCGACAAAAGATTGCAGATTTCACGGCTGGATTGGAAGCCATCAGTTTCTACTCAGGCGTCGCTATTGTGAAACTGTCGATGGGAAAATGCTCCATGCTGCTGCAAGATGCGATTTGTCCCGCAATCGCAACTTCATTGTCATTCTGATGGAAATCAATGAGGAAGTTTTGGATCATTTTGTTATGCCTTGAGTAATGTCTAGATGGGTTCTGGGAACCTGCGCAACCTTTTGAACGTTTTCTGCAATGATGTCTAGATTATTTTGACGGATTGCCTGTTTGGGTTCCATGTACGTATTTGCGTATTTTGTTTCTAAGTACTTCTGTTACGAGTTTACAATTACGTAGTAGAATATGGAAGAAGACATGCTGCTCCATTTAGGACAAGAAAGTGAGAACGATAATAATGGATAGTTCAGGTACTAGTGTTCCGCTGAAAATAAAATATTAACATTTTCTCCAATATAGTAATCTTTAAGGCATTATATTTATAATTGTCATGTCTGTCTGTCTGAATCCGTTAAACTAAAAAACTACCAAAAGTAGATCCACAAGGTTTTCATAAATGAAATGTATGTTCTTAAAAATTATATGGAAATTACTAGTTGTGCCCCGCGGTTTCACCCGCGTAAGCTTGGAACTGAAATAGCTCAGTTGACATAAAATAAGCACCTGTTAAAATAATGCGAGCAATATGTACTACATCTGCATTTGCTCCCGTTTTCGCAACATTTTTTATTTATTTATTTTATTTTGGAAACAAACAGTCTCTTACAAATCAATGATTACAATTCAATTAGATACATATGGACTTAGAGTTCCATAACATTAATATTATAACAGGATGCAGGCACCAATTTTAAGTAGCCTATTCTGTAGTTGCAAGTAAAGTTAAAAATTCCTGATCCTGATTGTTCCTGATCTGCTCCTATTCTTCATAGCGGGATGTTTTAAAGCCTATGTCCTCTCTCAGGCTCTAGACTATCTGTGTACCAAATTTCATTACAATCGGTTCAGTAGTTTTGGCGTGAAAGCCGGACAGACATACAGGCAGACAGACAGACAGAGATACTTTCGCATTTATAATTTTAGCATGGATTTAAACAAATGAAGAAAATTAATATCGGAACAAAACAATTTTCACTGGGCGGATTACTGAATCGCTTAAACATTGGATGATATTCAGCATACAGATAGTTTCATATTATTATTTAGGAATTTTAGGCATAGAGTAGTGGTGGCCTAGTGGTTAAAATACCAGCCTCTCAAGTTTGAGTGTGCGGGTTCGATTCCAGGTCAGGCAAGTACCAATGTAACTATTCTATGGTATATGTATACTATATTATGATATATTCTCAGTATATCTTGGACACCAATGACTGATAGGGTAGAATGAGGTGTAGGAAAATATCTTGAGGAAACCTGTACTTTAAGTCTGAAATCACCAACCCGCATTAAGCAAGCGTGGTGATTACGCTCAATCCGTATCTGTATGAGAGAAGACCTGTGCCCAGCAGTGGGACGGTAAAAAAAAGATTGATGATGATGTTGATGATACAGATATTTTAAAACCAGGGATATCGAAATAATGCGGAGAAGGCGTAAACTTGTTAATCATAAAATCATGCTCTTTGGCGGTCTCTTTGACATTATTTTCCGAAGATTTCTTCAGTTTGTATGTACTGTTCTTATTTCATAAGACATGTAAGCCCCACTTAGCAGAATACTGTTCTAATAATGACCCGGTTTATTAGAAATCTCTATACACGAAAAGAATCCCATTTGTTGTTTCTTGACAGTGACTGTTGTAAACAGCTGTTATTACAAAATACTATCAAACGATCACCTATCACTGACAGTTTTTCCCTCCCCAACAATGGGTCGGCTTATTGAATGGGGTCCAATTGTGGGACAGTGTCGTAAGTTGAATAATTAGTTTTAGCACTAGCCTGATTGTCTTCGGAAGGCAACTCCGTTTTTGCTTTATTGTCTTCGGTACTGTGTTTTAATGTTTGCGCATAATGGATATTGTTGGTTACTATGAGTAATTCTAACAAAATAATCTAAATATGCATATTTGAAGAATCTTGTTTCCATATCGTATGATCATGTGATATACAATGTATTCTGAGTATATATACATGGCCGTGCCCAGTTCCAGGGGGGCAAGTCAAATGTTTAGGGTGGGTAATCTTTGTGCGCTATATAGTTGCACGCTGTTTTTTGGCAATTAGGGGAGTTCATGCATGTTTTGCGATATTTCCAGAGGGGGCCTGTCCCACCTGGGTACGCCCATGTATATATTTATGTATGTAGCACTTTTTATATACATAATTATATATTGTGTGTACGTGTTAAACTTTGGAAGTAGAAATTAGATTTTTTCAAGTGCAATTGATATCAAAAATTCAATTTGAGTTTGATAGCCTTATTACGAAAAATGTTAATTATCGTCACGCAATAACCCTTAGGAGCTGAATAAAACAGAAAGAACGGTAATCAAAAACAAAGTACAGCACATAACAATAACACCGGCAGGCGATGTGATGCCATGAGGGAACAAGAAGGTCCTGTATTTATATAAAAAATAACCGCTTCTAGTGAATTGTTATTCTGTATATTGTCTAAAATTATTTAGAACCAAACAAAACACATTCATACCCATTTTCATTTTATTTCAAACAAAGATTTCAATTGATTTTGTTTGTTGTTGCAGGTTGTAATTTCTATCCAGTGGGTGAATACCTGAGGTTCGTAAGGATACCTGAGAACCTGGAAGTTGGCGATGAAGTCCTCAGGGTAGAAGTGCATCCAAGGTATGTAGATATATACCATAAAAGTGTTTCTGCTATAAACATTAGGAATGTTAACCTGTTTTTAATATCAATTCACTGTTTGAAAATTTGAGTTTTATGCTAAAGTACAACAGGTTGTCTGTAAAAAATACTCTTGTTTAAAGTTCGAAAACTTTAAGTTCTGTTCTGATGATTCCATAAATTGTACGGGTTCAGTGCAGTACAATTGCTAGCTATTGTCTAAAAATGCATTGAACGAGTATATCAGTAATACATGCAATAACACTTCACAGCAATATATCTTTCCTTTGGACAATACCATTATTGCAAAATAGCCTATGCATCCAATTTGCTAACGTATCTCAATTTTCGTTAAGAACCTTATTGCTTTGCAATGGGAAGTCATTCCGACTGTTATGAAATCGGTGTATAAATATACAGAAATGTCACCACAGTTAGAACGAGTATTTGTTTGTGTGTCCTATGTAGTACTGGGCATAGAATAGTAGCAACCCATATTCTCCCGTGGGTGTCGTAAGAGGCGACTAAGGGAATTCTCAACAGGGAAGCGGGCAGCAGCGCTTCTCTTGTGGAATATCAAATTACTGCGATCCATAACCCGCCTTCCAAGCATGGGGATTATGGCAATGCCCCCCATGGAATGATAGCCTTGCGGAGGCCTTTGTCCAGCAGTGGACCTCTATAGGCTGAGAAGAAGTATTTGTATAGTTTTTGATTTTATCCTAGTTTGAAGACGGATTATACAAATTCGTTCGTACTGATTGAATTAGAAAACTTGTCTCACTTGTGGCCTCACAGTGTCCCCGATTCATTCATTCACAAACTTGTCTCACTTGTGGCCTCATAGTGTCCCCGATTCATTCATTCACAAACTTGTCTCACTTGTGGCCTCACAGTGTCCCCGATTCATTCATTCACAAACTTGTCGCACTTGTGGCCTCACAGTGTCCCCGATTCATTCATTCACAAACTTGTCTCACTTGTGGCCTCACAGTGTCCCCGATCCCTTCATTCACAAACTTGTCTCACTTGTAGCCTCACAGTGTCCCCGATTCCTTCATTCACAAACTTGTCTCACTTGTGGCCTCACAGTGTCCCCGATTCCTTCATTCACAAACTTGTCTCACTTGTGGCCTCACAGTGTCCCCGATTCCTTCATTCACAAACTTGTCTCACTTGTGGCCTCACAGTGTCCCCGATTCATTCATTCACAAACTTGTCTCACTTGTGGCCTCACAGTGTCCCCGATTCCTTCATTCACAAACTTGTCTCACTTGTGGCCTCACAGTGTCCCCGATTCCTTCATTCACAAACTTGTCTCACTTGTGGCCTCACAGTGTCCCCGATTCCTTCATTCACAAACTTGTCTCACTTGTGGCCTCACAGTGTCCCCGATTCCTTCATTCACAAACTTGTCTCACTTGTGGCCTCACAGTGTCCCCGATTCCTTCATTCACAAACTTGTCTCACTTGTGGCCTCACAGTGTCCCCGATTCCTTCATTCACAAACTTGTCTCACTTGTGGCCTCACAGTGTCCCCGATTCCTTCATTCACAAACTTGTCTCACTTGTGGCCTCACAGTGTCCCCGATTCCTTCATTCACAAACTTGTCTCACTTGTGGCCTCACAGTGTCCCCGATTCCTTCATTCACAAACTTGTCTCACTTGTAGCCTCACAGTGTCCCCGATTCCTTCATTCACAAACTTGTCTCACTTGTGGCCTCACAGTGTCCCCGATTCCTTCATTCACAAACTAAACTAAATTTAGATTCAGTGAAGCTTTTTCTTTCATAAAATCAAAATCAAAGCATTTATTTCAAATAAACCAGTTACAGACACTTTTTAATTGTCAGAAGGTCGGTCAGTTAATAATATGAAGCTAGTCGTCCATTCCAAAGAGTAGGTACATATGGAGAAGAACGGGCAAGAAAATCCATGGACACTCTTTTAAATTTTCAAGCTATTGTTACAAATATTTGATTACATCATTCATGTTTAAATCAACCGTGTGAGAACGATGCAGAAGTATATTGTACTTGATATTTCATCAAGAAAAAGAACAGAATATAAAATATTATTTAATTCTGTCAAATTTAAATTGACATATTTTAGACACCATGTTTTTAATCGCGTCTAATGTGCCTATGGAGTATCTTACTTTGACAAGATTAAACTAGTATTCCAAAATATAGTCGTGGTGACCTAGTATAGTCGTAGTGGCCTAGTGGTTAAAACACCAGCCTCTCATGTATGAGTGTGCGGGTTCGATTCCATGTCAGGCAAGTATATTTCAGTAACAATGTAATTTTTCTAAGTTATATTTATGTACTTTCTAAGTATATTGGACACCAATGACTGGAAGGTGAAGGAAAACATCTTTTAGAAATCTGGACTTTAAGTCTGTAATCGCAAACCCGCATTGCGCAAGCGTGGTGATTACGGTCAATCCTTTTCTGTATGAGAGAAGACCTGTGACAGCAGTGGGATGATAAAACAAGGTTGATGATGATGAAACTAGTATTTTATCTTCTGTCCCTTTCATAATGAAATATGCATTTTACTTGAGTCTGTGAACAACAGAATCGGCGCCAATAGTTATTTTGATAATAATAATACTAAATTCTTTTGTTATTAGGCAAAGGCTTTTTCTCATACAGAGAATGTAAGATCATTAATAATATCATGCTTACTCAAGACAGGTTATCGATTTCAGTATTTACTGTAGTATAGCAGTCCAGTGATGCCATAAAATAATGATATTATTTCGTAACTACCACACACTGCCCCCACACCACCATATACTACAACATACATCCCCTTTGAACTTTGAATTTAAGTTCTAGTACCCCCCGGTTTTCTCACGTTTTTATTAGGGTTTATTTACTAAGGAACCCGTATAGTTTCGCCAAGTCTGCCTGTCTGTCTGCGTATAATCAAAAGTGTAAACAAGTGTTTTTTTTTGGGGGGTTTTCTTTTCAACCCTTACATGTGATGATGTGATATATTGTTGGATAGGTATTTAAAACTAAAAACTTTAAAAATGAGTAGTTTACTGAAATAACTTTTTGATTATGTTAATATTTTCCGAAAGAATCGCTCCAAAAGCAAAAAGAAAATACGGCCCCCTTGCTCTAACTTTTGTACCATAATTTTTAAAAATATGAAAAAAGAATCCAAAATAGAACTTAATAAATACTTTCTTAGAAAATTATTTTGAACATGAAACGTTGAATACTTTCTGAAAAACTGTAGAAAATAATTTCTAAACTTAGTTTGTAATTTAACCATATAATTATGCAGCCATTTTTTATATGAATACTCCAAAATTAACTTCAAATATCCAACATATAAACCTGTCTACTCTATATAAATTAATAATTAAATTTCCAGAGAGATGACTCTGTATTTTGGGTTACTTCGCGTTGTTAAGATTTTTCCTGTGTTCCATATCCGTCCTGACCTTTTTTTTTATAAAACGATGCCCCACACTGGGAATTACTGTACCGTGGGTACGTTTACAAACATTTACATTTACATACACAAACAGCCGACCCAGAATGGTGTTCGGTGCGGGAATCAAACCTGCGAGCTGCGAAAAGAAGCGGTCGATCGCTTAGCGACTGCATCAACCGTGTCGTCTTAATGGACGAGTATGCTATTAAATTATCGAATTATTCCGTTGGTCTCTCGTCGTCATTGAAAATTGTTCATTGTCAATAACCTGCAATAAAAAAGGTCAGGAAAACCAGGTCACTCAGAAAGTATTGCGACAAAAAGTTTTTTTGAGTAAGAAAAACTGGCCAGTTATAATTTATTTAAATTAATATGATTATTTATAACTAATAATAGGCATGTTTCAAATTCAAACCTTCCCTCCACATTTTTTGCGAGTTAATTAAAATTTTCGTGTCTCTTTGAATATGCGCGTAAAATGGATATGAGTCGAGGCCATTCTCGCGCTATGATTTTTTACAATTTCAAACGTCGCCTGAAACTAGACGAATCATACAATAGACTTAAAATGGCATTCGTGGATAAAAGGAAAGGCCCTTCTAAGGCACCCGTGCATCGGTGGTATACCTAATGCGTTCGGTGGTATAAATAATTAAAGCGCGGCCGACTAACTTTGTGGGATGAAAAAAGAAGGCTGTTACAGAAGAAAACGTGCTAGCAGAGAAAAGTTTGATCCAAGACAATAAATAAAATACGTACCAAGAAATTAAGCATAAACTGCAGATTGGACCAGGAAGCCTTCATGAGATTCTACAAGTGCATCTTCGGTTGCGGAGTATAGTTTCACGCTGGGTGCCGCACAATCTCGCCGGTGTTCAGAAGCAGGCACAGATGGAATGGTGCCATGATATGATTTGACACACTTGACGGTTTGGGTGTTTTAAAACGAATCAACGCCTACCAAAGTGAAGCGATCTAGAAGCGGGGATAAAATTCTTCTGTTTGACTGGCTACTTGGTGTCATTTCCTTTACGAAACACATCAATTCCTTTACAAAGAAGCATTAACACTGAATGGTATACTAACAAATACTTGACAGAAGTTTTCTTTGTGGTGAGCAATAAGCGACCAAAAACAGGGCTCCGCGGATTATTCCGCGGCTTCACCACAACAATGCGCCCGCCCACACCGCAATCAAAACGAGGGACTTCCTGGGCAGTACACCGGCCAAACTCCTGAGTCACCCTTCTTACAGACCTGACCTATCACCGTGTGACTTCTTCTTATTCCCAAAGATAAAAGATCAGCTCTGAGGGATACATTTTCGTCGCTGGATGATGCGCTGTCAGCGTTCGAGCAGGCTGTAAACGAGAAGTCTGGGGCAGACTGGAAAAAGTGTTTCGAAAACTGGTTCAGACGCATGAAACTTTGTATTGAGGCTGGTGCATTTTGTGTATATTGCAAAACTATCTCAATGTCCCACGTATGTAAACACTTGCAGGGTATAGTAACTGATCCGCATGCGTCATTTATTTAGCTGTAAAAAACTTGGATTTCCCTTGCCTGGTTCTCATGCCATGCTACATGCCCTTCCCACTACTCGTGATGGAACTCAAATGAAAACCTTTTTTGAACTTTCCATGTATAAAATGTGTTGCAATTTATAATCTCTCTTCAGTTTTTGTACTTCATGAGCCCGTTTTTAGGATTCGTTTCTTATTATGACAATTTAATGTAACAAATATCCTTTTTTTAAACTCTATAGTGGGGACACTTATTGTGTCGGACGGGAAACAACGGAACCCTACACTGGGTGTGGCCCCCACACACTCACACCACACCCACACCACTCTTGGCCGGTTTTTATTTACTAATTTAAATAAAACTTTAGAACTATCCACAACGGTAAAACCATTTTATGGAACATAGGCGCGTATGTTATGTCAGTGTTCTAACTCGTGTGTGGAGACAGTCCAATGAGTGTGACCTCTTTACGTCAGCTACATGTACTATAATATTTTCATTAATCAATCAATTAACGAAAAGAACATAAAGAGGCTAATGTATTTATTAATCATGTAGCCGACTTATTTTTTTTAAATTAAAAACCTGTGGTTGCAATCTATATGCTGTTTGTCTGTCTGTTGCTAATAGTTGAAGTTGCTACGATGATTTACTCAAGTGCCTACCGACTTAATCAATTAATTGTCAGAGATGATTAATACTTTGGTTAAGCATTAAGTTACCTAATCACCACACTGTTTAATTATATTCAAATCATTGAGATTATTTAACTTTAATTCAGAATCGAAAAAGTTTATGGGAACTCATTCTAAGGCTAGTCGTTCATAATGCAATTGCGAAGAATGGACTTCTGTTTTCCTTCTGCCCACTCACTTTGGTTTACACAGGAATAAAATACTATTACATTCCCAATAATGATTCTCTCCCCACATTCGTGACCAAAGTATCGTGTATCGGTTAAATAGCGCGAATCGTTCGCTTAATAATAACCGACTAATGTAATGTAATGTTGTATAACAGACCGGTAATATCGATTAATTTTTTGTAGTCACTAGTACTAAAAAGTATGAAGTGCATTAGGTGCGACATGTAAAAGCAATTCTTGAATTAAGGCCACTTTTTGAAGTGAATTAGGGAAAAATAAAAAACTATTGACAGTCTAGTAATTATTATTTCTTTGAAGTGGTAAGTGAATAAAGTATTGTTTTCTGTTAGAATTAAATCTTTATCAGAACGTTATTTGACACTTAAAAAAAGGCTCAGAAAAAACATATATGCTGTATTAATCGTTCATGTTTTTCAAACAGCTACTACTTTTCCAATAACTGCTGGTACGACTCTTGATTTCCAACACCTATGACCGCGGCAGGGTTAAAGATCCCACCGTGACATATAAGTGCGGTGAATTTGAAGTGAACTGACACTTCGACTGCTGCTCACTATCAAATCAAATCAAATCATTTATTTCAAATAAACCAGTTACAGGCACTTTTGAATTGTCAGAAGGTCGGGCAGTCAATAAGATGAAGCTAGTCGCCCATTCCAAAGAGTAGGTACCTATGGAGAAGAACGGGCAAGAAACTCCATGGACACTCTTTTAAATTTTCAAGCTATTGTTACAAATATTTGATTACATCATTCATGTTGAAATCAACCGAGTGAGAACGATGCAGAAATATATTGTACGCTGAGAGCGTCCATAGAAAACACACAAAAATCAATTCAGAAATTAAAATACGCCATGGCAGCTAAGAGGTGACCAGTCCCCACTGACGGCGTCCGTTCACGAACAAGACGAATGGATCAGCATCATTCAGCTCAACCATATTGAAGGGAACCTAATAACCCAACACACACGCCACCATCAGCGAGACATTTGAGTGAGCATGACATACTCTCAACAGCCAGAGCACAATCAAGTTAATAAAAATGACTAACCCAACAAATACACGCAGCTCAAAAGACGCAGCTCAATCCCAAGCCTTTTTGTCCTCAATATAATCCTTCACACTATAAAATGCTTTCTGATACAGCTTACGTTTAATGAAGGATTTGAATTTATTCAGGCTCAGATCTTGAACCACCTCTGGAAGTCCATTGTAAAATTGTATACATTGGCATCTGAAAGAGCCACCTATTTTCTTGAGCCTTGTTGTAGGTACAATAAATTTGTGCCTGTTCCTAGTATTTATTTTATTGTTCCTAGTATTTGTAGTATTTATTTATCGACCCTCATTGGTATTCTTTTCACCTATATTATGTCCATCAGTCCTTCTATTCTAAAACCCCTCACCCTTAACATTTGACTATTTCAATCTCTCAGAGCCTCTTGACCGCATACCAGTTATTCCGGAAATGACTAAACGAATCATTAATCGACATTAAGTTAAATGAGAAATCGAAAACCTATAAAACATATTCTCTTCCGCTGACACCATAACTTACATAATATTGAAGCAAAGAATTTATTGGCAACATTATTATTATATTATAACAAGTACTGACCCATGGCATGCTCATGCGCATTGCGCAATCATGTAAGAGAGCGGTTACCATCGCAGTACCGTTACAGACGAGCGGTTACGATGTACAACTTTATGTCAGCCGTCTGTACGTACGCGTAAAGACTAAAATACGGTTGAGTTTTACCGCGGCAGTTTAGTAGTATGTAGTGATTTTAGTATTAAGGTGTGTTTACAATGAATACAGATGAGCCTTGTTTCTACTTTTGTGTATAGAAATCGTCGTATTTTGGAGGTATTTTTATTGCGTTACAGTATATTATAAGGAATTGGTATCTATATGTATACTTATTAATTTAACCCAATGAAATACTCAATGTTTATGTTTGCGCAATCACTTACCAATCCAAGGTTACCTGGAACAATTAGCTGAAAACGATAAAGCTGCACATTATTTTGTAGTGTTACATGTATTTTTGCTATGTATTTACTGAAAAACAATAAAGTATTTAACCACTAGCCGGTGGCCTAGTGGTTAAAACACCAGCCTCTGAAATATGAGTGTGCGATTTCGATTCCAGGTCAGAGAGGTACCAATGCAACTTTTAAAATTATATGTATTTTCTAAGTATATCTCACATTTTAATCAGTCATTGGTGACTGATTAAAATTCGAAGGAAAACATCTTGAGGAAGCCTGGACTTTGTCTGAGAGGAGGCCTGTGCCCAGTAGTGGGACGATAACATAAGTTGACGATGATGATGAAAAGTATAAATAAATAAAAATCCAACTCTTAACTTCTATTCTTTATGTAGCGTTATTGTGACTAGTGTGACTTAAGGTTAATAGTCTTGGGTCTTTAGTTTGAACTTATTGTAACAAAATAATATTCCGTTTATTTAGATTTATTGTAATATTTCAATGTAAAAATATATATAAAAACATTTAAAATTATTTTAAAAAATTGTAGATCCACCGATGTTGGGAGCAGGGTCGAAGCTACCGGTAGTTAGGGCTCCAGAGAGAGGAGTCTCCTCACAATGCGGGGCGTATTGAGGAGTACTGCCTTTTGAATCAGGCTCTTGATCCAACCGCCTAACAAGAGCCTCGAAAGATGATGGTCGAGGCTTTTGGCCTAATTGTGTACTGTTGGCTATCAGACCACTGGCCGATACCACAATCGGTACAATAACAGCCGAATTCACATTCCACATGTCAACAATCTCGTGTGCCAAGTCGAGATATTTAATTGAATAAATTATTATTATACTGTCCGAGGTGACGCCCGGAAAATTATAGCTATAGTTACTTGCCATAATCAAATCAAATAAGAATCTTTTATTTCGAACCCATCCGTATAATTTTTAATTTTTTTTTTTTTTTTTTTTTTTTTATTAAAGGGACTTTTACGCATAGCGTATGTCAGTCCCATCATATCCTAAACAATTACACTTTCACAACACGTGGGCCATGAATTTGAACAACACTTTTGCATCGTCAATTTTCCCTTTGGCTATTATACAGATGATTTAGAATGGTATGTAAGCGTCTTCAAAGTTCCAGTATGAGGATGGCCTACCTATTAGTTTTCAGGAAGCTATTGAGTCTGTCGCATACCTTACGCATAATGAAAGCACAACGCTTGCACATGACAGCAAGGAAACCATCTCTTCTCACCTCTGCAAATATGAAGCACTGCAGTAGCGCGGCAACCCCATCAACACCCTGATATCATTATTGTATTATACACGCAGGGCGAGCTGTATGCCCTCTGCGTGTAGTTGACTCACAGTCAGTATCTATAGAACGACTGACAGCAAAGGACTGTAATACTATTATGCAAAGCCAGCATTTGAAATTTACCAAATTATAATTTTGATAAATTATTCATACAGTTTTAATTAGACCTATTTTTGTGATTAGTGGTAAATGTCAGGCTTTATCGAGCTTATACAAGAATATGATAATTTTAACATATTAAGAACTAAAGTGATGAAAAGTCTCATATAATATTACCTAATGACCAGCAACCTAAAATAATATCAGCTACTTATTCAGCAAAATGTCAAATTTGCATTCGCAACATTCTGAAAGTTTACAAAATCAAAACAAACTTTTGCTTAGAAAGTTTAAAGTGGTGAATTCTATTGAATAATATCGGTGTGTAATAATTTGAATAATTCCACATTTATTAAAATGTTATTATCATGATATGTTGCAGAATGTGCGACTTTTACTTAGTAATGGAAATTAACGTATTTTCTATTGAAAGCTAGGCTAGCTAATACACCGGATCTAAATGAAACTAAACAGATTACGGTAGGCGATTTATTTAAATAAATCTTAATGTTTCAAGCTCTGAGAAGATAGAGAGCTTAAGTGCAATAACCTTTACAAAAATAGTGAATACGTAGGTTATATTGATATTTTTCAAATTCAGACTAAAGGACTAATATCTAAAGAATTGCCTCGTTACTAAAATAGATGTGTTGATTAATTAATGGTATTAAATTCAGAAGGAATTACTTTTTGCTGCTATTGAAATACATATAAAGACGAGAAAATATGTATTAATTCGGAAATAAAAAACACAGTGAGTGGCAAGATAATAAATCTAAATGCATTTTTACTTAATATTGACATTTTGATAAAATCTATTTCGTAATAACAGTAGATCAAAAACGGTCACAGGTCTTAGGCCAGCATTTCGGACACCAAGTTTCACCCGCTCGTATATTTAAAATATTTAAATAAAAACGCAGTACGCACTTATATACTTGGCAGGATGACTTTCTACCAAAATGACTACAATAGTCAAAGACGTAAGGTTAAACTGAACTTATGTAAACAATTTAGTCGATATTTCTCACACGAATTGAGTACCTACATAAGAAATAAATTATAGTAAGATTTTATTGAGGTAGGTAAAGGTAACGTCACGTTTCGCGCTGTTTATCATCATCATCACATCATCATTTTAGCCGAAAGATACCCACTGCTGGACATAGGCCTTCCACAAGAATCTCCACGACGACCGGTCCTGCTGTTCATAGTTCAGTTCAATTCGTATCTATAATAAAATCATACCTCCGATAGACTAAAGATTGAATTTGTCGCATTGCATTACATTGAGCCAGAGTTTTTGCTCTTGATTAACCGAAACTGCATGTGCGGGTTCTAGATGTCGTCGTTTCTTTTTAGGTTTTAAGCTTCTGCTTTTTTTCATTCTTTAATGTCTTATTCTAATTTTTTGCCCTCATGTTTAACGTAAATAATCGCTTTGAGAGCAGTTAACACTGAGGTAGAGTATTTCTTCAAAGATGGAAATATTACGATGATTCCAACAGAAATAATTAATCTAAAACTGGGTTCAAACCAAAACGTTCATCGTAACCTTCGACTATTATTTTAGCTTTAATATCTATATTTTACCATCAAAATGTCATACTAGATTTCCTACCTAGATATTTGTTTGGTTGTTGACCTGGCCTGCTCTTTTTGGCTCATAGATTATTACGATCATTACATAAAAATCTAATCACTGCGGTTTTGCTAATCAGAAGATCGGTAACTTATTCCAATTTATCGCACAATAGTGACACTTTCAGTTTAAGATTAATCATTGTTATGTAATTTGATCTCTTCAGTACCTAATATAACATTATTTTTATAAATTATAAACCGCCTGATGGTAAGCAGTGATGCAATCGTTGATGGTCAGGCACGCTAGTTTATCAAGAGCCTATTAACTCTAGCCTTAAAGAGACTCAAATTGTGCTGTGACGGAAACACCGCCGCTGGCAAATTGTGCCAAAATGCTTTGGTGTGAAGTACCGCTGGATCTTTGCGATAACGCCAAGTTTCCTGGCAGCCACCTTGGCCTTGGACACAATGAGCCGCCCAAAGTTTAGGTTCTAGGAAATCTCAACTTCCAAAAGCTGAAGGCAGTTTCGGCGGTGAAAAGACACGCCTGTGCTTTGGCGGTATTGAATGCTACTAGATTGGCTTTGCCCCATTCGGAGACTGCCTGTAGTGCAACATTCGTACGCTCTACCTTTTTTAATTCTTTTGTGCTTGCGATAATTTTTAAAGAGATTTAAGATCGTCAAGATTAGATTCTGAATTTCATCATGACATTGTCAGAATAATAAATTATAATGTTAATCAAAATTATTATTTTATTGGCACATTAAATTGACGTTCTGTTAAACTGCATATCGTATAATGTTATAACTATCAAAGCGGTTTCGAGGTCGTATAATATTGCATTACTTATCCATCTTGCGATTATCTTGTATTAGTTATTTTTCTACCATTGCGTATACCTATGTACTTGAGTCACGTACACAAAGCACTAGGTTTTATTGTTTTATCGTGAAAATTATAAACTTTTCTTTATAATCTCTAAGCTAGGCTTTAAAACCAGAGGCTGCGGTTTCACTTTTAAATAATTTTCTAAGGGAAATCTATTCTGTAGGTAATAATGTCTAATTGTAATAGCTTAGGTATTACTTTCCATTCAATAATCTTATCTAAGTTTTGAGGTTTGTTATGTAACGTTTTGTTTGGTTTCTCAGGGATGATTGTTTATTAAATTCGTCGTTTATATCATTATCTATAAGTAGTTGATTAATAAGTTTCGTGTTAGGAGCGAAAATCAAATGCGGAAGCAATTGCTTCCGCATTGAGTGTCAGATACATCCAGTAGTAGATGTTGTCGCGTGATGAACATTGCATGTGAGTTTATGTGTATTTTTGTATGTTTCTAATACTTTCAGCAGTTATAGTTATACTTTCTGTCATGAGCTTAGTGATTTAATGGATTTAATTCAAAATTTTATAATAATAAAAAATAAAAAAAAAAAAAATAAAATAATTTTAATTACGATTTTAATTTAAAAACGTAATAAACCGACATTAATGGGAGTATATTAACATGATGTTCTACTGCGAGGTAACCTACAATGTAAATAGCACAGTCATATATGTACGTGACTAACTATGTAATTATAAGCGTCTTCGACACCTATCATTTTCATATCATAATATCGCGACCCGCGAGTGTGACTGATTGCGATTCCAGGTCAGGACCTGGAATCAGTAGAATAATGTCAAAAAGAACAGTGTTTTTGTGTTTTTTTGGAAATTCTGCTTTCTCTGGAGTGGTTACTCATATTCTTTGATATTATATTATTGAACACTCAACTTATTAATCAGTAAATTGGTGACTTTCCATTGTAGTATATTATTAAGGAAGTAAGTGCATTTATTTAAATAACCTGCATTTCGTTATTTTGTGTTTGACTTCACAAATTAATAACACACTGTCTCTTTAAAAAAGTGAGTGTCATTAACTTATCAAATACCAACAAAATGTAAAAGTAATTCTCAGTAAATTGTCTTCATTATGGAATTACATTGTCACCTGTTATAGTTAACAGAGCGTGGTCGATGGAGGCAACATTCTATGCTTTTCTATTATCTTAGTAATCAACCTGTCTGGGCGTTTATAAAGCCATTGTAAATATATCTTAAACAACAAGCATAATACCTGCGGCAGCGGCAGGCGAACAAAATGAAATATTGCTGAAAGTTTTCCCGCTATTTTCCACGGTAAAGATGTGAAGTCTTTAGCTTTTTGTGACCAGTATCTGCCTGATCCTTTGTAAATAGTGCCCCTCCTTAATAAGTGGCCAAACAAACGTACAGAGAGTTCTAGTCACACAGTTGGTTCTAGTTAGCGTGTTAAAACATGAACTTAAGTTGATCGACACGCAGATTCTAAGTTATCAGGTCTCGCGCCATATCCGAAACATATTGCAAGTGAAGCTAAGCAATAAACTACAGAAGGACAAATATTACAGTGATACATAAGTAATAATAGATTGGCAACATGTAAGTATGAATGGCGGCGATACAGTTCCCTCGCTCGACTTTTACTTGCGCAGTGGGACAGGTGCGGCCACAACAATGAGAGTTTCATTAGTTACCAGGTCGATATGGAACTACAATAAATGGATTCGTCTTACTTAGAAATGACCCAATTTTTACTGCCAGGAGTTTAATGTGTCATTTTTATTTGTAACAATTTTTCCGCGACTTTCTCTTTCTTTTTGAAGTTGGTTAATTATGTAAAGATGCGGTATAATTACTGTGGCTATTGTGCATCCCATAACTAGTCCACTAAGCTACCACTGAGAAATGGGAAAGCAAATGACCTAATTTTATTTAATTGATTATTTACATGCAATTTTGGTTTCGAAACCAAACCACCGAGCCAATTTTGAAAAAAAATCCATATTAACAAATCGGCTTATAGGTAAATTACAAAGTTCTGAGAAAACAACAATTTAAAAAAAACAGTCGCATATATATTATTTTTTTTTAAGTCTATTAAAAATTGAACCTAAACCGCAAATAAATTCGTTGTAATAAATGTTTCTCAATATTTATTACAACGTATAATCTCATATATTTATTATATGAAATAATAAACCAGTACGACTTTATCTAGTTTTATTGTGAAATCCTATTTTGAAACATAAACGTTTTCTAACTTTGGTAAGTTTCAAATAGTTCATCTTATTTAATGCAGTCATTAAGAAGCAAATAACCATTTTGTTCCGTTAACATTTTGCTAATGTCATAAGCATTGCGTGTGAACATTATTTATTATGATCCACTAAAATGCTCGTCTTATGTATTTACGTAATTCTTTCACTGTTGGACAGTCACTTTTGTGAATCACGATCGCAATTTATTTACCAAAAAGTTAACAAATGTTAATTTAACATTAACATTATGGAAAAAAAAATCTTCTCCAACACAATAAAGTTTCGTTTTCGGCGACAATTTCAAATATCCTTATAACTTTTTCAATAATACTAGACACTCAAAAATAAACCTAATTGTAATTGAATTATAGGTTATATTTGTTTAAATGGAAATCGGGTTGGGGTGTGCAACACTACGCAGTCACATAACTTTATTAATTCTATATTTACTTGAATGCTCTTTTCTTGTCTCGTTGGTGTTGTAGTAGCAAGCATGACTGCTGACTCTGCTGAGCGTGAGGGCCTGGATTTTTTATTTCTTGGTAATTAGACTCCAAAAGTGTTATTGGGTACTAATCCAAGTTCAAGGCTCCATAAGGATTGGGCACGTCACAACAGCGTTGGTAAGTCTCCTCTTTGAGGAGTGTCTAGAGAGGCGCCGTAGCGCTCTCACCTTCTGCTTGACGCAGGTCTTCACCGGACACGGCTGCTTCGGGAGGTTCCTGTTCTGGATAAGGAGAGAGGGGATGCCAGGGTGTCACCACTGTTGGGATAGCCCCGAAGACACGGTGGAGCATACGGTGGAGGTTTGCCCGGCTTGAGTCGAACACCGCCGTGTTCTCGTGGCGGCGATCGTCGGTGATCTCTCGAGTCCGACTCTGGTCCAGGCCAGGGTCTGGAGCGAGAGTACATGGCAGGCCGTCACCTTCTTCTGCGAAGCAGTGATCCTAGCAAATGAGGAGGCGGAGCGAGTGAGGGCGCTGGGATTCCCGCTCCTCTAGCCGCCGCAGGAGACGCCCTGGTCGGGAGACAACTTCGAACTCCCGGCAACCGTAGGCAGGCATGGGCTTGCGGACAGTGAGCAGTGGGCAGCTCGCCACCCGGTAAGGACCAGGCCCGAGTCGAGGGCGCGTTATGTTTCACGCGCGCCTTAATGAGATGTCAGCCCATGCCTCCTAGGTCAGGATTGCGGGTTGGTTAAAAAAGAAACAGTGGTCCTGGCGCACAGGCAAGTGAAGACACCCAGAGCGGGAGAGGTCATTTGATAATTTCACTTTATTCACGGAATTAACTGTTCTTAAGAAATTATTTGAAGTACGGTCGATCGATTAGTTTGAGCTACGCTAGCTGCGTTCGGTTTGTTGGTGGGCGCCCATCTTTACGTAACAAGAATTTTCCGTGTTTTGTAAAGCATGAGCAAAACACCCAAAGTAGGATAATGAGGGGTTAATGAAGTCAGATAGACAGTCACTTCGTGTAAAATACTGGTACTCAACTGAATCCTCTTCACATCAACCATTGATTTTTCTCCCAGACTAGATAGTCTAAAAATTATATTCCCTACTAATATTATAGATAGGAAAGTAAGTTTGTTTGTTTGTTCCGCTTTCACGCCATAACTACTGAACCGATTTCTTTGAAAATTTGCAGACGTAAAGTTAGAAGACCAAATTAAAAAATATGGTACTTTTATCCCTGAAAAATTTGATATTCCCGAGGGAAATCTAAAAAGCGCGATATAGGTAACCGAATTCCATGCGAGCGAAGCCGCCGGCGGAAAGCTAGTTCCTGAATAAAATGAAATATTAATAAAATGAGATATAAATAATAGTAGTTTATGATACTGCTACATAATGGGGCCCCCCATTAAGCACGAGTGTGAGTTTAAAAAACGAGCGGAGCGAGTTTTTTAATAGTATCACACGAGTGTGTAATACCTAATTATGTACAGTTTCATACACTACTTTATCTAATCTCAGTGCGTCTAACGCCAACGCAACACAATTCCATTTATTCAGTTTCATAATTGTAATATACAAAATGTTAACACTTATGCACCCTGCATCACAGCGCATGCGCCAAAGCGCGCGCTGCCACAGATATAAAATGAAACAGTACTGTCTACATTGATATAATATTAAACAGATATGATATTTTGTACGCTTCAAGTTCAATGCGCTAGTGACTTATCTACCTTAGTTTAATATTATATCAATGGCTGTCTATGGTTTGTACCGTAATGAAAAAAAATATATTATAACATTATTTTGTTAGAGAAATAATGTTATAAATTAATTTTTTAATTTCCTTTCGATATACTATTGGTAAAGTACGTCAATATAAACTCCTTTTTGGTTTTATACTTTTAATTTTTTGATATGAGAGTAGATAAAATGAGTTATTACCTTACTTATCTATTCCGTGAGTTTTATAATCTTCCCTTACGAGTCGTAATAATTACTTTCATAATCTCGATAATTTTTGAAGATTGGCGTTAATATAAAAAAAAAAATACAAGGAAGCTCATGGCTAATTATGAACAGCCGCACGGGTTGATCGAAGATTATGCTACAAATACCGCGGCAGCTTCATGGATAGGTTCATCCCTTACATATCCGGACACTCCGTGCCTCGGAAAGCACGTTAAGCTGGTGGTTCTGTCTGATCCGTAGAATTTCAATATGGTAGTCAGAAAAGTAAAAGTCTGACAACCAAACTCTTACTAAAGGTATCGTAGTTATTGAGTATAACTGCATTGCGTTGAGTATAGTTAGATCACGTAGGGAGTCGCTCAGTTCTGGTATTCGCTTTCCGTCAGTTAAACTGAAAGCGAACTCCAACATTACTGGAATATGGTTAGGTAGATTAGACTAACCGCAGCACTAAGATATAGCTGCGATAAATTAAGATAAGAAGAAACGGTTCACTGCACCTACAGCAGATACAAATTGCTTATACTGCTTAAGTGGCGTCTAGCATTAGGTATGGAATAATTTTCTGGGGCAACTCCACTGACAAAGGTATTGCTTTTCCAACTCGGAAGAAATTCTTGAGATCGTTTACTAAATTACAATCGATATAATATAGTTGTAAGTTGTTGTTTAAAGAACTGTGTTTACTTAGTCTGTGCCTGTGTACACAATGTACACATCATGAAATGACTTAATAACTTACATTTATGTGAAAAAGTGTGCTCTCGCTGTTATCAGAATAGGTATTCATGGTACCTCACATACCAGGTCACTCAGAAAGTATTGCGACAAAAAGTTTTTATGTGTGAGAAACTGAACGCATATAATTTATTTAAAAATCTGATTATTTATAACTAATAATACGTAGGTTCCAAATTCAAAGCTTCCCTCCACATTTTTTGTGAGATAATTAAAATTAACGTGTCTCATTTAAAAATGGATGGGCGTCGAGGTCATTTTCGCGCTACGATTTTTTACGATTTCAAAAAGCGCCTGAAACCAGATGAATCGTACAATAGACTTCAAATGGCATTCATGGATAAAGTCCCTTCTAAGGCAACCGTGTATCAGTTGTATAATGAATTTAAGTGCTGTCGACTAGCTTTGGGGGGTGAAGAAAGTAGTAGTCGCCCTTTGATGGCTGTTACAGAAGAACACGTGCTAGCAGTGAAAACTTTGATCGAAGACAATAGACGAATTACATACCAAGAAATTCAGCATAAACTACAGATTGGATCAGGAAGCCTTCACGAGATTCTGATTCAAAAATAAAAGATCAGCTCAAAGGGATACAATTGTCGTCCCCGATGATGCTCTATTAGCGTTCGAGCAGGCTGAAGACGAGGTCACTGTGGAGGACTGGAAACACTGTTTCGAAAACTGGTTGAGACGCTTGAAACTTTGTATAAAGGCTCGTGGAGAGTTCTTTGGCTACTACCTATAGAACATTTTTTTTATTATCGCAGAACTTTCTGAGTGTCCCAAGTAAATATGAATTTTTAGGCAAAAGTGTAGCTGAAATATGTATGTAATAGTATACCCATAGCTATTAGAATAATGTATGGAGCTTTAAAAGTGTTTGTTTAAATTTATTTTAGATAGATGTTACTACTACCATACCTCAGTCTCAGGTGGAAACTCCATCATGGAGCATGGCGTTTACTATTGATAAACAGAGGTGGGTATGACGATTCTGATTGCTAGTCAAACACTTATGATTTTATTTATTGATTAACTATTGTGTTTATTTATTAATAATTGTTACCTAAAAAAAAACTTTTTTACAAAAAAACAACCGACTTCCAAAAACCACTACAAAGTGAAAAATAACTAATTTCGGAAGTCGGTGTCAAAAATCTAATATTCAAAATCAAAGACACCGACTTCCGAAATTAGTTATTTTTCACTTTGTAGCGGTTTTTGGAAGTCGGTTGTTTTTTTGTAAAAAAGTTTTTATTTTACACTTTTTAGTTGTTAAAAGTACTATGTAGTCAGTTGCATCCGGTCAGACTGGAAGCTGACGCAAATATAATTGGGAAACGACGTAATTTTGTTTACTTTAATTTTTACCCGTACCTAAGTATTCCCTCAACTGCCTATGGTCTTCATCATCAAATTTACTGCAGACCATTATTTTAACCCAATGGGTGCAAAGGTCTCATCAATATAAATGAATTAAGTCCAACCACAAAGTAGCTACTGTAAACCGTTGAGGAGTTCCCGGAACTGGCCTTTGTCTTCATCATCAGAGCTCTTATGACAGTCACAACTCATCTAGGTGTAAAGTTCTTATCAATACAAATTAATTGAGCCCAAACACAAGGTAGCTGCTGTGAATTGTTGAGGAGTTCCTTCGACTGTCTCCCGGCTCCATCATCAGATCTACTCCAGAGCTTTATTAAATTGTAGTGCTTTAAAATACTTAATGAAAGTGCTAAGAAATGCACTAGTCACCCCTGCAATTTTTGAATATTCCCCTTGTTTTCTCTGGTCTTTCACCATCAAACCCTGATATCCTTATCATGGGACCACCTTGGGAACGTCTTCTTTCCAACAGAAAAAGAATTATCAAAGTCGGTTCATAAACGACGAAGTTATGCGCGAAAAAACATAAAAAAAGCATATATACGGTCGAATTGAGTAACCTCCTCCTTTTTGAAGTCGGTTAAATAAAAACAATTTTAGAAGTCTCAGTTCCATCTCCGTTCCATTATCGGACACGCTGTATACAGCGGGTATCCTCCCTTACGTAGTTGACACCACTACGATCCGCAGGGTCATTGTGATTGCGCTATACGCTATCCGTTAAAATGGATTTCATTTTGACAGGTCAAAAATATATATTGCGTTATTAACGTGTTTGAGGACACATTTTAGAACATAATTATGAAGCAATGGATTGGCAATTCTGCTTCAAAAATTATTTCTTACTTTTAGTAATAGTGTGTTACGCAATTAGGGTGCCGAACGAAGTGTTTTGTCTCCTCTTTTGTACCGCGTACATCGAGGGACTGGAACAATTTGCCAGCGGCTGTGTTTCCGTCGGACTACAATTTGAGTGTCTTCAAGGCTAGAATGAATAGACTCTTAATAAACTAGTGCGCTTTACCATCAACAATTGCATCACTGTTTACCATCAGATGGGATTGGGGTCAAGCGCTAGTTTATAATTTATATAAAAATAAAAGATTGCATTACAGCCTACCATTTTTTTTTGTTCTGTATGGGAAATTATCAAATGACCTCTCCCGCTTTGGGTGGAATAGAAGCTGTGAGCAGTGAGCAGCTCACTGCCCGGTAAGGACTTGGCACAGGGCCGGCGTTGTGTTTCACGCGTACCTCAAAGAGGTGTCAGCACACCGTGACGGGGTCCACACAGACCGATGCCTCCTGGGTTTGGCGGTTTCTTTTTCCTTGGCTAAAGAGAACTGGCGCAAACCAGTAGTGCTTGACACCAATGATCGCATGGAGGCATGGAAGAATAAGGAGCTTCACGGACGCTTTTTCAGAGCCCTACACGAGCCTGATGTAGATTTACAAGCGTCCGTAGCCTGGCTACGATTCGGTGACCTTTTTTGGGGAAACCGAAGGTTTGTATATGCAATTATGGACGAAGTTATGATGACGAACAATTACCGGAGATTTATTATGAAAGACTGCACAGTTGACATCTGTTGGGCATGCCACTGGCCGGGGGAATCAATAAGACATATTATCTCCGGATGTTCTCGTCTAACTAACGGAGAGTACTTGCATAGACAAAACCTTGTAGCCAGGATAATTCTTTTTTTTTTACTTATTATAAACGCGCAGCGCTTGACCGCGACCGAATCCTGCGTGATGGTAAGCAGTGACGCAATCGTTGATGGTAAAGCGCACTAGTTTATTAAGAGCCTATTCACTCTAGCCTTGAAGACACTCAAATTGTAGTCCGACGGAAACACCGCCGCTGGCAAATTGTTCCAGTCCCTCGATGTACGCGGTATAAAGGAGGAGGCGAAACGCTTCGTCCGGATCGTAGTGGTGTTAACAACGTAAGGGTGGAAACCAGCCGTACGACGGGTCGTCCGCTGGTGGAACGGAGATGGGGGAATTAAATCATGCAATTCCCTCGCACACTCCCCGAAATGCATCCTATAGAACACCGAAAGGCTGGCTACTCTACGCCTGTGCTCTAGGCTTTGGAGACCAACTCGAGTTAGATCAGGGTCACCAACCAGCCTCTTTGCACGTCTCTCCACTGAATCCAAAGTGGCCAGGTGACACTTGGCAGCACCAGCCCAAATGTGGCTGCAGTATTCCACACACGAACGGACCTGTGCTTTGTATAACATTAGAAGCTGCCCAGGTGTGAAGTACTGCCGGACCTTTGCGATAACGCCAAGTTTCCTGGCAGCCACCTTGGCCTTGGACTCAATGAACCGCCCAAAGTTAAGGTTCGAGGAAATCTCAACTCCCAAAAGCTGAAGGCGGTCGTAACACCCCAAGGACACATTTCGAAAAGTAGGAGCCAAGGTGAACGGGGAGCCCGTTCACTTTGGCTCCTACTTTTGGCGGTGAAAAGACACGCCTGTGTTTTGGCGGCATTGAATGCTACAAAATTGGCATTGCCCCATTCGGAGACTGCCTGCAGTGCAACACTCGTTCGCTCAACCATGGCCTCTCTTTCGGACCGGATTGATTCCCTACTAGCCCGAGCATCCGGCAGGTATCTCTCTGCAACTGTGCTGTTATCTGCATACCCATAGATACCGGGAAGCAGCAGATCGTTAATATGCAGCAGGAACAGAGTTGCAGAGAGAACAGACCCCTGAGGAACACCGGCATTAGTTGACATGGGCTCAGAAGAGCAACAGCAACTTGCTCTTAAATACAACCTTATGGAATCAGAAGTGCCGTACTACAGGTATATGCCCGACCCAGTTCTCGAAAATGGCCATATCACATTATATTAGGATCGATCCACCATCACTGACAGGACTATTGTTACCAATAAGCCTGATATAGTGATGGTGCATCGATCAGAGCGGCGTGCAATGATTGTTGACATAACCATCCCGCATGATGAAAACCTCGTGAAAGCCGAGAAAGATAAACAAATCAAGTATCTTGACTTGGCTCACGAGGTTGTCGAGATGTGGGAAGTGGATTCAGCAATCATTGTACCGATAGTCGTGACAGCCAATGGCTTAATAGCCAAGAGCCTCGCCCAACACCTCAGGAGGCTCTCGTCAGGCAGCTGGATCAAGGGCTGGATTCAGAAAGCTGTAATTCTGGACACGGCTTGCATTGTCAGGAAGTTCCTTTCTCTGGAGCCCTGACCACCGGTAGCTTGGACCCTGTTCCCGATACCGGTGGGCTACTATTTTTTATATTTTTAAATATTTTTTATATATCTATATAAAAATTTAAAAATGTTAATCATATGTATGTAAAATGATTAAACGAAATAATAATAATAACTTTATTGCTCAGAAAAACGTTACAATATTTAAGTACTAATATTAACTATACTAATATTTAGTAAAATGAAATTTAGATTCAATTAGCTTCATTCACTTCAAAAATGCTAATCATTAAATATCAAAATTGATATTCGTTTTCATGTTTGGAATCATTTCTCTGATCTACTACTTAATGAACTACTACTTACAACAAGATAAGACAATACTCGTGTTTAATTAACTTTAATATCTCCCTCATCTCGCGGTATTCACTAGCAACCTACCATAATTATTCGTCTAAGATTACTTCTCACGATCAAAAACCTTTTAAACAAACATGAATATCGATTGCATCACTAATTATACCGAATAACGTTTTAACACAATGGGTGGCACAGTTTAAATAAGATTTATATCTTCACATCCGCCATATTTAGCTTCCGGACGAACGCCGTGAGAATTTCCACAAATTTACTCATAATAACACAAATTAAAGCTATTTTCTCAGTTATTATGTCATTATAACACTTTTCGGGTTGTAATTTAGACGATTACTAAGTTTTATATAGTGCGACATGCGGAAACATTCATTAACAGACATTACCGTTTTTATTACTTGATTATCTAAGAAATTTTGTAAAAGTATGTTGAGTTGTGTTACAGTTTTTGGTGCAAATATGTTTATTAACTAGACTTCATTAATATTTAGCGAAAGTATTATGTTTTGATATTGAGTAAAATGCCATCTAGTGCTAACATTATGAAACAGTTCGGATGGAACCTGAGAAGATTTTCAGGCAATACAAAGGTACAATTTTCTCTTTAGTTAGTAGGTATGTTACAACACAGATGACGCTTATCAATATTAGTGAAATATAAGTACCTACTTATATTTGACTGCTGAAAAGTTAATTTAGACTTTAGTTTTCGGTAGTCAAATATACTTTAATTTAACCACTCATTAATCATCGTCAATAATAGAACTACAGAAAGCCTTCTCTATGACTTCGGTGCCTCCTACGATTAAAGTAAAATAATTACGTTCAAAAATTGATACACAACTTTTTAAAATTAAATGGACTCATTACTATTACATTATATACTTCATGTCCTATGCAATAAGTATGGGGGAAATTTTGCTATCTACTAATTAGGCACAAATCGAAATTTGTGGCTAAAGTTTTTCACAATTTCAGGTCGGAAAACCATTTTGAAATCCTTAGGTATAAATTCAAAGTTATTACGTTAGTAAAGTACAAGTAAAATAATAAATTCAAATGTTAGGTATAAATTGTGAAGAATAGTTTATTTATTTAACACTAGCTGCGCCGCGCGGTTTCACCCGCGTAGGTTTCGATATGTTTTTTTTTATATGCTCAGCCTATTAGTCGTAGGCAGATGTTATATAGCCTGAAGCCTTGTTGGATTAATGGGCTATCAAACGTAAATAGATTTTTTCAAATCGGACTAGTAGTTCCTGAGTATAGCGCGTCCAAACAAACTCTTCAGCTTTATAGTATATTAGTATAAATACACAAAATATTTTTTATATGCAGACCCTAAAATATTATAAACAAGTATTTAATAATAATCAAGAAAAAGGCAAGAACTCATCGTACACCAAATTCATCCGCATCGCTGTCAATGGTTAACTTTCAATTTAAGACGACGCTGTTTATACTTAATATATTACTATTTATTTTCCCAATTGTAATAAATAAATAAATGCAAACTTCAACTCGATCATACTCAAATCAAACTTTCCATCTTTTCAGAAAGAACCTGAGCCTGCAGCCAGTGGACCGGGAAGAAGACGCGCACCTGTTCACCTACCGCGACGTCAACCGAACTCACGTGTCTGTAATACTGGCGCAGAGTGTGGACGATCTGGTCGACAGCGACTCTCCACAGAATGTCGTCAAGTTCCGGCTGGGCTGCGATTTTGACGCGGGAGATGACCTTGTAAGTACATCTGCAATGATACATTCATATGCAAAACTAGCAGGTAGAGTAGGCCGTACGCTAGTATTGATAAACCAGCAAGAGCTGGCCTCGCATGTCTTCTACGTACTGATCTAGGCCAGCTCAAGGTCACAAGGTACCGCCGTGGATTTTTTAGTACACCTGATCGACAGAGAACCGAGATTCAGCATCCGTATTTTTCCGAATCCGAGTGAAAGAATGTGGGAATTAAATCATACAATTCCTTCGCACACTCACCAAAATGCATCCTATAGAACACCGAAAGGCTGGTTACTCTACACCTGTGCTCCAAGCTTTGGAGTCCGTTTTGAGTTAAATCAGGGTCGCCAATCAGCCTCTTCGCACGTCTCTCCGCTGAATCCAAAGTGGCCAGGTGAGATTTCGCAGCACCAGCCCAAATATGGTTGCAGGCACTCCACACACGAACGGACCTGTGCTTTGTACTACATTAGAAGCTGCCTTGGTGCGAAGTACCGCCGGACCTTTGCGATAAAGCCAAGTTTCCTGGCAGCCACCTTTGCCTTGGACCCAATGAGCCGCCCAAAGTTTAGATTCGAGAAAATTTCAATTCCCAGAAGTTGAAGGCGGTCGGAACCTTCCCAGATGTATCGATATCTTTCGCATTTTTGCTCCGTTTCAAAAACAACAGTCATCGCGTATAGAATATTTAGTCCAGCATACTTATATCATATAAGTGCTAAATAACAGAATTACGAATAGCTTTAACATTGGAGCAAAATTAGCATAAAAATAGTTTCCATTTTCAAACTTTCAAGGCTACAGGTTTCAAGGCTCACTCGCTCTAACCACAAAATACGGTCGCTCGCCGCAAAAGACAACCGCAACACATCATATTCCCAATATTATCTGAAGTAGGTCAACAGGAGCCACATGCGCGACTGTTTGACAAAATTTAATATCTGCCTCGTTCGTCATTCGGTTTAAATGTCAGGATGGTGATTTGGAAGAATATTAAAAGCTCTTACATTA
The DNA here is from genome assembly GCA_017933935.1 of Sesamia nonagrioides. NCBI lineage: Eukaryota > Metazoa > Arthropoda > Insecta > Lepidoptera > Noctuidae > Sesamia > Sesamia nonagrioides. The sequence goes on along the minus strand of JADWQK010000586.1, from coordinate 735,564 downwards.
GTGTTATATCAAAAACAAATTTTACAAAAGCAAAATATTGATGAGGTTCATACAATCGATTTAAATGATTATTCAATTAAAATAAAACATTACCTATACGAGATTGAAAACCAGTGATAGAATGCAATGGGTGATTTTTTTTTATATTGCCTGTGTCTAAAGAGATGGCAGCACAATTTAATGTTCTTAACATCCCGCTGAACGAATATAATTGAGCCTAAACCAATTTAAAACATTCAAGGACACAGAAAGAGTATTAAAACTTTCATGGTATAAAAATAATAACATTTCATGGCAGAACAAGGTCTTTAGCACAAAGTTATAAAAGTAATTTTTTTTTCAATTTTTAAGATTCAATTTTACTGAGATATTAAAAGCAAAATTAAGGGCGACTTACTCTGCTTTGATATAAATCCAACCTTGCAAAGATTTTCAAAAGATTTGCAATACGATTGCAATGTTCAATAGATAGACAAGAAGGGAAATTCGTCTTTATATTAAGAACTGTAAGGCTTATTTGGAAGGCATATTAAAAATGCCTCCGGAACAATGCGGCTGAAAGTTCCCAGGGTTGATCCAGTCACCTCTGATAGCCATTCGTCCTTCACCCAGTTGCCTTCACGCTGTTGAATCATTTCCATTCTTCGGGATCCCACCCTCGGGATCGCTATCCGTCCCTAATTTAGCCATAACGATAAAATAACATTTTTAATCTTATTTCTCCAGTTTAGGAACTCATCTGGGAGGGTTTAGGCTTGTTTGTTTAAATGTCTCGGGTTGTATCGTGGTCATTGTTTGATGTTTGTTCTACTTTGGCGGTGTAAACATTTACTGTCGCACTTCATGACTGCTGAAAGTACTGTGATGTTTAACAACATTGTAGCATCACTTTGTAGTTTATTTTAGTTGAAACTTTTATGCTCGTAGGTATTTCACATGTATTAATTAGTACCTGTGGGATAAAAGCTGGATTTATTATGTGTGAGAGCAGCATTGGTCGTATGTTCGAACCCCGTCAGGCACTTTATTTTTGTTAATTATTTCATGCTCTCAAAACCGTAAGGGAAAAACGTCGTAAGGAAACATGCATACAAACAGGCATGTTTCAGAGGCAAAACTTCGAAGACATGTGACATCTACCAATCCGCACTGGGCATGCGTGGTAGATTACGGCCCACACCCTCTAAACGAGAGAATGCTTGTGTTCCAGGAGTGGGAACATTATGGGTTGATTATGATTATGATTACAATGTGTGTAAACTTTTTTTTTAACTTATACATTACTTTTCATTTTTTTACGAGTCTTTACCTAGAGATGTTTCACCTACAACATTATGAATAGCTACCTACATCTTATGTAATTTTGGAACGAGATTATGATAATGTCCTTACGGGTTGTAAGAAGTTCCCAGGCATAGCTGTCAAATATACATTCTGTACATCAAATTAAATAGGTAATATTGTACAGAAAAAAATCCTTAAAAACGACTTTAATTTTTGGTATGAAAATTTCCAGTTTGCGGTAGTGCGAATAAAAACTCGCAAACATTGTGCTTACAGTTGCACCACATTAGAGGCCACAGTAGAGGGTGTGTAGAGGTATTAATAGTTGGGTAATTACATTAAAAACATGTTTTCATAAAAAAAAAAAACCGTCAGTACTGCTGAAACTATGACCGATGTGTCCGTAACCAAAACGTTCCCAGGTACGACATAACAATTACGGGGACTACAAATGAATCCCGGTTTCATTAAGTGTATTTATAAGCCCGTTGTATATATATTCCAAACCCTGTCCGATCCGTGAAGGTATTGTTAGGAATCGATAACTGATTCTACTAATGCCGACAAAGCCGGACTAAAGTTAAAAAAATCCCCCTAAAAAAAATAAATGTTATTTTGCAAAAAGAGGTAACTTAATACATGTGCGGTAGTACACCCTTCCGCGGGCGACGGGGGGGCAGGGCACGCGACACGTGGTCGAATCGCATAAGCGTACCGCCAAAACGGTGTTGTCACTTTTTTAAAAATTACCAAATTTCGGGGAAGTTGGAATTAATTCGCGGGAAAAAAGTTTATTTTAAAATTCATTAGTATTGTTACTATGATGATTACGTAAAATTTTATGTTATATTTGGTCATGTGTTTACCTAACCTTTATTATCCTTATGGGTTGGACAGAGCTTTCTTTACATATTGTATATATATTATAAAACAAAAACCACCCCACTCACATAAAAACCCTATCTTTCACAACTTTACCTAATGCGATTCCATTCATAAGCCAGCGATCGCTTTCATCTCATAATCACAACATAATTTCCTATCGTTCGCTTCAACGGAACGGCCAAATCTTGCCTCATACGATTTTCTATCGCCTCTAAAGTTCATTGACACTGAGACGTATTTTCAAATTGAACGACGTTACATTGTAAAAGCGTACCTAAAAATGTACCCATCGTGGAATATGTACCACTTGTGTCGACTCTTCGAGATCTTTTAGTCATCCTAGAATTTATTTTGTACAGAATATTGTTGATCGATGTAGCGTATTATAATAGCCTGAATTTTATTAGCTATTAACCTGTGAAATCAATGAATGAATGGACGGCTCTTTACAGGTTTTTTTTTTATACTTTTAAAAATATTGCGTTTGAGGTAGATGTTTTGCACTCCTTTAAAGAAGTAAGTTTTTACCAGACTGCCAGGAGGGTTATGTTTTTAGCTCCTATCTTGTATGTATTATTATAATTGTATAGACAGCTTTATGTTTGGGAGTTTGTTGCAGCATTTCTTCTCCCCAGTGAAAGCAGTAAGGAGTGTTGAAGAACGAGCGTTTTAGTAACCGTTTTATGTCATTTTGACGTTAAAAAGAGTGCTAATTCTTATGCAACTTTATTTGCGTAAATGACTTTTAGTTTTAATTATAATGGGATCGTAATAAACAATCAATTACCGATTCCATTTACATGCTACCAAAGCATTTCCAAGAGTCACAATAAGACTGAAATAATTATATATCTATACTCTGTACAAATGCTGAAGAGCTTGTTTGTTTGAACGCGCTAATCTCAGAAACTACTCGCCCGATTTAAAAATTATTTTTGCGTTGGATAGCCCATTAATCTAGGAAGGTTTAGGCTATATACCATCACGCTGACAGGATGCATCCCGACTAATAAGAGCGGAACATAATTACTTATATAAAAAAAAAAAACAAATATTAATCTTTATCCAAATAAATAAATAAATATTTCATTGTGCATTACTCTATGATTGTATCTATAGAAATAGACTCTTTTGGAGTTAAAATAAAATGTTCAAATAACTAACTCCACGCGAGCGAAGTCGCGGGCGGCCGCCAGCAATCTATACAGGATGTCACGGACATCACGTTAAACTGAGACCATGATTTCAATAAAATATTCTAGAAATATTTGGTCAGCTATAAACAAAAAAATCTGCTTTTTCATAGAAAAGAGCAATATACGCGATCAAAATGTACCAAAGAGCAAGTTCTATCTTAAGTTCAGAACCATGTAGTCGCGACGTGTGTCAATGTCCCTTACTCCTAATAGTACTAAAAATATATATAAGTAAAAACAATGTAACTTAGGGAGACTTGACATGACTACATGACTAGTCTTAAAGGTAAACGACACACTCGTGGGCTTCCTGAATGACAAATGTACGCTCCTGCACGTTCACATACAAATTGATGTAGTGTGCCAGCACTCAAGATCTAATAAAATACAGGTATGGTTACATAGACAAGTTATCTTTAAACATGTAATGCCACAGCCCCCGAAATACATAAATAACTTTAACCTTGATAATAATAGAAGATATGAACCAGACTTAAAACATTTGATCTATCATACACAGTCAAAATACATCATGAATTAGATACGTAGATTAATAAATGTCGTGTGAATAATAATATTATTTAGAATAATTTTAAATTATACCAGTTGTAAATTAATAATTGCATACCGATTATGGAACTGTGCTGAACTGTAACCATAGTTATGGCAAAATAAATGATTCTCTACCCTCTTGATCACGATGCGAGGTGATTGATCTGACTTTATGAGACTTGTATTACGGAATCATTACTAGCATCTTAAGATTACGGGAGGCTACAGTTTCTAGTTACTATTCACTTCCAATTAGCCATTTCGAAATTGTTCAGTATTTTATTTTTTGAATGAACTATCCTTGAGTTGAAAAGTTCGAATAAATGACAAGGTCAAGGTTATAATATAAGACAAACTTCAGACAGAAGGAAACCAAAATATTAATAAAGCTATGATCAGCTAATTAAAAAATCTACTTCTTATTTTCAGATATCAGCCTACCTATCAGTGACGGTGTACATAGAGGATGTGAACGACAACGTGCCCAAGTTCCTCGACACGCCGTACCATGTCACCGTGGATGAATTGACTCCAACAGGTACAATGAGGGGAAGATGGAAAGACGTCAAGTATTTGGTATTTGAGTGGCTTGTTTGTGTTAGAGTGGATTATGAGATACAAGGAGACAGGTTTTGAATATTCGTCGATAAGGAGGCCACGATATGGATTGATTTTCTATTCATATGTCAGTACGTGATTTATTTCCTTAAATTATTACAGTAATTAAAAGTTAACGGTCTTTAAATAGTACTATGTTCAAGTTTAAAAAGGCAAGTATCATACAAAATCATAAAATTTCGCCGCGTTATTGTCAGGAGTTGACAGTAGCAGGAAAATAGCCCAAAAGGAGGCTGCACGTTATATGATGATGTGATCTTTAGCCAAAAAGAAAAAAGTTCTTTACAATTCAAACAATACTTTCTAACACTTCACATAAAATCTTTGGAAATGAATCTTGCCAGTTTTAGTTATTTGATAAAAATAGTCAGCCAGATACAGGTTTGATTACGCTCAATCCTTCTCTGTATGAGAGGAGACCTGTGCCCAGCAGTGGGACGATAAAAAGGTTGATGATGATGAGATACAGGTTTGTGCCTGTTTGTCTAAGTAGATACTATTTTTAATGATTGATCAGAAAAAATATCGGAGCTCGACGCTGCATGGTTAAGCATTAACGGAATATCCTCTAAAGATCGGTAAAATAGCAGCTTGGTATAAACCATCGTTCACTTAAATATTGTGTTTTCTTATTGATCTATAAGGGACAACAATTTGTGCAGACTAATATAAAAAGGTTCCATTGAGAAAACGATATTGAAGTACCTTTCAATAGAGTTTTCTTAGCGGGTCCTTTTATGTTTTACAAAATGCTCAAAAGGAAATTGGAAATATTTTAGGATATAAAATTAATATCTACTCAAGACATTCGTACATTCTTTTAAGAAAAGATATTTGGAATATTATCATTCTAGACACAGCTGTTAAAGTCAAACAAGAGTTCTCGAGCAGAATATAAAAGTTGTAAAAACACATTAGTCTCTCCTCTGAAAATGCCATTTTCAACTAAAATACAATCAAATATGAAATAAAATATTTTCATTTTGACAAATAATGAAACATTTGTGTATGTAGCCCTGCGATGTAGCGATCATCCCATATAATACGGAATGGTCGCTACATCAGGACGCTTATGATCCAGCAGTAGTAACATTGTTAGCTGATCATGTACATATAGACTATACATGTGTATATATGATCAGCTCATAATGTTGCCATAACTAGAACAATGGCTTCCTCGGCTAAAGAAACCATTCTCTCGTTTCAAAATTTTGGTAACACATGTGTAAATAACCTAAATCTTAATGTAAAAAAAGTAATGTGGTTGATTAAGCAAGAAGCATTAATATTAAGAAAAGAACAAAAATAAGTTTTCATACATCAGATCTACGATTAGCATATTACTGGCCGACTGGCAGCTATTAATTTCCATTAATTTATATTCAATATTATTTGCTTTTCCAGGTCTTACAATTTTTAAAGGAATCCACGCATTCGACCGCGACAAGCCAAACACCCCTAACTCTGATGTCCAGTACAGCATCCTCTCTGGAGACAGCGAGGGTCACTTCGCACTAGAAAGTTCTCACAAGCCAGTTTTGGTGCTCAAGAAACCACTCGACTATGATGCAGGAGACAAAGAGTTTTCACTTGTTATTACTGCTTCGGTAAGTGGAAAATAAAAGTTTTATATAAGTAAAATCCGTAGGTAATGTGGTAAAAGCCTTGAGTAACTCCATTTCCTTTACTAAATAACAGATATAAGAAAATTGTTTTACGGCACTCCATCAGACGGTTCTCACCGCTCGCGGGCAGACATCGCACGAGTTTTATTCAACTAGACCGAGTTTCAAATAATTTTAACGTTAAACGTTTGACAAGATAGTTTAGGTGAAAATTGAGCTATATAATAGTAAATATGTAAATTATGTTAATCATCTATATTTTTAATTAATGAACTTTTTAATTATTGAACCGACCCTTAGAAAATATGAAAGAGCCTATAATCGAGGTTTATTTAAAAGAAATACTTTGAATTCGAATTAAAAATGCGTAAATATTATTATACGTTAATGAGGATATAGTTTTTTTTTTTTTTAATAAATAATAACATAGGTAAGTAATCTAAACATTAAAAGTTTTGTTTATGTTTGTTAATCACAAATAACGTACCTTAATATACATTGACTATCTACCTACTTGACTGTGTAATCAAAATCATCAATCATTCACGCATCAAACATAAGAATTTAATTTTTCGTAGAATAACGAATATTATTCGTGTTCCGGCATGATGTCTGGTGAAGCCGTACGGAGGACGGGTCTGAGCAGTTGTGTTGCGATGTGTGGCGGGTACGATGCGCCAAATGTTGTTGTGTCGGGAGTTTGGTCGTGGAGAGTCTCCAGATCAATCTCCCTCTAGCGCAGCTTCGTTTGTTCGTGTTGGTCTTGGGTTTAACATTGCATCACCTCGCTCAACTGCCGTCATCCTTCCTATTCCTTAGTTTTTTAAGTGAATAGGCTTAATAAACTAGTGCGCTTTACCATCAACGATTGCATCACTGCTTACATCAGGCGGGATTGCAGTCAAGCACTAGTTTACAACAATAAAAAAAAAAATTGTAGGACCAGCACCAGCACCAGGCTTGCAAGGATCGAAGTGCCCATTGTTGCTTAGTAGCAAGAATCGTCCCTCAGAGCGGGAGAAGTCATTTGGTGATTTCCCATCCCAACAGGGTTCCGTAGGTACCTAAAAGGTAAAACGGAACCCTATTCATAAGACTTCGCTGTCCGTCTATCCGTCCGTCCGTCTGTTGAAATTTTCAGAGATTATGTATTTCTTTTGCAATGACACTAACAACAACAATGGATACTAAAAATAAAATATTTAAGCGGGCTCCCATACAACAAACGTGACTTTTTGCCGTTTTTTGCTCCATTTTAATAACGGAAATAGCTAGACGATGCTCACAGAATATTTGGTTATATATTAAAATTAAAAATAAATAATTAAATTGAAATAAGATAAATATTGAAGGGGAGCTCCCATACAGCAAATTTGATTTTTGGCGTGTTTTGCTTCATCTTAATAAGGGAAATATAAACTATTTTTTTCGTTTTGAAAGATAATGGTACGGAACCTTTCGTGTGCGAGTCCGACTCGAACTTGGCCGATTTTTTTATAGTATATTGTTACGGGAAGTGCCACTTCTGTACATTTATTAATTTATTCTGTGACTATAGGTTCCCCCCACTTTTGTATAATACAATAATACATATTTAACTTACAGAAAACTATCGACTGTCAAGTAAAGGTTTCTTACGGCGAGGAAAAACTTGTTTAATATCATGAAGAAAGAAATATTAACTATAAATCTGTTGCTGTTTCAGGACCGCGGCTCCCCACCTCGCAGTTCCAATGCAACAGTCCGCGTCGTAGTGCAAGACAATGATGACCTGCCTCCCAAGTTCACTGCAGACCTATACAGGACACAAATACCAGAATTCTACCCATTGCTTGTAAGTCATGTCAATGTCTTATAAGTGAGAAACTTACTTAAGTATATAACTTAAGTAAGTCTACATAAAGTTAGACTACGCTTCAGGCCTGGTTTACCCGTCTATCTTATAACATTTACTGTTTTGTTCTTTGCCTTGGACACTTTTGCCGTTACCTTGAAAAACAAAGGCTGAAATTTTTTATGTTAGGTAATATGTTGTGTGTTTCATTATGTTTTAGGGGAAGAAAATCCACAAAATGCTGTTATTCCCCGAGCCTATAAAGGCATTTGATCAAGATTTCGGAGTAAGTGCAGCACTACGGTACGAGCTGGTGGCTGGTAATGAGAGGAAACTGTTCTCTTTGGACCCCCGAAATGGCACCCTGTTCCTTGATAAAGAAATCGATTTGGATGCTGAAGCTAGTCTACCAGGTATCGTTTATTTTATTAACTTTACAATATGTTATACATGTCATCTTGTGTAAAGTTGTGTTTAAAGTCGTAAGAAAAGCAGGATATTTTATAGATTTCCCTCGGGAATATCAAATTTTTACGGAATACAAAGTACTCTATTATTTAATCCGGACTTCTAACTTTACGTCTGTAAAATTTCAAAGCAATCGGTTCAATAATTACAGCGTGAAAGCGGAACAAACAAACAAACTCACTTTCCCATGTATAATATTGGTAAGGATTACAAAGTCTTGTTTAAAAAGAGCAATAGTGGCCTAGGAACATCAGCTCTGACTTCCGATTTGTAGTTCGTGAGTTCAATACCAGGCATTTAAATTTGCGAATTTAATTTGATCACTACAGCTCTCTAAACAGTGAAGGAAAACATTGTGAGGAAACCGATGTGTCGTGACTTTTACCAACCCGCACTGGACCTACGTGGTTAGGCTAATTATGCTGATTATCCCAAAATTTCACATCATAGTCGTAATTATTTGTTATTTTTAGGGAACACGTTTGTGCTACAAGTTCAAGCATCGCAGTTAGACAACCCTCTGAAGACAGCGCAGGCGAGGGTCGAGGTAGAACTGCTGGACCTGAATGATAACCTTCCGGAGTTCGAAGTGGACTTCTACAACATTAGTATTGTAGAGAATTTGCCTAATGGTAAGTGCTACATAGTGCTTATATTATCACCCTAAATATTTTTTTGTCCAAAGAAAAGAGTGTTTTTAAATAATCTTATTAAATTCAATCACTACAGCCAAAAGTTATTGTATGATTTTAAAATGTAAATAAAAAGGTTTAAATAAGTTTGTTTTTGTACCATTTTAAAAATATGTTTTATTTATGTCACAAACACGACAACCTGTAAAGCAGATTTTAAAAAAAGCCTTTATCTTCGAGGTATGCTCTATGATCGAGGGCGTACTGTAGGTACTGGAGCTGGTTTTTAGTAATTGTTTATGATTCTAACTAGAACAAAAATTGCTAGGTAAACTTTACTATCATTTCTTCCGTCAGGTTTCAGTGTACTCCAGGTGATGGCAACGGATAAAGACCAGGGAGATAATGGAGAGTTTTCGTATCAACTGAGGGATCCAGAAGGTGCCTTCACTATTGATCCTCGATCTGGCTGGCTCACTGTTAAGAATCAGGTACACATTTACCCATAGTTTGATGATTATATAGTAGCTGCTTTTAATAAAACATTGCGTAGATAATGCATACAAATATCAGTACATATTATAAAACAAAGTCATTTTCTTTTTCCCTATGTCCCTTTGAATGATTAAATCTTTAAAACTACAACGAATTTTGATGCGGTTTTTTTACTAGATAGAGTGATTAAAGAGGAAGGTTTATGTGTATAACAATATCCATTAAATTGTGGAGAAATACTATTATTTTTGAGGTTTCTAATGTGATGTCGTAAATAATTACATTTTTCCGCGTTTGAAGTGAAACGCATGCTGAACACCAAGAGGTTTATCAAAATATGTTCCAAATATTATACCCATTGAAAAGGTCTATAAAAAAGTCCATGATGGTATTGCATTGGTAGTGCATGGTGGTTTGGCATGGTGGCTATTTCTTATGGATATTCCACAATAATATTTTTTTGTCATTTACTGTTTACGACAAGCATTAATCCTTATCCAATTTAATACCTTAAGTACATTATATATATATATATATATATATATATATATTTTGTTGATTTAATATAGATCTATATCGCCCTTTACAGCATATGATTTAAATAAATATTTTCGAAGATATAACAGATTTAAAATTTCAAGGCGTCGCGTCCTGGCCGACCGAGGGCGGCGGACCGCTATGATTTTTTTACTACGTTCACAGGTTTTCAGTAGTGTGTAGTATCAGCATTGCATCCGTGTGAAGCCGGGGCGAATCGCTAGTTTAATTATGTATACGAAAGTAATTCTGTATGTCCGTTATCTTTTCAAGAATTAACGACAACATGTGGCTGAAAGTTGGCACATAAATAGAATAACCTGAAGTGGTACTTATAGCTTTTTGCCCTAACTTTTACTACTAAGCGGGAGAAACCGTAGGTAAAAGCTACTATGTAATAACAAGATTCCTATTATCTTTGTTATTTCGTGTACATAATCTATGTTAGAATGAACATAGCTTCATTAACAATGGCCTAAAGCGTTTTCCTTTAGGATAACATGTCTATTGATACAATCCAGAGATAATAGTGGGTGTTTGTCCTCTAGTAATAATAAATAATCTTAATCATATTAGAAGAATGTTATTTTTTCCTTGTCGCTCAAGAATCTTTGGTTCAACTAGATGATTGAGATTATAACAACAAACTATACACAAAGAAGTTTATGAATGCTTTTAAAAATAAATAAAAGGGTTTTGATTTGCGCAGACCTTTGATAATGACTTCAATACTTATTTTCAGACTGTTCTTGACAGAGAACAGCACGCATCACTCAAAATGAAAGTTTACGCCAAAGAGAAAAACCCTAGTGTAGTTGGAACTTTTCTGGACAGGAACCGTATTTCAAAATGGCGACGAACTGCTACGACTCCTAAAATACCACCAAAAGACAGAACCACTTATGTCTTCCCAGATAAGTTAGGAAATAAAAATGAGAATATGGAACTTGTTGATGAACAACTCATGTCCTACGTCAATGTTGAAGTAACTCTTCTAGATGCTAACGACAACAACCCAGTCTTCGTTCCAAGTAATTTATACGAATTCGCAATAAAGTCCAATGCTAAAATCGGTACATCTATTGGTAAAGTGAAAGCTGTTGATCCTGATTTGGGAAGAAATGGGATAGTGTTGTATGATTTGCAAAGAACAAGTAATTTGACTATTACGTCGCCTTTCCAAATTGATGCTACGACTGGAGTCGTGAGTATTGCCGAATCACCGATAGTTGAAGGAAGACATGCTTTGTTTATTGAAGCATCGGATCAACCTGCCAATCCTAGTGAGAGGAGATACTCGTTGGCTGTTGTAACTATTGATGTTGTGAGTGCATCTAAAGGTAAGTCAAGAAAGGCTTATGACAAGTTAGGAATGAAATAAAAACTGCCCAACTAAGTTTGAAATTTACTATCATTTAATCTGCTTCACAATTTCCTACACAATCTTACTTTTATGTAACTCGAGAAATGCAAAGATAGTAATCTAGTAAATTGCGTTTTATATTTTTATTTTTAGGTCCTAAAGCTGATAAGCCCGGCTTCATAGGATCACCATACGAATTCTGGGTTGGAGCTAATGTTGGTATTGGAACAAGTGTTGGTCAAATACGTATCAACGACGCAATGGAAAAAAACGATGTATCTTATGATCTTTTGCACAGTTATGAAGATGGAGGTTAGTGTAACCTAGAATTGAATAACTATTTTTTTTTATTCACAATACCTTTCATTAGAAAACATATTATAAAATATCTTTTCAAATTTACAGTGCCATTTGCAGTAGAAGAAAGATCTGGTGTAATAACGGTGGTAGATGAGCTAACCAAGTATAACAGACCCATTTATGACTTCGAAGCGGTAGCAATCCAAGAAAATGCAAACCTAAGTATAACCACAAACGCGACGGTGCATGTAGTGGATGTGAATGATGAGAGAGGAGTGTTGTTGAGGTACTTATTATTTTTTTCTTATTTGGGACGTACTAACCAAACATATAACATCGCACATCATCCCCGGCAAGTTAGACAGAGATGTATCTATCCTTCGTCCTATCGATATAGGATTTAGAGCGATCTCTAATGAATAATGCTTAAAGCAAATGTATGGTCTACTTTGCTTTCAGTACAGTTTTATCATAGTCATAGCATTTGCTTAATAAGCTCAATTTTTCTATTTTAGAGGTGCACATTCACCACTTGTATTCTACGTAAAAGAAAACATAGCTGGTGTAACAGTGGGTCAAATCTTCCCCGTCAATGTGAGCTCATTTCAAGCCAACAACACTAGTAACATAAGGTTCATTATCGCTAATCAACAGGATGTTACTGACGATATTGCGATAGGTAAGTTGTATTCAATTTCACATTTTTTGTAAAACACTAATTTTAATTTAAGAACGTAAACAATAAGAAGACTTTATGTTCCAGGACAAGACGGTACAATTTTTGCACAGAAACCTTTAGACAGAGAAAAACGAGAAACTTATAGAATGACAGTAATCGCTGAATTTACTAAAGGTATGATATCTGGAGCTGGCATATACCAAGTTACGATACATGTTGAGGATGAAAATGATAATCCACCAGTTTTTGAACTTCCAATGTATGAAGGTTTTATAGCTGAAAATTCACCTAAAAACACTGAAGTTAAAATGACACATAAGATAGTAGCTAAAGACGCTGACATAGGCCCAAATGCTTCGTTCATGTACACGCTCTTTGGTGATGGCCGTGAAATGTTCCATGTTCATGAAAACACTGGAGTCGTAACATTTATAGGAAACAGATTAGACAGAGAAGAAAAAAGTTCTTATGTATTAAAAATTGTTGCTAGGGACAGAGGTGGATTAAGTTCTGAAACTAAACTGATAATAACAATATCAGATGAAAATGACAATCTTCCTAAATTTAATCAAATCATCATACCCTTGGGAGAAAACATAGAACTCCTTGAGTCAGATGATAATTCTGTTGTCAAAGTGTACCGCGAACGGAAGAATAATTCTACTATGGGGATATCAAACTCAGAGGCTAAGCCAAAAAATAAGTTTTCTATGAATACAGAGTCTTCTGGACCATTGTTTATGATACCAGAAAACGTTGCTATTGGTTCTACAATTTTGAAACTTAATGCGATAGATATGGACAGTGGCATCAATGGCCAAATAAGATATGAATTCATTTCAGAAGTTTTTATACCTCCTCATAGTTTGTCTGCTAAAGGTATGCAAGTAAAACGATATTTTGTTATTAATGAAAGACATGGCCATATAATCGTTGCAAGAACACTACCCCCGGAAGCAGAATTTAGATTAAATATAACAGCATTAGATGGTGGAGAATTGAGTGATCACATTTCAATTAGATTTTTTATCAAAGATATCAATGACCATTTTCCGATGTTCAAAAAGTCCTGGTATAGTTTCAATGTAGAGGAGGCTCAGTATACTAGAAGGGTTTTAGGTAAAGTCGATGCTACTGATGCTGATTTTGGACAGAACGCTAACTTAACATACTCCATACAACCTATATCTAAAGACTTGCCGTTTGAAATATCACCATTGACTGGAGTATTCAGTGTTAATGGAGAACTAGATAGAGAAAAAGAAGATAAATACGTTATCACTGTGGTAGCACAAGATAATGGCTATGATAAGAAACTTTCATCCTCCGTCACTGTTGAGGTGCAAGTATTAGATGTGAATGATAATGCACCAAAATTCTATGCATACGATGAATTGCTAGAGTGGAAACACCCAGAAGCTGATGAAATCTCAAATCATAATTTTGAATCAGTTATGATGATGCCAATTTATAAAGCAACTTTAAAAGAAAATGCTCCTATTGGAACGGTAGTCACCAAGGTTTACGCAAATGATAGTGATTTTATAGGTAATGGAAATGGTCTAATCTTATACAGCCTGCCACAAAGAAAGAATCAGCTGAATATTTTCACTATAGACTCAAAGGAGGGTATTATCACAACAACAGGAAGACTTGACTATGAAAGCCAGACTGTTCATAATTTGACAATTGTTGCATCTGACTTAGGTTCACCAAGTTTGAGCTCTACAGCTATTCTGATGTTGACAGTGACAGATGTTCCTGATGAAGTAGAAGTATCAGATAAACCAGTTTTCATTTCAAGATATTACGAATTAGAGATTGAGGAAAATGTTCATACGCCAGTCGAGTTAGTAACTTTGAATTTGACGGAGCATTACGAGACCTTCAAAATGAAGTATTTCATATTGAATGAAAATGATGCGGATGTGAAGAAAACATTTGTGATTGACCCAAGAAATGGAACATTGTACTTAGTGAGGAGTCCAGACAGAGAAGTGAAGGATGTTTATGAAATAGTTGTGAGAGCTGAAAGACAAAAAATAAGCAGAGAGCTACCGCACATGATATATCCTGTAGCCGATGATGTAATGGAGGGACTAACGAAATATGACGTAAAGGTCATCGTCAGGATAAAAGATGTGAATGACAATGCTCCGAAGTTTACCAATAACGGGCGGCCCTTAGTCACAGCAATTCCAACTACAGCACCATTTGGATACCAAGTTATACAATTGAAGGTAAGAACTGACAATTAATTTAATTTGATGGGTGATAGGCCTTAATTAGTAATGGTAAGCAAAATTCTTTAAAACTAATTTTATTTAAAAACTATCTGTACCTGCGGTTTTGCTGTCGTATTTACTTATTCTATTTGATATTTTATACGAGTATGTGAATTATTGGAAACGTTAATTTATAGTCTATTTGTAAGAAAATTATGAAATTATCCATCCGTTGACCATTGATTTGGTTAATTTTAAAACATTTTTTCGCAACAGCTGACGCCAGAGGTCATTGCACCGCGCTCGCTCGCCCGACCCGAGCTTTGACCGTATTTTTGTTGGGATAACCAAGTAGAATAGCAGGCTCATAACTTTGTGGTTTTTCATTACATCTTTTGTAAATTTTGTACATAGATTCTTTACTTAAAAATCCTGAACACGTGTTTCGGGTTTCGCATAAACACAAATAATGTTATATAATATAATATAATAATAAACTTTTGCATAATAATTCTAAGAAAAGCTTAAAGTTAAAGATTATCGCCTCCTTGAAATGAAGTAGTAACATTAACTCGTGCTCAGGCTACGGATATGGACGTCGGCATCAACGCGGACATCCGCTACCAGATCATCAACGAGCACGCGCCGCGGTTCGCCATCGACGCGCTGTCGGGCCGCGTGCGCGTCGTGGCCGCGCTCACGAGGGACGCGGGAAGAGTGTTCGGGTTTGATGTCAAGGCGACAGATAAGCGAGGGGCTGATGATGGGAAGTCGGCGATTGCTAACGTTTTTGTGAGTATCCAGAGTAAACTTACTCCTACAAATATTTCAGTACCTTATGAGGATAACCTATAAATCTTTTAAAAGACACGGTAGTATCTAATGGGTCTGTCATAGATACGCAATTTAAAAGTTACAAACACGTAGTTTTAGTTATTTGGACATAAAAAAAATCTAAATCGTTCAATAACATTCTCAACTTAAGACATGTTAAACAAAAAAATTTCGTTTCATTTTCCAGGTATACGTGCTAGATGAGAATAAACAGCTGGTGCTGGTAGTAGGAGCGAAGCCGATGGAAGTAGAGAAAGGAATAACGAACATCACCAGATCACTCACGTCTATGACAGGATACGACATAAGAGTCAGAAGACTAGAGGCTCACAATAAAGCTTCCATGGATGGTTATGCGTGAGTTTCGCGGATTTCTGTTTTCTTTGATTTTGAAGACTATCAAAGATGTTTAAAATATATACTTTTTTTTGTTTTCAGGACTGATTTATATATCTACGGTGTAGATCCGCTGTCGAATGCCATTATTGACATGGATGTCCTCCAGAAGTTAGTGTTAACTGCTTAAATTTTTATATGTTGAGTTTATCACATCGTAAATCGATCGATCGTTTTATATTTAAAATATTGAAAGCATTAAAATAGATTAGATGCTTTTATCCGTCATCTACAAAATATAGTTGTTAGTTATGTCACATAGCCGTTATAAAGTTATAATTTAATAATTTCCTAGCTATAAAGCATCATAAAAGCTTGAAAAAAAACGAAATCATTCATTTCACATATTTGTTTCTCCAGATCCCTAATGAAACGTGAAACGGACCTTCGCCACAACCTGGCAGGGTTCCGCGTGCTCGAAGTGGGTGACACTGCCATGGTGCAGGCGAGGAGTGGCAGACTCTTCAGCACGATGGAGATCAGTGTCGTGGCACTCGGGTGTATCGTGTTCGTTGGCGCTTGTACCACTGCTGTCTGTATACTGTGCGTCAGGAGGAGTCGAAGGTGAGAAATCATTTCAATTTTATAAAGTCTGTTTAAAATTGTGCAATTATAAATCCTAGTACCTACGTTGTTTTAACTAAGTTGTAAATAACAGATGGTAAGCAACAACATTTCGCTTATCATTTTCAGAAAACACCATCATCACAGGCGAAAGCACATGACCCAGTACTTCATATGAATTCATATGAAACTACCCTCATATTGCATGTGTTGTAGAATTATTTAATTTTTCTTAACGTTTTTCCATTAGTAAAAATAAACAAATCTCTTAAAATTGTAGCGTTTCCTGGCCTTACCTTATAATTCTTCTTATGTAGGTATAACGGTAGATCGTAGTAAGTGTAATATATTATGTTTAAAACTTGATTTGCCGCTGTTTTGGTATTTATATCTTTTTGCTATCACATTTTGTAACATAGCCACTCACCTGACTGTGGCTAAGACAATGCTATTGACACGAGTTTCGTACAATTCTTAATTTTATTTTACGAAATAGCATATCGGTCTACCATGAAAAAATGTCTGTGAAAGGCAACATTTGATGTTGAATATCAACAGCTTGTGCATCTATTATACATTGCAGGAACATTCAAATAGGCTTAATTTGATTCATATTTTCGAGTCATTACGAAGTCAGTTAACCAAAAAATTTTAAGGATGTAATTTAAAACATTATTGAGGCTTAACTTTCGCTCGATTACTAAGGAAGGGGCTTCATATTAATTCAATTAAAGATAAATACCAATTTCAGCGGCTCTTCTCACTTTTAACCTACCACTTACTTCAAACTTTTGCCCTAACAGACGTCACCAAAAACCATATTCCCAGCAACGACTTAACGCTTTCTCAACTGAGCACCTAACTAAATTTGGAGGCCTCTTCCCATCTGGCGGCAACCAGTGTCAGGAGTTGAACCAGAGCTACAGCGAGGCAGACTCATACATAGACGTCATCAACCATAATGTGAAGAAGATCTGTCCTCACGGGAACACCGTTGAGGAGTTCGGAAAGGCACACCAGAAATGTGTGAAGACACAGAACCAATTCGGAGAGGACCAGTTCAAGCACGAGAGGATGTGCATCAAGTTCAACCAGCGGCCGTTGCAGAAGAGGTACGAATGTTACTAATTTGTTATTTAATGAGATCTAATATTCCTTTCCTTCCCTTTCTTTATGTAGACATACACATAGGATGCCACATGGCTTAGTCTTGAAATATAAATGATCAGGAAAGTGTACGAATTAATATTTTTGTGCACCCTGTGTCTGCTCTTGGTAGTAGATCAACAATTCCTGCATTGTTTTAAGTTATAATTTAACCCATATAAATCGTTGAACTCTGTATTAATAAGCACAAGTGCGCTTGTATTATATTATATTACAAAAAGCCATAGAAAAATACATCGTACTAAAACTACGCACTTAAAATCTAAGCGAGACCTTATTGAGAAAAAAAGAAATTAAAATGAAAATGTTGCTTGTAATTGTTTTTTTTTTTTGTATTATAGTGAAAACCGGCTTTTATACTTATTTATATGCAAGATCAAATTCGTTTGCAGTACAAGCTAGTTTAGTAACAGACCTCCGATAAAGCTCTACTATAAATTAACCTGAAAAATGCAACTTACACACAGATAGGTTCAAAATAGAATGAAAAAGCGAGGCGAGTGTAATTTTACGTTTTTTTTTTTAATAATATTACTTTACAGGAAATAGTAGATATAAATCGCTATAAAAACGAAAACAAATAAAATATTCGAGATCCACAACAAAAACTTTGACATGTGCCTTGTATTTGATTACAAAAATTCTGTGAATAATGTTTGATACAAAATTTTAGATTACTTAGGTTTAACTGGAACCTTCTCACTTGCATTTTACTCAGAAATTAATGATTACGAAACAAGTCTCAACTGAAACAAACGAAGATTATATTTGTTATTTATTAGTTAAATAAGATACTTTTAAAACTAATTTAGCTTTGCCCTAATGTCAATAATTATTTAGAAGTACACTTTGACAATTTTGCCGCCCTTTATTTAGAGAGCCGTTAGCCTTCAAATGGTTATTTTTATTTTTAATAGAAAAGAACGGTTCATAATTCGCTATTTTGCCTAAGAAACATTTTACGTTACAAATAGTTTCAATGATATGAAAATATTGTAGACCGTTAAGTAACACAATTAGTAGAATTATGATTACATAGATAGTATAGTATATAGTACATAGGTACATATAATTTGTACAATAGAAAAGTGCTGTTTACGTTTTATTATTTATTGAGTATTCAATTTTATAATTTTTATTTGTAATAATATTTGAATACCTAAGACTAATTTTGCCTCATGACTGTGTGTTGTAAAATATCTTATAGTACCTTAAAGTGTCTTATTTACTACCGTCTGTAAAAATTATTCAGTACGCAAAACACGCCTGCTCCATAAACACACTTTGTAAGTCCAAAAGCACTACCATCAAAAATATTATAAAACTCACTTTACAAAACTGTACGTGTGTAGTTGAGGCTAAGATATTTTAATCCAAAACCGATTTGCCCTAAACCTGAACCCTTAACACAGGTCAAGGCGTATCCAGCTCCGTTCGCATCCATACTAACACTCCACTGACATACTAACACCCACAGCACGAGAACAACACATCTAAAACACTTTACCTATAGGAAGGGGCAGGATACATCGATAACGTCCGTGAATTCCAGTGGACAAGACTCCGGCATCGCGGAGGCTACGCGGTGTCCTTGTGGCCAGTCCAGTCTGCACACATCGGAGGAAAGCAGCGGGTGGGTGGTTTTTTCCAACTATGTCATTTGGGTAAAGTGAGGCTTTAAAGCCAGCTACTCATTTATCGTTTAAACCTTTACACACAACTTATCGTTCATCCATAAAATATGTTTATTATTAATTATTCGACTTTTTGGAAGACTGCACAACGATCACAATCGTACTGCAAAGTAGTAAAGTAATGTTGAAATATTTAATGCAATAACTTCAACATTATATTATTATTATTACTCCATTAATTTTTCTAAGAGTAATCTAAAAATCTACTAACTTTATCATGTAAAGGCATTTCAAACTCAATTTCATTTCCTAGGTGCAGTTACGAAGATTCCTTGAAGTCTACTCGTAACCTTGAGGGTCGGGGGAAGCCTTACCTGGTGGAGCAAGAGCCTCGGTTCCTGAGACGAGCATCCTTCACTCATCAGCCGTTAGATTCAAGACAGTTCAACTACAGACGCCAGTCCTTCTCAGAAAATATGCAGAGACATTTCCCACCTTTTGAGAGGATTGGCTCGGGACCTAGAATGACCAGACAGATCTCAACTCCTAACGTATCAAATCTAACACAATCATACTTCCTCAGTGGAAAAAAGAGACTTGAAACTAGAAGAAAAGAAGTACACAATGAGCCTATGGTGGATTACGACCACAGTGAGGGAGAAGACGTATTTGATACCTCACACAGGATGGAGAGGAGAGCCAGTGGGAGGAACCACAAACGAGGGAAGTTCATGGAACTAGGAGGCCAGGCTGCAGTGTTTGTCGCCACCCCGGCAGCTGCTGAGATGATGAGGAGGCAAGGCAGCGAGAGACTCATGTTTGCTAGACCGTTATAGTAGACTTCAACGAAGCCATTTTAAAATAAACTGTAAGTTCGGTTGTAGAGACAAAATTCATGTCAGAGTGTGTATACGATTTATGTATAAGCTGGAGTTATTGGAGGCCGCGACTGGACCTGGGGCCGGGGTTGACAACATTCTGTGACTATGAGACAAAATGATTGTGATGATGATTAATGAAATAACTTTTTATACGTTTTAGTGCTGGATAAAGATATTATGCTGTGTACTCCTAATATTTTGTAAAATAAATAATAATACACACAAGTAAACTAGGAGATTATCAAAATCTTTTGGGTAAAATAATTTGACAATGAACAAAAATGTTATGCAAATTATGTGTTCATTTTTGATTGAGTGATAAAATATTAAAACAATCGTTAACTTATGAATTATTGTGCGATTTGTATTTATAAATGTGTAATTAATTGTATTTTATGTAAATAAATGTAGACTTTAGGAACATTTTGAACATTTTATAATAATTACTTGCCTTCGTCAGCTTTACTTTTTGGTGTGTCCAAAGAATTCGTAGATTGATATAAAGTGCCATTTGGATTACGTTTCTACATTTGTAGAGTTCTGTGAATGCAGAGTTTGTTACTGTCTATTAAGATAACTGTTTAACCACCTAAAAACTAAGTTTTGTGTTGCGAATGTGACGATTTGTATTTTTGTAAATATTGTTAGATTATAAGAAATAAATAATTAAAAATATACATACCTAAATGTTTTTAATTAATGAGACCCCTTTTTTATTAATCTAAATCAAATATATTTTATTGCATTATTACACATTGTACATTAAGTCGTGGTGACCTAGTGGTTAATTTATTTTATTTATATAAATTTATTTCAGGCATCAAGGTCCATATAAATATGTATATACAATATTATAACATAAAACATAACAACACAAAAACTTAAAATACTATAAATACATAATATAACATTGTTAAATCACACTACACAAAGTGTCAGCGTCATGTTTCGCTGACTAGTGCCACGTAGCTGGCCACGAAATCGACGGTACACAACACCTTTCGGCCAGAACTCTTCTTTGAGGAACTTCTCGAGATGATTAGTCGGAACACGCACCACGAACGGCTTGACAATCGTGCTGTGACGTGGCTCAACCTCCTCCAGACTCTCAAAGTCCAGTTACTCTTAACGGGCAGATACTCCACGATCTCCTCAACCTTCTTGGAGTGGTGCAGTCTGGACACATAGAGCAGCGTCGTCGGTACTGCTGGACGCAGCGGCATGTTGGGTCCTGTCGGAGCAGTACCGCACTGATTAAGACAAGGGAGCTTCTTCTTCCTCTTCAACACCTTAACGCAACCATCCTTGTCGCACGTGTCCTTTACTGGACCCTGCCTTTTCAGATCCTGCTTTGGTTTTGAAAATATTGGTCAACACACCAGCCTCTCATGTCATGTGCGGGTTCGATTCCAGGTCAGGCAACTACCAATGTAACTTTTCTAAGTTACCTATATGTTATTTTTATTATTATTTATAAACCAGCGCTTGACCGTAATCCCGCCTGATGGTAAGCAGCGATGCGATCGTTGATGGTAAAGCATGCTAGTTTATTAAGAGCCTATTCACTCTAGCCTTGAAGACACTCAAATTGTAGTCCGACGGAAACACCGCCGCCGGTAAGTTGTTCCAGTCCCTTGATGTACGCGGTATAAAGGAGGAGGCGAAACGCTTCGTCCGGATCGTAGTAGTGTTAACAACGTAAGGGTGGAAACTCGCCGTATGACGGGTCGTCCGATGGTGAAACGGAGATGGGGGAATTAAATCATGCAATTCCCTCGCACACTCCCCAAAATGCATCCTATAGAACACCGAAAGGCTGGCTACTCTACGCCTGTGCTCTAGGCTTTGTAGACCGTGTCGAGTTAAATCACCAATTAGGGTCACCAATTAGCCTCTTCGCACGCCTCTCCACTGAATCCAAAGTAGCCAGGTGACATTTCGCAGCACCAGCCCAAATGTGGCTGCAGTACTCCACACACGAACGGACCTGTGCTTTGTATAACATTAGAAGCTGCCCCGGTGTGAAGTACCGCCGGACCTTCGCTATGACGCCAAGTTTTCTGGCAGCTACTTTGGCCTCGGACTCAATGAACTGCCCAAAGTTTAGGTTCGAGGAAATCTCAACTCCCAAAAGCTGAAGGCGGTCGGTGCACTCCAAGGATACATTGTGAAAAGTAGGAGCCAAGGTGAACGGGCTCCTTTTGGCGGTGAATAGACACGCCTGTGTTTTGGCGGCATTGAATGCTACAAGATTGGCTTTGCCCCATTCGGAGACTGCCTGTAGTGCAGCACTCGTACGCTCTACCTAGCCTCTCTTTCGGACCGGATTGATTCCTTACTAGCCCGAGCTTCCGGCAGGTATCTCTCCACAACTGTGCTGTCATCTGCATACCCGTAGATCATCATCGGCATCAGCAGATCGTTAATATGCAGCAGGAACAGAGTTGCAGAGAGAACAGACTCTGAGGAACACCGGCATTGGTCGACATGGGCTCCGATGAGCATCCGTCGACAACAACTCGGAGGATATCTTGGACACCAATCACTGATTACAAGGTGAAGGAAAACATCTTGAGGAAACTTGGAAACCTGAGGAAGTCTGAAATCGTCAACCGGCATTGAGCAAGCGTGGTGATTACGCTCAATCCTTCTCTGTATGAGAGGAAACCTGTGGCCAGCAGTGGGACGATAATAAGATTGATGATGTACATTATAAATTTCGTATTCTCATATTTTTAAGTATCAAGAAATTCGAAATCAAGACGAGAGAAATCTTTGAGGGTTCTTTATGTCTATACCTTGATTTCGTGAAGATTTGAAAGCTTATGTAGCAATATGGAAGCTGTAATGAATACTCGAAATAAAACATGAACAAAATAGATAGAAATTATGGTTTGTTTTGTACGCAATAATTGAAAGATCGTCATAAAATTTAAAAAAGAAAGAGTTAAGCTGAGAATCAGCACTTTCCGAACTTCAAAGCAAAAGTTTTGATAGTCCCGTAAAACGCAAGCCCTTCAATGCTTCCTATTACTTTAGCTGTGATCATTCATTCACCTTCATCCACTGTGTAACATTTCAAATTTTCTATCAACGATGAACTCCTCATTTATACAAAAGTAGTTTCCATACTAGGGAGACCTATGAAACGGATGTTAACCCTAAAAACAAAATGTCAAAGTCCCGAGTACAATAGGAAGCAATATGTCAATACTTATACAAATAATAAAAGGTCTTCACTTTTCAAACGTATCCCTTTGAAAAACATCGCAAATGTGTTGCCACATAAATAAAAACTGAGAAAACAAGAGGAAACGTATTGCTTGAATGTGTTATTGTAGCACTTTGATAGGGTGACCATGTTCCTAGGTAAGGTTACGTAGGACAGTAGGATCATGTCCTATAGAGACGAAAAGTATGTATATTGTGTTTACTCTGAAACGTTCAGTTTTTGCAAAATATTTTAAAGAAATAAAGTATTTTTGAATTTGACTAAACTTTCCAGTTTCGACGGTCATATTTAACCTTTTTGCAGTTTGAATAACATCTGAAGCTCACCCTAGGATGAGACTAACCCAAATATAAATTCTGGTTAAATCATAAATATTCTACCTTTTACTTATAAGCTGTCAACCCATCCATACTAATATTATAAATGCGAAAGTAACTCTACTAATAATATGCCTCGCTACCGTCGAGGCGATCCGGCCAGTACTCGACGACTGGCTCGGGAGAAGGCACGGCTCCCTGTCGTTCAGGGTGACGCAGGTGCTGGTGGGGCACGGCTGCTTCAGCAAGTACCTGCGTCGCTTAGGCAGGGAGCCGGACGCTCGGTGCCACCACTGTGTCCAATGCGAGTGTGTAGCTTGGGAGGAGCAGCGCTGTGTCCTCACAAATGAAGTAGGAGGCGACCTGACGCTGCCGGCAGTAGTGCGGAGGATGGTCGGTAGCGCAGAGTCGTGAGGCGCAGTGGTGTCCTTCTGTGAGGACGTGATGTCGCAGAAGGAAGCTGCGGAAAGGGAGAGGGAGATCTCAACTCCCTTCCCGGGCCGCAGAAGACGCACCGGGCGCCGAAGAAGGGCGGTTAACGCCCTCTTCCGCCCCCCATGAATGGGTCCAGGGGCGAGGGACATGGGGAAGTCCCCGTCCCCTATTCGATGGACCCCGAGGCGGAGGCGTGCGCGAGTGTCGACGCATGCCTCTGAGGCGATGCACGGGGTAATTTAACACCCCACTACCCCGTGCAGGAGATGGGACCCGGACAGACCGGGCCAGCACGAGGGTGTGGGGCCGTGGAAGAATTTAGATTCCCGCAGCCCCACGCGTTTCCTCGTGATAGAAGAGACACCGGGTGGCTTTTAGTCAGAAAAAGTCTGACAGACCCCTTCGCCCAACCCAGGGCAGCGGACATTCTATGAGGATTTCCACCCCGAAAAAAAAAATGTCGTTTCAAGCGTCGTATGATTTGAATTGATACTCACATACGGGAATATTGCCTATAGCAAGTGAGGACTACATTAAGGGATACTGTTTAAAAGATTGTTTAGCTATAGCGTCAGACCGCTCATTGTCTCGAAGTCATTTTTTTTTTGGGTTGGGAGTGTATGTATCTCTCATTTTAACTTAGGAGGTTGTCGTTTGCTTAACCAGCCCTAATGGTGTAACATAATGTCGATCTCAATCTGAATCATTTTGAAGGATATTGCTAATCAACTGCTTCATATGTTCGAGAAACACATCTGCCCAACGACTCAATTTACGCAATCAATCAAAATCAAAAAAAGCAAATTTATTTTACCCCGTGGATATGCCTGTGACTGCCTCACATAGAATATGTAATTAAAAACTAAAAGACTACCTACATTATGTTAAGCGACATCCCCCGTGTAGTACAGATTTTGGGGAAGGTCGTCACTGAGAGATTGTAGCCAGAAGTAGGATCTAATTATATTCTCATCTTATGTAAATGAATACCTATATTTATGCTTTCCAAATAATATAGTGTATTTCTACACTCTTATTTTCTGTTTTATACAGACACTCCACCCCTTTGTCTGGGCTGTTACTGTCCTGTGAAGAATACGTTCTGCTCGTCTTGCGGGTGGCTGGTTTGCAGCGAGGAGTGCGGGAAGTCCACCATACATTCCGGTGAATGTGAAGTCTTCTCTGCTGCCAGGGTCCGGTTCCAGCCAGTTGAGGACTGGACTGCTAGTTATACAATATGTAAAGAAAACCCTGTCTGACCCATAAGGATAATAAAGGTTAGGTAAACACATGACCAAATATAATATAAAATTTTACGTAATCATCATAGTAATGAATTTAAAAATAATCTTTTTTTCCCACGAATTAATTCCAACTTCCCCGAAATTTGGTAATTTTTAAAAAAGTGACAACACCATTTTGACGGTACGCTTATACGATTCGACCACGCATCGCGTGCCCCCCGTCGCCCGCGGAAGGGTGTCCTACCGCACATGTATTAAGTTACCTCTTTTTGCAAAATAATATTTATTTTTTTATGGGGATTTTTTTTAAACTTTAGTCTGGTTTTGTCGGCATTAGTAGAATCAGTTATCGATTCCTAACAATACCTACCTGCACGGATCGGACAGGGTTTTCTTTACATATTGTATATATGGTACCCACTTTATTTTTTTTTTCAAACCTATATTCATTTTAGTTAGTTATCCCACACCATGAAGATCTTTGAGAGGATTTTAGACTCCCGGATCCGGCAGGAGTGTGCTGTCTCGACGTGTCAATATGGGTTCCGTGCAGGGTACGGAACCACGGACCCTATCTTCGCCCTAAGGATCACCATGGAGAGGTACAGATCGAAGAACACGCCTCTGCATATGCTCTTTTTAGACATGCAGAAGGCCTTCGACTGTGTCCCTCGGGGGGTGATCTGGTGGGCACTGAGGTCCAAAGGGTTACCAGAAGCCTATGTTGACATAATTCGAGACATGTACCTCAATTCCGATTCCGTTGTTAGGACCTCGGTTGGCGACACTGAACCCTTCCCCATCACCGTCGGAGTACACCAGGGGTCCGTCCTTAGTCCGTTCCTGTTCAGCGTGATATTAGATGTCTTGTCAGACAGCATCAAGAATTCACGCTGTTGATATCGCGCTGGCAGACGCGGACAGGGAACGGTTGGTGCGGCGGGTGAATGTGTGGAAGAACTCGTTTGAGAACGGAGGTCTTAAACTCAATGTGGCGAAGACGGTGTACATGGCCAGCAACACCACGGACCCTATGCCTGTGTGCATAGGCGGAGACATGGTCGAGTGCACAGACTGGACTTAAATACTTGGGGTCTGTGCTACACGCGTCCAGCAACATTGATTGCGATGTTAAGGCACGCATTTCCGCAGCTTGGGCAAAATGGCGTGAGGTGACAGGTGTCATTTGTCACCCCAAAATGCCAGTTAAGCTTAAGGAACAGGTCTATAAGACCATTATTAGACCTGTCCTTCTGTATGGCAGTGAGGTTTTGTAGTTATAAAATAAATGGGATGCAGTACCTCTTGGGATCGTTTTGTAAAACTTCAAAATTAAATCACATATAATTCATTCACACATTATATTTTTCAATTTTAAAACAAGACTCTATAAACAGTAATATAAAACATATCTTATAATTTCCTTTATATACGAACCATTCTTTTATCACAACATATTTGCCACTACTGAAACAACAACATGTTTTTCTCTTGTCTCCCGAATCTGTCTTCCAAACTTAAATATATTTAATTTCTTTATAAATGTTAGCTGCCAGAGACAATAATGAAATTCAACCTCAACATCCCCTCTGAATTTTATTACTGTCTCAAAATAAAATTTTAAAATCATCCCAAGACATAACTTTTAAACATTAATTTCAATACACTCTCTTTAAACAACTTCAATACATAACCTCAACGTGAGGCGTGGCCTGTGCTTGAGCGACACAAGCAGGAGCTGCGTGTCACGGTGATGAATATGCTGCGGTGGATATATGGAGTTACGCGGAAACACCGCATTAGGAACTCCCGCATCCGTGGCAGTCTTCGTGTCCGTGACATAGCAGACAAACTGCAAGAGAGTCGCCTGCGCTGGTACGGGCACGTCTTACGTAAACCGGCAGGTTACGTGGGTAACAAATATCTTGCCATGGCGCCACCGCCGGCTGGAACAAGCGAGGTAGACCAAAGAAGTGCTGGCTTGACGTTGTAAGAGATGACATGCGTGCCAACAATGTCACACCACGAGATGCCAGAGATCGTGCGAAATGGAGGCGTATTAGTAGGAAAGTGGACCCCGGGCTCCAACGCGAAAGCCGTGGATGCGACCGGAATTATGCGCTGAGATGATGATGATGATTCATTTTACTTAGTTGCTGCATTAAATACATGCCTAATATATTTAGGAAAATATTATTAAGATGGAAAATTTTGGAACTATAAAGTTCGTGATGAGATCGACGAATTTTGAAAGGCTGCTGAAATTTTGTATTCCTTTATTAATATAAAATATTTATCAAATCGATAGTAGGTAATAGTGTCTTATGTAACTAGGGTGCGGGTTTGATACGTAGCTGTAAGTTTGAAATAAATGCGTTTTTTTTTCTCTCTCAATTGATTGAGATTTTTGTTACTGTAGAGTGAAACGTTTCTTACTAAAAATATGTTAAAATTTACGTCAAAAATTACTCATCTAAAAGTTAGGATCTAACAACATTATCCCCAAACAATTTTAATTACCTAACCCATTCACCCCGAATTTGACCTCTTATCTCAAAAGTCTCACATTTAAAATAGGTGACGTAGAAAGTAATTAATCTACGTCCCGAAGTTAATCCGGGTTAACTTGGCTCGGGCTGAGTTAGGCTGGAACATTCCGCCATGTGGTCACCCTAGGCCATTCATACTTGTGCCCAGATGGGGCAATGAACTTGTGATATTATTTGGTTTCTGGTCGTAACGACTCGTGTCTTTAATGTGACATTTTAGTTTGATTTCTAAAAATTTTGATACTGTCAGGATTTTCCTACAGTTAAAGAAATTATTTCTTTTTTAACGACATCAAAGTGATTATACAGTTTAGATACTATTATTATTGTTCATACATTTATTTATTTATTTATAGTTAGCTAAAACGGTAAAAATATATTTATGAATTATATTAAAATCAGTAGTAATGATTCAGTAAGAATGTTGAGAATTATTTCACGTGAGGAATAAAATGTTCCACGTCGCATACTAGACTTCATCTATTACAAAGCTGTGACTCGAGTACCGGTCAAGTGGTGCGCACGCGCGACGCTTTTGTCTCGATATCTCCACTTCCACTTGCAGAACTAACTGGAAATCTGATTTCACTGCTCTTTTCCATCCTTACGTAATGTTTTCGGAATGTAATAGTTTATACTCCGTCAGTACTCTTCAATTCAGCAACTTAATTAATGAAATGAACGTTACTTAACGGGTGGAGTAAATATAGTTTAGTCAATAAAAAACACGGATGTTGTATGGGCTTCCGTTTTATTTCAACGTTATTTTATTTTTAATATTTATTGTTTTGGAATCTAATTACGAAAAAAAAACTTTTGTACAAAAAAAAAACTGACTTCCAAAAAACACTACAAATTGAAAAATAACTAATTTCGGAAGTCGGTGTCGGTGTGTTTTTATAAGTTTGTTTTTGACACTGACTTCCGAAATTTGTTATTTTTCACGTTTTAGTGTTTTTTTGAAGTCGTTTTTTTTTTTTTTGTAAAAATGTTTTCATTTTACACTTTTTCATGTTAAAAATTACTGTTTAACTGCATCTGGCCAATCTGAACGCTGACGCTCATATAGTTAGGAAAAGGCCTGCGAGCAAACGACGTAATTTTGTTTACTTTGATTGTTACCCGTAATTTTGGTTTAAAAACCAAACTACAGAATCGAAGCCGCGACATGCAGTGCAGCAGTCAAAACATTTAACCACTATGCCAACCGTGCCGCCGATTCAAATATTACCTACAACTTCACAAACTTTGTCTTTTTTGTGCAAAATAAAGCCTCTAATACGACGAACGATGTTACAATAACAATTAACAGAATTTGTTATTTTAAGACCGTTTCATAAAAAAAAGTACGTCGTGGAAGAAATATGATATCGTCCTTCCAGAAGTTTGTGATAAAATTCTGCGTAAACTTTGAATCTGACGTCATTTACTTTGAAAATTCTATAAGCAAAGTAAGCACTTGAAATGTTCTTGTTTATTGGGCTATCGACATGATATGTAATCAGAATCAGGTTGGTATGACGCTAGTTCCTCGAAATTTAAATACTATTGCCATGATCATCACCAGAACAGGTACTTAGAAAGGTGTGGTACCTTTTTACACTCCTAATGTCGTTTACCATCGCTTTTTGGCCATCAGCCTCCGTGGCGTAGCGGTAGCGACCGCAGCCGCTGCCCAAGGAGGCGCGGGTTCGATCCCCGCGCAGTGCAAATGTTTGTATGCATAAATATGTATATTTGCACTGGTCTGGTTGTGCCTCGGAAAGCACGTTAAGCCGTTAGTCCCGGTTGCCATATGAACATCTAATGGCATCTTTACGGGTTATTGGAATCCTCAAAAGTCCAACAATTGGTCTAACTGCAATGCTTCGATATCGCCTTCGGGTTGTGGAGGTCAGATGGCAGTCGCTTCACGGAAAATATCGAAGTTTAGCCAAAACCAGCAGTTAGACTAGTAAAGCGGACTCCATACTCTAAAGCTGAAAAAGCTTCGGATGCGACTGGGATTGACGCTGAGATGATGATGACCAATGTGGAACTTTTGCGCAGGACAGAATTTGGAACACCACGCTCCATTCTAAAACGGCCGTTTCAGAATGCAGGGTGGTACTATACTAAATATAGAAAAAACAAACTGCCAGATTCAAATGAGATGGAGGGGCTGTTCGAAGATGGCGGGAGAAAACGTCTTTCTGGAAGGCCTTACCTAGCAGTAGCATAGTATGGGTTAACATAAACAAGTATTTATTTATAATTTCACGGCATGGTTGCCGCAGTGGTCAAGCTATTAACTGCTGCGCTGTGTGTCGCGGATTCAATTCCCGCACGAAACAAATATTTGTATGAAATAAAATGAAATCTTTTATTAAGCAAGTAGGATCACTGATACTTTTAAATATCATATTTTTTTAAACTAGATGACGTACAAGTTGTGTGACCTATAAGTAGTTCATAGAACGGATTTCGTTAACATTTGTCAAGGAGTGAGATCGGAGTTTAATTCTTGTACTATATACAAGCTAGTCTTACATAAAAGCTAAAACCGTACTTATTGACGATAAATTATTCTTAAAATTTCCAATTTTTATCTAAATGTGATATTGTATGATGACCTCTCTGATGTTAAAAAAAAGCTTCGCTAAACTTTAGTAAACGCGTTATTAAAAGGAGTAAATCTCGCTCAGATAACAAATGTCCTACTTAGATATAAAGTAGACTCCATGTCAAAGTTTACTACGTGCTCGGGGTCATTTTGTGTGTGATAGAGCCGGGAAAATACTGAAGGGACTAATGAGTGCGTTATAAATATCTTGGCGAAATATTTCAAAATCGTTCGTTTGTATCGTCGAAAAACATTCTTTGGAAAAATCTGTAGTAAATTGACGTTTACAAGGCGCAAATGGCACATCAAAACTTTAAAAAAAGCCGTTTTCAATACCTATGCCTTTTGGTTTTATGATTAAAGCTGTGTCCCGCAATATTTGTGTAGGATGAAAGAGACTTCGACGCACAGCCAATTACCATAGGTACGATATATAACATGATATTGAAAACCATGTGTAATTATTCATCGGTTGTTTAAAAAAAAATACATACATACCTACTGTAGGTACAGTGTTGTCCATTTCAACAAAATATCTGTTTTTATGTATAACACACGAAGAAAAAGTTCTAGAAACGCATCTATTGAATTTGTGGCTGTGCTGTCGATGATCACAGTACTTAATAAATCAGACACAGTACTATTTAATATAATAATAAATAAGCGGACCCCGGGCTCCAACGCGAAAGCCGCGGGTGCAAGCGGGATAAACGCTGAGATGATGATGATGAGTATTTAATCATATGTAATTTCAAAGTACTTGTGACTGACTACTAGAGTCTTGTGGAATACCTACATGAGTGTAACTATCCGTATCTACTAAGTATTCAATTTTATTTTATTTAACACATAACTCAAAGACGAAACGTCATAATTTAATCCTTTAAAAAATTGCAAAAGGAAGACGGCTTTAGCTTTGTGACTGTTCATCCAAGTGCTTTTATCTCAATTCCAACACTCGTCCGCGCAGTGTTGCGCTTGAACGTGTTTCCTTTGCTGCAGGAATATAATGAAAATATAGCTTTTTACCACAAAATACTGGATCTAATCTTTCTACAACACGCAGAACGGTTGTAGATAACGCTGTTATTTATAAAAACAATATAATAATAATTTATTTCGGACAGTATCCACATTTGTTTAGTACTACAAAAAAATCTTAATCCTATGTTAGTAGAAATAATAAGTAAAAACAATATTTATTGAAGTGCGAGCTTAATCAGACACTCCATACTATCTAACTAGGGCCCGCATGAAACTCTGCATTCATTTAGAGTCGATCTTATCAGAGACTACCTTCAAAATGCTGTTAGTGCTGTCCCGCATCTCAGCTCTACATAGCGAGGAGGCGGTTCTCTTGCATTTAATGGCATGAAAGATTTCAACACGAGCTTCCGCAAACATGCCAGATGCACTACAGAAACGGGGAACCCCAAGATCATCCTGAAACCGTGGTTGTATTGGACTCGCAGGGATATTAAGCGATCTCTGTATATAACAAAGCCGCAGACTGCTCGTGTAAAAAGTTTGGCAGTACGCTTTAAAAAATGTGATTTTAAACCTGCGTGCCAGTATGTTATTTTTAATAGCCACTGCCCTGCGCTCGCTTTTAATGTCCATTAGTTCATCAAGATCTTCGGTAACATAGTGGCCCAAATATGATTTTAACATGCTCGTTGCAACGAGCAAACCTGCGTGCCAACATGTTATTTTTAATAGCCACTGCCCTGCGCTCGCTTTTAATTTCCATTAGTTCATCAAGATCTTCGGTAACATAGTGGCCCAAATATGATATTAACATGCTCGTTGCAACGAGCAAACCTGCGTGCCAGCATGTTATTTTTAATAGCCACTGCCCTGCGCTCGCTTTTAATGTCCATTAGTTCATCAAGATCTTCGGTAACATAGTGGTCCAAATATGATTTTAACATGCTCGTTGCAACGAGCAAACCTGCGTGCCAGCATGTTATTTTTAATAGCCACTGCCCTGCGCTCGCTTTTAATGTCCATTAGTTCATCAAGATCTTCGTAACATAGTGGCCAAATATGATATTAACATTCTCGTTGCACGAGCAAACCTGCGTGCCAGCATGTTATTTTTAATAGCCACTGCCCTGCGCTCGCTTTTAATGTCCATTAGTTCATCAAGATCTTCGGTAACATAGTGGCCCAAATATGATTTTAACATGCTCGTTGCAGCGAGCAAACCTGTGTGCCAACATGTTATTTTTAATACCCACTGCCCTGCGCTCGCTTTTAATTTCCATTAGTTCATCAAGATCTTCGGTAACATAGTGGCCCAAATATGATATTAACATGCTCGTTGCAACGAGCAAACCTGCGTGCCAGCATGTTATTTTTAATAGCCACTGCCCTGCGCTCGCTTTTAATGTCCATTAGTTCATCAAGATCTTCGGTAACATAGTGGTCCAAATATGATTTTAACATGCTCGTTGCAACGAGCAAACCTGCGTGCCAGCATGTTATTTTTAATAGCCACTGCCCTGCGCTCGCTTTTAATGTCCATTAGTTCATCAAGATCTTCGTTAACATAGTGGCCTAAATATGATTTTAACATTCTCGTTGCAGCGAGCAAACCTGCGTGCCAGCATGTTATTATTAATACCCACTGCCCTGCGCTCGCTTTTAAAGTCCATTAGTTCATTAAGATCTTCGGTAACATAGTGGCCCAAATATTTGAAATGACTTAGGTAGGTACCCGCTTGAGTTCATTATCATTGAGTTTCAATGATAATGAACTCAAGGGCACACTAGATGGGTATTTGCCAGAAGACCTAAAAACCAAATACTCACTTTTCGTGCAGTTACACATGATACCATATTTTTTTCATAACTCTCACAAACATGTAAAAGCTGTCTCACATCGCACCGACATCGACAGCTGGACTCAGCAGCACCATGTCATAGAATAAAGAGAGGAAGTAGGTTATCTGCGACCCAATCCGCGATTTAATTGCCTACTGTCTTAGGGTTGACGACTGGCCGCGCTTCGTCGGTTACGGTTGTCGCCCAAACCGCTAACAAATATTTATAGACTAAGGTCCGTATTACAGAACGTCACTCAAACTCAAGCTCTACTAAGTCTCGTTTCAAGCCTTGTGATTGGTTGAAACTAGTTTTAAGTAATGCTTATGCAGAGATCAATGCTTGAGTGACGTTCTGTAATACGGACCTAAGAGCTTATGTTTAAATTATTTGCTTAGTATTTAGTTTACATATACTAGTCAGTTTTTTTTTTGTAAGTAATTTTTATTTTTAGTTTTGTACACATAAAGAACCATATTTATTTTTATTTTTAATTAATACAAATATAAATAATACAAACATAACATCTATTGAATCACACATTTAATACAAAATTACAAATTAGCTACAGAAAAATACCTACTTTCTTCGGTTTCGACTATTACGAAACGCGTTGTTATTAAACTTTGATGTGTAATATATCCGTATCCTTGTAAATAACTTTTAGAAATATAATTTGAAAAATATAAGTCTTTTATTTGTTCATAAATAGACATACCAACTTTGCAGTTTATGTGATCATTTTTTAAAAGCTAATGTGCCGAAAAGCCGTGACGCGCGAACCTCGTTCCGTGCTAGTCGCGACTAGCGCAGTCATAGGCACTCTAATATTGTGTTTATGTGTGCGTGCGGCGACGCATAGATACTATGGCGCAAACATACAAGCCGCGCGCGGTCCGTTTGTATGAAGATAACGTACTTCCTTCTCTTTATTCTATGACCATGTCGTCAGCATACTTGAAATTATTAATGCAAGCATTATCAACCGAGCAGCCAACACGCGTGCTGCTGAGGTCAACCAACAATTCACACAAACTCAACCCACCTTGTCTCGTCCCACACCAACCTGTACATTTCAGACAGGGTACCTGCCCATATAACATTATTTGTCTAATTAGCATACCAGTACCGAAAAAGACGTTTCAACTGCGTAAGCACTTCTGTTTTCTTAAGCTTTACCTATAGCAAGTGATAAGACCCCAGGTGAAAAGCTTTTGACAGGTCGAGGAAATATGCATATATAGGTGTGCCCCTCTATGCATAGTACTGGACGGTGTGCCTAAGACTTAGATTGGCACTTTCAGTAGAAAGTCCGGGCCGGAACCCGAACTGGGCATCAATATGCTGTACCTCTGCTCTGCTAAAAATAATGAAGGGCTGAACTCAGTGGAAACAGAAATAAGAGCAACGCGTCATTGTTAAAATACGGTAACGCAAAAATTTCCTAATGAATCGCTTCATATTTCTGTTATCTAGGTTATCATAAAATTTAAAAAAATATGTATATTTACTTAGCTATTTTCAGATTCAGATTAATGACTATTATTTATGAATGTTATTTTAGTTTATGTAGGTTATGTTTGGAAATCAAAATTTAAATAAACTGTATTGTTATTAGATTCTGGCTTTATCAATAAGGTCGTTTTCTGATGAATTCTGAGTGCCTTTAAAACTCTCTTAATATGAGGGTTATAATTGCTGGGTTTTGATTGATTCCGCTTGTATTAACCCTGACTGTCTAGCGTTTACTTAGATTTTTGGTTGCTAAAGAAAAGGTATAATTTCTTATATTTAACTCATTCCTGTTCCTTCATTTCCTTGAGGCAGTGACCACGGTATCTCTTTTGTACAATCCCGCGGCCCTGACAGGCAACGACGTGGAACACAAGCCTGGTCTTAGCCCTACACTTGTTCGTTCCTATGATGGCCAGGAGACAGCTGCTGACTCCCAACCTCTAGAGCGTCTCGTACAGCGACAATGGGCGTGAGGGCTTGCACAGAAAAAAGATGTTCATGATGCTGTGTAATATTGAGTTACACCCACAGATTAAGAAACATTATGACTGTGCCCTTTACATCACCTTGTCGTGTAATTTGATCCTAGTTAAATAAGTAATCTTATCTTAGCTACTTATAATGAACCGGTATTATTTAATGCCAAACCTAACCCACGTAAAGGGTTAATATACAATCTCTTTTCTAATATTTCTGAAAAGAAGTTCTATTTTTAGTTATTTTGTTATTTATCGTAAACTATGTAGTTAAAGTATATGTACATAATTGACACATGGATTAATCTATTGGTTCATTTAAGTACACGGTTTTTTTGCCTTAAAAACGGTGTTTATAATGTAAAAACATTATAATGAGCTCAGGGTTCGCCGAGAGTGCAGTCTTGTTGCATATCTAGTTAAGTTATTGCGTGGCGTAGCACATAACCCAGGAGTGCTACGTCAGCTAGAGCTTCAAGTAAGAACGGTACGTGTGGAGGCGGCGACGCCCGCAACTGCTAAACGTGCCTGTGGCTAGAACCAACCTACTGGCGAAAGCACCCCTCACCCGTGCAATCCGTGTGGTGAACGAAATCCATGAAAGACTGGATATATTTTCGTGTTCTTTGAGTGAACTCGCAAGAATTTTATTAAATACTGTTAGTTATATTTAAGAATTAGTGTACATTTAAGTATTAGTGGATAACTGCACTATTGCATTAGGTTAAGGAATGTAAGGACAGTTGTAAGTGTGATAAATAAATAAATAAATTTTAATTCATGTGGTTGTGGTTGACAGTTCGACACGGTTAGCTATTGAATGGTATTTTAGATTTTAAATAATTTTTATCTATTGTTGTCATATCTAGTAAAGAAAATAAATTTCTTCTTTCGGAATAAAAAGCCGTTCTTTAAATACAAAGAAAACACTTCTTTTTAGCGTTTGATCTTCCTTTAAATTGTACAGTGTAATTGTGTAAAATATCCACAGAATTCATGTGACAAGAGATGTAATTCTGGCATTTATCTGAAATTTTGAAAATATTATCAGAGCAGCAGTGAGCAGGGTAATTGCATATTACGCGTCAAATAAATTATATTTTCGGGACCTAAAAATACTAAAAAGTAACTGCGATCAAATTGGGTGAATTTTAGTATGCCAACGCGGGTCGGGCCTAAGTTATTGCAACCAACTGTCAAAATATACTAGAATGGTTGAAAGAAACTACATCGTCTGTTTGCATCAATAAATGCGCTAAAAGTTTTAAGGGTTTATAAGTTTAAGGAAGGCGTTCATTATTTAGAGATCAACAAGTTTTTGTAGGATCAGTTACATATTTGCCTTTTTTAACTACAGCAGCCCCGGTCCCCCAATGCCAACGTGTCCTGACGTCACGGCGTTTGGGGTCGTCAACCGCTCCGTGTTTTGTTGAACGCAGTCTGTTGTGACATCCTTACCCCACCGTGACCTACAGCGTGTCATGGACGCACGGCATGCATTTTAAAATTTGCTATATCCACTAGTTGTAATGGAATAATCTTCATTTTTACTACTGTGTTCATTTATAACCATAAACAACTAGTCGTTTTAGAGTAATAAACCGACTCCGGACCCAAGCTGGCAGAAGCAAGGAAAACCTGTTCAGGTGGATATTCATAGACAATACAGCCTAGGACTGCAAAATATCGAGGTGTTCCACAGACGATTGGACACTTACCTGGATATTCGATACTTATCATGTCGTACGTGTCCTATCAGCTGTATGTCACAGAATATCCCAGTCCATTTAGATTGCCATTGACACGCAAAGAAGAAGAGTGGAGGCCAAATAACTTTCAAGGGTCGGTTATATTTCCGCAGATAAAGTTCCCAATTAAACCGTGATTGACCATCTCTTCTGACTTATGTGTTTTTATGTCGTTGCTTCGAACACAAATAGTTCGAACCACGCCGTAATACTTACCGGCATATCAATTAATAAAATGTTATGCTAACTTTACTTTTCACAATTGAAGCAAAATACCTCACGTGCGCACAGAAAAATACGAAAGCAGACAGACAAACACTTGTAGAGGTCAGAGAGAGTAATAAACTGTCGCAAAGGTTCGACACCTCACTCTCAAAACATCCGTTTGGTAAGGATTATGGTTCATCCTTGAGGGCTTATTGTCGATATATGACATGGGCAATCTTATTCAAACAGGAATATCGATCTAAAGAGTTAGTTCTATGGTTACTAATCCGTTGAATGTAAATAACAACCTTTAGGACACGCAAGTTGCAAGTAAGTTGCATGATGTGACAATCACCAAACTGATGTTGTAATGCTTAGCATGTGGCAGCATCTACATCTGGACTTATGAACTGCGCTGCAAATTGACGTCACGCTAAATCGTGCATCGCAATAGCAGAGTTTGCCACGCAACTAGCATTTGTATAGAACGGCAGTTGTCTACCTTAGGATGATGTCTGTTCGGAAGATATAAATGTTTTTACAGTCAATAAAGCCAACCTTAAGTTTGGAAAATAGAACATAGGTACACTTTGTACCTCAAAGACATTAGGAAATCATTGGAGAAGTTGTTTAAAAACTTTTCTATCCAATCGGTTTTAGATGAACATCAAAACGAGGGGGAAATTGTGGAAACTATGTAAGTCTGATAAATCTACTCTCCTAATCTGAACGTGAACATAAGTATCATTGGAACAATAGGACTACAGCGAGCTATTTTTAGAATGTTATTCTCTATATTCCTGTCGCGACCAACTTTTGTTATGAGTGCGGGAATACGATCGTACTACGTCACGAGTCGGAGAACGGAAATTGAAAGTAATAGACATTTTATTAATTTCATAGTTTATGTTATCTTGCGTTATGATCTCGACAGCCGGAAAAGCTTGCGCCGACGTTTGGCTTCCAGACTGGAACGGGTCGGGGCTGTCCTGAAGCGGCTCCTCCCCTGAGGGTCTAGGGGGACCAAACGCCTACCGGAGATTCGGAGATCCGGAGATCGGTTTGGGATGGGAAATCATCAAATTACATCTAATTTGTCCCAAACAAAATATATATATATTGATATTGATGTATAATGTCATCATCTTTATCATTTAGGCTTTTGATTTTGATTGCAGTTATACTTAGGTTGAATAAGTTGAATCTTTATAATTTCTCATCCATTTTACCGTGCAAAGAACATATACCCACTTAGATTTTCATAATAAATACTTTCAGTTTACACAACAATACAATACACAATTACAACAACAACAAACACACAACAATTTTATTTTTCATATTTTTAGTTAAGGTCATCGTGCCGATACACGGTACAATATGGAGAAACAGGGAAAGGGGAAAGAAAACCTCGGGAGATGAAGAAAAGTAAAGATTTATCAATTTTATTAATTCCTATCTGCAATAGACTCAAGTGGTGGATTATGGCACATCCTCTCCCATAGAGAGGAACCCAATGTCCTAGTAGTAGGAAAACTGTACGCCGATTGTGATCCTTATGATGAATTCGTAGGAGGTTAATCTATCGAAAATCAGACATTTAATTCTCCCACATGATAAGGTCATATCCTATGTTTTGTCTGTGCTACCTAGGTACATTCCAGTTAGACGTAATTTAATTTCAGTAATATACATGAAGTGGCTGCTAATCTGATGTCCACTACTTACAGATTCTCAATGGAAAGATGGTCAGGTACAACGTAATCACACATTATTGTCTACATTCACAGCAGCGTTTCGCCTCCTCCTTTATACCGCGTACATCGCGGGACAGGAACAATTTGCCAGCGGCGGTGTTTCCGTCGGACTACAATTTGAGTGTCTTCAAGGCTAGCGTGAATAGGCTCATTAAATATAGCGCTTTACCATCGACGATCGCATCACTGCTTACCATCAGGCGGGATTGCGGTCAAGCGCTGGTTTATAATATACAATATGTTAAGAAAACCCTGTCCGACCCGTAAGGATAGTAAAGGTTAGGTAAACGCATGACCAAATAACATATGAAATTTGACATAATCATCATAGTAACAATATTAG
The DNA here is from genome assembly GCA_017933935.1 of Sesamia nonagrioides. Taxonomy (NCBI): domain Eukaryota; kingdom Metazoa; phylum Arthropoda; class Insecta; order Lepidoptera; family Noctuidae; genus Sesamia; species Sesamia nonagrioides. The sequence continues at coordinate 696,144 of JADWQK010000586.1, read as the reverse complement.
TGAATTTTGAAATAATCTTTTTTTCCCACGAATTAATTGCAACTTCCCCAAAATTTGCTAATTTTTAAAAAGTAGCAACATTATTTTTGACGGTGTAATTCTGAGCGAATAGCGATGCGACCGCGTGCCGCGTGCCCTGTCCCTCTTCGCCCGCGCCTGTATGGCCTACCGCACATGTTTTAAGTTACCTCTTTTTGCGAAATAATATTTATTTTTTAACTGTTTTTTTTTTTTAAGTTTAGCCCTTGATTGCAGGCATCAGTAGAATCAGTTATCGATACCTTACAATACCTTCACGGGTTGGACAGGGTTTTCTTTACATATTATATAAAAAAAAAGGTTTCTTCTGCTGGAAGACATATCTTAAGAAAAAAGCTGTACCTTTGGCCTCTATATCTGTATACAACGTATTAGTATTGAAGCCAAAAGTACGGCTACACTACTATACGGTATAATGAATAGTTACAGACACCAGCACAGCGACCAACAATCTATCAAATCAAGCATAAGCTTTAATTTCTTTTTTGTTTATTTATTTTAGTGTCATCCACAGTCTGTTAGTGTAGTCAGTTAAAAAATCAATTTAAAGTTTATTGATTTTACGTAGGTAAGCATACTTACATATTGTAAAAACGTAAATTGTATTTGGATACAATGCAACTGTGGAGCTTCACAGATGCATCATATCCAAACACAATTTAACGAAAAAAGAAAACAGACTTACTCAACTCATACTTTAAGTACCTAACAACAGTCCTGGAGGTCCGTGACCCCCAAAATAAAATATCAAATTTATTATTTTATCGCGTTTATATATTTCACTAGTTTTTGATAGAAGCAACAGAAACATGTAACGAAAAAATGTAACCCATATTATGATTTTAAAAGAGTGTCCATGGAGTTTCTTGCACGTTCTTCTCCAAAAAGATCTACGCTTTGGAACGTGCAATTTAGCTTCACTTTTCTTGGACTGACCGACATTGGCTATTCAAAAGCACCAACAGATGGTTTGAATTAAACAATTTTGATTTTGAGGCCACGAAAAGCTGAAATACAATATTCTGAACAATTTTATGTCAATTCAGATGATATGTGTAAAAACAGCAGTTTTAATCGACATTTCTCTCTGACTGACAATTCATTCTTAAACTGTTTCCCTAATGTAAACGAAGATTTAGCCTTTTATATTGTACTAAAATCATTTGACGTTAGCGTTCATAAGATTGGCATTTATTAACGACAGTGGCAATCCCAGTCAACACACGACACTCATAACAAAATGTTTCGTCACAGTACCTGTGCGTACTCTGACATTCGTTGAAATTACTGGTTTTGGGGAACAAAAATAATTTGTTTTAAGATTTCTCTGCTGGCGAAATATTCAGTACAAGTCACCGTGACAAATAAAATGAAGTTAGGCGTCAATCCCTAGTATCAGAAGGTTTATTTTGGAAAAGCCTCACCTTGGGTAATCGGCTGAAGTGAGCGGGCATTCCACTTGATGATTGCCACTATTGACAGTTCATTTCATCTAAGTTTTCACTTCAGGGTTATTTTTACAGTTTTTGCTTGAATATAACTTGTTCTGCCGATTTATAGGTACTTAGGTACTTTCATTGATTCAAATCTGATGAATGGAACCGGTTGAGACCACAAATCAACACAACAAATCCAATTATAAGTTCTCGTAACGCTCAATATTTATAACTCCCCTTTGAAAAGTTGATGAACGCAATTTACTAGTCAATGACATTTAAAAATTGATGATGTTTTAAGCCTCTTCAAACTGAAAAAGTCTTCTATTTTTAACCGTGAAAACTAGGCGAGGTTCAAAAAGAACAACGCCCGGTATTTTGTTAATGTACCTGAAAAATTTTAAATGTATAAATTTAGTGAAAGACAACGCATAGCTAAAATCACTGAGTCTATGAACATAAAACTTTGGAAAAGAATTTTATTTTATGACTTTGGGGAGCAGTAAAGAAGAATTTCTGAAAATTTATCCCGGTAGGGTTAGTGGGTGATAAAATATTACGTGGAAGTTCATTATGTATTATTGAAACGCTGAATTTATTACTGAGGTTGTCTATAAGTAAAAGTAAGTTATACGTTCGTTTTTAGAAACTTATCTATAGATAAGTTTGAGAATTTCTCTAGTTTTCTTCCTATAGGAAGAAAATTCTAGGAAGTTGTAGATAAAAAATCGTAAGTAGCTAATAATTGATTTTGCCATCATGCAGTAGTCGGGAAGGAAGAGGCTCATCTACGTTGTGTGATAACGGAAGGTGACTTACGAATTTCAGGTTGTGGATAGCAAAAAACATGTGAGAAGACCTGTCTATGTCCTAGAACCAAAAATCGAAGATTTGTGATATCTACCTACGCGCGCTGGGCCCTCACTTCCTCTTACAGAAAGGTGGTCTTTGACCCTGCAGCGGGAGAAATACAGGCTGATTATGTGCTGTATGTATTCTACGTTATGTGGCTGTGAGTATGAAGGCGCTGCTGGCTGACCGGCAACAGTCTCTGTAGGATAACTAACTCTATTCGATTTTTTTTGTAACTGAAATCAATGAGTACGTACTTGCTTGTGGTGGGCGAACATCTATTTATATAATTATATTGCTTAGGAACTAAAGAAATCACTATACATAGTTTCAACTGAAGATGAACATTATAAGAATTGATGTTGTCTCCCTCACCCTCACACCCTCACTAACACACAAACACACACACGCACGCACACACACACACACACACACTCACACACAAACAAACAATCACAAAACAAACACGCACACACACTTGCATGTTGATTATACATAAGGTTTTGTAAAAATTGTACATATACTGCTGTGGAAGAGCGGAGTCTCCTAACAGTCACCAACTAATGTCAAATAATTTGGAGGTGTAATAAATTTGATTTTAATTTGATTTACTAAAATAAACATACCACAGCATTAAGAACTACGTAGATCAAAATAAACATACCACAGCATTAAGAACTACGTAGATCAAAATAAACATACCACAGCATTAAGAACTACGTAGATCAAAATAAACATACCACAGCATTAAGAACTACGTAGATCAAAATAAACATACCACAGCATTAAGAACTACGTAGATCAAAATAAACATACCACAGCATTAAGAACTACGTAGATCAAAATAAACATACCACAGCATTAAGAACTACGTAGATCAAAATAAACATACCATTGAGCATTAAGAACTACGTAGATCAAAATAAACATACCACAGCATTAAGAACTACGTAGATCAAAATAAACATACCACAGCATTAAGAACTACGTAGATCAAAATAAACATACCACAGCATTAAGAACTACGTAGATCAAAATAAACATACCACAGCATTAAGAACTACGTAGATCAAAATAAACATACCACAGCATTAAGAACTACGTAGATCAAAATAAACATACCACAGCATTAAGAACTACGTAGATCAAAATAAACATACCACAGCATTAAGAACTACGTAGATCAAAATAAACATACCACAGCATTAAGAACTACGTAGATCAATAACTTCCGATGTTATGTTACTTGCCAAAAGACAATAAACTGACGAGTTTATACCTATTTGAAAAGTTCGGTTTCTGACATCATTGTGAAATTCCCATAACTTCCGAACATAGGATTAAAAAACCTTTCTAATATCATCCAAGGAAGCCGTATCTTGGTATTACATATACAGCCTTCCAGTTACACGTTGTTTTGTTATTTTACTTATACGGGACCCGCTATTTTTTGAGTGTTTCTTGAGAAAAAAAATGTTTAACAGCTAACTTCCGCGGTGGGACAAGTGCCTAAAACTAATAAAACATATTAATAATGCCTCCAGCTGTAGGTACCTACACGAGTTGGGTTGACTTAGGACATGCTCATAGTTGATATCAGACAACGGTTCAGGGTGAACTTATATTAAAACAACTGACCTTGAAACTGAAGAAAAGTTTTTGATTTAGCTAGGAACTATTAGCACAATTATTATACCTTACACGTACTTGGCTCGACCTACTATGGAAATTGTTTGGCCTAGAATTTAAAGTAGGTTTTATAGATAATCATTTAGTATATAGAATGGCAAAGATCATATCATATTATTAGTGCAGTGCTAAATATAAATGCATGAAATATGTTCGTTAAAAAAAGAAAATGCATGTCTCAAATAAAATAAAATTCGTTTTAAAACCACTATAATCATATATTAGGCGCACGTTAGAAGACCCCTTATGGCTAGAGTACACTCATCATCATGTTCTCAGCTTTAATCCCATTCGTATCCGATACTTTTTCAGCTTATCCAGCGGACCCCAGACTCCATCTGGGGTCCGCTTTACCATTCTAACTGCTGATTTTGCTTAACCTTCGATATCTGGATTTTTTCGATACTGGCTACACTATTGTCGAGGTATTGAAGCGATCGCTGGAACAAGATCAATACTATTTGTATTTTATTTTGTTTACAGATTAATAAGTTAATAGTTTTATTAAATGGCATCAGAAAATAAGTAAGCAACCAATTTGGAATAGTCGTGGTGGCCTAGTGGTTAAAACACCAGCCTCTCCAGTATGAGTGCGCGGGTTCGATTCCAGGTCAGGCAAGTACCAATGTAACTTTTCTAAAAGTTATATGATATACTTTCTAAGTATATCTTGGACACCAATGACTGAAGGTGAAGGAAAACATCTTGAGGAAACCTGGACTTTAAGTCTGAAATCGCCAACCCGCATTGAGCAAGCGTGGTGATTACGCTCAATCCTTCTCTGTATGAGAGAAGACCTGTGCCCAACAATGGGACGATAAAAAGGTTGATGATGATGATGATGATGAACCAATTTGGATATATTTTTAGGGTATAGCTTCAACAATAGGTTTTTTTTTCTACTTTCTTTACATTGGTGATGTTTAAACAAGTTTTCACTTAACAATTTAACAAGCAAGTAGTTTTATATGATTTTATATGAGTTCACTGAGTCCAAAACCAAGATAGCTGCCAGAAAACTTGGCATTATCGCATAGGTTCGGCGGTATTTCTCACCAGGACAGCTTCTAATGTTATACGAAGCACAGGTCCGGGCGTAATGCAGCCACATTTGGGCGGTGCTGCGGACCTCAGACTCCAAAGCTGAAAAAGCTTCGGATGTGACTGGGATTAACGCTAAGATGATGATGATGATTTGGGCTGTTGCTGCAAAGGCTAATTGGCGACCCAGATTTAGCTCAAAACCAAAGCCTCCAAAACCTCCAAATTCTCCAAAGCCTGGAGCACAGGCGAAGACTAGCCAGCCTATCGGTGTTTTGGTGTTCTATAGGATGCTTTTTGAAGAGTGTGGGGGACTTTGGTTGATTTAATTCCCACATCTAATGAAAAAAAATCAAAAGAATATAATGAAAAACCACAAAGTTATGAGCTTGCTATTCTAGTTGATTGTCCCAACAAAAATATAGTCAAAACTCCACATGGGCGGTCGATCGCGGTGCTTTGACCTCTGGCGTCAGCTGTGATGCGCGGCGCAAGTACTATGATCTATCGTAACCGCTCGGTAACCATTGTGCACTGTGTCTCTAAATGTATTTGTAAAAAATATAACATAATGTAAAAATGATTGGGATTGATTCAGTTGCTTATTCTGAACAAACAATATTCAAGTTTCATATAAACAAAAAATAACGTATATATTTGTTTTTGGTACCGACTTCTTCGTGATAGATATAATCTCATCATGAAAAATATAATTATAACAAATAAGTAGTTTACGTATTATTTTAAAGTCACCTTATTAAAAACGTTTTTCTTTTTTAGAAAGATGTTCTCAATACTCAATACATTTATTGCTTTTTGCTTTACTTTTATTGCTTTTATTCTAGACTTACATAGATGGAATAATTTAGGCATAATTAATGACAATAGATAACAACACAGAACACTTCACTTAGGTTGAATGGGACCACGATGAGTTTATCAGAACAATGAAACTTAACAGAATCAATTAGTAATGCATTACATTTTAATTGCATTTACATGTCGTAAGATGGCACTTATTTAAGATATTCAAAAAGACATTTAGATTTGATCACAGACGCGATTTCTGTTGTATTTTAAAGAGCTTATCAATGTTTCTGTCCATCATGTGATGGTGATGATGGCAGACAAAACATTGATAATCTTAAACTAAGTTTATTCGTTAACAATGGGCCTTCTAAGAAAGCTCAAGATCACTCAAGGGGAATTACTCAAGGGCAAGGGCAACGGAGAGGGCTAAGCTTGGGGTTTGACTGCGTGATCAAATCAGAAATTAGGAGATTCGCAGAAAAACGAGAGTAACCGACATACCTGAAAACTTACAACACTTAAGGGGCATGGGCCGGGCACATTGCCCGTAGGACCGATGCCGCTGGCTGCGGGAGGCGCAGGACCGGTCGTCGTGAAGATTCTTGGGGAGGCCTATGCCCTGCAGTGAACATTTTTCGTCTGAAATGATGATGATGATGAAGTTTATTCATTACCTAAATATACAAAGTTTGATAAACAACGATCCGAATGAGACGATCAACCAATCAAACCAACTCATTTATTTGATAAACAACGATCCGAATGAAACGATCAACCAATCAAACCAACTCATTTATTTCTTTGCAATCTTGGCCAATAATTTTATCCTCCCTATGCTTACCTAAACACTTTACAAAGGCTGTTAATAAAACTAGACCTTTCCAAAAACAACGCATTTCTACTAACGAAAACGACATTGAATCCATCACTGGGTTGACGACCCCAAAAAACGTCCCAAGTATTTGATGACGACGACGTATCTTTTTCGGGGATAACGTACATTTGTGTTATAATTGTAGCAAAGTTTGCCATCTCTCTGCGGAAGACAAATACTTCGTAATCTCGGATAAGCACCCAATTATATCCCTTTGTTACAAATTTGGTCGACAAGGAGATTTGGCGAGAAATTATATTCTGGTCATTTTGTGTAAGTAGCTTTACCTACTTACTTTATTAATTTATTTGGGAGTTATGTGAAATGTGTGTATTTTCTAGGGTTTATCTGTCAGTGCCTCAATATGTGTGATGGTATAGAAGCTTGGGTATTGATACATGTGCTTACTTCTTCGGGGAGGGCGTGTACATGCCAATATATCTTTTTAAAAATTTGCGTTTTGTTTTTACTTCTAACTGTTTGTTTGTTCCGGCTATTTTTCGAAAGGGCTGAACCAATTTTTATGAGACTTTCACTGGTAGATTGCTGATTTAGACAACAATTCCAATCAAGTCCGTTAAATATGCACGCAACAAAACTTATTTTTAACCTGATATTCCAAGTAACTGCACTAATTGTGGTCAATTACCCAACTAATATTAATAAATAAATTTGTTTTTCTTTAATCATGTTTTACTAGACTCTGTACAAAATAAGATTAATAATTATATTATTATATTTGAAGGGTTGGTATATTTTGTTCTTCAAGTTTGTAAAACGCATTTTGTAATGTAATGTACATACTCACACGCAGGAAACTGTACCCACATTGGATGGTAATGGAATACATTTTTCCTGCGTGTGAGTATGTACATCACATTACAAAATTCGTTTGTGTTCAAAATTGTAAGTTATATCAATAACATTTATTACATTATGGCAGTTATTGACAACCCTGTTAATTAAGTCACTATTAAAAGCTTTCTTTTAAATTATAGATGCTCTTTATTTTTTTTTCTGATTAAAAATCCAAACCCTACTAATCTCATATTCCCGTCTAATCCTCACTTACACCACTCTACCCTTCACTCCTTATGTCTCCACTCTCTTATTGTATTTTTTAATACAATTTAATATTGTTTTTTTTTTCTGTAATTTTTCTTTTTATCGACGTTAAACTACAATGATTTGATAATGTATTGACATCATGATATTAATATCAGAAAAGAAAATACTAATAATATTAAGACCGTTTCATTAAAATTATTTCGATTTAGAAAACTATTTCGGTGTTTCCTCGTTGTGTCATGAAATATGACCAAAATAAAATCGGTGTGGTACTTGCTCAGTAAAATGATTCACTTGTAATTTTTGCAGTGTGTTCGCCTGTTAGGTATAGATTTTTTGTATAAAATTATGTGATATTGTGTATAATATATTTGTTCGTTTCAGAATGTATTTATAAACAACGTTCACAGCTTTTTGTCATCAGACAATACAAACATGTTTTCTTTAATGTTAGAATAAAATACTCTTTATTATGTACACTATATAAATTACAGTACATAAACGTTACTCTTGAGAGCGATATACAATTGGCTATGTGAAAAACACTAAATCTAAGCCTGCAACGTTGAAAGTTTGACCGGCTGGTACCGCTGCAACCGTCATGTCCCAGCATTTGAAATCTGTAATATCTTCAAAAATATTAAAATCTAAATTCAAAAGTCCATTATTCGAATTAGGCTGAGAACCAGCACTTTTTGACCGTCAATATTACATAAGACCCTCGAAATCGACCGCCCTTCGCCACTTCCTAATGCTTTCGCTGGGAAGAAGAAGTAGCGAAACAAACTCCCCAGCAGTACAGCTGTCTGTTTACTAAAAAAAAACACATAACTTTATACAACATTATGTATAGTTATGAACATAAGAAAACACTACAACAATGAAATGATTTAGCATATGCCAGCTAGCTACGCCAAAATAAGTAAAAACTTATTACCGAAATAAAGAAAAGCCCCAGGTATAAAGGGCGTGACAGCTCACATATTTATGCATTGTAGAAAAGCAATGCAATTATATGAACTCATATATGTAACGTGTCAGTAAGCTAATTCTGGAGAAAGAACACAAACATTTTCTTGAGTTAATCAGAGCGACCAGCTATTCTTATTATTAATTTCAATTACATGCTGTAAATGGCCATATTAATCTATATTAAAAGATAAATGTACTTAATGGGATAAGGATTGATGCTATATTGCTTAAAATCGCTTCATAAATAAGCCAGTATTTCTCGTAAAAAGTAAAGGAAAAAAGATTATTATTAAACAGAAATAGAAAAATGTTTTTTATCCAGGTAATACAGTAGGTAATCAGTAATACAGTAATGCGGGTTATCTCTAAGAGCTATCTCTTTTTAAGGTGTAGAATACTGTAGTACATTATTTTGATCTATCTCGTACGGTACAGCGGCTTTTGTTAAGTATGCGCAAATAAAAATGAGTTTATTTACGACATCACGTAACAAATCCTTTACAACTTTCACAAACAAATTAAAGCTCAAAAGTCATAAAAAATATTATGTGCAACGTTTATTAAAAAGTAAAATATTTTAACCGTTTTATATTATTATTCGAGAAACTAAATAAAAAAAGAACAATCAGAAGATTTAATAAGAAGCTGTATACACTGAGCAAATGCTGCGTCGTTATAAGACAGTCTTCAATAGGATGTTGTTTGAACTAGGCGTTCAGTGCGGTTCGGGCTGGGACAAGGCATAAGTAACAGAGACTAATCAAAGGTCTTTCAAAATATATAACGTGTATTACTAGCTTGTATTACTATCTATTTTCATCATACTTACATAGTGAAAAAATAATATTTTCCACTTTTCTTTTTGGGAGGTTTGGTGTTTTTATAGGTGATTAGCTTTCCGTCCGTGGCTTCACCCGCGTGAATTTCGGTTATATCGCGGACCCGTCTGCCATTTTGTTTTTCTCTCAAAATGGTGACTTCACTTGAAACGTACATGAATCGATAGCTGACCGAAAGTAATATATTTGCCTAGCTTTTTCTTAGCCAGTCTTGAGCGTATGTAGCAAATGATTTTCCACAACCTAGTTATTGTACTTATACCGACAATCAGGCTTCTGATGATCTATAATGACAAAGATCCGCGTATCACGTGCTTTCCGAGGCACGGAGATGTCTTGGTACGTAAAGATGCTATGTGTAAGCATCTTTACGTACCAAGACATCTCCGAGGACCAAAAATACTTTAACCTGATTTGTGAACCTGACCGGCTCTTATTACTTACTCCAAGCTACTGAGGCACGTAACAGAATATAATCTCGTATTTTAACACCACATTCTGTATTGACAATTGCTGTCGGCAGCAAAATGAAATTGGACGGAGATTCACCAAAAATGTACTTTCAATTTACCGAGGGCTTGCATTCGAGCTACCTCTTGTGTTTGACTAGCCGAGAGCGATGACCGTTGCTTTTGTTCAAATTATAATTTTGCTCATCATCATTTTATATTGAGTTTCATTCAGCAACTTTTGAGGGATTTTGTTTTTTCTTAACGAGTCTACATTTTATTTTCTTACTTTACATGTACGCAAAGTGAACTCTTGCAGCTTTGGGATGATTTATGTTTAAGTTGTAGTTAATCAGAATAATAAAGATAAGATAATCCTATTGCACTTCATAACGATTTGCTGGTTCATACAATTGTTTTAGAGGCACGCTGTGTAGTTGGTTATTAAACTCCTAAAGCTTGTATTATATACTCTTCACCGTCTACGTTCATGGTGAAAAAAATAATATTTTTCACTTTTCTTTTTATGAGATTTGATGTTTATAAAGGTGATGAGGTGAATACAGAATTGGGTACATGAAAAGTTTGCAACATTTCAGTTGGCATTTGATGTTTAATTATAATTTTTTCACACACCATGTGCCGCATAGTGTACTTTTATATTTTAAATGTTTGTTTAATTTAATATGTTAATATTTAAAAATGTAATTTATATGTGTGTAAAATAAAATAAAGGAAATAAAGATAGCTTCATTCCCGATACCAGCAGGTTACTATTTTTTATAATATATTTGTGGGTGCGTTGATTATTAAGATTAATAAGAAAGATCATAACTCGATTTAATCAATATTGTTTGAGTCGACTCGATTCCAGTAAAATTAAAATATGAACGGGTAACACCGAATAGAGTAGTAGGCGTGATTTGAAGGGGTGGCGACTGTCATATCATTGAGAGCTGCCGACGGAAAACCACGCGCTCTAACCTATTGGCTCTTATCTGTATTAATCTGAGATTGTCATTGTAATCCCTTAATATTAAAGTGATCTAAGCGTCTGTACAGTTAAAATAATAAGAATCGAACATCACACTATAGTTATTTTTCAACGTTTTATCGAAATACCCACGATGGATCAGAATCATGGGATGCGTAGACACTTCAATTATCTGGAACTTCGGCCTCGCCTTCCTGATTTTCTCCATAATATTTATAATATTTTTTTATTAATTATATATTTGTCGTGGTTGGCGGTGACATTTCAGTAAAAGCTGCTCATTTGACTTCTGTGGTAGTGGGGCAAACGCTGTGATGTTATTTTGTGGTAGCGGCACGTGGACACAGTCGTTTTGGAAAGTGGGGATTATGAACGGTCACTTCGGATTGAGACGCGGACCAGGGTACTTCTCCGCAGCGAAACTGTCGGTTTGCCTATTCGAATTATTCTTTTCAATATTGGAGGGAATATGTACACTTCGTGCTTTAATACAAAAAACTTCACCTACGAAATGGAGTCCGTACCACCGTGTGGAGGGTCGACAGCATCTTAGTGTTAAGATGCTGTCGACCCTACCGCTGCGCCGTCGCTGACGTCGTCATATTAATGTGTTTTAATACTTTATTATGTTTATTAGCAAATTACAAGTTTAACAGAAGATAAAACACATACAATTTACCACTTGAGAAGAAGTGGATAGTCAATACGAGAAAATTTACATACTAGAGAAATTATAGCCAATACAAAAAAATAGGAGACCTGACTGCTAAACCAGGAATTACATGTAATATCTTTCATACTTTGTCCGAATTTAACGATGGCTTAGACAACTGAAGAAACCTTTTCTAAACTAGAATCTGCTTCGACTTCCTATGAAAGTGGAAGTGGAATACAATTATACCGTCCAAAATATCCTAATTCACAATCTGGATCGCGGACGAAATCGCTAGTAACAGCTAGCTCACCATAAAACAGTGCGATAGTTCACAGACCTAACATGTTGTATTAAAATTCACGTCGCATTCTGAACGATCCACCCAACCACCTGAACCACCCAAACTTACGCTTTTTCTGGTTGTTATATTAATAACACATGATTACATAGGTTTAAAATATCATATTTACTGATACAATGTGTAGTGATGTGCAAGATTTATTTCAATATTTTTCTCCTTGCCAATGAGTGACAGCGATATAAGAAAGGTAAAGAATGACGTTATTAAAGCATATGTTATGCTATCCCGAAAAACCCTCAAAAATAAGATACAAGTATTAATATTGCCTTACCCTATTTCAATCTGAAGAACCACCTAACTGATGATTATTTTTTTGAAGCGCACTTGAGCTGGTATGATCTTATAATGTGCAGACCCGTAGACTACAATGACTATGCAAGTCTTCTGCATGAATGCAAATAAGTGTGTATATATTACATTACAAAGGCTAGGCAAGGAGAGTTTTATTAATTATACCTTTTTTGGTTCTATAATCAATCCACATGCACATCATTTAAAAAAGAAACGTCCGCACATCGTGTCTGCCATTAAAGGATCTACATCACTTTGTTTGTGGAGGAACTCGGTCATGCGCAAAATGTGGGTACTTTTGTCCCGGTATCGGGGCAATAGCCTCCGCGTTTGTTTCCAGAACATTTGTCATCACGCTCTAGTGATCGTTTGTTTCTTTTACCTTTACAACTTCTGGAAAGTTTTACTTCAAACAAATGACGAACGTAGGCACTCAGTATGTAGGTACGGTCAGCAACGAAAGTCGATTATTATTATTCAATAATGTAATTTGACATTTTATAATAGAAACTAAGAGATTTAAATAAAATATAACACTCAATAATTAAGATTTCATAATGTAGAGTATTAATAGACTCTAGTTTCTGATTGTACGAGCATAATTTGTTTTTTTTTTTCTTTGTTTCAAATAACAATGTACTATGTAAATGATTTTTTTTTTGTCAGTTGGTTTACACAAACACTTTTTCAAATTTTAACATTATGTGTAGTCGACATTTCCTATCTGAGTACATAGTCTGAAACAAAAAGCCGCAACAAACTCAAAGGTCAGAAACAAACTCAATATATTTTTCAGGTTTTTTTTTATTATTATTATTTATAAACCAGCGCTTGACCCCAATCCCGCCTGATTGTAAGCAGCGATGCGATCGTTGATGGTAAAGGATGCTAGTTTATTAAGAGCCTATTCAGTCTAGCCTTGAAGACACTCAAATTGTAGTCCGACGGAAACACCGCCGCCGGCAAGTTGTTCCAGTCCCTTGATGTACGTGGTATAAAGGAGGAGGCGAAACGCTTCGTCCGAATCGTAGTAGTGTTAACAACGCAAGGGTAAAACTCACCGTACCACAGGTCGTCCGATGGTGGAACGGAGATGGGGGAATTAAATCATGCAATTCCCTCGCACACTCCCCAGAATGCATCCTATTGAACACCGATAGGCTGGCTACTCTACGCCTGTGCTCTAGGCTTTGGAGACCGTCTCGAGTTAAATCAGGGTCACCAATTAGCCTCTTCGCACGCCTCTCCACTGAATCCAAAGTAGCCAGGTGACATTTCGCAGCACCAGCCCAAATGTGGCTGCAGTACTCCACACACTAACGGACCTGTGCTTTGTACAACATTAGAAGCTGCCCCGGTGTCGATGACGCCAAGTTTTCTGGCAGCAACCTTGGCCTTGGACTCAATGAACCGCCCAAAGTTTAGGTTCGAGGAAATCTCAACTCCCAAAAGCTGAAGGCGGTCGGTGCACTCCAAGGATACATTCTGAAAAGTAGGAGCCAAGGTGAACGGGCTCCTTTTGGCGGTGAAAAGACACGCCTGTGTTTTGGCGGCATTGAATGCTACAAGATTGGCTTTGCCCCATTCGGAGACTGCCTGTAGTGCAGCACTCGTACGCTCTACCATAGCCTCTCTTTCGGACCGGATTGATTCCTTACTAGCCCGAGCTTCCGGCAGGTATCTCTCCACAACTGTGCTGTCATCTGCATACCCATAGATGCCGGGCATCAGCAGATCGTTAATATGCAGCAGGAACAGAGTTGCAGAGAGAACAGACCCCTGAGGAACACCGGCATTGGTCGACATGGGCTCCGATGAGCATCCGTCGACAACAACTCGGAGGGACCATTCAGTCAGGAAGTCTTTAACCCAGCCAGTCAGGCCAGCGGAAACGCCGTACGCTGGAAGCTTACTCAAAAGGCCAGCGTGCCATACCCGGTCGAAGGCCTTCGAGACATCAAGGGAGACGGCAATCGCTTCCCCATTTTTCTCGAGGGCCTCGCCCCATAGGTGAGTGGCATACACTAGTAGGTCCCCAGTTGACCGATTGCGTCGAAACCCGTACTGTCGGTCACTGAGGAGATCGTTACCTTCCAGGTAAGCTAAGAGGCGCGAGTTCAATACACGCTCCATAATCTTGCAGAGTATGGAGGTTATTGAAATCGGCCGATAGTTGGTAGGATCGGCACGACTACCCTTTTTGGGCACGGGCTGCACGTTGGCAAGCTTCCAGGACTTGGGCACTGTACCAGTCCTAAATGAGAGGCGGTACAAGCGCGTCAATACAGGAGACAACTCGGGCGCACATGCTTTAAGAACAATCGCTGGTATACCGTCCGGACCACTAGCCTTATTCACGTCCAGACGACACAATACTCTCAGAACTTCTTTGTTCCTAATGCGAACCTCAGGCATTGAAGCTCCGCAATGAGGTAAATTAGGTGGAGTAGCACTGCCAGTGTTAAGACGCGAATTATGCGCAAAGAGAGATGCAAAGAGACCTGCTTTCTCTCAAGTTCAAATACAATCTTGGTTTAAATTAGTAAAGATCATGAGTAAATTATATAAAGATCATGTTGATTCAGTTGATTGATGTTTTAAAGCACACACCAAAGCCGCTCGGGTCCGCCGGCATATGTCGGCAACATTTTGCCGGCGCCTAAGTTGGCGGCTTCAGTCATTGCAAGTCGTAAAACTTTGCCGGTGGCATGTCGGCGGCTCAACATCAGAAACTTATTTAGCAGATAATGATTGCCGTGTGTCGAAAGAGTTTTATACTTTTGTGCCATTCTCACAACACAAACAAAAATACTAGCACGTCACTACAGCTCAAATGTCGCCGGGCAACCGAGCGCTTGCGTACGCGGCGAAGGTTGCCGACATACTTCTTTCAACATAAGCCGGGTTGTGTCGTAGGGCTGTGCCGCCGGGCCGGCTTTGGTGTATAGAGCGCTTAAAAAAGAAACACAGAGACTGAGAGGACCTGTCCACTCAGTGCACGCAATTGTTAGAAATAGAGCAGCTCAACTCAAAACTTCGATCGAAAAAAACGATCTCAATGATTCAATAAACAATATCAAAGACACGACTGACGTGATGGACACATCATGTGGGTGTTAGGTTTCTGGTTATGATTTTTTTAAATAAAAGGATTTACAATGAACTGAAATGAAATCGTTTATTAAGCAAGTAGGATCACTGATCACTTTTACACGTCATATTTTAGACATTATGAGTGTGCTCAGCAAGTTAAATTGCTACACTTAATATTAATTAGTAATATGACCTTTGGAAGTAGGACCGATTGTATAACAATAGTAGCACAAAAACATTGTGATAATTGTTAAGACTGAACAAGGTTTCGTAATTGTATGTCATGAATCTGATAAGCGATTTAAATAGAAATTGATTTTTGTGATATTTTTATTAGATAAAATCAACTATTTTTAGTTCCTAGTATTATAGATTAAGTAAACTTTAAAATCATTGCACAACCTCTTTAGGAGCAGGAGTCAATGAATATGGTTTTACTACTGAAACTTCTACTTTATTTAGTTAGCAATAAAAGCAACTCCCATTGCATGAACCCTTTTAAATGACCAATTCAAAAAAGCATTTCTTAAAAGGACGCTTGTCGAAAATCAACTGCCAATATAATGGTTTTAGGAGGACCAACTGAATTGTTATTGAATCTAAATGGTGGTCCGGTCTACACTGTGTTATTCATCTACCTAAATTGAACTTGAGATGTAGATCTTATACAGAGGATGATGGAAGGGGAAAGTCAGAGTAACTAAAATTGTAGGTTAGTGTCAGTCCTCTATATCTATACAGTATGTTAAATAACAGAGGGCGTTCCCTTAAACTCGTTAATATATATCATTCATAGATTAAAATAAAAATATCAGCATAGAAAAATAAGCATAAAAAAATCCGAATAAAAAAAAATTCTAATTGGAAATAAATTTGAAACCTCCTGTTTTAAATCAAAATAGTAGTCGTCATGTATAAATAAATTGCGACGTTGCCGTCTTTCATGTTCGCGTGTACAGTGTGTTTCTTTTACATGTCAATTTAAAATTTTTATTGAATATTTTCTTATTGGAAAAAATTTTAAAACATTTTGTTTTCGAATGGAAATATTTTTTTTAGTATGTATGTATGCTATACTATTTCGGGTTAACGGGAACGCCCTCTGTTAGTTAACATACTGTATATTAATATTTATATTTAGTGCAATGTGCAGTAGATGTAGGGTTATATTACATTATATTATTTTCATTATCGTCAACTTAGCCTATTCCCAACTATATTAGGGTCAGTTTCCAGTCTTAATTAATGCAACTGCCTATCTGACCTCCATAACACTGTTTTTTTTTTAAATATTGTAAACTAATTTTAATGCCACATAATGATGGTAAGCAACTATACAATCGTTGAACCATTACCAAAAGCGCACTTAAATTGTAATCAGACGCAAAGACCATCAAGGGCAAATTGACTTCGATATACTGTGTTACGTAGTAATATGATACCCCTTGTTATAATCGGTTGTCAGACTTTCGGTCCGTAAAATGACCACTAACGACACCCGGGACCATCCACTTAACGTGTTTTTTGAGGCACGTAGGGTTCTCCGTATGTAAAGGTGTTCCATCCACAAATAAACCGCTGCCAGCTTAACTTAACCTGATCAATCGACCTGGCCAATCAGCCATTATTATTTAGTCACGGACGCCTCCTTTTTTCAACACTAATATAATAAATACGGCATTCATTAACTACAGGCTGTATGTAAACCTTTTAAAATATAACAGCTAGCAAATAAAATGTCCCAGGCATACAATGTTCCCCAAGGTCATAGAGCATCCTCACCAAAGCACCACCAAAATAAGGCAGGCCAATAAACGGCGGCATTCTCTCGCATCCGACCCTGGTCCAGGCCATGGTCCGGAGCGAGAGTGCATGGCAGGCCGTCACCTCCTTTGCCAGCATCATTATGCTGGCAAAGGGGGAGGTGGAGCGCGTGAGGGATCGGAAATTCCAGCGCCCTCACGCCACTAGCCGCCGCAGGAGACACCCTGGTTGGGTGACAACATCGAACTCCCAGCCACCGTAAGCGCAGGCTTGCGGGCGGTGAGCAGTGGGCAGCTCGCTGCCCTGTAAGGACCCGCGAGTCGACGGCGCGTTGTTTCACGCGCGGCTCAAAGAGATGTCTGCACATCTTGATGGGGTGACTGATGCCTCCTGGGTCAGGGTTGCGGGTTGGTTAAAAAAGAAACCGTGGCCCTGGCGCACAGGCAAGTGAAGAAACACGGGTGGGTTTTAGTCAGTAAAAGTCTGACATGACCGCTCCACCCAGAGCGGGAGAGGTTATTTGATGGTTTCGCACCCCAAACAAAAAAAGGCATGCCTATAAAACAAGAAGCGTAAACTGAAAAGTATAAGTTTCAGTGTAACACATCGGCTTGTATATCAATACGAGATTATTCTCAGCAGATCGACACTCCCACGTGAAGCACAGAACAGACAGGCACAGAAGGATGGATACAGTAAAAGTACACAGCGCTGCACAGCCCCAGACTATTTCAAGTCATTTAAATATCAACTCTATTTCAATTACAATTTAGTTAAAGTGATAGCACTTTAAAACACTATTTTAAAACATTTGACAAATTTATATATTGTAGTCATTATAAACTAGTTCTTGACTGCAATCCCGCCTGATGGTTAGCAGTGACGAAATTGTTGATGATAAAGCGCGCTAGTTTATTAAAAGCCTATTCACTTAAAAAAAAGTAGTGAGTAGGAAGAAAGACGGTTAGCGAGTTGATGCAAAGTTAAATCCAACAACACGACCAACGATGCTGCGCCAGAGGGAGATTGATCTGAAGACCCCCATGACCAATCTCCCGACGCAACAACATTTGTCTCATCGTTCCTGGCACACACCGCAACACAACTTCTCAGACCCGTCCTCCGTACGGTTTCACCAGACATCATGCAGGAATGCGATGAGTTGCTTGGCGGCAAGACTTTGTCTGGTGGGTGGTAACTTCTGCCGGCAGCCGATATTATGGCTTACCACCGAGATAGATATATTCGAGTCTATATCTATGTGCGCCTATATTCGCTAGTTGCATTTAGATGGTCTTCTGTATGTGTCTACTCTATGGTTTTAGACCGGGGACTGGGATATTTGTCGAGGGAAATAAACTCGATACCGTTCAATGTGTCTCAGTGTATTATTTCTAGGACTTTGTATATTGATTTCGTGCGTGTAAGTGCTTACTGAAATCTGGTAAGGATGTTTTATGGGTTTTATGGGCATTGAATTTTTATTATTATATGGGAACAAGAAAGTTTGACGAAAACCGCTTATGGCTAAGTCATAACAGTGGCATGGGCCAGCCAGACAAGGCTAGGCTATACTAATCTTATCGCAGTTATTCCGTTGCTGTGTGAACATTTTTACAGATCAAAAGTCATTGAAAGCACATTAATTCCTTGATCTCGTCTGTCATTCGTGGATCTTTGATAATCGTTATAGATGGTCAGAAACCTGAAAGTGTGAAAACCTATACCCCGGTTCGGTGTCACTTGTGATTGTTTGCTGCACCGGGTGACGTCTTACGTCGGTGACTGGCGCTGCAAACCAGCGCTGGGCTCTGTTTTACTTAGGGTCGCAGCATAATGTTGAGCGACAACCGTTTTGCGTGGATGTGACGCATGTTTCCTCAACGATTTCTTATTTTTTGTGTTTCTGTAAACTGATGCATCATGTTTACAGGAAATAAAAGTTTTTTTTATCTTTCTATTTTATCAGGGCGTATCATATTATCCAGTAACTGAGTTAAGCAGGTCAAATACTTAGGCAATAGTATTATCAAAATTCAGCTGCATCCGGTTACATTGAAAGCCGACCCAACAACAAAGTTGGGTATTGATAGGTAGATTAGGACCAACAAAACAGGATGAGTAATAACATAATCACAGCTGGTCTTACATTTAAATATAATTCAGCATATTATTATTATTTAGCTCTTAATTCCCTCCTATGCAAGCCAAAAACCGACCAAATCATCACATATTCTGAAAACGAGGAACAACTAACCAAACTTTGATTCAAAGCCCACACGTTTTTGCTACTAATTCATTACCATCAATTTGAAATGCAAACGGCCTGAACTCCTGCAATTACAGAAGTACTTGTAGAAACAAAAATGGCGGCATGTTTAAACTCGTACCAGAGGTTAACGACTGAACTCAGCTTATTAAAAAACGCCGATGACCTATTGTGGGACAGATTTAGAGTGGACTTTTGAGTGCAAAGATTTTGATGCTAGTTAATCCTTTCAGACTAGCTTCTAGAGTCTAGAGATCAACGTACCTTTACAACTGAATATAGAAGGAGATTTACATATAGGATCTTATGTTTTATCTGTGTGTGTGTGTATTTTAATTCTTGTGTGTGTTTTAATTGCTGCTGATAGAGAAATTAATATTAGGAAAATAATATTAGAAAATTATAAGATCAAAGCTAAGACCTCAGGTTATGCAATCGATTTTTGTAAATGCAATCAAACCTCAACAACTTAAGTATTATGTACATTCAAAAATGCACCCTATATTCCCAATCCATCCCTGCCTTCAATTGATACGCGAATATCCCACAGAGGACGTTGACCCCGTTGACGTTGTCCCAAAAAGCTATGATGGATGGCTTAGGGCTAACTCTGACTTTGTGAATCCAATCGGAAACAGACAAAGAAAGGGTAATAAGTATCGAGACGAGACAATTAACTTTTTTCAGTACATTTTTTGTGGTATAACGGTTGAAGATGACTTACGTATTTTTTATCAAAATTTCTGCACGTGTCGCATTTAAAAGAATGTCTAGGGAAATTAAATTATCTGTGATTTATATCTGTGTTTTCAGCCTTGCTTCAGTTAAAATACTAATCTAAAATAATCTATGAATCGCAGACGATACTACTGAGTATGAGGTCCTAGGTGCAATTCTCAGATCGGTCAAAATGTTAATGGAGTTTTTCAACAGAAACTCAATATCAACATATTTTGGAACTTTAACATAAGTGACGAAATATAGGTTTACTATAAGTACGTATAGTATATATGTCCATTCCGAACCGTTGCTGCATGGGAAATCATCAAATGACCTCTACCGCTCTCTGCGGAGCGGAAGGGCGTGTCAGACTTTTACTGACTAAAACCTAGCCGTTCTTCATTTACTTGCCACGGGTCAACGTTATCTATATTGAACAACCGCCAGCCCTGTCAGGCATGGGTCCTTGTGTCCCCATCACGTTGCGTGGACACAACGCGCTGTCGATACGCCCACGATGGCCAAGAGTTTTATGCCATCTCCAGGGCAAACGCCCTGGTCGTCGATTTACTGCGACTAGGAGCGTGAGGGTGCAGAGGTTGCTCTTCATAATGCGCTCCGCCTCCTCCTTTACGAAAATTACTGATGATGAAGAAATGGGCAATTGGGCATGTCCGAAATCTACCGGGCTAAACTTAATCAGCCGTCGTGGTGAATAACGGTTTATTCCCTCCCACAGAAAGGAAGCCTGTGGCAGTGTGAACGTTGTAGGCTGATTATGCTTATGCATCATCTCGTTTATCCCGTACGGGCCTAGGGCCGATCAAGAAAAAATAAAGTCAGAAAGAACACAAAGCAAAACCAACTAATAGCACGGGCAGGCGAAGTGATGGGGTGGGAAAAGGTAGCAAAAAACACGACAGAAAAGTAGAGGACACAGTCTATAAGTAAATAAAATTATTGCCATGTCTTCACAATTGTCGATTTATAAATTCATTATTAAAACAGCACTGCCCAGTTAAATGGTTGCAAGCACCGCCATTCCAAGATGGCTGCGCGTCCGGTACTGGATAGCGGTTGATCTGTGCCGGTATCACCACACTATTTCCTTTCGGACCACCGTAGGCTGACCTGGGGCCGACCTGGTTATTACAGTCGTAATACTGAATATGTTGGCCTAGGTTAGGGGATTGCCGGTGTTCCAGTTACTATGCTCGTCGTTCGGGTATCTACGAATTAATCTGGTCTTTGATATTAAAATAGTTGTGGAGATACCAAAGGTTCAGGTAGTTGTCTGAAAAAGGGTTTCAATATTTCTTCTCTGCGAAAAAGGCAGGCAGATGATTGTTTAAAAATTAAAATGGCTCTTTTGTTATTAAACTGGCTGTATTTTCTAGAGGAAAAGAAAAATAAAATATGGATAGGTCTTCGACCTATATTTTTTATATATTTGATGTTTTATGCAGGGATCGCATTTACTAAATTGTAAACTAAAACATAGTTCTATAAGTCTTTATTATTAACTAGTAACGATGATGTCACCTCACCTATATTTGGTTTAATACCATTCATACTATCTGCTATTTCTTGCAAAGTTTTGTTTTTCGTTTCTGGTAAATATTTATACAATAAACTTACAGTAATCACTGATATAATACCAAATGTAAGATATGTCCCGTGTAATCCAAAATTCCTAAACAATAAAGAAGCTAGTTTTAAAAACAGACCAGTTAGCAATTTTCCAATTAATGCGATACAACACACTGATAAATTCCTAG
This sequence comes from Sesamia nonagrioides, assembly GCA_017933935.1. Classification (NCBI taxonomy): domain Eukaryota; kingdom Metazoa; phylum Arthropoda; class Insecta; order Lepidoptera; family Noctuidae; genus Sesamia; species Sesamia nonagrioides. The sequence continues at coordinate 674,150 of JADWQK010000586.1, read as the reverse complement.
ATCTTATTGGAATTAGCTCGCCATATATAGAAATAGCAACTGACAAAGTTCCACAACAAACAGCTATTGAAAACACTACAAATAATGAAATTGTTACATAATTGTTATCGATGATTATGTTTAAACTAATTAAATACATGTATAATGATAAAATAAACAAAACATAGCGCCTATTCCCGACGCGCCCAACAACAATGTGCGTCTTTTTAAAAGTTTTGATAAAATACAGCCTGCGTACATGCCGAACACTGTGAACCCATCTATTATTAACATTGCGATGTAAGCAGTTGATGCGCTCTTTATTATTTTCTTTAATACATCGATAGCGTACAATGCGAAAACTAACTTTTCTGAGCAAAATCCCAAAAAAAAAACAGTTAAAACAGCTAATGTGATAGGTTTATAAAATTCTTTAGATTTTACTGTTTTAAAGAAATCAAACACGCGGTCTCTTGCAGTTCGTTTTGTATTTCCGCAGTTGGTAATATATTCCGTTTGAGAATTTATCAGTGCTTCTAATTCTTTCTCTGAATCTTGATCACAACCTCTCAAGAACCGATGTGATGCTGCACATTCTTCAAATCTTCCTTGGCTTGCCAACCAGTACGGAGACTAAGGCCAAATAAAAACAGTCAATAAGGTATACATTGAACACACTATACCAAAGAGTGCAATATTCTTCCAATGAAAAAAGGTGCCGATCGCATTAGAAGCCCAAATAACCCAGTAAAATGTAGCTGATTTAACAGTTAGGAATATTCCTCTATATTTTGGTAAAATATACTCTGTTAAGATCATAATTGTTATTGTAGTATGTGAAGCACAAAATAATCCCTGCATTATTGCACTTATCAATATATGAGTAACGTTAGTACTACAACATAAAACTACAAACGCGACCAATGTGTCTAAGACTGCAATGATAAAAGGTATCTTCCTGCCGATGACTCTTGTGACAATTGAGAGGATGACCACGAAGGGAAACCCGCTGAAGCCGTACACGGATGCTGGAAAATTTTATCATGTAACAAAGTTATTTATAGTTACATTTTGTAGTCAATATTTGATTAATAATTTAATAAAAATTACCTACAATGCACTGCATTTAACTTGTTCAATCAAATCTGATTTTCGAGAACTATAATGTGAACTTTTAACTTTTTGAAATTTTAGACATCTTTGAGAGTTCTATTAGAAAGCTATATTATTATTTCAGAGTGACAGGATACTTTACATAACAAATAAACTGCAAATAACCTTATGGGTAAAATAAGAAACATCCATAGAAATGTGCTAGGTTAACTTGCTTTGCTCTGGAACCTGGGGTACAACTGGGTTCTGCGTGGCGCGCTCTTGCCGCGAATGGATGTGGTCTGTTTCGCGGACGACACCATGGTCGCGGTGAGGGCGCGCGAGTGGGAGGAGGCGGTCCACCTCGCGTCGGTCGGTACCTCTCTGGTCGTCCGACGCATCCGCCTCCTGGGGCTGGAAGTGGCCCTCGAGAAAACGAGGGCCATGGCATTCCACGCCCCGCGACGCAGAACCCCACCGGGGCTCCGTATCCGGGTGGAGGGGGTCCAGGTTCCCGTCGAGGAGCACATCAAGTACCTCGGCCTGATCCTGGATCCCCGTTGGCATTTCGAGGAGCACTTTAGGCTCCTCGCCCCGCGGCTGTGTTCTGTCGCAGCCGCCCTCGGACGGCTCCTCCCCAATTTGGGGGGGCCGAATTCGGCGTGCCGTCGGCTGTACCATGGTGTGGTGCGATCGATGGCACTCTACGGAGCCCCGGTGTGGGCGGAGTGCCTTTCCCGGCGCACAGTGGCCCTGCTGCGGAAGCCGCAGAGGATCATCGCGACACGGACCGTGCGGGCGTACCGCACGGTCAGCCATGGGGCTGCCTGCGTGCTCGCGGGCACGCCGCCGTGGGAGGTCGATGCCCTGGTTCTGTCCCAGGTGCATCGACACCGTGTCGCGGCCCGGGAACGGGAGGAACGACCCGCGTTCGAGGAGGTAAGGCGGGTCCGAATAGCGGCTCAGGGGGAGGCCCTGAGTCGGTGGAGGGAGGCACTCCGCATACCAGCTGCCGGCCACCGGACGATTGGAGCGATTCGTCCGGTGTTGGAGGGATGGGTTGGGCGCCGGCATGGCAGCCTCACCTACCGCTTGGTGCAGGTACTGACCGGACATGGGTGCTTCGGTCACTACCTGCACCGTGTCGCCCGTCGGGAGGAGTCGCCGCGGTGTCACCACTGTGACTGTCTCGACGACACGGCCGAGCACACCTTGGTGGAGTGCCCGGCCTGGCGAAACGAGCGCCGCGATCTCGTTGCGGCGCTCGGAGGCGGAAGCCTCTCCCTGGCAACCATGGTGCGAGCCATGGTTGAAAGAGAGTGTGCATGGGAGGCTGCCGCCTCCTTCTGCGAGACCGTCCTCTTGCAGAAGGAGGCAGCGGAGAGGGAGCGGGAAGAGAATGCTCTTGCCGCTCCCATCCGGCGTAGACGGGCGGGGCGAAGAAGGCGGGGGACGAACCCCCGTCTCCTTTAGCCCCCGAGTGTGACCAGCGTGTGTGGGTAGCTCCCGCACGCGCATTGCACTGGTCACCACGTCTGGGGATTATCCATTCCCGGGTAATCCTCCCTAGGCGCGGAAACCGGCCTACATTAGGCCGGTAAGCCCTGAGAGTGGCCCGGAGTCAGATCTTCGGGCCGAGCCCGGGTCACTCTCAACGCAGGGCTCGAGGGAACCGAGTGTTTTTAGTGGGTATTCCCGGCTCCGGCCGGGCGAGTCCCACACACGCCTGTCGCCTAGCTAGCGGCGGGTACGGTGCGTAACGCATTTTCACTCGTATAAAAAAAAAAAAAAAAAGGTTAACTTGCTTAGCCAAGAAGCCATGTCGTCTGTGATTATTTCAGTATTATTCGCTTCCCGCCTTATCTGCGGGATGAATACGGTAGGGGCGCCAACGCACATCCGGAACGGGAACACAGACGTCCATACTCCGCTGCAGATCAGCAATTGGAAATAAAATAATTACATAAATTATGATCAATGTGAAAGTAGTCGTCATCAAATAGAATAGAATACTCGTACACAATATAGATTACAGAACATAAATAAAAATATTTTTCAAAGGGTGACACAATGGGCGGTCTTATCGCTAAGAGCGATCTTTTACAGACAATCTTTGGATGGAGATCAAATATTATTCTTTCCTAAAAGAAGTTACTAAAAATCTAGCAACCCCACAAAAGCCTGGAGGAGATTGAAGGTAAAATGAAAGTGCAAAGTAATCTGGAGATTTCTGACGTCTAACATTTTAATAGATCTCAAAACTAGATTTAAGATTGCTAATAAATGTTAATTGCTAATAAATACTGAGAACCAGAAGAATGATCACCACTATTTATAGATAAAAAAATCAAACAACTAGTTTTCATAGTGGAAGATACCGAACGGAAATAAAATATTATTTGTAATTTAGCATACCTAAGAAGTTTATACTATGTTTGGTTATTATGTAACATATTATGAAACAGCAGCAGTGGAATGCTCGATTGAATACCTTTTGATAGCAAAATGAACCCCAGCTACATACATAGGTACCACTGCGCAGTCTGAACGCTCTGGGTAAAAATAATAAAGCGTAGTTTAAAATATCCAATAATTATTTACATACGATCGATTAAGGGTTCAAATCATTAAAGGTTTTATTGAAATTGTGAGACGTATAATGAATTAAATATTTATTTAATAAAATCAAATCAGTATTGATTTTACATAAACCAATATGGGCACTTATGAAACGGACGTTTCATATTGAAAAGAGCCGGAAATAAACTCGTCCAAGGTTACTGTTTTAAAAATAATTCGTTTTTGAAATGTTTTCAAGTCACAGAAGACATTTGAGAACAGAATAGGCTTGCCAAGCACGAGGTACTCGATAAAATAAGAAATGTTTTATGGTTCTAAAATCTAAAAGTACTGCAAAGTTCTCACATTTTAAAATGTAAAAGAATGGATAAAAAATCAAATGGAACTATTTTTGCAAGATGGCTGATAGCAGCTGGATAAGAATTGCCGAAAAATAGTTGAATAGCGTGCAATAGGAGAGGCCAATGTCCAGCATTAGACTGGTGTACGCTGATGATGATGATATGAACTATTTACTTTTTTCACACAAGGTTATTTTCAAATCCTATAATTCTAGTGTATCCATAAAAAAATATATCAAAGATACAACTGGCATATGAATTATTTTCCAATTTTTAATTTTTCGTAATAATAATTCGTCTGTCTTATTTACCAATAACGAAAACGATTGACCACGTCACGCGATAAATCACTTAGTCAATCACGGTCATTCGTTTTCGTTATTGGTTGGTTTGGTATTCGGTTTCGTTTCGTTATGAAGCGATGTTCCATAGGCTAGGGTCGTCGATGTAGATGTCGACCCCCCGGTCGGGAGACGACATCGAACTCCCAGCCACCGTAGGCGCGGCCCTGCGGGCGGTGAGCAGTGGGCAGCTCGCCCATAGTAAGAAACGCGACGCGTTGTGTTTTACGCGCGCCTCAAAGAGATGTCAGCACATCGTGACGGGGTCCACGAAGACCGATGCGTCCTGGGTCAGGGTTGCGAGTTCGTTAAAAAAGAAACCGTGGCCCTGGCCGTCGCACAGGCAAGTGAAGAAACATGGATGGGTTTTGGTCAGTAAAAGTCTGACACGCCATTCCGCTCCGCCCAGAGCGGGAGTAGTCATTTGATGATTTCTCATCCCAACAAAAAAAAGGTAATCCATTCTCGTAATTCAAAATCTCGTCGCAATCTTACATATCTTAGTAACAGGCGATATCAAATACCATGTCGATGAGATGATGTCAATGTCGATGCCTATGTCGATAAATCGATGTCGAAAATTTGTAGAAACTAGAGTTTGAAAATTTTGTGTGAATTACCGCTCCGATATGAAATGAAATGAAACGATAAAATCTTGAGATCAGAGGTGTCGCAATGCACTCCGTCAGCCAATAAGTCAAACTTATTTCTGCTCAATCAGTACCTACTCACGTTTATGGAATGCTTAGCCTGAATCTTTAGTCGTCTTTAAAATTGTGATTAAAACAGTTACTCTCTCCTTGACTTTTGTAATTATTCTTTGGTAAAGGAATTAATAAATTATGGAAATGAAATCTCAGATAATCTTGTTATTTAAAATTTTAAACTACAGTTGAGTTTTGTGTTTTAAATGTTAGTGATTATTTGTGGTACTTAAATACTTTTAATGGGCACGTATTTCCCTATTCACCAGTAGGTTACCAAAACGTCTGAAAACAATTGAAGAGTCATACGATATATTTCAGCCAAGACTGAAGTGATATCGTATCAATCTCAGGGGCCCTAGCCAATGTAACATCGCTTCGTATCGAAGCGAAAGCGAATACCAAACCAACCAATAACGAAAACGATTGACAACGCGACGCGATAAATCACGTGGTCAATCGTTCCCGCCATTGGTTGGTTTGGTATTCGATTTCGCTTCGCTACGAAGCGATGTTATTATTCTCACTCTCCTGTTTTAGAAACGGTTTCCAGTTTGTGCTCTCCTGAAATTTCGTAAACTGCTCACTGTTTTGCTCAACATCTTTATATTGACATTTTTCCATGGTGTTTTAATTAATGTTTATATTTATTTGAGACAATATTCAAGGTTTTAGTTAATGTTCAAACCGCCCCAACTTTTATAATGTATTTATTATTTCTAAAATTTATTAATAATTGTTAAAGCAACTATATAAAAAATCACCAAAATATAGTGCATTTCCTCTTATCCATTCTTGCACACTACTGAATGCGACCACTTGGTTATTTTGAACTGAATCTTTGCAATTAATAATGTTACCAACATCGGAGATATCATTTACTGACCGGTTTGAACGCTACATTTTGTTTTTTTTTTTTTATAGTCTTTTTAATGTGCCAAAACGATAAAATAATGTTATATGAAAAAAAAGCAAATATCCTTACAAATGCTAATCGTAGTGATCTATTTCAAATCACAAAACAACAACTACGATAGTTAAGATAAAAATATAATTATTTAATAAGATGGAAGTAATGAAGTGTGTGAAACCTTTTTTAATAAATTCGCCATAGAATGTTTTAGGCTAGTTTTAAACACAAACTAGCTAGTTTTAAACTAGCTTAAAACATTCTATGGCGAATTACTCACATTGCTTCGAAGACATGATTGTGATATCTAGCAACCCGCATTGGGTCCGCGTGGTAAATTACGAGCCAGTCCTTACCGAGGGAGGGTCTGTGTCTGAGGAGTAGGAACATTATAGGCTGATTATGATGATGACCCATCATATTATTTTCGTTCCTCAGTTCAGTCATGTGTTGTGTTAGTTTCAAGAGATTGTATTTTCTTGTCATCATTTGTAATTCTTCTTCTTCTTCTTCAGCCTATAGACGTCTATTGCTGGACAAAGGCCTCCCCCAAGGCTTTCCACGCTGACCGGTCTTGTGCTGCCCGCATCCATCGGCTTCCCGCGACCTTCACCAGGTCATCGGTCTACCTTGTTGGGGGCCTCCCTACGCTGCGTCTTCCAGTACGTGGCCGCCACTCCAGAACCTTACTGCCCCATCGGCCATCGGTTCTACGAGCAATGTGCCCTACCCACTGCCACTTAAGTTTAGCGACTCGCAGAGCTATGTCGGTGACTTTGGTTCTTCTGCGGATTTCCTCATTTCTGATTCGATCACGCAGAGAAACTCCTAGCATAGCTCTTTCCAGTCACACAAAGGGCACTTTGTGTGACTCTGAGTCTTCGTATGAGGCCCATTGTGAGCGACCACGTTTCAGTTCCGTAAGTCATCACTGGCAACACACACTGGTCAAAGACTTTAGTCTTGAGACACTGTGGTATCTTGGACGACGAGAAGATGTAGCGTAGCTTCCCGAACGCTGCCCAACCGAGCTGGATTCGCCGAGACACCTCTTTCTCGAAGTTGGACCTACCTAGCTGGACTGTTTGTCCCAGGTATACATACTCGTCAACAACTTCGAGTGCAGAGCAACCAACTACAATTGGAGTGGGTGCGACATGAGAGTTCGACATGATCTTCGTCTTATCCATGTTTATTTTTAGACCCACTTGTTGGGAAGCTCTGCTGAGGTCATTGAGCATTTTGCCCAAGTCTTCCAGGGTCTCAGCCATGACCACGATATCATCTGCGAAACGGAGATTAGTGATGTACTCGCCGTTGATGTTGATGCCAAGTCCTTTCCAGTCCAGGAGCTTGAAGACATCTTCCAACGCAGCAGTGAACAATTTAGGAGATATGACATCTCCTTGTCTCACTCCACGCTGCAGTTGGATCGGTTTCGAGTCCTGATCCTGGAGACGGACTGACATGGTGGCGTTTTTGTACAAACATTTTAACACCTCAATGTATCGATGGTCAATTTGGCACCGCTGGAGAGACTGTAGCACCGCCCAAGTCTCAATCGAATCGAAGGCCTTCTCATAGTCCACAAACGCCAAGCATAGTGGTTTGTGATACTCCTCGGACTTCTGTATAACTTGCCGCAGCGTATGAATGTGGTCTATGGTGCTAAAGCCTTTTCGGAAGCCTGCTTGTTCGGGAGGCTGGAAGTCGTCGAACCTGCGAGCGAGACGATTCGTGATGACCCTAGAAAACAGCTTATAGACATGGCTCAGGAGGGATATCGTTCTGTAGTTTTTCAGGAGGGTATTGTCACCTTTTTTAAAAAACAAAATCACCACGCTCCTGTGCTACACCTTAGGCGTTTCGCCTTTAAGAATGACGGAATTAAATAGCTTCTGAAGCTCTTTAAGAACCGGTTTGCCACCCGCTTTCAGAAGCTCAGCCGTAATTCCATCATCTCCAGCCACCTTATCGTTCTTGAGCTGTTTCAGGGCCATACCAATCTCGTACAGGCTGACGTCCGGGATATCATCGGTGTAGTGTCGGGTTAGTCTGGCTCTAGAATCATTAGCCAGGCTTACAACAGGTGCGTGTGTTGATGTGTATAACTCTCCGTAGAATTTCTCAATCTCACCCAAAAGCTCGGGCTTGGAAGTGACGATCCTACCATCCCCAGTCTTCAGCTTCGCAAGTAGACTCTGTCCAACAAACAATTCTCGTGCGAATACTTTGGAGCCTTTGTTCCGCTCGATAGCCTCTTTATACAATTTGTATTGAATTGGCGTATATCGCGAGTCAGAGACTTTGAGATTTGTCTGTTAAGGCATCTGATACGCGAAGCGTCATCAGGGGATTTTAAGATCACCTCCCGTCTTTCTTCCATTAGCCGGCGGGTGGAACCGGAGATCTTCTTCTGTCCTTTTGAACGGAGGGTTTTGTAGAACTTAGACCCTTCCGTTTGGAGAGTTTCCACAAACCTGTTGTTGTAGTCGTCCACATCTACGCATACACCGAGGCATTCGAAGCGGTTTTGTAGTTCTATCTGAAAGCTCTCGGAGTTTTGGAGTTCTGTTGACGCTGGACGGAGCGTAGACTTCATAAGTCGAGAGCATTCGAGCCTAATGTTGAGGTTCAAGATACCTCTAACAATACGGCGATCATTCCCGGTTTTAACCGCATGGATCACGGAGACATCGTTGCCTTTTCGTTGACATTATGAAGTCTATCTCGTTTTTGGTCTGACCATCGGGGCTGAGCCAGGTCCACTTGCGGTGCAATGGTTTCTTGAAAAAAGAATTCATCGCAAAGAGTCCTTCCTTTTCCATGAAATCCATTAGCATCTGACCTCTGGGATTCCGATTTCCAACTCCAAATTGCCCCACTTTTGTCTCGTCCGCCTCTAGCATGTCCAGTTTTGCGTTAAAGTCCCCCATGACAACGGTGTAGTGGGTTTTGGAGGAATGTATGGCTCTACTGACGTCCTCATACATAACCTCCACCTCATCGTCAGAGTGTTTAGACGTCGGGGCGCAAACCTGTATAACCTTTAACGAATATCGTTTTGTTATTCTGAGTACAAGGTACGCCACCCGAGTCGAAAAGCTCCCGACTTTAACAACGTTGTTCACGAGGTACTTGTGGACAATAAACCCGACGCCACCCTGGGACAGCTGGTCGCCTTCCCGGACATAGAGCAGGTTGCCAGACTTCAGGATTATCGAGTCCTCTCCCTCTCTTCGGACTTCAGATAACCCCACAATGTCCCAGCGCAACCGGCTCAGTTCTTCCTCCAGTTCGACTAAATAAGACCCACGGAGTGCCATCGTAACATTTTTTTTTAATTTTTGTCGTTTTTCACATAACAATCTTGATTCGAACAAGAGTATCAAAAATAAAACACGTTGTATTAGCATCCAAGCCGGTCGGTAAGTGTCACCTTAGATATAGGTATGGTCAGCAACAAAAATCGATTAGCTTCATATGATTGGATATGACATGTACTCTTTAGCATTTTATAAGAGAAGCTAAGAGGTAGAAGTTAAGAGTGGAATAATCAGAGTCCTTTAAGCAATTAAAATAAGGTCACTTCAGTTTCGACTTTAATAAAATAGTTCAATTCTATAATAATACCTATGTGTATGCAGATGACAGCACAATTGTGGCGAGATACCTGCCGTGTGCTCGGGTTAGTGAGGAATCCATCCGGTCCGAATGAGAGGCTATGGTAAAGGACACTCACACAGGAACGCGTGTGGAGTACTGCAGCCACATTTGGGCTGGTGCTGCAAAATGCCACCTGGCTACTGTGGATTCAGTGGAAAGTCGTATGAAGAGGCTAATTGGCGACCCAGATTTAGCTCAAAACGCTCTCCAAAGCCCGGAGAACGGGTGAAGAGTAGCTAGCTTGTCGGTGTTATATAGGGTGCATTTTGGAGAGTGTGCAAGAGAATCGCATGAGTTAATTCCCCCATCTCCGTTCCATAATTGGATTACCCGTCGTACTGCGAATTCCCACTCTTAAATTATTGAGACCACAACGATCCAAACGGAGCGTTTCGCCTTTTCTTTTATACCGCGTACATTGAGGGACTGGAACAATTTGCCAGCGGCGGTATTTCCGTCGGACTATAATTTAAGTGTCTTCGAGGCTAGAGTGAATAGGCTCTTAATAAACTAGCGCGCTTTAACATCAACGATTGCATCACTGCTTACCATCAGGCAGAATTGCGGCAGTAATAACATTTTCATTTTTAAAAGCCTTAAGTTTGTTTTTGTAATGTTGAAATGTAATCATATCTTTTTTTATATTCTAGTAATTTATTAAACATGATTGGTCCCATACAAAACACACTTTTTCTTAGTAGAGCTGTTTGCTCTTAAGATTTCGAAAACAAAAGTGCAGTTAGACTGGTAAAGCGGACCCCAGACTCCATAGCTTAAAATGCTTCGGATGCAACTGGGATTAACGCTGAGATGATGATGATTCCGAAAACAAAAGTGTAAGGTAATCAACTTTTGTTGCTGATTGTACTATTATTAATTAATAGAGCTTCATTTCTGATCAGTCATCTCATTCAATAGTGCACAAGAGTTGATCAGGGGAAGTTCGCCAATCTAAGTGAATTCTTTAGTGATTTTTATAACAAATGTAATAATATTTAATAAATATAGGGCATGTTAAATAAGTTTTCAAAATCGGGGTAGATTAAACATTATCTAATTAATTAAAACACTATGGAAAATTGTCAATATAAAGATGTTCCACAAAACAGTGAACAGTTTACGAAAATTCAGAAGAACACGGACTGGAAACCGTTTCTGAAACAGGTGAGTTATTGTTAAATAGATCTGAAATTAGGACTATGTCACTGTCAAATGTTTGGAAGTATTTTTGCACATCACTGTTGAATAAATAAACATGGGCTCATTACAAATTAAAGTACCACAAATAATCGACAAATATTTAGTAAATAAAATTAAACCATACCTAAAACCGTTTAAAAAGATGATTACTTTTACCCTGTCTGATCCACTTTGTGACAGTCATCATAGTTTAAAAAAAATGGATAAGGAAATAAATGGATAAGTAAATAAATGGATAAATAAATAAATAAATAGTTTTATCTCAGTTTTTATAGGTACTTATTTATAAAATGAAGGTTAAGTAGAGAGGAACGGCTTTTTACCACCACTTTTGTAAATGGGTAACGATCCAGCACGATTTTGGGTTAGGCATTCCGTAATTGTATATAGGTACTACTTGTACAGTAAATGGTTTAATTTCAAAATACAAATTTTTCGATGATATCAGAGGGGATAGGCCTGACAAGTTATATATGTATTTTTATAGATTGCATTTCTGGAATTTGCTCATGTAGTTGTCACATATGATAAACTAAAATTGTAATTATAAGATAACTAAAATAAACCATCGCAGTAAAATTGTGTAGAAATCTAAGCATGACTTGCTTTCGACCTCTGAAAATGATTGCTGTACTGTGGGAGACCGAGTAGTAGGTTACAATGTACCATGCGAGCCCAGGACGGTGGGCAGTGGTAACATGTCTTTGAATTATTAGTGCTAGAACACGCTGATTTCCTGTCCCATCGCCATCTTTAAGAGTATTGATGATAAAATTATTTACACCAAGTAAAGATAATGTTACGGGCTAGGGGTACTTAAACGCCGGTTAAGGGTCACGAAGTTTATTGGCAACGAAGGTACAGTCGATTGTAGGCAATGACAAGTAGAATGTCGCTGACGTTGCACCGAAGTCTTCCCTTATGTCCACGAAGTCCGTGTTGTAAACACACAATAACGTTACAGATGTTACTTCACGTAGTACTCGAAGTTCTCGTTGTAATTGTCGCAGTAGGTCTTCTTTAAGATCGCCTCTTAACTGTCGCTTGTTCTCGTATCGCTAGTCGAATTCAGACTGACTCTGCGCCGGCGTCACGGCGCTATATATAGGCCAGCTGATCAAACATTCCAGAATCCTCTAGACGTAATAATAATACTGCATAACTTCGAGGTCACCAGCCAAGTAAGTACCTACGATAATTCCCGGAAACGGATTTCTAGAAATTTCGATTTCGACACTTTGTTGACAAAACTGTTGAGGCCATCCTAAGTCTGTTGTAAGTAGCAATGCGTTTTTTTATTGTGCCTAGAAAATGTCTAGATCTGGGAAAATAGGGCTTAAAAGTGACACACTGCATGTCACGCGATATTGAACCTTATGCCATCGACATAAGGTCCATTCGTAACAATAGCATAGCTGGATACGAACCCATGAGGTACCTACTACTCGTGAGTCGGGGTCGTTACCACTGGGCCACTACTACTCTATTTTGTTTGTATCTATTTATGTTTTATTTTTCATTATTTATTTCCACTAGCTGGCCCGGCGAACTTTGTTCCGCCTAGGAATTATCACATGATCTTATTTTTTACTTTTTAAATTAGGATATTGATAAATGAAGAACGCTGAGGTGCAAGGTACCAGGGTAACACAAAACTGTAGAAGTCGAAACAATGAAGCTCATTCATTCTCACGGGAACGACGGGAACAGAATAAAAAGTATCCTATGTCCTTCTCTCAGTTCTTAGCTACCTCTCCCTACCAATTTTCAACTAAATCGGTTCAGCCGTTCTTGAAAAATAATGTTCTATAATAATTATACATAATACATCAAAAAATTTTATTTTGGCTACTTTGTGGAGGTGCAAGCTACCAGGGTAGCACAAAACTGTTTGAGAAATCGAAACAACGTTTCCGCAAGCTTTTTCAAGCAATCAGCGCCATCAACCGGACTGATTTGTGAATATAAACCATCCATGGCACCACTCAAACGCATACAGAAAAAATCATTTAAATCTGTCAAGCCGTTTAGGAGGAGTTCAATGACATACACACGTACAGCAGAATTATATATATAAAGATGTAAATATTATGTTGTTATACACATCTCCGTTTTTGTGAAACATAAAATTACTTTTGTTGCTTTCGTTATCTTGTCAACTTCCCTATCTGTTGCACCATTCAATCCTCAATATTCACCACAGTTTGAACTAAATCCAAGTTAAAAAACTAACGCATACTCATATGAGAATCACACCACGTGGTGAGAGAAAAACAAACAAAACTACAAAAGTCATCAGTTTATTCCCCCCGCATTGATATTCAGCTTGAATATTATTCCTAAAGTGTTTTTCAGAGGAAACGTTCCGCTCTATTATCTTTTAGTGTGGGAAGCGAAATATTTTACGAGGTTCCTAATAGGCCGTTAAATGTCCCCACTATTAGACGAATGTACCCCCCACAGCGATTCTGGGGGTATGATGTATAGACGTCCGCTTACTATGAACATCCACGAAGCATCTTTACGGGTTTGGAATATAGGCAAAATATTATTTGTTGTATTAAGTGTTAATCTGGCTCATGATAACGAAATTTTAACCTCTAAAAATATGTGTTAAAATCATGCATAATTACTGTTTCTAATTAAAATGTCAAATACAAATGAGGAGCTATTTCTTTTTAATTGTCAAAATAATGAAAATGTTAAAAAATATAAATTATCAAGTACCACATTTAAGTTTTTCATAAAACATAAACAGTTGCAAAAATATAGCGAAACATTATAATTATAAACAATTTTATTTTATTATAGCCGTATATACGGAGTGGTGCTGACAATACCTACGACAATAAATTAAACATCGTGTACCTCAACACATTCTTAGTGTACCCATAAAAAAAAATTATATAAATACATCCATTAGATAAGTCACAGGAAAATATTTTTCATTTTTCACATTTTCTACATGATGTACATGTTGATAAGGAAGCGCTTAGAGGTTGATGACCGCCGCATCCAGCGGTACTAAACTTTAATAATAATGGCGCGAAAAAGCAAGTCGATACAGGAACGCGCTGTCGCCCGGTGATCGGAGGTCATTGAACCAATATTTTAAAGGATGTTCTATTCTGTTTGCAATTTTATGCAATTTACTTTGTTTGAAATTTTCATTTTTTTATTTTTGATGCTAGGTTTTTTTCTATGGCTCAGGATTATTCCTATGAACCAGCATGGTGTGTGTTTTCATTTATTGTCGTATTGTCAGCACCACTCTATATATATTAGCCATCATTCAAAAATTCTTCTAGCGTGTAGTAACATTTGTCAATAAGTAACGTATTAAGTGCCTTTTTGAATTTTATTAATGACATGTTTTTAATGTCATTCGGTATTATATTCTAAATTTATGGAGCGATTCCAAAAAGCGTTTACGCATTAGGGCTGTTTTAGATTTAACATTACATATTTTGTTAAAATATTGAGTACGCAATGGATTTTTTCTGACTTCATAAGCTGCCGAATAGATGCAGTTTCTTTTTAACAAAATTGTAATATGTATTGTAACATGTTGTAATGTTATGTATACCTACATATACTCATACCTACTGAGTCTAAATAAGAAGCGTGAGTACCCGTATCATTATACCATATATCATTCATTTCTGCCGGTCATACGCATTCCAGTATCATGAGGCGCTGTTCTGATTATATTCTACTACACCAAGACTCATTATTCAGCTTACAGATACAGTCCTTAACTTTAAGCCTAAGTTTCGGCGACTTAGCGACATCTTCGTGTAGGGAGCTGTACCTATGCTGTGCTATATTACTGTTTAATTTAATATCAGTAGATACATTGTTACAAAACATTTTCATTATTATGACAGTTTTTGACAACGCTGTTGATTGTCTCTTTCACAACCTTTTTTTTTATTTATATTTCCCAGGCACAAGACTACAGACAGGAGTAGGTTCGCAAAAGGTTGTCAAATAGACAAACAACAGCGTTGTCAAAAACTGTCCTAATAGTGACTACAATGTGACATTGAAATACATATTTATGGATATTAGCTGACCCGGCGAACTTCGTTCCGCCTTAAAGGCAATATCACATGACTACTTTTTAAATTAGGATAATTTTAAATAAATACATATTATTATTCAATGATTCTTTATTTGGGAGGACAATCCTGGCGGTTCTCCGGAAAACTTAATTGTGCTACAATACTCGCAAACAACATCCATTGGCCCAGTGCGAACGCCATTGCGCTATATTATATGCGTATTGAAACGCTGCCCGATTCAAATCAGTATTTGATGAATTTCTTCTTGTGCTTCGTAAATTATCTAGCGCTTGATCTCTGAGGTTTGCTCGATGATTTCGCATTGCCAACCGAGCCGTTTCACGGGCTGCCTCCCTTTGCTCTGGTGAGTGAGAAGCACGAAGTCGAGCCATACTAAGGCTACGCTCGTCGAGTGCAATTTCTTGCTCTTCATCAGTTCTTTTTTTTTGTTTTGGATGGGAAATCATCAAATGACCTCTCCTGCTCTGGGCGGAGCGGAAGAGCGTGTCAGACTTTCATTGACTAAAACCCACCCGTGTCCCTTTACTTGCCTATGCAACGACCAGTGCCATGGTTTCTTTTTTAACCAACCCGCAACCCTGTGGACCAGTCCTCGTGGACCCCGTCAAGGTGTGCAACGCGCCGTCAACCCGACCCTGGTTCTTACCAGGAGGCTAGCTGCCTATCGCTCGCCGCCCGCAAGCCCGCGTCTACGGTGGTCGGGAGTCCGATGTTGCCTCCTGACCAGGGCGCTTCCTGCGGCGGTTTGAGGCGTAAGGGTAGTGGGATTTCCGCTCCCTCACGCGCTCCGCCTCCTCCTTTGCCAGCATCACTGCTTCACAGAAAGAGGTGAAAGCTTGCCATACACTCTTGCTCCGGACTATGCCCCGGAACAGGGTCGGACGCCAGAGATCGCAGCCGATCGCCACCACGAGGACACGGCTGTGCTCCACTCAAGCCGGGCAGACCTCCACCATTTGCTCCACTGTGTCCTCAGGGCGATGCACACAGTGGTCACCCTGGCGTTTCCTCCCGCCTTATACGGAACAGGAACCTCCCGAAACAGCCGTGTCCGGTGAGGACCTACGTCAGTCGGAAGATGAGGACGCCGTGGCGCCTCTCTAGCTACTCCTCAAAGTGAGGACTTTGATGTGTGTGGCGTGCTCAGTGCTGGATTGCGACAATCACACTTTCCATGTCTCTGTCCGCTGTGCTGCAATTTTTTGCGGCAACGGAGTTATGCCTCCTCTCGTCACTCCCACATGTGGGTGAGGGATAGTGTTTCTCCACAATTTAATGGATGTTATTATACATATAAAAGTTTCTTTTTAATTACTCTGTCTATTAAAAGAAACCTCATCAAAATGTGTTTCGCAGTTTTAAAGATTTAATTATACAAAAGGACATAGGGAAAGAGAAAGTAACTTTGTTTTATAGTATGTAGTGAAGTGGTAAATGGCACAGCAATACAATATTAGAAATTTTGAAGGTGAAGTTTGCTTTGAGGCTTTTATTAAAAAAATTAAACCGGCAGAGAGTAGTTATATTCCTTGCTTTAAATGAATGCATCAACATTCAACCGGTAAGACTTTTTTTAATATGCTGAGTAGTGCAGCAGTGTGTTTGTACCATTTTTAGCAAATGAACCGCTAACTTATATTTTGACTGAGTTGTTTTGTTATTCCATGTCAGTTGCGTTTTGTTATACCATGTCTTATGTCACGTCACACGGGGACGACGGGAACAACGGGAATGGGATAAAAAGTATCCTATGTGATATGTCCTTCTCCCAGTTCTTATCTACCTCCCTAACAATTTTGAGCCATACTGGTTAAGCGGTTCTTGAGTTATAAATAGAGTAACTAACACGACTTTCATTTATATACATAGACTTCATTCAAGTCGGACCAGCCCTTTAGGAGGAATTCAGTGACGTACACACGTACAGCAGATTTAGGAATATACCCATGGAAAGCATTGTCATCTACATTTGTAACAAAGATATCATGCCTCTCTCTACCCTAGAGCTCTTGTTTCAGTCTCTTTAAGTTGAATAAAAAATCTTAAATATTTATTTATTTCTATTTATTTTTTTCTCTTTTAGTTCATAAGTACAATTTAAGTCAAATAAAAAAAATTAACATATTTTTTTTTATTTTTTCCCCGTTTAGTTCATAAGTACAATTTTCTTTTTAAGTAACTACAAAAATTACACTATAAACTTATCTAAAAACAAAAAAAAAACTCGTGATTGGCCGGGTTTGAACGGAGGAACACCAGCCATTGCGAGTAGACCATACCTCTATCGACTACGCCACAGCCGCTATGTCAAGCAACGCGAAATTAGCGCCCATATTATGCGTGAAATATTGCGAAAGAGAAAACTCGAAAACATGCGCTTGCCCAGACATAAGACTGAGCTAGATCGATTTCTCCTCCCCGAAAACCCCCACATATTAAATTTCAGCGAAATCGTTAGGGCCGTTTCCAAGATCACATGCTTCTTCAAGCGATCAGCGCCATTTGCCAGGCTGATTTGTGAATCTAAACGATCCAGGTCACCACTCAAACGCATACAGAAAAATTTATTAAAATCGGTCAAGCCGTTTAGGAGGAGTTCAATGACATACACACGTACAGCAGAATTATATATATAAAGATATATTTATTTGCATTCATTCCTCTAGGTCAGAAAAGGGATTTTTTTTATCCATAATCATATTATAAATGCGAAAGTGTCTCTGTCTGTCCGGCTTTCACGCCAAAACTACTGAACCGATTGTAATGAAATTTGGTACGCAAATAGTCTAAAGCCTGAGAAAGGACATAGGATATAACATCCCGCTATGACCAATAGGAGCAGAGCAATAACAAAAAATGTTGCGAAAACAGGAGCTAACGCGGACGTACTACATATTGCTCCCATTATTTTAACAGGCGCTTATTTTATCTCAACTGTGCTCTTTCTAATTTAATAGTGATGAAGTTATTTCTTGATGAAGATAACTGAACTAAGGGAAAGGCAGCCAAAACAAGATCTCGGTGGTGGGTGACAGGCACAATGTGGATCTAGCACGGAATGGGGTCAGACAGTAGTAATAACTGTGTCATCACAATCAAAAGTCATTTCATTCTCAAATCAAAATCAAAAATCATTTATTCAAATTAGGCTGATAAACAGCACTTAAAAAAAAAAAAACTTCAATATTACATAAGACAGTCCCCCCAAAACCACCCCTTTGTCACGTCTTAGTGCAGATTAAAGCAGTTTTGACAAAAACAAGTTGAGGATTCCATAAAATTGCGTGTGGACTTGAAAACAGTGGACTTTGGAACTATGTAGCCATGAACGCGCGCGGGACGTCGGACGCGACTGCGCGTGTCTATTGGTTTAACCCTTTGTAACCACGCGAACGTAGATCCACGCGAAACACAATGGCTTTTTAATTGTCTCTGTAATTATGGCATTTAACAGTTTAACGATTATTACTTAAAAAAAAGGTCAAATAAATTGTATCAATTTAGTTGGTTTAAAAGTAAAAATGGTTAAAATTCAATTAACGATAACCTTGGTACATGCGGCAAGCGTAGAACCGGTCAAAAAAGAGGTTCTGGTGGTCATTACACCACCAGTGCCACTAACCAGCAGTGGAGGTTCAGCTGATATTATGACGATGATGTGTTATCATTACGATTTCACCAACTACACGTACCTAGTAAGTCATATTAAGACTTACTTTCATTAGTCAAATTCACATCATTATCATCGAATTGAGAACTTTGCGACATCATATTATCAGTAAGGACGGTTTTTAACAATCACTTCTCCGCCCTCCTAGTGGCCACAATCAAAACTCAACAAAACAATTTGTAAGTCGACAGATTGTTTTGTTTACAGTCATAAATAATAAATATTGATATAACAAACAATAAAATATTCATTGCTGTTTTTACTTTTAATGTCGAATTTCATTTTTAACTTATCTTCTTCTAGAGTACTTACTTGAGACAATTTAGGACCGTGAGTCTTGATGGCCAGTCACCTATACCCTACCTATACATACCTATGTATGTAGTGTGGAAACTGTAGAGTCGTTTGTTATGTTATAAGTGTTGAACTTAAGTGTTGTTTCTCAGCTTAGTTTGAATAAATGAGTTTGATGTTGATTTTACAGCCTATTCAATGGGCACGTACAATCTCCCCGAGTTTGTGGAAAGTGATTTGGATAAATTATGATACAAACATGATGATAAGACAGCCTCCGTGGCGTAGCTGTAGTGAACGCAGCCGCTGCGCAAGGAGGCCCGGGGGCGGGTTCGATCCCCGCACAGGGCAAATATTTGTATCCATTAATATGAATATTTGCACTGGTCTGGTCGTGCTTCGGAAAGCACCTTAAGCCGTTGTTCCCGGTTGCCATACGAAGATCTAATGGCAGTCGTAACGGGTTGTTGGAGCCCTCAAAAGTCCAATAATTGGTCTAACTGCAATGCTTCTTAATCGCAATTGGGTTGTGGAGGTCAGACGGCAGTCGCTTCATGGAAAATATCGAAGATTAGCCAAAATCAGATAGCCTAGTAAAGCAGACCCCAGACTGCAAAGCTAAAAGAGCTTCGGATGCTACTGGGAATAACGCTGAGATGATGATGATGACAAACATGAAGAATACAACAATAGATTAGCAGAGATTAGACTGACAAGCAAACAATTAAGATGCGTCATACGAATTTCTTATAGGAATACATATTGAACAAAATAAACCGTGGTATGATTGTATTCACCCCGCTTTGCTTTGGTTGGCAGGGTCCCGTCTCCGGTGATTGCTAGATGTAACGTGAATACAAAGTATAAAAGCCTTCAGGACTGCCTATAAGTTTTTATACAGCTAGGTATCACTTTTTTGGGACACCTACCTGGTATATATATAGTCTAGCGACTACATACCTGTTGGGTATATTACTAATCGATGAAAATAATCGACACCATATTTTTTATATTTCAGTTCGTTAATAGTTTTAGTAATAGTTCGTTAATAGTTTTTAGTAAAAGTCGTGGTGGCCTAGTGGTTAAAACACCAGCCTCTCAAGTATGAGTGCGCGGGTTCGATTCCAGGTCTGTCAAGTACCAATGTAACTTTTCTAAAGTTATATGTACTTTCTAAGTATATCTTGGACACCAATGACTGAAGGTGAAGGAAAACATCTTGAGGAAACCTGGACTTTTAAGTCTGAAATCGCCAACCCGCATTGAGCAAGCGTGGTGATTACGCTCAATCCTTCTCTGTATGAGAGGAGACAACAGTGGGACGATAAAAATGTTGATGATGAATAGTTTTAGTTAAGGTTAAGTTTATTATTATGTTTTGTTAATAATTAAAGGCTGTTTATTTAATTGTTTGATAACTTAATTAACAAATGTCAAATTTATTCTTCAAATAAAAGTTATCTGGTGACGAAAAATTAAGCAATTACTAGGTATATGAAGTTTATTAAGTTAATTTATTTTATCGTGAATAATAAACCTAATATTATTCTTAGTGTTTTGTTTTAGTGTGTTTTTATGTTAAGGGATTTCGGGTTTAATATAATAATAAAAGATACGGTGGTTGTAGCAGAGACAGTGAATTAGGCATTTTGATTAGTTTCGGCAACATGATTACATACATTTTAATTGTCTAAGATCCGATTAAGGCCGACCTTCCCCCGTCTATTTATTGGATGATACATATTTTACATCATCATCATCATTATTTCAGTCGAAAGTCGCCCACTTCTAGACATAGGCTTCCCCCAAAGATCTCCACAATGACCGGTTCAACGCCTCTCAAATCCAGCGGTTTCCCGCTACCATCACTAGGTTATCGGTCCACCTTGTCGGAGGCCTACCCACGTTGCGTCTTCTGGTGCGTAGTAGCCACTCGAAAATCCGTTGGCCCCATCGGGCATCGGTCCTACGGGCAATGTGCCCGGCCCACTGCCACTTTAGTGTTGCAATTCTTCGGGCTCTGTCGGTTACGCTCGTTCTTTTGCGGATCTCCTCATTCCTGATTCGATCATGTAGTGAGGCCCCAAGCATAGCCCTCTCCATTGCCCTTTGAGTGACCTTGAGCCTTCTTATAAGGCCCATTGTTAGCAACCACGTCTCAATTCCATAAGTCATCACTGGCAACACACACTGGTCGAAGACTTTGTGTCTAGAGACACTGCGGTATTTCGGACGAGAAGATTCGACGTAGCTTCCCGAAAGCAGCCCAGCCGAGTTGGATTCGACGATTGACCTCTTTCTCGTAGTTGGACCCTCCTAACTGGATAGTTTGCCTCAGGTATACGTAACTGTCAACAACTTCGAGAACAGAGTCTCCGATCTTTATAGGAGTCGGTACAACATGGGCATTAGACATGACTTTCGTATTGTCCATATTCATTTTAAGACCGACTTGCTCGAAGGCTCTACTGAGGTCTTCGAGCATTGTACTCAGGTCCTCCGCGGTCACAGCCATGATTACGATATCATCAGCAAACCGAAGGTGTGTAATGTACTAGCCACTGATGTTGATGCCCAGTCCTTTCCAGTCCAGAAGCTTGAAGACATCCACCAATGCAGCAGTGAATAGTTCGGGGAGATAACATCTCCCTGTCTGACACCACGCTACAAAGGTAGGTATTGGTTTCAAGGTCTGGTCCTATATTTGGACTGACATGGTGGCGTTTTCGTACAAACCCTTCAGCGCTTCAATTTATCTGTAGTTAACTACAGCCCAGGTCTCGATCAAATCAAATGCTTTTTTGCAGTCCATAAACGCCAAGCAAAGGGGTAGGTTATACTCCTCGGTCTTCTGAAAACCTGCCGAAGCATATGTATGTGGTCTACAGTGCTGCAGCCCTTTTGGAAACCGGCTTTTTCGGGAGGCTGGAAGTTGTCAAACCTGCAAGCAAGACGATTCGTGAGGACTCTCGCAAACAACTTATAGTCATGACTCAGAAGTGAGATGGGTCTGTACTTTCTAAAAAGGATGTTGTCACCCTTTTTGAAAAAGAGTATTATCACACTTCTGTACCATGCTTGTGACGTTTTCCCTTGACTATGGTGGAATTAAAGAATTTTTGAAGGATCGGTTCTCCACCCGCCTTCAGTAGCTCAACCGTTATTCCGTCATCGCCTGGCGCCTTGTTGTTTTTACGCTGTTTGATGGCCAATTGAATCTCTTGCGGGCTGACGTCCAGGATATCTTCAGTGTAATGCCCGATTAATCTTGTTCTGGGATCTTCAGCAAGATTTTTAAAGAACGGGTTTGTTGTCGAAGTGTAAAGCTGTTCATAGATATTCTCGACTTCCCTCAAAAGCTCGGGTCCGGACGTTATGATCTTGCCATCGTCAGTCTTCAGCTTGCTTAGCTGGCTCTGCCTAATAGTCAGATCTCTTGCGAAAACTTTGGAGACTCTGTTTTACTCTATAGCCTCCCTACGTCAGTATAATACCGAACGTATAACGTTCGGTATTATACTGACGTAGGTGGCGCTTCAGAGACTTTGAGATCTGCTTATTGATATCCGCCCGGGTCGACGGCGCGTTGTGTTTCACACGTGCCTCAAAAAGATGTCAGCACTTCGTGACGGGGTCCACGAAGTCCGGTGCCTCCTGGGTCAGGGTTGCAAGTTAGTTAAAAAAGAAACCGTGGCCCTGGCGAATGAGCAAGTCTAGAAACAGGAGTGGGTTTTAGCCAGTAAAAGTCTGACACGCCCTTCCACTCCGCCCAGAGCGGGAAAGGTCATTCATCAAGATTTTCAATCCAAAACAAAAAAAGAGGTCAACCCAAGGTGTATATATTCTATATTCCCCTTTAAAAAAAACACTATTTTAATGTCAATATTACATGAGAGAGTCCCCTAAAACGCTAACATTTCGCCACTTTCTAGTGGTGCGTTCGCTGGGAAGAAGTGGTTTCATGTTCATATTAAATGTTTTTATATATTATACATTTAATATCACTTCTTCCTAGTTTTATACATCCTTCTAGTTATTTATACATGTTGAACATAAGGGTGCGCTTTTGGAAGAAAAGTCAAATTAAATTTAATACAAAATACGTTTTTTTTTTTTTTTTTTAATAGTTATAAACTAGTGCTTGACTGCAATCCCGCCTGATGGTAAGCAGTGATGCAATCGTTGATGGTAAAGCACACTAGCTTATTAAGCCTATTCACTCAAAAAACTGAGTGAATAGGAAGGAAGACGGCAGTTGAGCGAGGTGATGCAATGTTTAACCCAGCAACACGACCAACGATGCTGCGCCAGAGGATGATCTGGAGAGCCTTCACGACCAAACTCCTGACACAACAACATTAGGCACATCGTACCCGGCACACATCGCAACACAACTGCTCAGACCCGTTCTCCGTACGGCTTCACCAGACATCATGCCGGAACACGACGAATCGCTTGGCGGCAAGACTTTGTCTGGTGGGTGGTAACTTATGCCGGCGGCTGATGTTGTTGCCTACCACCGAGAAAACGTACGACGTTTCATCCAATATGCAGATGGGTAAAGGTCGTTCCTTATTGTATCCTCTAATATACGAAGTTATTAATTCCTTTTATATCGCGGATGGTTCCTGAAAACTCATTAATCCGAAAACATCTTTCTTTAATATTTAATCTTACGTCGTTCTTTGGCGTAAGTTAGGACAGCAAAACAAACCAACCTTTTCGTTTAATGGCTGTTAATAAATAAAACAAGATGATGGTCTGATATCTAAACCTGTTGTGTTCCTTTACAAGTGTTTACCTCAGTAAGAAGATATCATAAAATATTCGCACTCATGTGACTAAAGCGACACATTCACCCGCGCATGGAAACGGAGAACATCACATGCAAAATCATAAATATTATTTTAATAAATGATAATTGAAGAGTAAAGAAAATGTGTTTGTAATAATAAATAAATTACAAAAAATACGATGGAAAAGTGTAATTATAAGGAAGTTCCAGACAACAGTGAAAGTGTCATTAAACAAAAGTCAACGTCTAAAGAATGGAAACCTTTTTTGAAACAAGTAAGAATGTTAACTTTAGTGAAATTATTGCTGTTTCATTTTGACATAGATACTACCAGAACGGGCCGGGTTTGATTACGATTATCTTTTAACTTTCTCCTGAATATTATGTCAATTAATTTGGGGTCCTGGTCCTGGAACCTGTGTTAAATTTTATATAAAAAGACTTTTAGCTATAATATAAAATGATAAAGGGTGGAGTACATGTTATATAATTTTTGGTCTAATAAAGACGGTATGTTAAAGAAACAGTGTTAAATTTCTTCTGCAGCTAAACATGCCTCTTAGTTCTTATGTGAGGCTCAGGGTTCCAAATTATTGTAAAATAAGCGAGTACTATACTTAATTGTGACTCTAAACAGATTCTAAATATTTCTGTATAGACTTGTTATTGTTACACACAAAGGCCTATAACGTACTTAGACTAACAAGTCTAAGTACGTTATAGGACTTTGTGTGTTAAAAACAGTGAACTGGTGTTCCAGTTCACTGTTTTTAACGAAATCAGAAAATACTTAAAACCAGCATCCTAATTTCAGGTTCTCTCTTAATCCAAAAGATTTTGAAGTAAATTCCAGATAATGGATAGATTATGGCCCACTCCCTCCTCACCGAGACGAGGCCTGTGTCCCAAAAGTATGATGCAAGAAACCTACGATTGTGATTTAAAAGACAGTCTGAAGTTTTTCGCATGCTCTTCTCCTTTAATTACGTTCTAGAATTAGAAACTAACTTCAATTGTACGACTGCTTAACAATTCAAACTGCCTGTATAGTGTACAAACGACAGCACATCAAGCTACTACAATCTGTCAGATTTCCTCATTAGATTTTCAACTTTATCTCTAAAGCATTAAGGCTCAAGGTTGATTGGGAATAACTGACAGTTTGGGGTAGCTTGACCTGCTGTCGTCCGTACATATGACTGAATTGGAATAAATCGGGCTCCAGGTTTTTTTTGAATTATATGTCTTCACAGTAAGAGATGATTTTTAAATCTTATGATAACTTTATTCGAAAAATAAATAAGGCTAGTGGTCCGGATGGTATACCAGCGGTTGTTCTTAAAGCATGTGCGCTCGAGTTGTCTCCTGTATTGACGCGCTTGTATCGCCTCTCATTGAGGACTGGTATAGAGTCCAAGTCCTGGAAGCTTGCTAACGTGCAGCCCGTGCCCAAGAAAGGTAGTCGTGTCGATCCTGCCAACTATCGGCCGATTTCGATCACCTCCATACTTTGCAAAATTATGGAGCGTGTATTGAACTCGCGCCTCTTGGCATACCTGGAAGGTAGCGATCTCCTCAGTGACCGACAGTACGGGTTTCGCCGCAATCGGTCAACTGGGGACCTACTAGTGTATGCCACTCACTTGTGGGGCGAGGCCCTCGAGAAGAATGGGGAAGCGATTGCTGTCTCCCTTGATGTCTCGAAGGCCTTCGACCGGGTATGTCCCGCTGGCTTTTTGAGTAAGCTTCCAGCGTACGGCATTTCCCCTAGCCTGACTGGCTGGGTAAAAGACTTCCTGACTGAACGGTCCCTCCGAGTTGTTGTCGACGGATGCTCTTCGGAGCCCATGTCAACTAATGCCGGTGTTCCTCAGGGGTCTGTTCTCTCTGCAACTCTGTTCCTGCTGCATATTAATGATCTGCTGATGCCCGGTATCTATGGGTATGCAGATGACAGCACAACTGTGCTGTGTGTGCTTCTACAACTGTAGAGAGATACCTGCCGGATGCTCGGGCTAGTAGGGAATCAATCCGATCCGAAAGAGAGGCCATGGTTGAGCGAACGAGTGTTGCACTGCAGGCAGTCTCCGGATGGGGCAATGCCAATCTTGTAGCATTCAATGCCGCCAAACCACAGGCGTGTCTTTTCACCGCCAAAAAGAGCCCGTTCACCTTGGCCCCTACTTTTCGGAATGTGTCCTTGGCGTGTTCCGACCGCCTTCAGCTTTTGGGAGTTGAGATTTCCTCGAATCTTAACTTTGGGCGGTTCATTGAGTCTAAGGCCAAGGTGGCTGCCAGGAAACTTGGCGCTATCGCAAAGGTCCGGTAGTACTTCACACCTGGGCAGCTTCTAATGTTATACAAAGCACAGGTCCGTTCGTGTGTGGAGTACTGCAGCCACATTTGGGCTGGTGCTGCCAAGTGTCACCTGGCCACTCTGGATTCAGTGGAGAGATGTGCAAAGAGGCTGATTGGTGACCCTGATCTAACTCGAGTTGGTCTCCAAAGCCTAGAGCACAGGCGTAGAGTAGCCAGCCTTTCGGTGTTCTATAGGATGCATTTCGGGGAGTGTGCGAGGGAATTGCATGATTTAATTCCCCCATCTCCGTTCCACCAGCGGACGACCCGACGTACGGCTGGTTTCCACCCTTACGTTGTTAACACCACTACGATCCGGACGAAGCGTTTCGCCTCCTCCTTTATACCGCGTACATCGAGGGACTGGAACAATTTGCCAGCGGCGGTGTTTCCGTCGGACTACAATTTGAGTGTCTTCAAGGCTAGAGTGAATAGGCTCTTAATAAACTAGTGCGCTTTACCATCAACGATTGCGCCACTGCTTACCATCAGGCAGGATTGCGGTCAAGCGCTGGTCTATAATTAATGGTAAAAAAAAAAAAAATATTGTTTAATAATTGTTCATCACTATTATCTGCCTTTTAAAAACTATGTTGGAGTCAGCTTACATGGAGTATTTGACCTGCACAATCACCTTAATTTTTATCTATTATGTCTCTCGCTTCATGTTCATTAATAAATGCACATATTTATTTAAATAAGTATAAAATTCCTTATATACATATCTAAACAGATTTTAAATTAGTATAAAATTCTTTATATACCTACCTGCAGACAGATGATTGTACAATCCAAAAAGACCACAAATATACTACCTCCAGCATTAATCTCTCCTTCTCCTTGTTATTTTCAAAGGTTATCTTTAAAAGACCGCTCTTAGCGATAAGACCTCCCATCGTGTCATCCTTTGTAGAATTTACATATTTATGTTCTTTAATTCATATCGTATTCTATTTCATTGCAAGCAATGTTTTAAACGTATTTCGTAAACATTTATCAATAACTTCCCCCGCGGTTTTACCTACGTAGGTAAGTTTCGATAGTATGCGAATATCTGATTAAAAAAAAAACTGTGCTAAGTATAGGTTAATCTTGCTTATAAATAATGTGTGCAAGATTTCGTCCAAATCCGTTCAGTAGTTTTTTTTAGAATGAAAGTAACAAACCAAAATGCAAACTTAAACCTTCTAAATATTATTAGAATTACTTATTAATTGAATTCCTAACCTAATTTTAGTTTTATTCATATAATAGTAAAATTTGTGTAACAGGATACAAAATTGATATTCATTCGTCAATGTCATCGATATTAATTGTTAAATTTTATTGTTTGTATAAATTGGTCTAGATATATCAAGTAATTGAATGAAAATAGAACGGACTACTAATGACATGTTATGTGGTAGGCGACCTCGACGATTGGCAACAAGTTCGTCAAGCTCCCTTAGATGTCCTACCTATTCTCAAATATGGCGAGTAAGGTAATGACTGCGTTATGCTCGAGAACGACTGCTTTCTTATTATATTAAACTTAAAGTATTTGACCTCAATCCTGCCTGATGATTAGCAATGATGCAATCGTTGATGATAAAGCTTGCTAGTTTATTAAGAGATTTTAAAAAAAACTGAGTGAATAAGGAGGAAGACGCCAATTGAGCGAAGTGATGTATTGTTAAAACCAACAATACGACCAATCATGCTACGCTAGAGGGGGATCTGGAGACCCTCGACCACCAATCTCCCACCACATCAAAATTTATCGCATCGTACCCGGCACACATCGCAATGCAACTGCTCAGACCCGTCCTTCATACGGCTTCTCCAGACATCGTGTCGGAACAAGACGAATCGCTTGGCGGCAACACTTTGTCTGGTGGGTGGTAACTTCTGCCGGCAGCCGATGATGTTATGGCCGATCAACGAGAAGCTTGTGGCGACCGGTCATCTTACTGACCATAGTTCTATTATTATTATGAATATTTACTTATTAATTTATTTTACTTCGTTGGCCCTAGTTTATCATTTGTGACCTCTATGTGAACAGAACCCAGTATTGCATAAATATGTAAGCTTTCACACTCTTTATGCCTGGGGGCTTTTGTTTAGGTATAAGTTTTTTTTTTTTGGGTTGTTGGTATATTTTCGTGGCTAGCTGATATAAATGTTACATGATTTAAAGATCGGTGGTGAAGTGGCGTTTTGGACGATATGCTGAAGGGCTGTTTTATGTAAAGTTGACGTTCGAAATATGTTGATTCTCAGCCTAATTAAAATAATAAATGATTTTTATTTAATTTGATATTATGAGTTAGCTAAAAACTATCTTAATAACATTAAGGTTTATCAAGATGGAGAAGACGAGGAGAAATCTTGACTGAAGAGGGGACCTATTTATTTGTATCGTTATATTTTATACGCATTACCTATATATTCTTGTTATTTGATGTTATAATAAAAAAAACATCACTCCTTTTTCTGGAGTAGTCGGATACACAAAATTAAGATTGCATTTCGACAAAATTAAAATGAATAGAGTTTTTATGATAGTATTAATTTTGCATCAATCTACCCCCGGGCCTCTTCATGGTTGCACTACTATACCTTTACAAATACTTTTGTACAACCAATCTATCAAACCGCACCTGCATCGCACAGATTTAATAACTTGTAAAACATAATGATTAATTTCATATTCTATTTTACTTTATGTTATCACGTTTTGTTCTGTACATAAACCTTCCGGAATAAAAATGTTCTAAATGAGCGTGATTAAGCAATCTAAATCCGTACCGTAATTATAATAATAACTAGCTTTCCGCCCGCGGCTTCGCCCGCGTAAATTTCGGTTATATCACGCTTTTTAGATTTCCCTCGGGAACATCAAATTTTTCCGCGATAAAAGGTAGCCTATGTCCTTTCACAGGGTCTAAAGATTGTGTGCTTTCCGCCCGCGTCTTCGCCCGCGTGGTGTTCGGTTATATCGCGCTTTTTAGATTTCCCTCGGGAATATCAAATTTTTCCGGGATAACAGGTAGCCTATGTTTTTCTCAGGGTCCAAAGATTGTCTGTGCCAAATTTCATCAAAATCGGTTGAGAGGTTTAGGCGGGAAAGCGTAACAGACAGACAGACAGACAGACAGAGTTACTTTCGCATTTATAATATTAGTATGGATTGGATAAATAACACGGTCACAGAATGATATATAATTTATAATATATACTAATATACCGCCGGCCAATTGTAGTATATTATGTAATATCAATTATTATATTCAATTATTATTAAAATCAGATGCCGAAAAATAAATTTAATTCCTACATGAAGTTATGCGCTACATCTTTGAAGATGTGTCAAACATTTTTATATTTTTGTCAAAAGTGCTAGTCAATGTTAAATTTACTTAATTGTCATTGGAATAAAGTTGAAATTTTGAAACTTAAAATAACATGGGGGTCTGCAACACTTTTAATTTACATAATTTGTATATTAATATTTCATTTCCAGTTGTTGATCTGCAGCGGAGCATGGACATCTATATTCCTGTACGGGCTGTGCGTCGGCGCACCTACCATGTTCATCCCGCAGATTAGAAAAGAAGCAAACAATACTGAAATAATCACAAATGACATGGCTTCTTGGCTATGTAAGTTACTTTTTCACATTTGTTAGCCTTACAACCTTTAAAAACAATTCTGATTTTGATCTAACCTGGAAATCGATAGCAAGCTGTAAATAACTAGGTAGTCTCTGTCCACACTTATAATTTTATCCATTTCAATCTTGAACCGGCTGAGAAAATTGACATTCAATGTTCGTCTCCTTGTAGCAACTTTCTAATTTCATTATGAACTTATTTATATTGAAATTGTTTTTCCCAGCATCGGTATACGGCTTCAGCGGATTTCCCTTCGTGATCATCCTCTCAATCATCACAAGATTCGTCGGCAGGAAAATACCTTTTATAATTGCTGTATTAGATACATTGGCTGCGTTTACAGTTTTATATTATAGTACAAACGTCACTCACATATTGATAAGTAATATAATGCAAGGATTATTTAGTGCATCACAAATAGTTATATCGGTCATGATTGTAACTGAGTACACTTCACCAAAATATAGAGGATTATTTCTAATTGTGAAAACAGCTACGTTTTATTGGGGCATTTGGGCCTCCAATGCCATAGGCACTTTCTTTCACTGGAAGAAAATTCCACTATTTGGAATTGTATGTTCGTTGTATACCTTGATAACCGTCATGATTTGGCCCGAGTCTCCGTACTGGTTGGCAAGCAGAGGAAGATTTGAAGAATGTGCAGCATCACATCGCTCACTCAAAGGTTGTAACGACGATTCGGAGAAGGAATTAGAAGCATTGATAAATTCCCAAAAGGAATATATTGCTTGCTGCGGAAATACAAAACGAACTGTAAGAGAGCACGTAGCTGAATTCTTTAAAACTATCAAATCCAGTGAATTTTATAAGCCAACCACATTGTCTATAATAACTGGTTGTTTAGGAATTTCCTGTGGGAAATTAGTTTTTTCTGTTTACGCTATTGATATTTTAAAGAAAATAACAAACAGTGAATCTACTGCTTACGTCAGTATGTTAGTTTTAGATGGCTTCACAGTGTTAAGTATGTACGCAGGCTGTATTTTATCGAACTACTTGAAAAGACGCACGTTGTTGTTGGTTGCGTCAAGTGTAGGTGTTCTATTTTTGTTTATTTTGTCATTATATTTATATTTAATTACGCTTAATGTTATTACAGATAACAAATATGTATCAATATCATTACTTGTTGCTTTTTCAATAGCTGTTAGTTGTGGGCCTATGATAATGTCCATATCTGTTTATGGTGAGTTAATTCCAATCAGATCAAGGAATTTATCAGTATGTATTATCGCGTTAATAGGAAAATTAGTAACTGGACTGTGTTTGAAATTAGCTCCTTTAATATTTAAGACTTTTGGATTGCATGGAGCTTTCCTTACCTTTGGTGTTTCATCATTAATAATCATAATAATTTTGTATAAATATCTACCGGAAACGAAAGATAAAACTCTGCAAGAAATAGCAGATAGTATAAGAGGTGGGAAAACAAATAACTTAGTTGTGACATCAAAGTTATTAGTTCAAGATATAGTTTGAAATATAATTTTAAGCTAGAATATCACAAAATGACATAATAGCATAGTTATCTAGACAATAAAAACTGACGAGTGCTTTGTTGTTTGTAAATCGATAACCTTTAAGTGATAATTCAGTAACCGTATTAGTAATTTTTTTCTGAAGATTTGTTTTTGATGAAGTCTTTTTTCGACGAGTTGCGAGTTTTTGGTAATTGATCAATCGTCAATGAAAACCATTTTTTATGTAGTATTACAAACGTAAATGGTAGATAAATTTTACGCCAACTTAGCAGTAAGAAATAAATATGTAAGTAACATTGCTTGAAGACTTATCCAACGTTGTTTTTACCATCGTAATATGCTATTACTTAGTATGGAGTTATGATTATTTCGTTGTCTCAGCAGCGTCATAAAACTTTGTTTTGGTTGAAAATTAAACCAGTTGTGTTCATGAAACTTACATTGTGGTTAGGGATGATGAGGAATAAATATAAAAATATACATAATTATTTTGTTTTTAATTTCAAATCAGACAAAAACAGAAAAAAAAGCCTAACCCATCATATATGTATAATACCTTCTGATATCATATCATGTTCATCATATAATCTGTGTCTGTAAACTAATAATAAAACTATTAGACCAGCACCCTAATTGCGTAAACCACTATAAATCACTTACAACTGAATCCTTTGAAGGATATTGCTGACCATTGCTTCATAAATGGTCGAAAAATATCTATTGAATAAAGTAACGCAATTAATGTTGTCGTTCTATCAAAATGAAAGCCATTACCACTGTTCGTGTATTACGCAACTTCCCTAAAGTTTTCTGATCTTCCAGTTTTGAAGACGATAACATTATCGGACATCATAAGCACTGTATACTTTATTGTAAATATTAAGATATTTTTCGCAACTTTAAGTAAGCATATTAAATTTTGCAAGATAACAGGATAATGGCACAGTTGTCATTAAAAAGGTTCTGATAACAATTTGCGTTAAAGTTTACGACGTTATTAATATTTTGTAATAATTTAAATAAAACTACACTATTTAATACCTTTATCAGGCGCTTAAATTATAATGGAAAAATTTACATAACCATCGTGCCCAAGACAGATTTTTTTTACGATGAACACATTAAGTGGGTCGGATTGTAAAAATCTGTCTCGTGTGTACTTAATAAGTATTTTCGGGCGCATAGTTAGTTTTATTATCGTCCTACGAGCTTTTTAATGACCCACGTGAGCTTTGTAAGTCTCTTTGACATCGTATTTATGGAGTAGGTAACAGTTTACCTACATGTAAATAAAAACAGTAAAAGTATTAATCTTACAAATTTAGGTACTAAAATGGATAATAGTGTTTATACATGTATCATCTCAGATAGAGATCTTTAGACTTTACTGTTAGAAATGTTGAAGACACGTGTTAACGTGTCCTCAACATTTCTTATTCTTCTGACTTTCAAATTACAAGATAGTGACGCGAACCTGTATAAGCTAATCATAACACACACGAGATAAGTGACGTTTTATATCTCGGCCTCAGTACTTCAAAAAACTCTTAAAGCCTAATCAAACCTTGGAACAAAATTAATGTTTGAGCCTTAGTTGTTCTTGGTAACTTGAGAAGAAACATTGTGCTTCTTAGGCTTTTTGCTATATTATACTTCAGCGACTAAATACTTTATCTTAACTATGTCAAGGCCGTGGCAAGCAATTAGCACGTATTAATTAATTATTTGGCTCTATCCCCGATTTGGTACCTACTTTTAGCAACTCGAACATTCATCGAATTAATGAAATACTTGTGAGTTCTAGTGTATGTGAAACTTGTGTTTTATCTATATATTTATGTTGTAGCGATACCTACAACACAACATGCAAACAACGCGTCATACTGACGTCACACGAATTGTAAGGGAGTAATGTAGCGGTGCCTACAACGCAACATGCGAACAACGTCACACGAATTGTAAGGGAGTAATGTAGCGGTGCCTACAACACAACATGCAAACAACGCGTCATACTGACGTCACACGAATTGTAAGGGAGTAATGTAGCGGTGCCTACAACGCAACATGCGAACAACGTCACACGAATTGTAAGGGAGTAATGTAGCGGTGCCTACAACGCAACATGCGAACAACGTCACACGAATTGTAAGGGAGTAATGTAGCGGTGCCTACAACGCAACATGCGAACAACGTCACACGAATTGTAAGGGAGTAATGTAGCGGTGCCTACAACGCAACATGCGAACAACGTCACACGAATTGTAAGGGAGTAATGTAGCGGTGCCTACAACGCAACATGCGAACAACGCGTCATACTGACGTCACACGAATTGTAAGGGAGTAATGTAGCGGTGTTTACAACGCAACATGCGTACAACGTCACACGAATTGTAAGGGAGTAATGTAGCGGTGCCTACAACGCAACATGCGAACAACGTCACACGAATTGTAAGGGAGTAATGTAGCGGTGCCTACAACGCAACATGCGAACAACGCGTCATACTGACGTCACACGAATTGTAAGGGAGTAATGTAGCGGTGCCTACAACGCAACATGCGACCAGCGAGTCATACTGACGTCACACGAATTGTAAGGGAGTAATGTAGCGGTGCCTACCACGCAACATGCGACCAGCGCGTCATACTGACGTCACACGAATTGTAAGGGAGTAATGTAGCGGTGTACAACGCAACATGCGAACAACGTCACACGAAAGTAATGTAGCGGTGCCTACAACGCGAACAACGTGTCATACTGACGTCACACGAATTGTAAGGGAGTAATGTAGCGGTGCCTACAACGCAACATGCGAACAACGCGTCATACTGACGTCACACGAATTGTAAGGGAGTAATGTAGCGGTGCCTACAACGCAAC
Organism: Sesamia nonagrioides; assembly: GCA_017933935.1. NCBI lineage: Eukaryota > Metazoa > Arthropoda > Insecta > Lepidoptera > Noctuidae > Sesamia > Sesamia nonagrioides. The sequence continues at coordinate 640,099 of JADWQK010000586.1, read as the reverse complement.
ATGCGAACAACGCGTCATACTGACGTCACACGAATTGTAAGGGAGTAATGTAGCGGTGCCTACAACGCAACATGCGAACAACGCGTCATACTGACGTCACACGAATTGTAAGGGAGTAATGTAGCGGTGCCTACAACGCAACATGCGAACAACGCGTCATACTGACGTCACACGAATTGTAAGGGAGTAATGTAGCGGTGCCTACAACGCAACATGCGAACAACGTGTCATACTGACGTCACACGAATTGTAAGGGAGTAATGTAGCGGTGCCTACAACGCAACATGCGAACACGTGTCATACTGACGTCACACGAATTGTAAGGGAGTAATGTAGCGGTGCCTACAACGCAACATGCGAACAACGTCACACGAATTGTAAGGGAGTAATGTAGCGGTGCTACAACGCAACATGCGAACATAACGTCACACGAATTGTAAGGGAGTAATGTAGCGGTGCCTACAACGCAACATGCGAACAACGTGTCATACTGACGTCACACGAATTGTAAGGGAGTAATGTAGCGGTGCCTACAACGCAACATGCGAACAACGCGTCATACTGACGTCACACGAATTGTAAGGGAGTAATGTAGCGGTGCCTACAACGCAACATGCGAACAACGTCACACGAATTGTAAGGGAGTAATGTAGCGGTGCCTACAACGCAACATGCGAACAACGTGTCATACTGACGTCACACGAATTGTAAGGGAGTAATGTAGCGGTGCCTACAACGCAACATGCGAACAGCGTGTCATACTGACGTCACACGAATTGTAAGGGAGTAATGTAGCGGTGCCTACAACGCAACATGCGAACAGCGCGTCATACTGACGTCACACGAATTGTAAGGGAGTAATGTAGCGGTGCCTACAACGCAACATGCGAACAACGTCACACGAATTGTAAGGGAGTAATGTAGCGGTGCCTACAACGCAACATGCGAACAACGTCACACGAATTGTAAGGGAGTAATGTAGCGGTGCCTACAACGCAACATGCGAACAACGTCACACGAATTGTAAGGGAGTAATGTAGCGGTGCCTACAACGCAACATGCGAACAACGCGTCATACTGACGTCACACGAATTGTAAGGGAGTAATGTAGCGGTGCCTACAACGCAACATGCGAACAACGCGTCATACTGACGTCACACGAATTCTACATCTCGCAATCAGAGTTTACCGTGCAACTAGCATATACAAGCTCGCGACAACAACCGGCGGGCAAATGGCTCGCCAGACAACTAGTCTGGTCGGAGGATCCTCCCTTTTCTATGGAGGATGAGTGAGCTCTACACGCTGCTCCTCACCGGTCACCACGGGTCACCAGTGTGGGGGACACTGATGACCCCGACGAACCGAATCGACCCGATTCCGACCCGATCCCGAACCGATCTCGACCCGATCCCGACCAGATCCCGAACCGATCTCGACCCGATTCCGACCCGATCTCGTACCGATCTCGACCCAACCCCGATCCGACCGACGAATCATACCGATCTCGAACCGATCCCCGTTCGATCTCGACGAAAAAATCGAAACGAAAATAGTCATTATTGACATTATCCCAGGACAATCTTGTGATAAAATATAACAAACTAGAACATAAAGTGCGTAAAAGACAATATATTATTTTATTATTATCAAAAAAATAACACTAAAACCTATTCACTTAAGAATATAGCAATAAAAATCTACGATCAACCTGTTCAGAAAGACGTTACGCTGGTAAATCTCGCATAAATATAAATGACTAATTTGACGACAAAAATTATTCTATAACTAGCTTTCCGCCCGCGGCTTCGCCCGCGTGGCAATCGGTTATGTCGCGCTTTTTAAATTTTCTCTTGGGATTGAGAAGTTCTCCCACGGTAAAACAATCCTTGTCCAGGACTCAAACTAACTCCATACTAAATTTCATCAAAATTCGTTCAGGCGTTTAGGCGTGAAAGAACAACAGACAGACGGAGTTACGTTCGCATTACCATATATCTATACCATGAGTTGTTAAACCAAAATTGAGTGGTAAACTATATTATTTACCTTGGGGAGCAAAAATATGCAGATTTTGGATACTGGATAATCGGGGACACGCTACATATAGCTGACCATGCGAAAAACAATGTTTTTCCAACTTTACTTCAGCAACCCTTAGAGTTTGGCCTTGTGCTTTATTAATGGTCATTCCTAATTAAACCCATAAAGGAAATTGAGGCTTATAAATTGAAATAGGAGGTCTGTTGGAATAATCGGAATCCGAGAAATGAGTACATTTTCACCCTTTGCTGCTCAAATTAAAATATGTAGTTGATGTAATAATATTCCGTCCAAGGTGAGTGACACGCAACCTGGTACCATTACACAGTCTAAGGGCGTCGAGATCACGCATGAGCATCACCGGAACCCCTACTTTTAATTTTAATTTAAAACCAATCCGGCAACCTGCTCTATTTCCTGGAAGGCGACCAGCTGTCCCAGGGTGGCGTCGGGTTTATTGTCCACAAGTACCCCGTGAACAACGTTGTTAAAGTCGGGAGCTTTTCGACTCGGGTGGCGTGACTTGTACTAGAATAACCAAGCGATATTCGTTAAAGATTATACAGGTCTACGCTCCGACGTCTAAACACTCCGACGATAAGGTGGAGCCTATGTATGAGGACGTCAGTAGAATCATGCATTCCTCGAATACCCATTACACTGTAGTCATGGGGGACTTTAACGCAAAACTGGGCATGCGAGAGGCGGACGAGACGAAAGTGCGGCAATTTGGAGTTGTAAATCGGAATCCACGAGGTCAGACGCTAATGGATTTCATGGAAAAGGAAGGATTCTTTGTGATGAATTCTTTTTTCGGGAAACCATTGCACCGCAAGTGGACCTGGATTAGCCCTGATGGTCAGACCAAAAACGAGATAGACTTCATAATGTCAACGTGAAGGCAAGTGTTCAACGATGTCTCCGTGATCCATTTGGTTAATATATGTTATTGTTTATGGTATATAAATGTGTATATGGTATTGTTAGAGTCATCTTGAACCTTAACATTAGGCTCGAACGCTCCCGACCTATGAAGTCTACACTCCTTCCAGCGTCAACCCAAATACAAAACTTTGAGATTTGAAAGTTTTCGCTTTCAAATCTCAAAGTCTCTGACTCGCGGTATATGCCAATTTAATACAGACTGTATTAAAGAGGCTATCAAGCGGAACAAAGGCTCCAGTGATCGCACGAGATTCGTCTGTTGGACAGAGCCTACTTGCGAAGCTGAAGACTGGGGATGGTAGGATCGTCACTTCCAAGCCGGAGCTTTTGGGTGAGATTGAGAAATTCTACGGAGAGTTATACACATCAATACACGCTCCTGTTGTAAGCCTAGATTGTAAGCCTAGAGCCAGACTAACTAACCCGACACTACCCCGACGATATCCCGGACGTCAGCATGTACGAGATTTATATGGCCCTAAAATAGCTCAAGAACGATAAGGCGGCTGGTGATGATGGAATTACGGCTGAGCTTCTGAAAGTGGGTGGCAAACCGGTTCTTAAAGCACTTCAGAAGCTATTTAATTCCGTCATTCTTAAAGGCGAAACGCCTAAGGGCTGGCATAAAAGCGTGGTGGTGTTGTTTTTCAAAAAAGATGACAATACCCTCCTGAAAAACTACAGACCGATAACCTGAGCTATGTCTATAAGCTGTTTTCTAGGATCATCACGAATCGTCTCGCTCGCAGGTTCGACGACTTCCAGCCTCCTGAACAAGCAGGCTTCTATAGTGCTAAAGCCTTTTCGGAAGCCTGCTTGTTAACCTGCCTGTTTGTTGTTGTGCTTAAGTACGAGGATTATTATTAAACAGAAGTACGAGGAGTCACTATGCTTAGCGTTTGTGGACTAAGAGAAGGCCTTCGATCAAATCAAGACTTGGGCGGTGCTACAGTCTCTCCAGCGGTGCCAAATTGACCATCGATACATTGAGGTGATAAAGTGTTTGTACAAAAACGTCACCATGTCAGTCCGTCTCCAGGATCAGCACTCGAAACCGATCCAACTGCAGCGTGAAGTGAGACAAGGAGATGTCATATCTACCAAATTGTTCACTGCTGCGTTGAGAGATGTCTTCAAGCTCCTGGACTGGAAGGGACTTGGCTTTAACTGATGTTAAAGCCAAGTCCCTTTCCCTTTTCCTTACGGCTAGTACATTACGAATCTCCGTTTTGCAGATGATATAGTGGTCTTGGCGGAGACCCTGGAAGACTTGAGCAAAATGCTCAATGACCTCAGCAGAGCTTCCGAACAAGTGGGTCTAAGGATGAACATGGATAGGATGATCATGTCAAACTCTCATGTCGCACCCGCTCCAATTCTAGTTGGTTGCTTTGCACTAGAAGTTGTAGAAGTTGTTGTTGACCTGGGACAAACAGTCCGATTAGGTGGGTCCAACTTCGAGAAAGAGGTGTCTCGTCGAATCCAGCTCGGCTGGGCAGCGTTCGGGAAGCTACGCTACATGTTCTCGTCGTCCAAGATACCACAGTGTCTCAAGACTAAAGTCTTTGACCAGTGTGTGTTGCCAGTGATGACTTACGGAACCGAAACGTGGTCGCTTACAATGGGCCTCATACGAAGGCTCAGAGTCACATAAAGGGCGATGGAAAGAGCTATGCTCGGAGTTTCTCTGCGTGATCGAATCAGAAATGAGGAGATCCGCAGAAGAACCAAAGTCACCGACATAGCTCTTCGAGTCGCTAAACTTAAGTGGCAATGGGCAGGGCACATTGCTCGAAGGACCGATGGCTGATGGGGCTGTAAGTGGCGGCCACGTACCGGAAGACGCAGCGTAGGGAGGCCCCCAACCTGGATCTGTGACCTGGTGAAGGTCGCGGGAAGCCGATGGATGCGGGCAGCATAAGAACGGTCATTGCGGAAAGCCTTGGGGGAGGCCTTTGTCCAGTGGACCTCTATAGGCTGAAGAAGAAGAAGAAGAAACACACACGGCGCCATCTCTTATCGGGAATATAATTTTTTTCTGTGATAAAAGGTACCCTATTATTTAATCCGGACTTATAAGTTTACGTCTGCAAAGCACGATGAATGATGAAGAAGAACGGTTTGGATTGGCAACACTTGTCAGCTACTGGAGTTTTGTGTATTTTGGAAGGGGGGAACTTACGGCCTAATGTGTCCCTCTTAATGGCAAGCAACATCTCAGCAAGCCTAGACGGAGATGACGGAATAAGCTGGACTCCTTCAACAAGAACTTGTCCTCAATAGCTTTAAATAAGTAGAAGTGAAGAGAGAGTAGGGAGACCTCCTCTGCCTTGCAGTGAGACTTGACACGCTTCTACAATAATTATAAAACTGCGTTGTATATGTGCTTGAGAAATAAATGATTCGACTTTAACCAGCAATAGGAACATTATAATTATAATCAAGCTTTAATATTTCCACTGCTCATCAAATACATGTACATATGTAAGTTTTGTCACAATAACCTGAATAAAGTATAGATGTCGCAATCAACATGGCCACCTACCTACCGGACTCTGACAATATAAAACATCGTCTATGTGAAAACATCGACACGAAAAAGAAGACTAATATTGTTTTATGATGGCGAATGCAGAATTTGTGTAACATTTGTCAAAACTTTTGGTCAAATTTTCTTAAAACTACTATTATAATTGAGTCGACTCTATCTAAGGAGAAACGTTTTCATAGAAATTAAATAAAGAGAATGTATTATTATAATGAACTGTTTGAACCCAAACAAAAACATGTAAACAAATAAAGCAATGATATAAAGTTTCTGAGTTCATCGCACCCGACACTTTGGGAGTTTACAAAACTCGTAATTACATTACAAAAGTGATTCAAGTTACTGAGGCGGTGGTAGGGGCGCGGGCGTCTCTAATACAAAACATTTTTTGTAACTAGCTATATGGAAACAATGTGTTGAGAGATTGGTTTTAGTATTGAGAGTGGTGATCTGTTGTGGTGATCTGAAGGCCATAAAAACGTTCCAAGTCTAGTCGCAATCATAACTCCGCTGCCGCGAGAAATTGCGGTACGGCGGACAGAGCTCCGGCGGGATCTCATGGCAACATGGAGAGTGCGATTGTCGCAACCCAATGCTGGGCACGCCACAATAGCGGCGGTAAGTCCCTCTTTGAGGAGTGGCTAGAGAGGCGCCATGGCGCCCTCACCTTCCGCCTGGCGCAGGTCCTCACCGGACACGGTTATTTCGGGAGATTCCTGTTGCGTATAAGGCGGGAGGAAACGCCAGCTTGTTACCATTGTGTGGATCGCCCTGAGGACACGGTGGAGCATACGGTGGAGGTCTGCCCGGCTTGGGTAGAGCACCGCCGTATCTTCGTAGCGGCGATCGGCGGCGATCTCTCTCGTCCGACCCTCGTGCAGGCCATGGTCCGGAGCGAGAGTGCATAGCAGGCCGTCACCTCCTTCTGCGAAGCAGTAATGCTGGCAAAGGAGGAGGCGGAGCGCGTGAGGCAACGGGAATCCCAGCGCCCTCACGCCACTAATCGCCGCAGGAGACGCCCTGGTCGGGAGATGACACCAGACTCCCAGCCACCGTAGGCGCGGGCCTGCGGGCGGTGAGCAATGGGCAGCTCGCCGCCCGGTAAGGACCAGGCCCGAGTCGACGGTGCGTCGTGTTTCACGCGCGCCTCAAAGAGATGTCAGCACATCGTGACGGGGTCCACGAAGACCGATGCCTCCTGGGTCAGGGTTACGGGTTTTTTAAACAAGAAACCGTGGCCCTGGCCGTCCCACAGGCAAGTGAAGAAACACGGGTGGGTTTTAGTCAGTAAAAGTCTGACACGCCCTTCCGCTCCGCCCAGAGCGGGAGAAGTCATATGATGATTTCCTATCCTAACAAAAAAAAAAGTCTAATCGCAATCACATCTCAGCAGCAGTCAATTTCTAACACTTGTCAAAATGTAAGAAAATGAAAAGAAATGAAAGGTATTTTTGTCTCATTGAGAGTGAGAACAGACTGAGAACGTTGTTAAAATAATAAGAATATCCTCTCTGGTCATTTACACAGGATGATAACGAGGTTATCGCTAAATGTAGTTCTGAATTAACACTTTTGGAAAAAGCTCTATAATTGGTTAAGTACAGACACCTACCAAATCTATTTTAGTTCATTAAGACTTCTGAAATCTTCAGTATAATCTGCCTCTAAATGACTCTATAGAAGTATCATTAAAAAGTGTTATTATACCTAACACAATATTTAAACAAAATGAGGGGACTTAAATGACCATTTTCCTGTTATCTCAAGATGCTAATTTAACACTATTTAAAACCCAGTATCATTATAATAAGTAGTTAAATTACTAACTAGCTGTTGGTAATAATCACTATGATTTACGACTGAACTTATCGCTGTTTAGTGGGTTTTATCAGTCATTTTATTTAAAACTTAAGTTAATATAAAACAGTAATAAATTTATGATTAAACATACACGTTAGCAAGTGGATAATAATCATAATATTATAATTACTACCATTAAAGTATGCACCCCAGCAGTGGTGTTTTCTTAACACTAGGAACATTATGGGTTAGTAATGTTGCTACTACTGGGGCTGGGACAAAACAATCCTCTCTTCGAGAGAGAGGTGTGAGGACATTTTTCCGAAATCTTGATTCCAGGACACGCCGATTTCCTAACAATGTTTTCCTTCGCCGTTTTGAGAGCAACTGTGATGAATTTATTTACATATTAGCTTTCCGCCCGCAGCTTGGCCCGCGTGGAGTTCGGTTATATCGCGCTTTTTAGATTTCCCTCGAGAATATCAATTTTTTCCGGGATAAAAGGTAGCCTATGTCCTTTCCCAGAGTTTAAAGATTGTCTGTGCCAAATTTCATCAAAATCGGTTGAGAGGTTTAAGCGGGAAAGCGTAACAGACAGACAGACAGACAGAGTTACTTTCGCATTTATAATATTAGTATGGATGGTTAAAAATCTGCCTAAGTTCGAAGCTACGACCTTCATCTAGTAGTTGAGACCATTACCTTCGAATAACACAGCCTCTGTTAAAGCATGTCTTTCCCATTATAGAATAAGTTAAGTTGTAGTTTAAGTTCTAATTATTTAATGTTGTCTTTAAACTATAAATATACATCTAAATGACTTCACAATAAGCTAAACAGGTCCGGTGCATCATTATGCACCGTTCGAGCAATGGGATTTTTTTACGATAATTATGCTATCTATCAGATATGCCCAGGATAATTATGTATGTGCCTGATACAGAATCAGGCACATACATAATTATCCTGTATTTATAATCTTTAAAGGAAAGAGAAACATATGAAGCATTAGTTATGCTTTAGTCTAAGGTCAGGTCGCATGGATCACACGTTGGAACCCATTTCGCCGCTAGATTTATTACTCAGCATCGGCGCCAAATGACTATCCAATATTGGATATTAGGATCGAGTAGGACGCCCGTGTTTTGGAAATTAGCAGGATTTTTCGCATAAGGATTCTTTGTTGAAGATTGAAGTAGGAAATGGATCAAGTGGTTAAACGATTACATACCTAGATACATGTAACGTAACGGTGTAACACTGCTTGATTATGTCGCATATACTAAAGTATGCATACATTTTTCAGTCATGTGTAAGACAGCTTTATGTATATATAGGTGAGTTAGAAAATTGTATACCCAATATAATTATAGTAAATTGCTTGATGATTATATTTATAAGTGCAACAATTACTTACAGGCTCTAAGTATTACTGGCCTATAAGTAATTCTCCAAGTGCCTTTTAATTTTTTATTACTAATGGCGATCCACATTTAACATAATAATATGGTTAGTATCACATACTAAATAAAAAGGATTTATTGACGTGTGACAAAAAAAAAAACTTTTAAAATGTTAATAAATGACGATATGAAAAAAATATATAAAAGGTGCCTTTAATTTACCTTTTGTGTCTTTTCTTCCCAAGAAGTAGGTATCGTCATTTATTAACATTTTACAAGTTTTTTTTCTTTCACGTCAATAAATCTTTTTTATATATTGTATTCCCAAGAAGCAATACCCGAACTGCCATTCTAATATTTAGTGTGTACAGCAATCAAGCTAAGTGAAAACTGTAAAATTTTCCCAATATACCACTAACCTAAAATAGATTATAAAAATTCGACAAAATTTAATAGCTTGATGTGTCACACATATTATTTGTACTCACACTTCATTTTGATTAATCCAACAGGTTTATTTAAGTTAAAATTCATTGCGTTATTTATGTGTTGTGTAGACAAATTTTTCGAACTTATGAAGCAATGGTTTAGAAATTTGCTTCAAAATTATGCGGATTCTGATTAATAATCTGTTACGTAATTAGGGTGCAGGACTCCTTATTCATACACAATCAACTCACAGAAACAGCCCTCGCCTTTAACGTTGTGTTTCTAGGACTTAGTGACATCTCAGCGTTGGGAGCTGTACCTGTGATGATGTTACTTTTTCCTACTTAACACTACACTGATTAATATATACTAAGTACACTTATGATTAAATTGTTATAACAACAATTACAATATTATGACAGTTTTGTCAACGCCGTTGATTATGTCACTATGAAAACCTTTACTTTGAAATTATTGACGGCTTGTTATTGCATTCCATTCATTTTTCATATTATATGATGAAATGAAATGAAATCGTTTATTAAGCAAGTAGGATCACTGATCACTTTTACACGTCATGTTTATTTTTTATTTTATTTCTTTTAACTAGATGAAGCCGGCATTTCCTAACTGACTACCTCTGAGAAGAAATAGCCGAAACAAACTCAGGGATCATCGTCTTTATCAAGTCCAGACATTAAAAATGAAAATATTTACAATAATTTACCTTATAATTACGCATATTGGTTAATAACAATTAACAATGCTTAACAAAGCGAGCAGCTCAGTCCCAAGCTTTTTTGTCTTCTAAATAATCTGTGATTTTATAATACCCCTTTTTGCAAAGTTTGGCCTTTATATGGTTCTTAAATCGTTTAATGGGTAAGTTTCGAACGTCCATGGGAAGCTTGTTGTAAAAGTGTATACATTGACCCATGAACGAGTTGCCTACTCTGTGGAGACGAGTGTGATGTACAACAAGATTGTGTTTGTTCCTGGTATTTATATTATGAATATCGCTTATTTTCTTAAAATTCGAGATATTTTTATGAACATACATAAGATTTTTAAATATATATTGTGAAGCTACAGTCAGAATGTTCACCTCTTTGAACTTTTCTCTAAGAGATTCTCTAGGACCAAGGTTGTAAATGGCTCGAACAGCCCTCTTCTGTAAAACAAAGATGGTATTGATGTCCGCACAAGTTCCCCAGAGAAGAATCCCATAAGTCATAAGACTATGAAAAATAACTAAAATAAACAATTCTGGCTGTATCCACATCAATATATATATATATATATATATATTTTTTTGTTGTTAATAAATATTATTTGAATTGATTCCTTTGTCTTTTATTACTTTTTGTCGTTTACACGACAGACATTGTCATAACTTATATCTATACTTGTTACTTTGTCACTATAATAATATAATTCGTCAGTTGAAACAAATATAATAATAATAATATAATGAGCCCATTGATATGGTCTCATTCATACCCTAAAGTTACGGGGTAAAAACACCTTATATATGGATAATAAGAGAAACACTCTTCATAAATCACATGATCAAGCCTCTGCTTGACATTCCCGTTTACCCTTTCCCTAAACAGGGTGAGTTTTACTAAAGAAATAAAAAACCAAAGTGTGACTTAAACCAAACAGTACCTTCAGATCATGATTTCTAATCGAAAAACGTTGGAAATTCCATCAGGATTTTTTTCAAATTTTCCGAGCGTTTTTCCACTTAATTTGTGACGTGTTGACATGTAACATCAAAATCCTGCCCTATACATCTAATATTATTAAAAAATACGATAAAACGTTAACTCTTTAATGTATCTCGCATAACAAGAAAATCACTAGGGGAGGTTATTCACCTCACAGCTGATTTCGTGAGCTCAGTATCACGAAGAAAACGTTCACCTTGCGTTTCCTGGAAAATCTTTTACTTGTGACTAAATCCATACATACTTATGAGTAAACGATATTATTAGGGTTCCGTACCTCAAAAGGAAAAAACGGAAACCTTATAGGATCACTTTGTTGTCCGTCTGTCTGTCTGTCTGTCTGTCTGTCTGTCTGTCAAGACCCTTTATCTCAAGAACGCGTGGACGTATCAAGCTAAAATTCACAAGAAATACTCAAGTCTATTGTCCCTTTAAGCTGTGAAAATATCAAACTTCTAAGCCAAGCCAATCAAAAGATACAGCCGATTATGTCGATATTTTCAACAAATTTTCGACACTCGCAAAGGAATCAAAACCTACAGGATACTTCCCGTAAACTGAGAATCTTGAAATTTGGCATGAAGCATTGTCATATAATGCAAATATAGGAAAAATTGCGAAAATCACATTTTTTTAGTTATATAATACAATAAAAATATTTTAATAAAATGAAACTTACTACCTTATTTCTCACGAACGAATAAAGGTATCAAATTGAAATTTATACCAAATAGCTAGGTCTATTATCCCTTTAAGCATTAAAAAAATCAAACTTCTAAGTTAACGCGATCAAAAGATACAGCAGTTTATACCGACACCTTACGAATTTCCGTCACACGCTAGGGAATCAAAACCTACAGGATACTTCCCGTAAACTCAGTATCTTGAAATTTGGCATGAAGCATTGTCATATAATGCAAATATAAGAAAAATTGCGAAAATCACATTTTTAGTTATATAATATAATGAAAATATTTAAAAAAAATGAAACTTACTAGTTATATAATATAATGAAAATATTTTAATAAAATGAAACTTACTACCTTATTTCTCACGAACGAATAAAGGTATCAAATTGAAATTTATACCAAATACCTAGGTCTATGGTCCGTTTAAGCTGTGATAATATCAAACTTCTAAGCCAAGCCAATCAAAAGATACAGCCGATTATTCGATATTTTCAACAAATTTTCGACACTCGTAAAGGAATCAAAACCTACAGGATACTTCCCGTAAACTCAGAATCTTGAAATTAGGCATGAAGCATTGTCATATAATGAAAATATAGGAAAAATTGCGGAAATCACATTTTTTTAGTTATATAATATAATAAAAATATTTTAATAAAATGAAACTTACTACCTTATTTCTCACGAACGAATAAAGGTATCAAATTGAAATTTATACCAAATGGCTAGGTCTATTATCCCTTTATGCAGTGAAAAATCAAACTTCTAAGTTAACGCGATCAAAAGATACAGCAGTTTATACCGACACCTTAGACGAATTTCCGTCACACGCTAGGGAATCAAAACCTACAGGATACTTCCCGTAAACTCAGGATCTTGAAATTTGGCACGAAGCATTGTCGTATAATGCAAATATAGGAAAAATTGCGAAAATCACATTTTTTTAGTTATATCACTATAATGAAAATATTTTAATAAAATGAAACTTACTACCTTATTTCTCACGAACGAATAAAGGTATCAAATGGAAATTTATACCAAATATCTAGGTCTATTGTCCCTTTAAGCTGTGAAAATATCAAACTTCTAAGCCAAGCCAATCAAAAGATACAGCCGATATCTCGATATTTTCAACAAATTTTTGACACTCGCAAAGGAATCAAAACCTACAGGATACTTCCCGTAAACTCAGAATCTTGAAATTTGGCATGAAGCATTGCCATATAATGAAAATATAGGAAAAATTGCGAAAATCACATTTTTTTAGTTATATAATATAATAAAAATATTTTAATAAAATGAAACTTACTACCTTATTTCTCACGAACGAATAAAGGTATCAAATTGAAATTTATACCAAATAGCTAGGTCTATTATCCCTTTAAGCAGTGAAAAAATCAAACTTCTAAGTTAACGCGATCAAAAGATACAGCAGTTTTTACCGACACCTTAGACGAATTTCCGTCACACGCTAGGGAATCAAAACCTACAGGATACTTCCCGTAAACTCAGAATCTTGAAATTTGGCACGAAGCATTGTCATATAATGCATATACAGGGAAAATTGCGAACATCACATTTTTTTAGTTATATAATATAATTAAAATATTTTAATAAAATGAAACTTACTACCTTATTTCTCACGAACGAATAAAGGTATCAAATTGAAATTTATACCAAATACCTAGGTCTATTGTCCCTTTAAGCAGTGAAAAATCAAACTTCTAAGTTAACGCGATCAAAAGATACAGCAGTTTATACCGACACCTTAGACGAATTTCCGTCATACGCTAGGAAATCAAAACCTACAAGGTACTTCCCGTGAACTCAGAATCTTGAAATTCGGCACGAAGCAACGTTATAACAGACAGATAAAGGAAAAATTGCGAAAATGATAAATTTGAAGTTACATAAAATATTAAAATATTAGAGATTAGTATTATTATTATATTATAGATTATAAAGAGAATCAGTTGGCGACATGAATATGTGCACGCACATGTCTGTCCGCCCAGAGCCTGATAAAAGATCCGTCGACCTTGTCCGCCAGTGTAGCTAGGATACTGTTCGGGCTGCCCCGAAATCGCCGCAACATCGAAGCACACAGTTTGCGAATGATAGCATAAAAGTCATCAATTCGCGCTTCCGCGAACATGCCTGATGCACTGCAAAACCGAGGCAGCCCCAACAACATCGTCAGCCCATTGTTATACTGGATGCGCAGAGCGTTGTAAGCCTTCTGCGTATACCTAATCCACAAGCTGCACGAGTAAAACGACTGGCAGTAAGCTCTAAAGAGCGTCAGTTTTACCTGCTCAGTGGTCCCTATCTATATCCTGGTCATCTGTGAGAGAATCCGTCACATGACCGAGGTATTTAAATTGAGAGACCACTTTTAATGGTGTTCCTCGGTGGTATATTCGTGGGTGTATTATTATGAACTTTAAATACCATAATATCACTTTTAGTGGCATTATACCTCAAGCCATGGGCCCCCGCATACCTTTCACACATAGCCACTAACTTCCTTAGTCCACAGATTGATGGGCTGAGCAGCACCATGTCATCAGCATAGCTTATGTTGTTAATCATTTTGCCATCAACAGAACAACCAACCAGAGTGCTACTCAGCTCACCAACCAGCCGATCTATGTACAAGTTAAAAAGGCTGGGCGAGGTCAACCCCCCTGCGTCACCCCACATTCTAGCCCATTATCGAATTACCGGTCTTCTTTTTAACAATAGGAATCACACCAGTTCGTACGAGATCGTCAGGCAGATAAGAGTGACTCATACAAAAATTGAAGAACATAGCGAGTAGCCTAGGCAAATGTACACCAGCGGACCTTAAATGCTCAACACTCAAACCATCGTGCCCAGGCGACCTACCTCGCTTCATACTTTTCAACGCGTCTTTTACATCTTTCACGCTGAACCTTAAATGAGAATCGCCCTCACACGGGGCTTGAGTGCCTCGCATCGACGTACTTACAAAATGCGGAACAACTCTAAAGTGGTTCATGAACATGCCGGCTATATCACTGTTCTGTGACAAGCCATCAACGTTTGATGGTAGACTCGGTCTGGGATTCAAAGAATTGGTTTGATTCCAAAAAGAACTGAATTTCTTATCTTCGTGAAGGGTTGCAATGATGTCCATTTTAATCTGTGTTTCATTGTCCTGACACCACTTCAACTTTGATTTAAATGTTTGTCTCAAAGTTTTCATTTCCTGATATATAGCCCCCGATGCAGGTTTTCCGTGCAAGACCCATCTCCGAAAAGCAAGCCGCGTCCGAGCATGAACCTCTTTCACAACTTTATTCCACCCACACACATTTTTTGCTTGCATGACATGAAATATTTTTTTAATAATTATAAACTTACTACCTACCCTTTTTCACATGAACGCGTAGAGATATTAAAGTTGAAATTCATATCAAACACTTCTTAAGTGTAATTACCTTTATAATGTGAAAAATTCTAAATCAACGCAAAAATTCAAAATGCTGAGGTACCTACCTATAATCATACCGCATATTTTGAAATTTGCCACTACTCGCAACGGAATCAAAACATAGACTACTTCCCGCTGACATTGAATATTGAATTTTGGTATGAAACAATAGCTTAAGGTAACCTAACAGAAAAACCCGAAACCTTTTAAAATTTTTAGGCACAGTAACTAGTTAAACCAAAACAAAGACCAACACAATCGTCATTCAATCTAAATATTTTGGTGAATGTAGTTCTGTATATAACCTAAATGCGTCCTAACTGCTGTGTTATACTTAGTACTTATAAATATATTCAAAGACATTAATTGTAATTTCCTATTGTTGTCAATGATTATCAGACAGCTTGCTTCCTACTGGCGAAGCGGAACGGAGGGGAGTAAGTAGTAACGAAAGAACGCGCAAGAACTAGCCGCCCGCTGGCGCGAAGGCAGGCGGTTGGTCAAGGGAAGGGGTATCGCGGCACAGCGAGCGGCAGCCGTGCACCATACGCACGAGCGCTTAGATGCTGTTCGCACGTGTACCGAAATTAGTAAAATTTGCGACAATTTCTCGTTGATTTTGTTTACTTCTACTTTGTTTATCAATAAACCGCTTTTTTTTATAAGTTATAAACTAGCGCTTGACCGCAATCCCGCCTGATGGTAAGCAGTGATGCGATCGTTGATGGTAAAGCGCGCTAGTTTATTAAGACCCTATTCACTCTAGCCTTGAAGACACTCAAATTGTAATGTGACGAAAACACCATCGCTGGCAAATTGTTCTAGTCCCTCGATGTAGGCGGTATAAAAGAGGAAGCGAAACGCTTCGTCCGGATCGCAGTGGTGTCAACAACGTAGGGGTGGAAACTCGCCGTACGACGGGTCGTCCGATGGTAGAACGGAGATGGGGAATTAAATCATGCAATTCCCTTGCACACTCACCAGAATGCATCCTATAGAAGACCGAAAGGCTGGCTACTCTACGCCTGTGCTCCAGGCTTTGGAGACCGCTACGTTTGTACGGCGGAACCCTCGGTGTGCGGGTCCGACTCGCACTTGGCCGGTTTTTACTTACCATACCACTCTGAATTCATACTTTTCGTTTTTGCCAAGCATTTCCACAGGCAGTATAAAAACGGTTTGAATTTTGTCGGAAAATTACATAGCAATTGTTAAATTGATTCTTGTTACCATAGTAACAGTTGCTATTTAGCAGCCAAAACTTTTATTTTTCGAAACTGGGCTGGTTAGTTAGTTCATTTGTATTGCACTCTAGTGTAAAACTTCATGCAATAATTTAAGTGGCTGTTATTTAATTAATATAAGCTCTTATTTTCAACCATAAACAAGGTTAGCTTTAATACCAGGACTTTATAAACAAGAATTCTACACTTCTAACGTAGAATGCAGCCTCTAGGCACGACTATGACCTGATTACCTAGATCCGAAGCAGCGACCCTGAATATCCTCAAAGTACCGACACCCGATGAATGCAACTGTTTCCATGGTGTAGGAAACGATAATTATTATTTATTCTACTAACATCACTAATGCGACAGTTGTGAGACTGTATTTATAGATAGATGGATATTTGTTGCTCTTTCACGCAAAAACTTAGTCAAAATCCATTTAATAGGAATGGATTTTCATTAAATTTGATAAACAAATGCTCGATAATCAAAAATAATGCAGGATACTTTTTATTCCGATATTCCCACGGGGTCGAGAATTACGCAGATGAAACCGCAAGGCGTAGCCTAGGTATGCACTTGGCTACAAATAGATTGATTTGAGTTTAGGAAACAACGTTTGTCCAAGCCATGATTTGGGTCATAAAGCATTTTCTGTGGACCCAACTCGGTAATGTCATCATCATCAATCAATCATCAATCTTTTATCGTCCTACTGCTGGGCACAGGTCTCCTCTCATACAGAGAAGGATTGAGCGTAATCACCACCCTTGCTCAATGCGGGTTGGCGATTTCAGACTTATAAAGTCCAGGTTTCCTCAAGATGTTTTCCTTCACCTTCAGTCATTGGTGTCCAAGATATATTTAGAAAGTACATATAACTTTAGAAAAGTTACATTGGTACTTGCCTGACCTGGAATCGAACCCGCACACTCATACTTGAGAGGCTGGTGTTTTAACCACTAGGCCACCACGACATCGGTAATGTATCCGTTTATAAATAGGTACATGTATATACACAGCAAACGCAAGGGATTCAGAACTAGCATTTCGACATAAAAAAATATGCAAATGTTTTGATCAATTTCAGCAGACCTTTGGTAGGTAAGAAATAATACGAGCTGATGTCCGCAACTCCAAGATAATGCGCATAATTTGCACATGGTAGACCTTTAGTAGGTAAGAAATAATACGAGCTGATGTCCGAGATAATGCGCGTGATTTGCACATGGTAGACCTTTCAGTGTGTGCGTTGTTGCCCCCAAATGTATTCACAGAGTAATTCGAATATCTATTAACATAATGTTCCAATAATAAATAATATTACAGTAAGTAACTTTTTTATTAAACTCTATGCTAACATTATTATAATAGCTTTCATATTTACACAAAACAATCCTGGCGTGTGTTTCCAGAGGTTTTATGTCTGGAAACTTCATTAAGTTCTTGAAGTTTTGTACCACTGCAAAACATATGTACAAGGTCAAAATAAATTCGTTAGTGTTACTGCGAAGACGTAATGAGTGTGGATGTCTTAACACATTTAGGCAACACAGTTTTTTTAAGGTGAAATTAATATAATAAAACTTTTGTCACATTTAGTTATCAATACCATGTCCGCGGAGTTCCACTAGGTAATTTATTTCGACCATGTACTCAGCCTATAATGTCCCGCGATTGGGACTTAGGCCTTCTGTTTGTGAAAGAAAATGAGCCTTAACTCACCACGCATGTCTAGAGCAGAGGTGGTGAATATAAAATTTGAAATTTCGTACCACGAATAAGAAAAATAAGTGAGATATTTTTTTTCACATATCGTAACTTCCTTAGATATATTTGTTGAATTAAACAGTACGGTGCAATTAATATCTAAATTGAAAATGCTGTTTGCTATATTTACATCCCACTCAATTTGAAGTTAAATAAAATCAACTTTATCCCAATGTCAATTAAGTTGATTACGGAGTAGTTAGATATGACTTAAAAAATTATGTTTTTTTTTAAATGTTGTAGCAAAAACTGGCCTTTTTCTCTTGAAATCTTATGTTCCATTTAGCAATCATCACGCTATAGCACTTGGCTAATGCAATACGCATAGTGCAGTATAACGAATGTAAAAAAAATATTGAAAATAGGCTAAGTAGGAGTAGGACTCGCGCACGATAATACATACATAGATGGAGTACAGTTTTCGCTCTTCGGGCAGAAATTACCACCCACCAGACAAAGTCTTGCGGCCAAGCGATTCCTCGTGCCCCGGTATGATGTCTGGTGAAGCCGTGCGGAGGACGGTAGTTATGTTACGATGTGTGCCGGGTACGATGCGCCAAAAGTTGTTGTGTCGGAAGTTTGGTCGTGGAGGGTGGATCTCCAGATTAATCTCCCTCTGGCGCAGCGTCGTTGGTCGTGTTGTTGGGTTTAACATTGCATTACCCCATTTAATTGTCGTCTTCTTTCCTATTTACTCAGTTTTTTTCAGTGAATAGGCTTAATAAACTGGCGCGCTTTACCATCAACGTCGTTACATCTCTGCTTACCATCAGGCGGGATTGCGGTCAAGTACGGGTTTATAATTATATAAAAAAAAAAACTCTCATGATTATAATCATTATCACATATTGTTCCCCGGGTGTGATAAGAGAGTTAGTAAACATGTAGTGCCAAAAGACAAAAGAGACATACGGCAGACTAAAAGGTTATAAAATATGTGCTGAACATCGGGCGGCCCCTAGATTTGGGTCAAGTGTACGCGCTGACCCAGCTAAACTGATATTCTGATGCATCCGCTTCGCTCCATTATAATTTACCTGTATTTTAATAGGATCAACCACAAAATAATGGAAACATCGACATGATAACAGTTATGAGATATTTAATAAATCCACATCGGTAGATAGAACTTCTATCTACGTCAGAATCATCGTCCACAAATTGTTGGACACTGATTCTGTGATAGATTTTCCTGAGTTTTTTTTATTTGTAGGTTCCACATTAAGGCGTCGGGGTAAATTTGCATGAAATTTGCTTTAAAATGAGACCATGTCTTGGGTAACTATATGCATATTATATTCCCGCAGTAAATTCCCTATAGCCACGGGAAAAGGCTCATCTTATTCAGCGTATAATGTTTTCCCACTGCTGGGACACAGGCCTCTTCTTCTTCGAAGAGATGAGGCCTGTATAGTGCAGTGGGTCAATGTCTGTCGTGTGCATAGGCACATGACAGACACTGGCCCACTGCGGGTTGGTAGATTTCAAATGTCTTCAAATTTTTGCTTGTAGGACCGTTTTATATTAGTGACCGTTGAATGTGCCGAGAATGCAAAACTGCACCTTGTAGGTATTATATTTGCATAACTGATTTAGGTATTTGGTTGAGTTTCTTTAGATATCATTATATAACAAGACAGATAAATTAATAAATTCAAAGTTAATGCATTTATTTCAATTAACCATTAACCATTTCCTTACGACTAGGAGCTCCTTGCTGTTCTCCTCATCGCTGTCATTGTGGTGCAGATGTCAACAGGCTCGGACACCACGGCCTGGCTTGCAGCCGGAGTGCGGGTCGCTTAGCTCGGCACGCAAACATTAACGACATCATCCGACGAGCTCTTGTCACTGTCGGCGTTCCAGCTGTTTTAGAACCTAATGGCTTGGTGCGCGATGATGGCAAGAGACCGGACGGCATGTCCTTATTTCCTTGGAAGATGGGTAGGCGTTTAGTGTGGGACGCAACTTGCGTCGATACTCTTGCGCCATCCCATCTTCCTGGATCGACGTGCTGTGCTGGCGTTGCTGCTGCGGCTGCAGAAAACCTCAAACGGCGAAAATATAACAACCTTATCGGAAATTATATTTTCGAGCCGTTTGGGATTGAAACCCTTGGGCCGTGGGGTCCGAGTGCTCATTGCCTTTTTAAAGAACTATCCAAACGGCTTGTTGACACTTCTTGTGACTCAAGGGCTGGATTTTACCTTGGCCAGCGGCTAAGTATTGCCATTCAACGCGGCAATGCTGCCAGTCTCTTGGGTACATTACCAGTCGACAGCGATGACGAAGAATTTTTTGATGCTGTATTGTAATTTAATAATAGTTTTATCTAGGGTAATAGCTTTATTTAGTTATTTGTATTTATTTAGTTTTATAAGTTTGTATATATATGTCTCCTACTTTTAAGTTTTTCTTATTTAATTATTAAAAAATTCACCATTTGCATCTGTAAATGGGTAATTGAAGTAAATGACTTTGGTATTGACTTTGGGTTTATTTTGACAATTCAAAAGTGTTTACTCATGAATCATCGAAATTAAAATAAAACCGTCAATCAGTTAGCTAGAAAATTATATGTAAGTATGGAAAATAACGGCTAAAAAACTTCATGAATACTCTTTTAAATGAAAACAATATGGGTACAAAAAAATTGTTTACATCATTAATGTTAAAAATATGCATGTGAGAACAACGCAAAATGTTAAAAGCGTCCGTGATGCTAAGATAAAAATAAAACAATTCGAATACTAAATTGACAATAGCACTAGTCGTCGTCTAAACTCTTCAACCAGTGCGTCCTACCCGTCATGACTTACGGAGCCGAGACGTGGACACTAACGGCCAGACTAGTCCACAAGTTTAAAGTCGCTCAGCGAGCTATGAAGCGGGCTCAACATAGACCCGAAATGAGGTGATCCGACAGAAGACCAGAGTCACCGACATAGCTGAGAGGATTAGCAAGCTGAAGTGGCACTGGGCTGGTCACATATGCCGCAGGACCGACAACCGTTGGAGTAAACGAGTCCTCGAGTGGAGACCGCGTCCCGGCAAACGTAGCGCAGGACGCCCTTGGGCGAGATGGAGCGACGACATCAAAAAGGTGGCTGGTAGTGGCTGGCGGAGAACTGCTCTGGATCGAGCTTGTTGGCGTGCCATGAAAGAGGCCTATGTCCAGCAGTGGACCAGTAGAGGCTGATGATGATGATGATGATTAGTCGTCGTATTACTAAGTTGATAGGTTGTAGAAGTAGAATACATTCTCAATATAATATTCACCATACAAATTACAGTTGAATATGCAGAAATTTCTCAAAGGGTAACAATAAGGGCTGACTTATCGCTAAAAGCGACAAGATAGGCTCAAGCTAAGCTACTACGTTAATACATATCAGCTTATTAATCCCCTCCACAATCTTACCTTACCGACAGAAGGGTATTGTTGCCTATTAAACATTCACCGTGAATTCCCACCCAGTATTTAAGACCATGTTAAGCCCAGTTTATCCCAAAAAATGAATACAATACATATTAATTCATGAACCTGAAAACTAACAGGGAACGAGCATTGCAAGATGGCTGCCATCCCAAAACCGCCAGAAGAGTGGGGGCGCGCAGCTATTTAATAAAGACCACTCCGCTGGTGATGCGAGGTTAAAAACATTCCTTAAGTTATAAGCGGAAAGCAGAGGGGCAATTCTCGTCATTTTAAAAACATTCAAAGAGGCCATCTGTCACAAATATTTGTAATTTGTGTACATTTAATCAAGTTATTGTTTGTCGCCAAGATAAGGTTACGACTAGAATCTGAACGTTTTTAACTACGGGAATATTGGTCTTCAGTTTTCAATGAGTACCAAATGATGATTGATATAAAACGTTATTTTACTTTATACCAAACCTGAATACAGTTTGTTCACAATAAGCAACTGAATCCATTACAATCATTTTTACACCATGTTATATTTTTTTCCAAACATATTTAGAAATTGTGGCAGTGTGGTTAGGTGGTGCGCACAACACAGCTGACGGTAGATCATAGTACCAGGAGTCGCCCCGCGCCGTGCCGCTTCAGGCGCGGCGGGCAAGCGGCGCGTAGACCATTTTTTTATTGGGACAACCATGATAACTTATTAAAATTTTGTACATAGATTCTTTTCCAGCGGAATAAGTGGCGCCTCAGCACCAGGGAGGCCGACCCCGTGTAACGGGAAAAGGCGAGGCGAAAGCAGAAGCAAGCAGTACATAGATTATTTACTTGGAAATACTGGACACGTGTTTCGGCTTTCGCAAAATAACAAAATAACATTGTAGGTATACAATGAGTTACAGTAAGAGTATCGAAGGCTATTGTAATGGTTCCAACTCAAAATTAAATACTTTAACAATTGACGCCAAGTTTTCGGTTTTATGTTTCTTAAATTCAAATCATAACAAACATGTCCTCGCACTACGTAGGGCAATAACTACTCATCTCTTTATTTACCAATATCACGATAAGTTTCTTCCTTAATTCTGCGTGCCTAGTAACCTAGTAACCTAGCGAAGTCAGTGTTCTTTTTCATAACCTCCGAACATATGGAAATATGATTAAAAAACCCTTCTTAAAATATCATTTGATATCGTCTAGAGAAGCATAATTATGTATTATTATATTTACCGTTTCCGTTACACGCTGTATTACGATGTTTTCTTTACGGTAAATTATATTCTAACTAGCTGACCCGGCGAACTTTGTTCCGCCTTAAAGGCAATAACACATTATTTTTTTTACTTTTTAAATTAGGATAGTTAGGGTAGCACAAAAGTGTAGGAGAAGTCGAAACAATGAAGCTCATCATCATCATCAACCTTTTTTTATCGTCCCCCTGCTGGGCATAGCTCTCCTCTCATCAGGAGAAGGATTGAATGTTATCACCACGCTTGCTCAATGCGGGTTGGCGATTTCAGACTTAGGTTTCCTTAAGATGTTTTCCTTCACCTTGTAATCGGCAAATCATAATAACACATAGAAGAATTTTCATTTTCTCTACTTTGTGGAGGTGCAAGGTACCAGGGTAGCATAAAACTGTTTGAGAAGTTGAAACAGCGTTTCCGAGATCACATGCTTTTTAAAGCAATCAGCGCCATCTGCCTGGCTGATTTGTGAATTTAAACCATCCAGGGTGCCACCCAAACGCATACAGAAAAATTCATTAAAATCGGTCAAGCCGTTTAGGTGGAGTTCAATGACATACACACGTACAGCAGAATTATATATATAAAGACTAGCGGACCCGGCAGACGTTGTCCTGCATATGATATTTCAAGCGATTAGGGTATTAAAAAGTATGAAAGGAAAGATCAATAATATTATTATTATTCTTCATTTTGAAATAACATAAATTTTTCGAAAACAATTCGTTATAATCAATATTTGCACAAAAACACTTGTTAAGATGCGACGAATGTTTTACAATAACCGCTGAAACCTTCAAGTTTAGCAGCAAATGCGGTCACAATTTGAGCCGAATAATACAAATTAGTAGGGAACAAAAAAATCGAGTGAAGCAACTACTTGTTAAAACGGAAATACATCTCAACAATGTCACCATCATCTTCTGAGGGAATAACATTTTCAGAGCTTAATTTAACTGCCGAAGAACTAAACGATTTGAATGAGGTAGAAAAAAGTCAGGAGCGCAACATCGGCAATATTCTGGTTCAACCAGACTTGTCCGAGTCACCGAGGCCTCTCGCCACGCCGTCAAGTTCGGCGGCCAAGTCAAGACATCATCAGCAATCCGGGTTTGCCTGTAATGTTTGATTAATTACTATATGTTGCCAGAGTGATTAATATAGTCTAGGTATAATAAAAAAATTAAATTGTATCAAATTTGAGAAAAAAAAAAAAAATAGATAAATAACCTAAATACCAACTACAGCTCCATCTGCCGAATTGTTTTTTTGTGGATGTAAATTTTCCAGGCCCCCACTTGAATGCATATACAAAAATTCATTCAAATCGATCCAGCCGTAAGGGATAAAATAATAAATAACATAGATACCGACTGCAGTGCCATCTGCCGGGCTTATTTGTGAATCTAAACCATCCCGGGCATCACCCAAACGCAAACGAAAAGAAATCATTCAAATCAGTCCAGCCGTTTAGTTGCAGTCGGTATAGATTTCGTTGCGGGACCCAAGACAGTTGAATCGTTTCTCCGGGACTCGTCGAGCTTCATTGCTCGGCGTTTTTCTGGCGGTCTCCACTGTTGATTCTGGCTTTCAGGAGTTGCGGTGGGTTGGGAACAGTGTGGCGGGTTTTGTCCCAAAAAAACGTAGGTATAGATAAATAACCTAGATACCGACTGCACCGCCATCTGCCGGGCTGATTTGGAAATGTAAATTTTCCAGACCCCCACTTGAATATATAAACAAATATTTATTCAAATCAGTTCAGCCGTTTAGGATAAATAACAATCCAGGGCGTCACATAAACGCATAAAAATTCATTCAAATCGGACCAGCGCTTTAGGAGGACTTCAGTGGCGTACACACGTACAGCAGATTAAGGAATATACCCACGGAAAGCATTGTCATCTACATTTTGTAACAAAGATATCACACCTCTCTCTACCCCTAGAGCTCTTGTTTCTCTCTCTCTTGAAGTTGAATAAAAACAATTAAAATATTTATTTATTTTAATTTTTTTTTCTCCTTTCAGTTCTTATGTACAATTTTCTTTTTAAGTGACTCCAAAAACTAAAAAAAACTATAAACTTGTAAAAAACTATAAACTAAAAACAAAAAAAAAAAAATAGTTGAGTCTGCCTGGGTTTGAACCCGGGCAGAAACCGAACCGAACACCAGGCACCGCAAGTAGAACCATACCACTATTGACTACGCCACAGCGCCAATGTCAAGCCTTGCGAAATTAGCGCCCATATTATGCGTGAAATATTGCGAAAGGGAAAA
The DNA here is from genome assembly GCA_017933935.1 of Sesamia nonagrioides. NCBI lineage: Eukaryota > Metazoa > Arthropoda > Insecta > Lepidoptera > Noctuidae > Sesamia > Sesamia nonagrioides. The sequence goes on along the minus strand of JADWQK010000586.1, from coordinate 615,099 downwards.
CTCGAAAACATGCGCTTCCGCAGGCATAAGACTGTGCTAGATTGATTTCTCGTACCCGAAAACCCCCACATATCAAATTTTAGCGAAATCGTTAGGGCCGTTGCCGAGATCACGTGCTTTTTCAAGCAATCAGCGCCATCTGCCGGGCTGATTTGTGAATCTAAACCATCCAAGGCGCCACTCAAACGCATACAGAAAAAATCATTTAAATCGGTCAAGCCGTTTAGGAGGAGTTCAATGACATACACACGTACAGCAGAATTATATATATAAAGATGTGGTATGAGAAACAGGGACTAAAGTTCAATCATCCTCCATAGAAAAGGGAGGGTCCTCCGACCACGGGTGTCTGTCGGTTGTCACGTCATCATCACTTGGGTCTGGCTCTTATGTCGTGGCTCATATTATTAAATGTCTATCTTTGTTCTCTAATACTCTTTTAAATTTATATGTCTAATTAGTGCATTATTTTTTTAATTTGCCATTGAACTTATTTATTTGAAACTAGCTCAGGGTACAGCAAGTTCCAAATAAATTTCACCAGAATGGATTCCGATCCCGGAATAAGGATAAGAAAGTATTACATCTGTCTTATTAAATCTGTGACCCAAATTTCATCGAAATCCGATCAAGTATTTTTTGGGTGAAAGAGCAATAAACCACCATCCATCCATCCATAAACCCACCCACTCATCCACCATACATCCATACAAGCTTTCGCATGTATAATATTATAGAATATCACTAAAGCGCCATACTTGTACTACACCACAATATATCGGGCGAGGCCGAAGCTGCAATGGAGTTTCAATTAGAGTTTTCAACCAATCTGTCAGAAAATATTGTTTATTGACAAAACTTCTTACTTTTTTACGTTTTTCTATAAAATATTATGCTCTTTCACAAATGTTCAACAATTTATATTTATAAACAAATACAGTGTAGGTTTCAAAACAATTGTATGTGTAAGAAAATGCAAACAAGTTTGGTAGTAAAAAAAAAAAAAATCAGTTGAACGTTAAAAGAAGTTAATTGTGACGGGTAATGTAAATTTTCTACCGAGATAAACGTTGAGTCGACTAACTTGTTGGGAATAGTCATTCAAGAAATAGACATTATAAATTGTAGCCCTTTTCTTCGTTCTTATGTTTAATTTTGCGTATTATTTGTTTCATATTGCAATAAACGTTCAGAACATAAAAATGTAAACTAAAGTTAAACCAGAAATACAATTGGTTATTAAAAAAAAACAATTATTATATTTATAAACAAATAGGTAAACCCAAGAACATCACACACACACAAGACAGTAGTTTACGTTACGTGCATAAACAACAACCTTACTGTTGTAACATAACACACACACACACAGTCACAGTGCGAACATAACTTTTTGCTGTTGCAAAAAGTTATGTTCGCACTGAAAAAAAATGTTTTGTCATATCGATACCAAAACCACCCGAATGAATAGAGAAAACAAGTAAACGATTGTTGGACGATTATTTAGAATTCACCCTTTTGTCCTTGGGTACGTATCATATATTTTGTTAGTCCTAACATTACTATATGTTTGCTGGTGAAAGGTCTTCCGATATCATCCGGGTTTTATGTAGGGTGTTTGGTAGGTATAGAAGAGGACTGATAAAATATGTCCGTTAAATGTTTGTTCCTGTATTTATTTGGGCAGATTGTTGACAACCGATTCAATGATTTCCTGTATCGTTCATTGGTTGTGTTTCGTTAAATTGCAAACCATCACTAATCCCTTTACTAAAATCCATTGCAGATTTTAGCCATAGAATACAAACATAAAAATAAGCTACTTTCTTATTTTTAACATCAGTTTTGTCAGTTGGTGATTAAACATTATTATTATATAGTTTTTTTTTCTTTGGTTATTGCAAAGCTTGTGGCTCACCCCATTAATTTTCGGGTGGTCAAATGAATCTGTTCTATATATATGTATACCTGTCTATCCTTTTCAGGGAATATAAAAACTTTTTTACAAAAAAACAACCGACTTCCAAAAACCACTACAAAGTGAAAAATAACTAATTTCGGAAGTCGGTGTCTTTGGTTTTGTATATTTGTTTTTTGACACCGACTTCCGAAATTAGTTATTTTTCACTTTGTAGTGGTTTTTGGAAGTCGGTTGTTTTTTTGTAAAAAAGTTTTTATTTTACACTTTTTAGTTGTTAAAAGTAGGTACTATGTATTCAGTTGCATCCGTTCAGACTGGAAGCTGACGCAAATATAGTTGGGAAACGACGTAATTTTGTTTACTTTAATTTTTTACCCGTTAGTATTCCCTCAACTGCCTATGGTCTTCATCATCAAATTTACTGCAGACCATTATTTTAACCCAATGGGTGCAAAGGTCTCATCAATATAAATGAATGAAGTCCAACCACAAAGTAGCTACTGTAAACCGTTGAGGACTTCCCGGAACTGGCCTTTGTCTTCATCATCAGAGCTTTTATGACAGTCACAACCCATCTAGGTGTAAAGTCCTTATCAATACAAATTAATCGAGCCCAAACACAAGGTAGCTGCTGTGAATTGTTGAGGAGTTCCTTCGACTGTCTCCCGGCTCCATCATCAGATCTACTCCAGACCTTTATTAAATTGTAGTGCTTTATAATACTTAATTAAAATGCTAAGAAATGCACTAGTCGCCCCTGCAACTTTTGAAAGTTTCCCTTGTTTTCTCTGGTCTTCCACCATCAAACCCTGATATCCTTATCATGGGACCATTTTGGGAACGTCCTCTTTCCAACAGAAAAAGAATTATCAAAATCGGTTCATAAACAACGAAGTTATGCGCGAACAAACATAAAAAAAAGCATATATACGGTCGAATTGAGTACCTAACCTCCTCCTTTTTGAAGTCGGTTAAAAAGAGTCATATTACCAGGATTTGTTTAGTACTTAGACACTTCCAAAAATTCCTGAGCCACACAGCCACGCTCGTAGCGCCCCAACCCAGTTTTAGTGCAGGCTGAAATAGTTCAAGGTCACTGCAACTGCGCCCTCTCCCGTCGGTGTTGACATTGACAATCGATACGGAATTTACTGACCAAACTCACACACAAAACTCAGACATATGTTGGAGGACTTTGTTTTGAAGGTTAGGTTGGAAACGACCAATTCTCGTAACATTCTAAATTATCTTATTCAAAATCTAACCACAGTCTCATCTAGGCGACAAATAAATGACAGCTTGATACTGAGTATATACGACTGTGAACGTTCTTAAAATTTGAAAATTGTCCCTCTGGTCTCAAGTTTGGGGAGAACAAGAAAGTTCAAGGTTCTCCGGTACAATTTCAAATGGAGAGCTTTGAGAGTTTAAGGGAGCTATTGAGATGAATAACACCTAGGGGCGTTATATCTGTGTGTGGGATTAAATGTTAAGTGTAGATCATGATGTAGATCAGTCAATGATAATAACGAAACTGACTTTTATACCAGCCAGGATGATTTCAAATTCTAGTAATAAAATTTACAAAGACGGAAGGAGAAGAAAATATAATTTATTCGCCAAGTTTGAATCATTTAATTCAATAATATGACATGTGTCTATTCAGGAATAGGTACATATCATTATTTACTGCCGGGTATCAACAGCTTTCAGCAAAGCTAACGACACTGACATAATTATAATTATGTTAAGTAAATTGTCAAAATAAGTAAGACATACCTACATATTCCAATCGTAAAAAACATCATATAATGTATACTAATTTTAAAATAAATACTTACAAATTAACACTAACATCATGTTATAAATATATTTAGGTAGGTACGTACCATACAAGGTTGAGATGACAATATGACAATAATTCAAACTGCGCATATTGAATGATGTTATCAGTCAGTATACAAAAAAAAATGGTAAAATATAAAAATAAATCCTAGCGCCGAAATAAAAAAGTGTGCTAGCGACGGTAGGACTATATACTAACCTATACCTATATAGTTTAGTAGTTTGACAAGTTTAGTAAGTACTCAGATTGGCAAAACCCATAGTTGATTCATCGCTAGTACCTATTTAATTAGTCTGATTGAAAAATACACTCTTTTATTTCGATAGGATTTATTGGATAGATAAAAAATACTTCTATGCATAAGTTACAGATAGATAAAACAATTACAAGTACCTAGTTCTGCAAAGCATGTCACAAACACTTCTATTTTTTAAATTAATTCAACATTTATCTTTGCAAACAAGTACTGAGATATCCAATGGTTGAAAGGTAAATCGTTTCAAGGTTATATCAGTTGCGGCTGTTCCCAGAGGAATTGACAGCTCAGGATATTAAAACTGTTCGATAGCTCCGTGAAGGACATGGATGGATACGCCACATTTTTTTTTTTTTGCAATATAAGTAACTGGTCCGAAAAAACTGCATCTTCTAATTAAGATTAAAGTTAATTGGTTACTGTTTGTAGAGGCCCATACCTAAAGGGTGAAAACGGGAACGAGATTGCCGCCATGGGATTTGGAGGCCAAATTCCTCGCCCACATGTGGAAGTGGCGAGAGGAGGCAAAACGCGGTACATAAATCCCTGTACATAGTTCCCTTCTTTCCGTAATGGCTGGAGAGACGCCACGTCCCTCACCTTCCGCTTGACGCAGCTCCTCACCAGACACGGCAGTTTCAGGAGGTTTCTGTTCCGGATGAAGTTTACTTAAAGTAATGATGAGTTTTACTGTTTTCATTTTACTTTTTTTTTTTGGTTTGTTTTTTTTGGTAGGTACCCACAGGTAATGTATCGTTATGCTAAAATATTCATAACCCACTTAATATTTTTTTTGGACTGAACATATGATTAAGTATATGTGATTCGGAGGTCAAATTATATAAACCTTCAGTCCCAAAATCTATTCGACTCGTTTAGGATTTAGAATCTTGATACTACATTTTGAGACAGAATCAATAGCCTGACGTCAGAGTACATAACTCAAGTTAAACAAACATTATCGGTATTGAATCACAGTAAGCTGCTGAGGCCACGTCCTGAGGCCACGTCCTGGCGCTAACTAAATAAAACTTTTTGGACGACACGTCCGAAAGTCAATGCCTCAACATCGAGGTTTTGGTTTTCAATGTCTCCTTTATTTTCAAGATTAGGTTACTTGTTTTCTGAATCTATACGTCTTTTTGTTTTGAACCCACTATTTTCTGTAAGTGCTTGTCTATTTTTCCTTTGATAGTCTAAATCTTAAGGAACGCTAAAACATTACATTACGTACTTTAGGAGCCGAGAAAATTTAAAAGTCAGAAAAAATGCTTTAGAATGAAAACAATGTAATAAAAACTATACAGTTTTATTTCATTATTAGTTTGTTTTCATTCATTAAGCACTCCTATTTAAAATTGTCATGTCTTGTAACACACACACAAGTCAGCACACGCCTGCTCTACCTCCGTTATAATAGACATACAGAAAATTTTTGTATGTTTATTTGTAATGTAAAAAGTTGATGCAACCAGTATTGAGTTTTTTTAGACAAATTAGATGATCTCTAACCACAAGCGGTACACTAATACATAAAGAAAGTTATTGAAGAACAATCAGTCATAAAATACATTATTACTATGTATTTGATTTGTTTTTAAATTTGGCCAAAAATTTGGTATTTACAAAAATACACTAAGGTCTTCCATTTTAAGTTATTAATTAATACAGTGCACAATTAATAAAAAATATATTATATTGTTGATCAAAATTGAAGCCATCATTGTACTCTTTATGTATAGCAAAGTACCCGTTCAATGTAAAGCGACGGGTCCCGGCCGCGGGGTGGGACGCGCGCGGCGCGGCCGTGGCCGGGCTGACCTAAAATCGTCAGTTCAAGGCCGTCACCCAGATGCAGGTCCCTGTTGCATTCCGTGAATACTGAAAACAATTATCGGAATATTCTGTAGTTGTTTGAAAGTTCATATGGAATTTGTTTTAACTACGTTGTAAATCTGAAATTCTTTCCGAAATACCAGTGGCACTTCCTTTTACTATACTGCTTATGCTTAAGTTTTTGGGTTTTTATTTACTGTTGTTGTGACAAAATAAAAATAATAAATTAATCGAAAAAAACTTACCAATATTTATTTACCCTGACTATTTAGTATATATATATATATATATATATATATAAATATGTTACTTTCGTACCATCCAAATACATTTCCTATTTCTAAAGAAGAACAAATATAATCTTATTTTGTCTTTACACGTTTTACTTGTGAATACCAACTGGACACGCTGTCTTCACACCCTCATTCAGAGCGTGTGGTAACACTAACATTTGGTTATCACTAGTAAAACACGGCTCGCTTAGTAACACAAAAATGCTGTACCTAATTAACAAAAGGATGTAATGTATGCAGTATGTAAGGCTCATAGCAATGTGTAACCTATGTTTTTTTCCTTAGGTAGACTTCTTACGCTCCACTTAGACCAACTAAGATAGTCCATCCAATAAGAGTAGCTAATTTTAGTAATAAAAGCAACCACCAGCTCCAATCCCCGGAAGTATTTGCCTCTCGGCCGTGATCTGCACTAGCCTATGTGGAAAGTTCTCAACCGATTGCATACCCAAGTAGACAACTGAAGGCAGAACTTGTCGAATTGAAGGATTACTAACCCACCCATGCGGTACGACTGATCAGACCACGTCCCACTTGTTGGTGCAGATCTGCACCTTAGGTGACGTGAACGTCAATGAAGTCGCAATCAACGTGAATATAATAATAATATATAATATATACAGACAAATCACACAGATTGAGCTAGCCCCAAAGTAAGTTCGAGACTTGTGTTATGGGATACTAACTCAACGATACTATATTTTATAATAGATACATATACTTATAGATAAACATCCAAGACCCAGGACAATTAGGAAAAGATCGTTTCCCATCATGACCTGGCCGGGGATCGAACCCGGGGCCTCCACGTCGCAGGCAGGCGGGTTGACCGCTGCGCCACGGAGACCGACAAAAAATCAATTCGGCAATCGGCCTAAATATAATAAAAATATAATAGATAATTAATTATTGCCTTAATTCTATATTCCTCGATATTGGATAACAAGTGGCGACAAAAAAAAATGGCGCTACCAATAGGCACGTCTTATTTTTTTTTTTTTTTTTTTTTGCATAAATGTCAATAATTCGAAAAGGAAAGGCAACACAATAAACGTCAATATAACACACAACAGTCCGCGGGACCTTGACCTCAGTTATTGGGGCGCGGGCGGCTGCGCACAGGACTATCAATTGCACCGCTCAATTTACTGTGTGAGTTATTCAAATACCTATATGGGAAATATTATTTTAACTGTTATTACTAGAAACAATGATAAGTTATCGAATTTGTTATTGTCAAAAAGGTAAAAAAATCTTTGACTATTGCGACTTCAAGGATTTTTAATACGCAGAGTTATTGAAGACCCTGGCGAACTAATAAAAGCAGAATATTTGGAAATTGCAAAGGAAATGAATTAATAATTATTTTTATCAATACCCTAGCTTTGTTCCGCTCCAGGGCGCGCGGCACTTGTGGTATATAGAACCAAAATATTCAATGGCATTCAAAAACTGCATCTAATAAACTTTCTAATATTATTTATAAAAACGTTGTCCCAGACGAAACTAAGAATTATTCCTGTATCGTGGGTGCGTTCACAAACATTTAAACTTACACACACAAACAGACAGAGCTGGAACATCTTCTTGTGGGTCATACAACTATTTGTTCCGTGTAGATATCGAACCTGCAACACTTAGCGCATTAGTTGATCAGCCACTGTACTAACCGTGTCGTCATATGCTTATTAATTACACTCGTAATCTAGATCAAAACACAATTAATTTTAACAAACTTTTCATACTATCACAAGCAAATGGAGCTATTTACTAATTACGTCTTCAATAAAGTATAAAAAACACATCTTTAAATAAGAGTGAAGAGGAATTAAAAATACCATAAGTGAATATATCAACGCCTCACCTTGACCCCGCTATTGGGTCAACACAGCACAATATTATCAATATGCCACAATTGATTGGACAGCTGTTGAAATACTACATGAGCTTGCGAAAATTTAAAGATACTTAATATACCTAGGTATTTTTAAAGTACTTTAAAAACCTAGCCTTCGAAATGTTTACACTTTTGATATTGATATTAAAGTCATCTTTCAGTCCCAATATATGATTTATTATAAGCATTTGTTTCACAAGTTTACACTGCCCATATAGGCACTGTCTCGATTTACATAGGATATTTTTTTTTAAATTGGTTATTATACGTTCCATAACTTTCGATGAAGCAGGCGATACTTACATGTACGTCAGCAGGTCAAGCTACCCTGTCTAATTTTCCCAATCAACTCCGAACTTTAATGCTTTAGCGATAAAGTTCCACTTTTTGTAGAAATTTTACAGTGTAGAAGCTTGATGTGTTGATGTCTGTACATGTGAGTTTCGACTGCTCCGCTGAGAGTTATAAAACGTATAATAAGAACATAAAAGTACTCGTTATTCATGAAACTTGTAGTTTTAAGAAAGTAAATATTATATTACTATTACTATATCTATAAAAGATTCGCAAGGTTTTTAAGACTTCAAAAGAAAACTAGTTTTATTTATGTAATATTCTGAATTTCTTATACACCTGTACATGATAAATTCTCAGATTTGTGGTGCAAATAATTTATCATGTAATGATGAAACGTTCAGAGAGCAAAATGCTCGTTCTGAACAGGAAACCCAATAATGAAGCCGCACCTTGACCTCCGGCGCTCACTGGGGCACTCCGCCGGCACAGGATATCAATCGAAGCGTTGGGTTTATTCAATAAGCGCAGAACGATTTGAGGGCTTTATTTAATTTTATATTATCATTTGAGTCACAGCGCTTTTGAAATCCATATAAGCAAACATAAAGTGCTTACTTGTTCTTTCAATGAAATGACTCCTGTTGATATTTAGAATCCACTTTCGTCCATAGTTTAATTTTCTTAAGAAATATTAATGTTGTCGTATCAATACGCATTTTATGGGGCGTAGACTTTTTTAGCCTATTTGGTGTCCTCCCTGTCTTATGCTATCTCTGGTCATGTTGGCCTTGTGAACATTACCATATTGTAACACCCTCTTTGACGTGGTCCACCGCGGGGACCTCCCTCAGGCAGCCAGTGAGTGACGATCTTTGCCCATCTCTCGGGGTGTACTCGCGGGACATGTCCAGTCCACCCCCACTTCAGCTTGGATGTTGTTTCTCCAACATCTGTGGTGTTTCTGAGACGACCTTTTTTTTTTTATAAATTATAAACTAGCGTTTGACCGCAATCCCGCCTGATGGTAAGCAGTGACGCAATCGTTGATGGTAAAGCGCACTAGTTTCTTCTTCTTCTTCCTCAGCCTATAGATGTCCACTGCTGGACAAAGGCCTCCCCCAAGGCTTTCCACGATGACCGGTCTTGTGCTGCCCGCATCCATCGGCTTCCCGCGACCTTCACCAGGTCATCACTAGTGTCACTAGTTTATTAAGAGCCTATTCACTCTAGCCTTGAAGACACACAAATTGTAGTCCGACGGAAACACCGCCGCTGGCAAATTGTTCCAGTCCCTCGATGTACGCGGTATAAAGGAGAAGGCGAAACGCTTCGTCCGAATCGTATTGGTGTTACCAACGTAAGAGTGGAAACTTGCCGTACGACGGGTCGTCCGATGGTGGAACGGAGATGGGGGAATTAAATCATGCAATTCCCTCGCACACTCCCCAAAATGCATCCTATAGAACACCGAAAGGCTGGCTACTCTACGCCAGTGCTAGGCTTTGGAGGCATCTCGAGTTAAATCAGGGTCACCAATCAGCCTCTTCGCACGCCTCTCCACTGAATCCAAAGTGGCCAGGTGACACTTAGCAGCACCAGCCCAAATGTGGCTGCAGTACTCCACACACGAACGGACCTGTGCTTTGTACAAAATTAGCTACCCTGGTGTGAAGTACTGCCGGACCTTTGCGATAACGCCTAGTTTCCTGACAGCCACCTTGGCCTTGGACTCAATGAACTGCCCAAAGTTAAGGTTCGAGGAAATCTCAACTCCCAAAAGCTGAAGGCGGTCGGTACACTCCAAGGACAGATTTCGAAACCATGGCCTCTCTTACGGACCGGATTGATTCCCTACTAGCCCGAGCATCCGGCAGGTATCTCTCTACAACTATGCTGTCATCTGCATACCCATAGATACCGGGCATCAGCAGATCGTTAATATACAGCACGAACAGAGTTGCAGAAAGAACAGAGCCCTGAGGAACACCGGCTTTAATCGACATGGGCTCAGATGAGCATCCGTCGACATCAACTCGGAGGGACCGTTCAGTCAGGAAGTCTTTTACCCAACCAGTGGGTTAGGGGAAGCTTACTCAAAAGGCCAGTGTGCCATACCCGGTCAAAGGCCTTCGAGATATCAAGGGAGACAGCAATCGCTTCCCCATTCTATATAATAATAATAATATTTATTTATTTGAAAGAGGATACAAACATATTTTACAAACAGATTCTTCTCGAGGGCTTCGCCCCACAAGTGAGTGGCATAACCTAGTAGGTCCCCAGTTGACCGATTACGGCGAAACCCGTACTGTCGGTCACTGAGGAGATCGTCACCTTCCAGGTATGCCAAGAAGCGCGAGTTCAATACACGCTCCATAATTTTGCAAAGTATGGCGGTGATGGAAATTGGCCGATAGTTGGTAGGATCGGCACGACTACCCATTTTGGGCACGGGCTGCACGTTAGCAAGCTTTCAGGGCTTGGGCACTATACCAGTCCTAAATGAGAGGCGATACAACCCTTAACACCTATTACGCTGCGCTCCTTTGCCCGTTGGCAAATCTTGAGCTTGGATTTCTATTTTTTAGTAAGTAACTTTGTGCACCGTAGGTCAGAACGGGCAGGATTCACATGTTGATGAGTTTTATTTTTAGTGACATAGGATGACTTCCTTTCACGTGTTCTTTGAGAGTCTAGTAGGTCTTCCAAGCATTTCGAACTCGTCTTTCGATTAGTTTTTCTTGCCTGTTCTTGTAAGTTATGAGTAAATAAATAATCAATTTATCTACAGAGAGTATTACAGTTTACAGCTCTAATTGGGCCATGACGCCAGATATCCAAGGTTAACTAGGTTAGCTGGCGAAATGTCAAGATGCCATATCTAATAAAAAAAAAACCGGACAAATGCGCGTCGGTTTCACGCACTGGGGGTTCAAATAAAATATGTAAATAGTTTATCACGGAATCGTATCCCGACTATTTTTTCTTGCTCTAATGAAAAGATAAACGCCCAGAATACGATAGGTCTTCGTCTCTGTCCAGAGATCCACCATTGTATAAGGAAGCTCATCCCGCCACCTGCATATTTCTGCCGCATATGAGTGCCAGTTAATGGGCTAAACTTACGATATCGGTGGGTGCCGCAATCGGGGTCCCGGAATGGCAAACGACATCAGAACATAACATAATCAGCCTATAATTTTCCCACTAATGGGACATCATGGGCTTCCTCTCGGTGAGAAGGAGTGGGCCGTAATCTACCTCGCGGGCCCATTGCAGGATGGACAACATCAAGGCAGTGAATGATAACACAGTGAGCTTATAAGTATAGCAAACCAAAGCAAAAACCAACCAGAGTGCATATGTAGCAGTATGAGCGATGAACCTTGACCCCAGGCTAGGGTAGATTTATTGGACAATCGCAGTGTAATTTATAGTGAGTGTTTAGATTTAGAAGACAAACTAGTATAGTTTGTAATTTGGTTAATAGTAATTTGAACCTAGACCTAGACCTGTGAACCGACGGTTCCGCACAAACATGCACCTGTATCTATAGGGTAATTTGCTGTTTCATTTGATTGCGTTGGCGTTGAAGTTTGATTATGTTACATATTGTTAGATTCAATTTAATACCTCTACGCGTTCACGAGGAAAGGGTTAGTAAGTTTATAATTATTAAAAATATTTTAAATACATGACGTAACTTCATTATCAACCTTTTTATCGTCCCACTGCTGGGCACAGGTCTCCTCTCAAACAGAGAAGGATTGAGCGTAATCATCACGCTTGCTCAATGCGTGTTGGCAATTTCAGACTTAAAGTCCAGATTTCCTCAAGATGTCTTCCTTTACCTTCAGTCATTGGTGTCCAAGATATAGGTACTTAGAAAGTACATATTATAACTTTAGAAAAGTTACATTGAACATTTAAAAGATGGGTTTTAAAAATATATCAGTTTACGTTAGGCGCGCATTAAATGATAAATATGAAGTAAAAGATGCTGAACTTAAATGAAGTTTAGTTTGTGAACGAGCGAACCGACGGCCATTAAACAAATAAAATATTGCACAGCTAAACGATTTTCCATTAAACGCATTCACGTGTTGTAGGTATCCTCGACAAATACAAGCACGGAGCCTACTGCATCGGGCCGGCCTTGCGCCACTGACCCAAAAACACCAGTTCATGATCGCTTAGACCGTTCGGATAGTACTTTTTATACTAGGAATTATGTTTTAGACTGTTAGTTGAAGGATACTATGTTGAAGCATAGCTTTGGCTTAGATTTGATGGAACAAATCTAAATGTGAGATCTCGGAATTAGGCTTGTGTTTAAATCAGTGACATGGAAAAGTGTGGAAAACATCATGAGTGAAGTTTTGAGGATGAACATAAAAGAAAGAGAAATAAAGAGAGGATAGCCGTAGCTGAACATCATTAGCTCAGCTCATTAAGAGCCGATTAAACTTGTGTCGTACAATATTCAAGTATTTGAAAGGAAGAAAAAGTAAAAATTAAAGTAAAATAGTATAAAGTGGCCTGTCCAACGACACGAAACTACACGAAAGTGACAGTCCAACTAGGTATCGAATAGTAGTCGAATCCAGCTTGGCTGGGCAGCGTTCGAGAAGCTACGCTACATCTTCTCGTTGTCCAAGGTACCACAGTGTCTCGAGTGTGTCGAGGTTTAGCTTTGACCAGTGTGTGTTGCCAGTGATGACTTATGGAACTGAAACGTTGTCGCTCATAATGGGCCTCATACGAAGGCTCGTCCTTCTCTGTATGAGAGGAGCACGTGCCCAGCAGTGGGACTATAAAAAGGTTGATAATAATGATGATGATACGAAGGCTCAGAGTCACACAAAGGGCTATGGAAAGTGCTATGCTCGGAGTTTTTCTGTGTGATCGAATCAGAAATGAGGAGATCCGCAGAAGAACCAAAGTCACCGACATAGCTCTGTGAGTCGCTAAACTTAAGTGGCAGTGGGCAGGGCACATTGCTCGTAGAACTGACAGTCGATGGGGCAGTAAGGTTCTGGAGTGGCGGCCACGTACTGGAAGACGCAGCGTAGGGAGGCCCCCAACAAGGTGGACCGATGACCTGGTGAAGGTCGCGGGAAGCCGATGGATGCGGGCAGCACAAGACCGGTCAGCGTGGAAAGCCTTGGGGGAGGCATTTCTCCAGCAATGAACATCTATAGGCTGAAGAAGAAGAAAGTGGTGTTATTAAATGGGTCTAGTGTGTATCTAGTGCCACGAAGAATTGAAAAACTTGAGTGACAATCTGAAAGCTGAACTGATGATGTTCAGATATGATGGTGATAGGGCCGAAAGGTAGCAGAGTGGCGTGTAGTTGAAAACCTATACGCCTGTGAAGGCCACAGGAATACACTGGCTGCGGTAAGCGTAGACCCCGTCCGGACCTAGCAGGCTGAAATGATGATGATGATGTAATCTCCGTCTCCGAAATCTAAGCGTATAGACTCGTATACGCTTACATTTCGGAGACGTGGAAAATTACTCTAATTTATTATTAGTAAAAATGTTGTAGCACAAACTAAACTTCATCAGTCAGTAGAGGCTACAATATTTTTACAACTAAGTATTTGAATAGTGCAAGTCACTCTAAAATCAATTTATTTGTCCTTGAAACAAAATTGATATTTGTTTAACTTCAGATAGGGTACTGCACTGCGCGCTTTTATTATACTTGTCACACAAACTATTTACTTCTACAGAAAATATCTGTTTCTGAGTGAAGGGCTGCGCTCCTAATCGAACTAAGTTTAATTTATTTGGAAAACCTGGCTTGTCTGTCTGAGTCGTTCAAATTCATTCATATTATTTCATTCATTCACAATTAAATACAGTAATTACAATCGATGGTTTGCCATGTTACACTATTTGGATTCATTTGAGATTTGAATGTAACAAACCTGCCCCCTAATCGGCGAACACATTTTTGCCAAATGAATGCGACTAGTCGGGATCAATTGTGATCGTTCCAATCGGTCCAAACGATCCCAACTAGTCGCAATCAATTGGCAAAAATGTTTTGTGATTAGGGGGCTGGTCTTTATATTTGTATTGTATACATATGTAAATAATTAATCGGGACATGGTGAATGGTAACCGAGGTTTAGCCAAAGAATGGTTTCTTCCGGACCGTCCAGAAGGTCGTTGGATTGACGATCGTCAACTCACAAGATATACCAGCACCCTAATAATAATTGCGTAACACACTATTACAATCAGTTGGAGTCATTTCGAAGCATATTGCGCTCCGTGTGTTCGAAAACATTTTATATTATTTTATTTATTTGGGACAAAAAACAGTTTTATGTTACAATATTAATAGTCGGCTAAAGTATAATACATATTAAACAAACATATAACCCACACCAATGTCCACGGAATCATATTTTTCAAGACGTAAGGAAACGGACGTATACAGAAGGGGACAGTGAGAAATTAAAGAATGATAAAACTCGGTGGTAGGCAACAACATCAGCCGCCGGCATAAGTTACCACCCACCAGACAAAGTCTTGCCGCCAAGCGATTCGTCGTGTTCCGGCATGATGTCTGGTGAAGCCGTACGGTGGACGGGTCTGAGCAGTTGTGTTGCGATGTGTACCGGGTACGATGTGCCTAATGTTGTTGTGTCGAGAGTTTGGTCGTGTTGTTAGGTTAAACATTGCATCACCTCGCTCAACTGCCGTCTTTCTTCCTATTCACTCAGTCTTTTTGAGTGAATAGGCTTAATAAGCTAGTGCGTTTTACCATCAACTATTGCATCACTGCTTACCATCAGGCGGGATTGCAGTCAAGCACTAGTTTATAACTAATAAAAAAAAAGCTAGACCCTAAAAATCACACAAACCAATTCAAGATAGCAACCTAAATAACTCAATGTATAATTGTTTATTTCTCAGATTTTTCCATAATTTTTACAATAATTTTCTTAATTCTAAATAGCACTGATGTATAATTTGCCTGAACTAGGTAGAACCTGTGCTTCAGGCGTCAAAGTGCTTATTATAATTTTTATTTTGCATTAAATTAACAATAAATGTAATACGTAAAAATCTAGGACACAACGGAAGTATACAGTGTTATTACTAGTATCCTATTGCTTACATGGTAATATTAGATAATGGAATGATTATTTCTAAATTTATTTACATACTGTAAGTAAGAAATGTAGGGAGGAATGTTGTTGGACTGTCAATATGAAACCCATTGCCACTGATAGTGTGTTACGCAATTGGCCTGCTGAATGAGAACAGAGAAATATGTCATAAGAAAGCAATGCTCATACCCGGTAGTGAGTGATTCCCGAGCTGAAATGACGATGATTCAACAGGATATACCTAATTAATCACCGTTTTGGTGGCCACAGTTCAAATATCGTTACATTTTATGAATATTAACAATAATTACGATAAATTTCTGCTATTGCAACAACAGGATCTTCAGATTAGCATATAGACATTCACACGTCATCATCATCATCTCAGCGTTTATCCCGGTTGCATCCGCGGCTTTCGCGTTGGAGCCTGGGGTCCGCTTTCCTGCACATTCTCCTCCATTTCGAACAATCTTTAGCATCCTGGTAAGAGCTTGTTGGCACGCATGTGATCTCTTACAACGTCAAGCCAGCACTTCTTTGGTCTACCCCGCTTGTTCCGGCCCGGTGGAGGCGCCATGGCAAGACATTTGTTACCCACGTAACGTAAGACGTGGCTGTTGGTACGGCCACGTCTTACGTAAGCCGGTTACGATGTTACGATAGAACTGCAGGAGGTACCCCTACGCTAGTGCGTAGGCGACGCTCCTACAATTTGTCTGCAATGTCACGGACACGAAGGCTGCCCCAGATGCAGGAGTTCCTGATGCGGTCTTTCCGCGTAACTCCACACATCCACCGCAGCATATTCATCTCCGTGACACGCAGCTCCTGCTTGTGTCGCTCAAGCACAGGCCACGCCTCACTGCCATACAGGAGAACAGGTCTAATGATGGTTTTATAGACCAGCGTTTTAAGCTTAACCGGCATTTTAGGGTCACAAATGACACCTGTCACCTCATGCTATTTCGCCCAAGCTACGGAAATACGTGCCCTGACGTCGCAATCAATGTCGCCGGACGCGTGAAGCACAGACCCCAAGTATTTAAACTAGTCCGTGCACTCGACCATGTCTCCGCCTATGCGCACAGACATGGGGCCTGTCGTGTTGCTGGCCAAGTACAAGGTCTTCGCCACGTTGAATTTCAGACCTCCGTTCTCAAGCGAGTCCTTCCACGCATTCACACCCCGCACCAACCGTTCCCTGTCCGCGTCCGTCAGCGCGATATCGTCAGCATACATGAGTAGCCAGGGAGGTTGCTCATGTGATTCCTTGATGCTGTGTTGTCTTGACGCTGATGAGAAACGAACTAAGGATGGATCCCTGTGGACTCCGAAGGTGATGGGGAAGGGTTGAGTAACGCCAACAGCGGTCCTAACAGGCCTCAATGGGGACTCCGTCAGCTCCGACTGCTTTCCGATTCTCCATATGACGAAGAGCCGTTTGGACTTATTCAGGCGTTATCAGAGGCAGTCGTCCAAGGTTCGGAGGGAGTTCTGGTGTCTGCACCTCTTGGTGCTAATAGTTCAGCAGCTCGTGTAAGTACGAGCGCCATCTCTCCCTCACCACGAGGTCCTCGCATAGCAGGTTGCCATTAGGGTCTTTTATACAACGGCACTTGGATGTATCCTGTGCCGCTTTGACCCTGGAACATGCCAACT
Source organism: Sesamia nonagrioides (assembly GCA_017933935.1). Taxonomy (NCBI): domain Eukaryota; kingdom Metazoa; phylum Arthropoda; class Insecta; order Lepidoptera; family Noctuidae; genus Sesamia; species Sesamia nonagrioides. The sequence goes on along the minus strand of JADWQK010000586.1, from coordinate 597,964 downwards.
TGTAAATGAGCCTTTGCCCCTCAGACGATTCCAACTTCTCTTAGAGAGGTTGCAAGTGGTCTCGTCTGGCTCTGGCTACAGCTCTTTTAGTGGCACGTTTGGCAACCTTGTATGCATCGCGATCTTCAGGAGATCCGGTCGCTTGCCACGTTTTAAAAAGGGCTTTCTTCACCTTAGTCTCCCTCTGGACTGTGTCGTCCCACCACCAGGTTTCCTTGTCACGTTTGTGGCTGCCCTTAGAGACGCCGAGTACCACCCGCGCCGCCCCCGTAATAGCTGCTTGGATCCTGTCCCCAGGTTCTCCGTCGGTACCGACGCACTTGTCGCCAATAACCGACGCAAAATCCTGGGACCTGTTTTCATCAAGCAGCCACCACCGGATCTGGCGCCGGCAGTCCTCTACACATCTACGTTGGACCTTTACGCAGAGGTCCATGACAAGGAGGTAGTGTTGTGCAGTTAGACTCTCATCGGGTATGACTTTGCAGTTGGCTACCTTGCTGATGTGGTCTCCTAGATAGTAGAAAATCGATCTGGGTAGCGCTTCGCCTGCTCCGGTAGGTGACAAGGTGCTCAGGCTTCTTTTTGAAGTAGGTGTTCACGATTGCAAGGTCCGCGGCCGCACACATTCGGAGAATGCTGTCCCCTTCCGCGTTGCAGCTACCGTACCCAAAGCCACCGTGAACACGCTCAAACTTGCCACACCTCTCATCCACATGCCCGTTCAAATCACCACCCAGAACGATTCCATGGGACAACGGGATCCCGCGAAGCAATCCTTCGAGCTGGGTCCAGAACAGCGTAAAGGACCTCACCGCACCCAGCCTGCGGAGCGTAGGCACTCAAGGTAGGGTATTAAGTGGGTTATAACCCCATTGACAAGCACGCGCACCGACATCAGCCGATCACTGATGCGATTCACCTCCAAGACGTCATCCTGGAGCTCGTCGGACAACACCACGGCCACCCCATTTCTCCCACTAGGTGCACGTGTAGATCAGCTTGTAGCCATTCCCAATAAGCCGGGATCTGCTGCCTTTCCACCGAGTCTCCTGCAGGAACGCCACGGCCACCCTCCGCCTGTGGAGAGTTTCGGCCAGTTCTCTCGCGCGTCCAGTTAGCGTGCCAACGTTCCACGACGCGAAACGGTTTTTCATGGTTTGGGCTCGCTTCTTCAGCCGTGTCCGCCTCTGACACGGTAGCCCTAGCCCACAGGTCACAGGAGTCGGGCGTGGCTCCTGCGTGTCGTTTTGCGGCGGCGCCCTAGCTGTGACATGAGCATTTCTAGTTAACCTCTCCATGATTGAATGGCTTGTTTGGCTTTTACGAGTGCGACTGCCATCTGACCACTCTACCCCGAGGGGAAAGCCGGCGTCAGCGCCCTGTTCGTGAGTCAGCAGGTGCACTGTCTGGCAGGTGGGGTTGACTTGGGTACCAAAGATGGAGGTGGGACCCCAAAGCACCCATGTAGACATCCACGCGTGGTAGGTAGAAAAATAAATATATTCTCATCATAAGACAATCAAATTTAAATTCCCATATAAATCACACTTCAGTATTTATATCAGAATTTCACACAAACACTTTTTTAACAAAACATTTTTTGTGTTTTTTTTTTCTGTAGCAAAATAATTGGTTGTGAAAACATGAACCCGTTTTTCATATTTAATTATCTCAAACGAATCGCTGACTTGTGTTGTTTTTATTATTTTAAAAGACTATTGAACAGTCCAGGTTTTTGTAAGATTTTACTGAAAAATATCTAGTCGCTTGAAGCGTATCAGTTTATTGTTCTCAAGCGCCATCTCATGGTGCTCCACAGAATCCAGCCTTAGTTCGTGGATCTTTTTTTATATACGGACAAATCACACAAATTGAGCTAGCCCCAAAGTAAGTTCGAGATTTGTGTTATGGGATACTAACTCACCGATACTATATTCATAATAGATACATATATAAATAAACATCCAAGACGAAGGCCAATCAGGAAAAGGTCGTTTTCTCGACCGTGGCCTCCACGTCGCAGGCAGGCGTGTTGACCGTTGCACCACGGAGGACGACATACACACAGCTGATCGAAAACAGTAGCTATTTTATAAAGCGATGCAAACAAATCTCCCAGGATCATCGAAATTGTACATTGCACATACTCGTACAACATATTGTGCTACCAACTATCTTGCGTTCCGTATCGTTGAATTGTGTGCCTATAGTGTCTAATTCGCTAGTGCGACTACCATATTCGTAAATTATAATGTGATCTAAACCTTTTTCTATTGCGCTTTTACCAACACTACACAAACCTAGTGCGCCTACAGTAATTAGAAAAAAACCTGGTGATAACGAGAAACAGTCGATAAAAGTCAATAAAGCCATTTTTTATTGAATAGAAACCGTCTGACCTAAGAATAATGAAAAAATAATAAGGTCAACCTGGCTGAATTTCGCATAAGACAGGTAGATTAGTTAGTAAAAAAAGGGAAGCCTTCGCCCAGCAAAAACTTCAGGGCAACAAAAACAAATGGGTTTTTTTTTTTGCTGCCCTGAAATAACTACAGCAAATGATGGAAAACGGATGGGTTTTAGTGAGTAAAAGTCTAATGTGCACTTTTGCTTCTCCTACAGCGGGAAAATTCATTTGATAAGTGAACAGATATAGGCAAACAGGCATATTATACAACGTGTAACATAAAGGGTATATACATAACAAAGGCATGGCATCTTTACATGATATCAAACGATATTGGAAGGGTTTTTTAATCCTATCTTTTTATGATGAGGAAAAACACCGCCTGTGATAGGCTACTATCATACTAGTTGCACAGAGATATTGAAGACATTTATTGGATTTTGGCAAGTAACATGACGGGTAACGAGTAGTTATTAACGTATGTAGTGTGCTGCCACGTTTGTTATGATTTTATTTTAAGAAACATACCTTCCTTATTTTCCAGCCGCCGTCAGGAAAATTTTAATAAACCAAGGTCGAATTTTCATCAATTGGACATCCTGCCCCGTGAGAGATTTTACGATCGTCACGAGATGTTATAATTGCCAGCAATTTGGACACGCAGCCAAGTTTTGCCGAGAAACCAGTCCTACTTGCAACCACTGTGGGGAACCTGGGCACGCTCACAAGGAGTGTAGCAGCAAATCTACTCCACCTCGATGTGCGACGTGCAAGCGTTTCAAGAGGAAATGTGACCATCAGACTGGTGACGTAGACTGTCCTGCACGTAAATATGCAGAGGCTAATTATATTAATTCCATAGACTATGATGGCGCCTAAGAGCGCCTCATAAATAATTTCTTATAGTTTCCGTTTATCTATATGTTACTTAGAGTTAGTTTATTCATTTTAATTAATAGGTGTTATGGCCAGTCAGCTAATCAGTGACTTGGATGGTTTTTCTGTGTCTGAAACCAATACATGTAATGTAGAGGACTGTAGGCTCCTTCTTCCTGTTGGGGAAAAAACACTCACCCTGCTTACACAAAATATCCGGAGTATAAATCGAAACATGTATGGATTTGAAGTTCTACTACAAACTCTTGATATTAGCTGTGATGTTATCGTCCTTACAGAATGTTGGTTGTCTGCTCAGACAGCCAATCTCCCTTCACTTGACGGATACCAATCTCACAAAACAAACTCAAGCATTAATCAAAACGATGGTTTAGTAGTTTTCATTAAAAAAGACTTAAAAATAGTTGTGGAAGAACCTATTGTTCAAGATAGTAACTGTCTAATAATTAAAATTACTCCAGATACTGTAATTATGGCTATTTATAGACCTCCTTCTCAGAACATCGACAGGTTTTTGGACTCACTTAACGACAACCTAAAACATTTAGCAGTTTTCAAAAACATCATTCTAACGGGCGACATAAATATTAATATTGCTTCCGAAAGATACAATACACATGTTCATAAATACTTAAATATTTGTGCATTCCATGGCCTTTTACCCACTCATTATTATCCCACGCACCAGAGCGGTTCATGTTTAGACCATTTCATCATAAAAACAAAAAATCCTTCAAAAACATTGGTTACTTATTCATCACTTACCGACCATCAAGCTATTCTGCTATCGTTACAAATATCGCCACCTAGAATAAAATGTATGCGTAGCTATACAAAAATTAATATGACTAATCTCGAAAGTGATGTTCGAAGTATTAATTTTGACCCTGTTTACGAAACAAATGATGCAAATACTTCCTTACAGTACTTCATAAATATGCTTCAAGCTGCAATAAATAAAAATACATTTAGCAAAACAATCCCTAGAAAATATAATAACATTAAGCCATGGATAACTCCTGGTCTCGTCCGTTGTATTAGGCATAGGGACAAACTACATCAAAAGTCGAAACTTGCACCGGATAATGAAATACTTTCCACTACATATAAAAGGTACAGAAATTTTTGTAACAAACTTTTATATAAAACTAAAAATCAATTTGAGAAGAATGAATTACAGAAGGCTGGGAAAAATAGTAAGCTTGTTTGGAAATTTATTAAATCAAATACATTTCGATCAAAAAATCCTGAACAGCCACTCGAATTACTGTCAATAACAACAAACCCCATCGAAGCGGCGAATAAAGTCAACAGTTTTTTTGCAAACGTTGGCAAAACCCTGGCCGAAAAAACCTTAAACCAGAGTAATCATCTTTCACAGCCATTATCAACAATGTTCAACACTGCGAATACTTTAAATTCTTTTGTTTTATTGGACACTGATGTCAATGAAATTTTAGGAATTATTAGCGGTTTAAAAGACAACTGTGCTGTTGGGTGGGATGGCATTAATAATAATATACTAAAAAGATTTAAACACTTTCTTGCTCCTCCTTTAACCCATATTTTTCAGTCGTGTTTGTCAAACGGAATATTCCCCAAATTGCTTAAAAAAGCTGTAGTTACACCGGTGTACAAAGCGGGAGATAAGAAATGTGTTAACAACTATAGACCCATTTCTGTACTAACATGACTGTCTAAAATTTTAGAAAAAATTATAAACAGTCGACTAATAAAATATCTAGAAACTAACAAATTGCTTTCCAATAGCCAATACGGATTTAGAACTAACAGATCAACTAACCAAGCAGTTCACAGGCTGACAGAGTATATAAGTACTAACTTAGATAATGGCTTTCACACTATAGGGATCTTTTTGGACCTCGCTAGGGCCTTCGACACTATTTCTTGCTCTATATTATTGCAAAAGCTTGAAACACTTGGTATAAGAGGAGAGCAACTTTCTTTATTATCTTATCTTAGTGACCGCTATCAATGTGTTAAAATAGGACAGTACACTAGTTCTGAGATAAAAAGTAGTATTTTTGGTATACCGCAAGGTAGTATTTTGGCCCCGACATTATTTTTAATCTACATAAACAACCTTTGCAGTATAGGTCTACATAATGGGATAATACTATCTTATGCCGATGACACTGCTCTAGTGTTTTCCGCTAAATCCAAAGATGAGGCATACAAACATGCCCAGAACGGCTTTAATATTGTGTCTGATTGGCTTCATCAAAATCTTCTAAGTTTAAATGTAGAAAAAACAAAATACATTTCATTCTCAATGAGAAACATTAACATTCCGCTTACTAACATAAACATATATGCACACAACTGTATTCATGCTGACACTGCTTGCACTTGTCCCACTTTAACTAAAGCTGACCATATAAAATATCTGGGTGTTACGATTGACACAAATCTCAATTTCCGTAAACATATCGAGTTACTGTGTACGAGAGTGCGTAAATTAATATACATTTTCAAAAACCTACGACACATAGCGGACTATCAGTTAATAAAACAAGTCTATTTAGCTTTGTGCCAATCTGTTATCACCTACTGTATTACTTCTTGGGGTGGTGCCGCAAAGACCATACTGCTGCCTCCAGAACGTGCTCAAAGAGCTATTCTAAAGGTGGCAACCTTCCGTCCTTTCAGATTTCCCACCCACCAGCTTCATGTGGAATGCAAGGTTCTAACCGTACGTCAACTATTTATCTTGCATACCGTACTTCATCAGCACTCTGAGCTTCCTTTTGACCCAGTACCTTCAACCAGAACCAGAGAAAAGATATGGTTTGCACAAAACCACAGACGAGACACGCTTATGCCTATAGATTTTATGTATTTTTAGGCCCTTTCTTATATAACAAGCTTAACAAACTATTAGATATATACAGTATAAATTATAAAAAATGTAGACAAGTAATATCGGAATACCTATTGATTCTCAATTACACAGACACAGAAAAGCTTCTGGAAGTTATAGTGTGATAGTAAATAGTTTACAGATAAAATTTAGATAAGATATAAAATTAAATAGTACATAAGATAGCATAATAAATAACTAACGTTTTTGTTTATTGAATTCCTAGTCCATAACGTTGCATAATTGAATATTACGGACTTATTGATATATTGTGATGTAAAGTGAGCGCCTGAAACACAGGTTTAATAAACCTAGCTCGGGCATGTCGCTAATTTTACATGATTCTATGTATAATAATACGTTCTGTATGACCTTATGTATATTTTTAGTCACACATAATACCTAGCTGTTATTTAGGCAATAAGATATGTATGTAATTGTATAAGAATATTTTTGTAGCTTTGGTTTTACAATGTTGTGTAAGTTTTATGAATAAAGATTATTATATTATATTATATATACGAAACCGAAAATATGGTACCAATTTTTTGAGTATTTTATTTTGAGTTGAAACCCTTCCAATATCGTTTGATATCATCTAAAGATGCCATGCCCTTGGTATGTATATACCCTTTTTGTTACACGTTGTATAGGTGTTATATAATACATGTATGTTCTGTGTACTTGAAATAGGTACTCTTACTCGTTGAGACTTGAAAAATCCAACTGTGGTTTTTAGGCATTACTTCCATTTAATTGTCACCCAGTGTAAGCTAAAGCGGTAAAATCCTACTTTCGGTTTCAAGTATTGCCTAATGAAGTCAACGTACTCTTTCAAAGACGTTATTAAAAACTAATCCGTCTGAGCTGATGTGTTCAGATCAGTGTCCGCGTCTTTTCAGACTACAATTGCGGCTGTAAATGAGGGATGATTTCAATCAGGCCCGTCCTGTCTGTTCTGGGAACTGTGTCTGATGGTTCACTGAACCTTTGAAAAAAGTTAGGGACAGTCACGAGCGAACGAAATTTGCCATGTGTTGACATAATGGTATATGTCAACACATGGCAAATAACAAATGCAACGTTAAAAACTCTGTTATTTTGGTATTGCTTAATATTTTTATATAAAGTACCTACTACATTGAATCTAACGTTTAAAGGTGTAAACACTGTAAACACACCTCTCCCATTGTTTGCTTAATTGTTTTACTAGGTATTTAAGAAACATAGGTAAAATATGATCAAATAAGTTAATAAAATCAAGTAAGTTGGTATAATAAATTCAAATAAATTATTTATCAATTATAAAATCAATTAAATTAATAATTCTTCAGCCTATAGAGATCCACTGCTGGACAGAGGCCTCACCAAAGCTTTCCACGATGACCGGTCGTGTGCTGCCTGCATTCATCTCTCATCTGAAACTCCGAGCATAGCGCTTTCCATCGCTCTTTTTGTGCGTTTGAACCTTCGTATGAGGCCCATTGCAAGCGACTATGACCACCAATTAATAATAATTATTTTTTAATATCAAAATTATAATACAACTAAATGAACAAAATAAAATAAATATATTGATTAAAAAGTTAAAATCGTAACAAAGAAATGCAGAACGAATATGTGGGTGAAGGAATTTAAACAAGAGTAAACTGTGCAGCAATATCTAAGCTGTCGTAAAAGATGCTTGCGAAATTGAGCCAGGGTGTTTCGGGAACATGGCAATGGCATCGGTGCAAAAGTGGCTTTCGTAGGTTAATTCGTTTTTTATTTTATTTTATGAACCTCTAAAAAGTTTCATTTAAGTATTTTACGAATTAATTAACGTTTGTTTATTTTGTTACATGTCTGCTGAATTTATTTCGGTACCTGTTCTCTGAATAAGTTCACAAACATTACTGTACATATGATAAGCTGTAAATACTTTGGAAAAATAATGTTTAAGATCACGTTAGCCATTTGGGGCAACCTCTGATGATAGTTGTAGAATAAATAAATAAAATTAAATCAATATTTTTTTTCTGAGTGTAATCTCTAGACTATCAGCACGTGCGGTGAATGTTGATTAAACGGGTGGAAATATCACTCATTAGGAATATCTTCCATATTGTAGTCATGACTCATTGCCGCCGTATTCCAAGGTCCTGCTGCACAGTTAACTGGTTTGGATGGTTTTCGAGCCCACATTTGTATTTTCCGATACAAGCTTTTATTTCTTCCTTTAAAGTAAGTAATTTTAGGTGTTCGTGTACTTCAGAGTTCCTTATGAATTTAATTTTGGGTTCTTTGAGTCGTCATCATTTGAGGTACAGGCATAGTTGGATTCTGTAGGACAAGACTGGTTTAATGATCTATTGGTAGATAAGTAGCTTGTTCTCAATAGACAATTTGTATATTCGTCAGTATCAATCATATACACAGGGGCCTGTCCTGTATATACCTATTATTGATTTCATTACATTTGCAATCAACATTTTTTTGCCAGGTTAATCGATGGTCCAAAACGATGCAAACCTACATTTTCAACAGTTTCACTGTGTGGTAGCTGTCTTCCTCCTAAGTTCATTGGGGGCAGGTTTTCTGGAGTGATTTATCTCTCTTTGATTCCAGTTGTCAAACTATTTGTTTATTAAAATATAAATTAATAATTACTTATTCGTGTAAGTACTTGTTTGCTGTCTTATCACTTGTTGATTCGAAGCTAGGGTGATCAATATGTATATCATGCTATTAACGACACTTTGGATTCTTATGATTCTTCACAAAACAATTATTTCAACCATAAAATAATTGATCCTAAGAGGAGGCACTTTTATAATCTGTGGGATAATAGGTATTATGTGATCCGAAGGGTCAATTAAAACTACCTCAACTGAAGTGAATATTAGTTGATATTTAGCTGACTATTATTCCTAAAATAATTAATGCCCTAACAAGGCATCGTTGTCTCAGTCATTAATTGTATTGTTCAAGGTAATATCCTAAGCAGATCTTAAATTTACGATTTCATAATTGTTATATCTAGTTAGAGGCATTTAGATTATTACTTAAATCATTATTAAAACGAACCGTTTGCTTAACAAACACAGTAATATAAGATTCAAAAATAAGGTTACAACGGTATCAGTAATACAACGCATCGCAATAGATTGAATTCATCAAAGTTTTAGATCAACAAAACAATTATGTATGTTGTGGACTGATTGTTGTTATTGTTAAAGTTATGTACACAAATATTTGTATTTATACTTATATCTTGTTAAATCAAGTACCAAATTTTCAAGCCTAAGCATTAACACAATGACTGCATAACTCAAATGAAGTTCTTGGTATAACTTTACGAACCAACAAACTGTATCGTAATCGACCACTGAATACTCTAGACTGCGTTAATAAATGAACACTATGTTATTGTACAGCTTAAAACGGATAAAATAGATCATTCTGACAGAGACAAGCTATCATGGAGAACGCCTGATGATCTCAACATTTTACGACTAACTATAAATTGGAATGCTCAGTGATCAGGCGTAGTGTTAACAACGCCTGATCACTGATCATTCCAATTTGGACTAACGTCCAATTACGAATTGTCATAATTTTATTGTCATCATAAAATCTACTAGCCTACTCTCTAATATACAAACTCAGTTCCCTGAATTCCCCCCTTAGCTTGTAACCAACGAGTCACTTTATTGTGACTCTCGGTGGTAGGCCATAACATCGGCTGCGGGCAGAAGTTACCACCCACCAGACAAAGACTTGCCGCCAAGCGATTCGTCGTGTTCCAGCCTGATGTCTGGTGAAGCCGTGAAGCCGTAAGGAGGACAGGTCTGAGCAGCTATGTGTGCCGGGTACGATGCGCCAAATGTTGTTGTGTCGAGAGTTTGTCATATCGTGGAGGGTCAATCTCCCTCTGGCGCAGCATCGTTGGTCGGGTTGTTGAGTTTAACATTGCATCATCTCGTTCAACTGCCGTCTTCCTTCCTACTATCGGAGTTTTTTTTTAAGTGAATACGCTCTTAATTAACTGGCGTGTTTTACTATCAACATTCCAATGCGGTCTAGCGCTAGTTAATAATTATAAAAAAAATGAATGCCTATCGGTTATAGAAATGGACTTCTTAATACAAAACTGACATTTAAGTTCGATACTAAGTTGTCATTTTATTAAAAAATGTTTAAGTTAGAACTATCATGTTATGTTAGTACTTGTTTCTCCTAATCGTTTCTTTTATCTTACAACTAATTAGTATCATTCGAATTGGATTATTTAGAAAGCATTTCTTCATTTTCATTCATTCATTAATTGTAAATTAGGGCCCAGCATGATCTATTCTGGGCCCTAATATACAATGATACTTAATGATCACATGTTTCGAAACCACATCAATTTCTTAGATAAACCCGACATCAATAATGAACGTATTCTTTATGTCACAATGAATATGCGAAATACACATGAAATTGACGTGGTTTGAACTGTCAAAATACATGTAGGTAGTCAGTACAAATTGTAAGTCGCAGGTTTGAACCCCATCAGGCGCTTTTCTTTGTGTAACTTATTTCATCACCTCCGCTCTCCAAACGGCGAAGGAAAACATCGTGAGTAAACAAAATTAAATGTGTAGTATATTCCAGAGGCAAAACGATTCTCAGCGTAGTTGGAAGGCATTCCATAAGGTGGGCCGATAACCTGGTAGAGGCTGCGGGATGTCGCGGGATGCAAGAAGCACCGAACTGATCGAAGTGGTGCAGCGGACGTCGTTCGGCTGAAATGGGGATCTCTTTTAAATAGGGACTGTCCGGATAATGTACACATGTTTTTATTTAAATAGGGACTTTCCGGATAATGTACACATGTTTTTATTTAAATAGGGACTGTCCGGATAATGTACACATGTTTTTATTTAAATAGGGACTGTCCGGATAATGTACACATGTTTTAATTTAAATAGGGACTGTCCGGATAATGTACACATGTTTTTATTTAAATAGGGACTGTCCGGATAATGTACATATGTTTTTATTTAAATAGGGACTGTCCGGATAATGTACATATGTTTTTATTTAAATAGGGACTGTCCGGATAATGTACACATGTTTTTATTTAAATAGGGACTGTCCGGATAATATACACATGTTTTTATTTAAATAGGGACTGTCCGGATAACGTCCATATGTTTTTATTTAAATAGGGACTGTCCGGATAATATACACATGTTTTTATTTAAATAGGCACTGTCCGGATAATGCACACATGTTTTTATGTAAATAGGGACTGTCCGGATAATGTACACATGTTTTTATTTAAATAGGGACTGTCCGCATAATGTACACATGTTTTTATTTAAATAGGGAATATCCGGATAATGTACACATGTTTTTATTTACTTGAAACTGCGCAATACTATGCATTCGTTGTCTTTCGCACCACTAATGCAGATTGCTTAGTATATTTTTGTAGGCGCTTGTAAATATTTATAGTGAACTAGCTTTCCACCCGCGGCTTCGCCCACGTGGAATTCGATTATATCGCGCTTTTTAGATTCCTCATTTTCGGGGATTAATTATAGAATCATTTAGCTTCTAAGTTGACATGTGCATATTCTTTTGTAACAATATAATTGTATTGTTTTAAACGACACACAGCGACATCTATCACCGAACTGGTATGATGCTAACAATATTTTGTTTTACCTTTTTTTATTTTATCGTATAAAAAATACCTATAAAAAACCCTATTATTTAATCCGGACTTCTAACTTTACGTCTGCAAAATTTCAAAGCAATCGGTTTAGTACCGCCGGCGTGAAAGCGGTACAAACAAACAAACAAACTCATTTTCCAAATTATAATATTTGTAAGGATAAGGATATAAATACAAATTTTCTTAGCCTTAGTTCCGATATTTATATTAATAGAGAACCACATACTTTACGTAAAAAAGATCAGTTTTATGTGGCATAGTCAAGCTGCTTTATCGCGGTTGGCCACGACGTTTCAGTGATATTTTACTAAGTTAGGTACTTTATTGTCGTCATCAGAATCGCAGCCTCATTTCAACCACCGCTGGACCTCTCTTTTCTTTGCCAATGCCTTAACTTACTTGCCTCCAATGAAATATGAATTGTTTTTTAGGGATACTTTTTTGCTTGAGTATATTGGTTGACAAAATAATTGTGGTCTAACTTTGTCGTATATTGTAAACAGGAACAAATTATTAGTAGTCCTGCCACCAGTTTAATATATCTTCGTACTTAACTTTTTCTTAACCCGATGGGGCCGACGGGTTCTCGAGTGACGACCACGCACCGGAAAACGCAGCGTAGGTAGGCCCCCGACAAGGTGGACCAACGACCTGGTGAAGGTCGCGAGAAACCGCTAGATACGGGAGGCGCAGGACCGGTCATCGTAGAGATCCTTGGAGGATGCCTATGTCCAGCAGCGGACTCGAGACCGAGACCGAGAATAGAAAAATCATGAAAAATTAAATTTTAAAATGCTTAAAATTAACTGTTTTATGAATCAAAGTTAAATAACATTATATTACAATATAACATAAAAAAAGAACTTTTCGGCATTCTGGTCCTTCAAAGTCGCCTCTCATCATACAACTGTCTAGCAAGCCTTTTTCTGTCTGTAAGCCTAAGCACCGTATAAGATGAAGAAAACCAATACTCAAAAATATTAGCACTCCTTTGTAGTTTAGGCTCTCTGAGAAAGCTCGATCTCGGCTGTAATTAGCCGAGAACCGAGACAAATTTCTCGGTTGGATTTGTAGCCAATAATGCCGATACCGAGATGTCGGTCGAGCCTAAGCGATGAGGGAATATCTAGGTAATAAAACAAGAATGATATAAATTTTACATTTTATTTACTTGACATACAATAGTGTTTGCATGTTACTTTAATATTAATCCAATATGAGTTGTTATCTAAGCTATACCTGCAAAATCAACTATTTGATACCGTCGTTGCTAAAAAACACATACATATATCTTGGTATATTTGTTGAAACAAATCATGGTCCACAGATCGTTTCAGAAAATATGGAAAATAAAACCTGTTTACCGTATATACCAGGTTACTCAGAAAGTATTGTTTCAAATAGTTATTATGGATGAGAAACTGGCCAGTTTTAATTTCTTTAAAAAATATGATTATTTATAATTAATAATAGGTACGTCCCAAATTCAAACCTTTCCTCCACATTTTTTGCGAGCTAATTAAAATTATCGTGTCTCTTTGAAAATTGGATTTGCGTCGCAAATGTAGCCTGCTACCATACGAGTCATACGATAGACTTCAAATGGCATTCATAGATGAAAGCCCTAATAAAACAACAGTGTATCGGTGGTTAATTTACGCGCGGTCGACTAAATTTGGGGGATGAAGAAAGAAGTGGTCGCACTTTGATGGCTGTTACAGAACAAAACGTGATCAGTTTGAAAAGTTTAATCCAAGAAAATAGACGAATTATATACCAAGAAATTCAGGATTAAACTGCAGATTCATCTTCGGTTGCCGAGATACAATAGTTTCAAGCTGGGTGCCGCACAATCTCACCGATGCTCAGAAGCAGACACGGTTGGAATGGTACCATGGTATGATAGACAAATTTGAAGCAGGCTTGTCTCGGCGTGTTTACGACATCGTTACAGGTGATGAATCACGGATTTATCAATACAATCCAGAAACGAAGCGAAAGTCGACAGTTTGAGTGCTTCAAAACGAATCAACGCCTACCAAGATGCGATCTAGAAGCGGGGGTAAGATTTTGATCGTTAACTTTTTCATTTTGACTGGCTACTTGGTGTCAATTTCTTTACTATACCAAAGAAGCATTAACATTGAATGGTATACTACAAATGTTTGACGAAAGTTTTCTCTGTTGTGAGCAACAAGCGACCAAACACAGGGCTCCGCCCACACCGCAATCAAAACGAGGACTTCCTGGACAGTATACCGATCAAACTCCTGGGTCACCCTCTTTACAGCCCTGACCTAGCACCGTGTGACTTCTTCTTATTCCCAAAAATAGAAGATCAGCTCAAAGGGGTACAATTTTCGTCGCCGGATGTCAGCGTTCGAGCAGGCTATAAACGAGGTGTCTGTGGCGGACTGGAAAAAGTGTTTCGAAAACTAATTCAGATGCATGAAACTTTGTATAGAGGCTGGTGGACAGTACTTTGAAAGATGTAACCAAAATATATATACCTATAGAACATTTTTTTTTATTATCGCAAAACTTTCTGAGTGTCCCACGTGTATATAGGTAATCATGAGACATTAAAATATTGGTATTCAGTCAAAATAAATAACTGATTTGTTAATTATTGAGGGAACTCTAGTGTTGCTTACTCTATACAAACGTATTCCGCTGTTTTCTTCATGGATAACGCTTTTAGAGCAATTTTTTTCCTACAATTTTACACCGTGATTATATGTGACCCCATCATTTGATTTTTTCCCGAAACTTAAATAATAAAAGAAATACGATACTTCAAAATCACGAATAGTAACCCATTTTTACCTTGATGTTCAGATGACTATTAGACAAACATGATAAGTTTTTGACAAAAAAGAAAATAATAGAAGCATAGGTATATTATTCTTATAAATTTTGATATAAAAATAATTGAGATCTGTCGTGTTTTGAAAAAGAAAACAGCAGAATACGAAACGTCTTTTGGTCAACGTTTTTGTAGGTAAAATCATCCTGAGTTGCAACTGACCTTTTCGCACTTTACCGGGAGAGGTTGGAAACATCGCGACGGCAATAGTTTCTTCAAATACCTATTTGCCAATTTCCTCGGCACTAGAGTCCCCTCTTAAGGACACTACTTATGATTTTTATAAAACGTAAGTAGCTAATTACAAATATGCAGCTGTAAAATTAATATTTTAATGCACATCTAAAATCTTTGTTTTTCGTTATTGTGTATAATTATTCTAATACCTTAACAAAAAGTCGTGAATTAATTGAAGTATAAAGTCATCAAACTATTATTTTAGGACATTGATTTCTACTTTTCAAATAAGCAAGTAGGCACCTAATTGTTACTTGATCAAAATTATTGAAATTGACAAATTAAATTCTACCAAAATACTAATCAACCCAACAGATTTTTTTTAAATAAATCCTTAAAAAAGAACGAAACCTAAAATTTATTATAATACCCACTACGATAACAAATAAAAACAATTCACTAATTGAAAAATCTTTAATTGTAATTTTGCTAATAAATGTATATAATGAGTATGATTTATCCACATTATCAGTGATCATATTGATTTGTCTTTTTTTTTTCATTTCACACATTCTAAAGTTGTTTTACAAGGTAGTTTTACAACTAATTCCTATTTAGGAATTAGTTGTAAAACTACCAACAAAATAAAGCTTTGATACAAAATATAAATTAAAATTTCCTGATAAAATCACGAAGCTGAGGTCATAAATCATTCCGAATTACCAAAACTGATTCATGAGCCACTTAAGTGGCAAAACGGGCCAATCCATCTCAGACGAGAACTAGCTGGGAAAGTGATCTGGATTATATGTATAACAAATTGATACTAATCATAGCAAGTTCGAGAAGTCTTGATACCTACGTCAACCAAAACTTACTAAACAGAACAATATATTAAATATAATTAGTATACATTTTATACTAAATAGTGAAAGGAAGATATCAAAATTGTGTCAACTTTTACTAAAACAATATGAAAATTACTAAAATTTCTTAAAAAAGTTTCTTCGAGCTGAAAAGTTACTTTCGTTGATATGTTGGTAAATTGTACGGTCTATAGTCAGAGTTTCATATGTCAAAGATTGCTTCTGTTACAATATATAGGAATCTTGTGTTGATTGAAATATATTAAAACTTGCTTATTTAATTATGAGCACACTTTTGAATTTTATGTATTTCCAAAATTATTTCATAATTAAATTAACAGTTTCCACTAAAAAAGCTTACTAAAATCCTAAAACTCACCTAACATTGCTTAAAACATCAAACTTCTATTTATACATAAATATACAGTATAATTCATACATTTACAAATTCTACTAAACGGCTATACTACAAGCTTTTACGCTATAAACTACATTTTTCAACCATTTTAATGAAATAACTATTACAATTCATCATAACATCAAACAGTTTAAGATTACAAGAAGAAATATTTAGTTATATGAATTTATTACTTTAATGTCTAAATCAGGTCTCACATTATTATGTATATTACACATATTTAATAAGTACTATCATCTAACACCAAACACGGCAAATAAACAACAGCAATATTATACAGAAACGCCTCTATTTATTATACAAATAAAATTGTAATACATTATTTATTATTCAATTTATTTACAAAGAATTATACGTTACCAATTATGTTGTATAAATATATGTATAATTATCGAACAATTTATAACGTAAACAACACGCCGTAGTAGACATTTTGTAAGAATAAGTATAAAACTATTTATTTAGAGTAGTTATACGTGATATATGTATAATTTTTAATTATTATGTTTATATTACACACGCTTAATTTATCTGAGGCTTAGTAAAGTTTTATAAATTTCTGGGTGAACTACAGTTACACTTATAAGACGACGGTGTTGAGTTCAACTTAAGCATTATGAATGTTTGTGCTCACTTATTAATTATTGCTTTAATTATTTTCTAAATAGTCCACACACAGTACATTTATTGGTTTTTTAAAACGCGTATTCCAGAAATAGAAGGTATTAATGATTATTATCTTTTGTTAAGCCTCAGTTAAAAAAGGAAGCAATGATAGTATACAAATACTACCGATAGTTAAATGTGTCAAAGTATTATTTTTAAAGGTTAAACACTATATTAACTTCTATTAAGGTATGATTTAATATTCTTCAATAATAATTATTGCATAGAAAGGCAATAATACAATAATTATTATTGTTAATATCATGTATAAATACATATATAACAAGCCCATGTTTCGAAAATGAAAGCTTGATTTTAATGAAACAATATATATTTATTTTGAATTTGTTTCATTTTTAAGTAAAAAACTGTATGTCATCTTAAACTACTGGACCGATTTTAATGAAACTTTGTGTATACGTTTGTGTAACGTTTTTAGCCCTGAAATATTGACTGCCAGCTGTTTCTTACGGCAGATAGTACTTACCCAAGATGACATGCTCAGCATGATACTGCCCTCTCTACTTATTGCCTTTACGCTCCTTTTTATTTTATTTATTTATTTATTTTTTTGTAAAATTCAATAAATATAAAATAATCTTTAAACTATTTTTTGATGAATAAGTTATTTTATGTCACACAATGTTAAGGAAGCTTTTAAACTAAAATATTTGAAAAGATAAGAAAATAACAAATTTAATAAGCTAGGGGTAAGCTTAAAATTACAAAAATAGTCGAATTCAAAATCCATTTATACTATCACACGAATTGTCCTTTTGAAGGAGTCCAGCAATTATATCAGTCTTGCAAGCTTCGACTTCGTCTTTGATATCCTACACAACAAAAACAAATGCCTACAAATACACTGCAGAGCAGAAGAAAGTATAAAATAAATATAATATCATCAATTACTAACGAAGTTAGTAGAAACTGCACAAGAGAAATATAATCTACATTCATTACAACTAAGTATGATCTCGGTTCCCAATGTTGTTTAGTAGAAAAATATTTTTGTTTTTATTTTATTTTGTTAAAAATGAAACATTACATCTAAATATCGTCTATAAAAGTGTGCGGTTACTGAAAATATCTAATAGGTAGTATAATATAATTTGCAATTATTATGTACCCTTATGTCAAAAACAAATATGAATGTCTTGTGAGAAATAAAAATATGATTTATTTTTTGGATTGTTAAACAGTAAACATACCTACGGTTTTTACATCAAAATATTAAATAAACCTGGATCAATAAAATATTATATTACATTAATTCAAAAACAAAATTGTATAATAACATGCAAAAGTTCACGTTTATTTCTATTGCTACAGTATAACTAACCTAGAAATCACTAAAATATTTATATTTCCCACTTCAATTTAATATTATTTTAAAAATATACTATAGTTATATTATTTAGTATCGTTTGTGCATTTAAGCGGCTATCAGCCTGTGCTTAGCGCAGGCTCTCATAACTTACGAAAGAGTTGTTATACTTGAGATCTTCTAAAATTATTATTCATTACCTTATTATGGTGACTTTTAAGAAGCTCATCTGTTCATTTTGACAAGGACATGCAGATTTAAGTGAAATCTTCAGCTCAACAAGACAATAGACTATCGCTTGTAAAGTACACCAGTGAGATTCTGTAACATCTCATAGGAAAACATAGGTAATGTAAGAGAGAAGTGAGCTGTAATGACCAATTAATGGTATTACTGATTGACATTATTGTCAGCACTCACAAGTAACGTCAGCTCCCTTATTGTCAGCACTCACAAGTGACGTCAGATCCCTTATTGTCAGCACTCACAAGTGACGTCAGCTCCCTTATTGTCAGCACTCACAAGTGAAGTGACGTCAGCTCCTTATTGCGTAACACACCATTACTATCAATTGGAATCATTTGGAAGCATAGTGCTGTTCCAGTCCTGCATACGTGTTATGAATGTGTTTGCTCAACAAAGTAAATAACGCAATGAATATTGTTGAACTGTCAAAATGAAACGCATTGCTACTGGTAGTAATGAAATTACAATTACCCTACAGTTTCTCACTTCAACTCATAGAGAGATTTTAAGTAAATGTTTAAAAAAAAAGAATAAATTGCTATTTATTCTTTTCCTATTGATGCCGGGTGAAATAGCAGTTAGTACAAGTGTCAGTTTTTGTCTGTGTTTGTTATGTTGTACTTGTATGTTTCCTATGTACCTGTTTGTTTGAGTATTTGTATGCGTTGCTGAATGTTTCCAACACACCTTGGTTGTTAGCTTGAATTATAGTCACGGATAGTTAATGATGATGCTTTATTAAATATATTTAACTAACTCGTAACAAATGATATATAAATGTGTAAATACAGTACAGTCTATGAACGCTGATCGTGTACGACAGTACAAATTGCGCCTTGCACAAATTGTACAATTAGTGCAAGGCGACGGAATAGTGCCGATCTATGTATGTAGGTAACATGCGCGTGTCATGTTCGATGTCTGACTCGTACACCCTAATTGTCTTATATCTTGTCTTTTGTAATTGCGTAACAAACCACCAATTTGAATTATTTTCAAGGAAATTATTTATCCATTATGTCTTAAGTTTGAAAATATTGTCTGCTCTACATCAAAATAACGCAATGAATGTTGTTGAACTGTCAAAATATAAATTTTTCCTACAATTCGATTTTGAGAACTTTTGAATTGGTTTTCTTATTAAATACCGTAATTGGGATGGAAAGGCGGCGGAAAAGTGCTTATCTATGTAATGTGCTCGTGCCATGTAAGATAGTCCATGTAAGATAGAAGTCTTAATATTTGAAAATAAACTAATTTAATTGAAATAAAGTTGATATATGTTTAACTTGAAATAGGATGGAGGAAAGCTACGCATTTTTACTTTTTTATAATTATAAACTAGCGCTTGATCGCAAACCCGCGGCGATGGTAAGCAGAGATTCAATCGTTGATCGTAATGCGCGCTAGTTTATTAAGTGCCTATTCACTCAAAAAACTGAGTGAATAGGAAGGAAGATGGCAGTTGAGCGAGATGATGCAATGTTAAACCTAACAACATGACCAACGATACTGTGCCAGAGACGACCACGACCAAACTACCGACACAACAACATTTGGCACTTCGTAACCGGCACACATCGCAACACAACTGGGGCCCTAGTCTGCTATTATAATAGTGTCAAAATATTCGATCAGTGATCTCATAGTGATCGATTTTGATAAGTATCGTAATCTACAAAAAAAATGGCGTCATACTTTCCAGTGGATAACCAATGACACACGACACCACATTAAAAATGTTCCAGTTGAGTAGTATTTTTAGAAAATCATTTCTACTAACGGTTTTTATAATTATGGAAATACGGCAATGTCATTCTATCACCATTCCATTACAAGACGACTGAGATAATTGATCGATCATTATGAATTGAGCAGATTACGAACTTTTTAGCACAATGACAATGGAATCGGGTTGGCAGTGACAAATTTATAAAAATAGCAGAATAGGGCCCCTGCTCAGACCAGTCGTTGTAGGGTAAATTGTACTTTATTTTGTTGGAATTAAAGTTATTTTTCATTAATTCAAATTTGCTCACATTTCTGTTAATAAAGAACTAACGCAGAATAAGATTACTCTTTGGGCACATGTCCAAGTCAAAAATCCACAACTTTATCAGGAACCTTAAATATATCTCCAAGAACCTAGTCACACTTTTAACGAGCGTTCAACAAATTTATTGCTATTGCAACAACTACTTTATTCCTATTTAAATATATCGCATTTTCTAAATTTTCTATTAATAATTGTATTAAATTAATAGCGTCATACATAAATATATCCTTGACTAACTCACACTTGTGTAAACTTTGTAATTAAACGGGTTGCTAAAATGATATTTGCTTAGTATTAAAATACCACTTCAGAACCAAAATATAGAAACGAATAATATAATACAATTATTAAACAACACAAAGGTACGAATAAACTTTTTTTTATTTTCGAAAGCTTATTTTCTACAAAATATTACGTTTGTACTGTTAGTAGTGTTTTGTGTCAAGTATTTTTAGATTTGTGTTTTTATTTAAATTTTTTGCTTTTTTAAAAAACTTCAATACTTTAGATGTATATAACATCAAAAGAGATATGGGATTATTCGATTAAGAAAACAATTAAAGTGGGTAATACAATTTCCGTACATTAAAACAGAGTTTTAAATTTGTACTGGATCAAATTATGTTATAATAATATGTAAAAAAAGTCATGAATATGTTATTTATAAATGCATAAAACAATAAATTAAAATTGTAAAATCGTTTTTGATTTTTGTGCTCGATGTGCGTTTCCTCCGTACGCCCCTAACATTATTACCATCAGTGTAAAAATAAAATCTCCTTAAAACATTTAACCGACTTACGTATAAAAGTTACAAGTTATAACTACTAGCATTATTAAAAAACACTGATTATGTTCACTTAACTATTCTATGCTAGTTTGAAGGTCATTAAACTGTTCTCGCACAAGACAACACCAAACTGTTGAAATAAAAACGTACAATAGAAAATGTCGTATTGTGTCGATATGCTGAGACGTCGCTCCGGCCACCCGCGGCCCGAGTGCCCAACGCAAAGCCGATCATGGCTCTAATTCAAAATCCAAACCGCACTTGTTAACCTCTTAAACTCCCGTGTGATTGTAAATGAAGGACACCGCATTCTTATCGACGGGAGGGGATCGTCGAGTGATTGATGGATGATTGTTGTTGTTGTAATGCCAAGATTTTCTTGTTGACGTGCTCGATGACTGCAGAGCAATCGTCTCGTAGTAGCGGAGCCTCCCGCAACACTTCCTACTCTTAATGATAGCGACGAAACCCTTCCTGTACTTCTTGTTGAAGAACGCATATAGCACTGGGTTAATGCAAGAGTTGGAAGCACCTAGCCATTGGGCCAGAGGTGTAACAACTGGGAACATTTCTTCCTCCCATTTTTGGATTGGTCCACCGAGTTTAATCCTTGCAAATATGAGGTACAGCGGGAACCAGGACAAGACGAAAAGTATGACGACAACGACCAACATTTTGACGACTTTGACTTTAGATTTTTGCTGCATTCTTTCCATCTGGGCGTCTTGTGTGTCCGTGGGGATCGATCTTCTCCAAACTTTGATCCAGATCAGAATGTAGCACATGGTTATAAGGATCATGGGGAGTATGTAGCAGAAGATAAGGTTGCAAATCACAAAATAGAGGATTTCACTGATGGGGTTTGGCCAGACATCAAGGCAGAGCCGCACGTTTGGGTTATCGTCGAATACTACGACCAGGTCGAAGAAGAACACCCAGGGAGTGGTGACGCTGATAGCGAAGATCCAGATGAAGACAATCATCATTCTGGCGCGCCGCTTGGTAATCTGGCATTTCAAAGGCCACCAAATAGCCAAGAATCTGTAACAAAGAAAAAAATAATTATTAGAACGTAAAAGATATTTTTTTGCGTTATCGTTTTTTAATAAAGATATTTTAATGTCATCGGTGGAAAAAAAACGGGTCGTTTAAATGACTGGAATAATCTACCTCAAAGCCAAATATTATGTCAACACCAATAGCAACAATTTGTAACTGATATAAGAATATATTATGCATATTTTTTTTTTATATTCATATTATATATTCACCGGTAAAGCGTTGGTAACACCGGGGTTCGGGGTAACATCGGTGATATGCAATTTACCTTTTATTATTATATTTTTAAATAAGGTTTAAGAGTATTAGACCTTATTTAGCAGTAATAATAGAGCCGCGATGGTATTATGCCGCGCCTCGCCGGGTGTCATCCCAATACACCGTCAAATATTTGCATATCATCAGTGATCACCGAGAGAGTAATGTTAATTCAGTAAATACAGTTCAGCTTAAATTTGTATCAAGTGCACAAAGTGTTGTATGCCTGAATTAGGTGAGCCTGTGTTTCAGGCGAAAAAGAGGTAGAAATAATAAATATAATAATATAATAAGACTCACAGTTATTAGTAGTATTATATGTCTAATTAATGAGTAAAATAGGCAAGTTGAAAAAGATGCAAATAGTTCGAAACATCTCGCTTGCTAAGTTTTTGGTATACTAACTTAGCCATCAAAAATATAGCATATAACAAGACTCATACTTTGTTTTTAATTGTTGTAAGTATATTAGGGATCTGAAAATGCAAACGAAAAATACACTAAGATAAAAAATCGAGCTTACTGGCTTCTAAACTCTAAGAAATGGATTGAAAATTACACTAGGCAATTAAATCAAAGCCATTGTAAAAACCACTGTTCAATTTTCCGATGCATCAACCTCATAAAACAGACTCCCGCAATTAAGACGGGATATTTCTGTCTCAAAAATAGACGATGGAGCATAACCGAGTAATGGCGGGGAATATCGTGCGGAAGATGTAAACCCAGCCAAGTGTGAGGCAGTTAAGCGTCTGATGGATTAATTGGCTTACGACTAAAAACAGGGTTGGGTCATGGTAATTTGAGCTCGTCTGTGTTTTTCGAAATGTTTTTCTGATCTACCATTTTTTACCTAACATTAAGATTTGATTTACTCTCTTCTTCAACGAGTACTTCGAAGCCTAAGTGCCCTTTTGTTTATGTATCTATTAGAAAGGTCATTTATTTCTGTACTAATTATTACGTAGTTCGTTGTACGTGTACGAAATTTTGAGAGTGTGTTCTTTTTAACTCCCTTAAAACACAAGTTGGAATTGCTAGTAGTCCATTACTGATGAATTCTATCAAGCAAATTAGAACATTAATAGTTTTCAGTTAAAATTAATACAAGTGTAGGCAAAGCAATTATTTTGAAATGACCTTAATTCCTGACTTAATTTAAAGTTTGCATCTTAACGTGTCAATAATAAAGTTAAACAAGGCTGTGTTTAATGAAATGAATAAACCTATAAAATTAAACCTACATCATACATAACAATGACAAACAAATAGACGAAATACACATCTGAATACGTCAAAATAAGTATATTTTGACGTATATTGTGCGGGACGAATAGTTTTAAATAGTGTATGGAAACTAATTCCGAATAGTGTATTGTTATAATATTACTTAGAATAGAACATTTGTGCGTAAGAATTTAGAAAGCGTAAGATGGACGTTCGTTTATTGTGATGAAGGATCGTCATTCAATGGTTATACACATCTGGCAAGACAACAATTATGAAAGGAACGACTATGCACATTTAGCAAAGTATAAATGACAAAGATAAACGTTATAAAATGCTCCCTTGTTATAAACTGCAACAGACATGAATAAAATTGTAAGAGAATGTCCCGCATCTGGCTGATTGTAACAACGCCAAAAAGGTTCCATAAAACAATCCCTTGGGACAGTCGCCATAAAACGAACCCTTGTAATGAGCGTTGTAAAATGGAGACCCTCAGGTTTAGGATGCAGCCCAGGAACGTGCGTAAGACAATGGCTGGTGATACCCGATGCTCTCGTCGCTTCCCACGGTTTGCGCCCTTGTCGTAGTATAAATAGGCCCCACGCCCTGAGCAGCAGATAGCACATTCGTCTTCGCCCTTGAGGAGTCAACAGTAACAGTTATAGCAAGACATTCGTCTTCACCATTGAGGAGTCAACAACACAGTAAGAAGACACATTCATCTTCGCCGTTGAGGAGTCTCAACAGTAACAGTGACAAACAGATTCATCACAGTCTTCGAGAAGTCAACAGTGACAGCTACAGTAAGGTCACACAGCTACAGCAAGACACATTCGTCTTCGCCCTTGAGGAGTCTCAACAGTAACAGTTACAAGACACATTCGTCTTCGCCCTTGAGGAGTCAACAGTACACATTCGTCTTATAGCAAGACAACAGTGACAGCTACAGCAAGAATCTTCGACGTTTACGCACAGTCTTCGAGGAGTCAACAGTGACAGCTACAGTGAGGTCACACAGCTACAGCAAGACATTCATCTTCGCCGTTGAGGAGACAACAGTAACAGCTACAGTAAGAAGATATTTATCTTCGACGTTGAGGAATCAACAGCTACAGTCAAGATCAACAGCAAGATCCCTACAGGATCAACAGTCAAGAATCAATAGTAGTGTAAGTTAACTAGTGACCCCGCTAATATTGTGGAAGAATATACGAAGTAAGTCAACACACCGAAGTCTCACTTATTACCACCAACCCAGCAACAGAGTGTGCATCAGAACGTGCAGAGTGCAAACGCATACGTCCACTTAATGGTCCTGCATGTCTGTCCCGCACATTTAATGGTCCTTCGAGCCGGATCAGTGGAAAATAAGTGAAGCATATTTAATGGTCATTCGAAGCCGGATCAGTGGAAAATAAGTGAAGCATATTTAATGGTCGTTCGATTCCGGATTTGTGGAAAATAAGTGAAGCGCATCCAGCTAGAAGAAACGTGAAGACTCTCAAGTTCTCGCCACAAGATAAGTTCGCGTTGTAGACTGACGCCTATCGACAAACAATATGCCGGTCACACGATCAGAGGGAAAAGCCGCTAGCAAATCAACATCGGGAACGTGCACAGAAACCGGGACAGTTACTACCGGGACGGCTACCAGAGGGACAGCGACCACGAGGGAGACAACAGAAACGGGTACCACGGAATATACTGGTACCTCGACAGCAACAGGGATCTCCGCCGTATCAATGCCCGCCGCCGCCGCCTCGCCCGCTGTGTCGCCCCCCGCTGTTGTCGCCGCCGCTGCTACGACTCTCTCCGTGACACAATTTACAGCTACAACGATGAACCCGCCTGCAATTGTGTGCCACAGCAACAGAACACGACCCGCGACAGAAACATCAGTGAAGCGGGTCAAGAATACAGATGGTCTGCCACTGCCGAGCGGACTACAAGACACCCGCACCTCCGCTAGGAGGGGCGCGGGGGGATCGACCCACAGTAAATCAAAGGCATACAAGTTGGCGAAGGCCAAGGAAGACTTACTGCGACTGCAAGTGGAGCTAGCCGCCGCACGCTTAGCCACTTTGGAACATGAAGACTCCGACAATGAAGAAGACGATGTCTCCATCTACTCTAAGGAAGAAACAGACCGAAGAGTAGACAACTGGCTGGAGGACCAACAGAACAGAACGCCCGTGGTTGCCGTACAACAGAATCAACCTACAGCAGAGCCGGTGATCACGCGCTTAGAGAATAGTGTCCCAGCCAGTACAGAACAGAAGCGTCAAGTACATAACGTACTTCAGTTACCGGCGGGAGGTCAATCCGACCTCGCCGCGCTCGCCGACGCAATCACAAGCGCCGTCAATGCAGCTCAACAACCGAGATCCGTAGAGCTACCGTTGTTTAGTGGATCACATCAAGAGTGGTTACCGTTCCGCGCCGCTTACTACGAAACAGAAAATATATACACGCCGACTGAAAACACGAACAGGCTAAGAAGAACGCTAAAAGGCAAAGCGAAAGAAGCAGTTGACTCTTTGCTGATTACCAACACGGATCCAGCAGACATCATGAAGGCTTTAGAGTCAAGATTCGGAAGACCGGAGTCCATCGCCATGATGGAAATGGACGCGCTCCGTGCCCTGCCTCGCCTCACCGAATCACCGCGCGACATCTGCATCTTCGCAACAAAAGTGTCCAACATCGTAGCGACATTGAAAACACTCAGCTGCATACACTACCTGTACAACCCAGAAGTGTCAAAGACCGTTGTAGACAAGCTGACGCCCACGCTTCGCTACAGATACTACGATTTCTCATCCGTACAACCGAGGGAAGATCCAGACTTAGTAAAACTAGACAAGTTCCTCAAAAAAGAAGCGGACTTATGCGCACCGTACGCTGTACCTGAACAACTAAATACAAGTACAGCGGCCACTCAACAGAAGAGAACACAGAAGGTCCACAACGTAACAGAAAAGACGAATACGTCTAAGTGTCCGGTCTGTGAAGAAACCGGTCATACAGCGGTCGACTGCGAACAATTCAGGAAGTTAGATGAAAACGGCAGGTGGGACGCAGCCAAGTCCAAACGCCTATGCTTCAGATGTCTTCAATACAGAAACAAGACTCACAGTTGCCGTCCTCGTGAGTGTGGTGTCAACAGCTGCAGATTTTCACATCATAAGCTGTTACATCACACTAAGAAGAAGGAGGCTAAAGAAGAGGCATCGAAGCAACCTACAGAAGTCATCAACTCAGCCTGGGCCGACAGTAAGAAACAGTCATTCCTGAAAATCCTACCGATCCAAATAAAGGGTCCAAAGGGTACAGTCGACACCTTCGCGTTGATGGACGATGGGTCAACAGTCACGCTAGTTGACGACAGCATGGCAAACAGCATTGGAGCAACAGGCCCCGTCGACCCACTGAAAATAGAAACCATCAATGATCTGAAGGCGTCAGAATCAACTTCGCGTCGAGTTAGTATCAAGTTGAAAGGGCTTAACGGGCACGAAGAACAAGTAGATGCACGTACAGTAAAGAACTTGCATGTTTCGTCTCAACGGGTACCAGCAGAAACAGTAACGGGATGCAAGCACCTAGCAGACATCCGCGACTACCTCACATATGCCAATGCCAAGCCTAAAGTGCTAATTGGGCAAGACAACTGGCATCTCCTGGTGACATCGGAAGTCAGAAGAGGCAATAAGTACCAACCAGTGGCATCTCTCACACCGCTGGGTTGGGTACTCCACGGCAGACAGATACGGACATCCAGGCACAATATCGACTTTGTGTCTCATGTCGCTGAGAAAACAGAAGACAGTCAGGAAGTACTAACGAAGCAATACCTTGAGTTGGACGCCCTTTGCATCAACCCTACGAGACCACCCGACATCTCTATACCGGTAACAGAACAGTCCGGAAAAGATAAGATATGCCACGTGTCCAATAAGACGGGACTAAGTTTAGCAGAAGCTTTACCCGATCCAATAAGATTCTCCAATTCGCTACATTCCACCGGGCGCCCCGTTTATGGGAGGAGCCTGGGAACGTACGATCCGCTCAATGAAGACAGTACTAGCCGCGAAGCTACACGAGCGTCACCCTACAGAAGAAGTACTCACCACCTTACTCGCAGAGGTGGAATACACCATCAACAGCCGCCCTCTGACACACGTGTCCGTCAGTGCAGAGGACCCAGAAGCCCTGACCCCGAACCACTTCTTATTGGGAAGCTCAGGACGAGTGCCTCAAACGGGCACATTCGACGAAAAAGACGCCGCATCGAGATCCAGTTGATGAGCGGCACAGAGGCTCGCCGACCTTTTCTGGAAACGCTGGGTCCAGGAGTACCTCCCGGAGTTGCAACATCGGCGGGAGCCGCATGGAAGAGGACCGAAGATACAAGTCGACGACGTTGTACAGGTCGTCGACCCCAACCTGCCGCGCAATATATGGCCGCGTGGCAGAGTCATAGCGACGTATCCGGGTCCCGACGACATCGTGCGAACAGTGGACGTGCGAACCAAGGGAGGTGTGCTACGACGGCCGGTGAGGAAGCTAGTAGTCCTGCCTCTGCAAACGGAAGATGAACCCGCACCGGAGATAGCTGCGACGCGGTCGCACGGCGGGAGTGATGTGCGGGACGAATAGTTTTAAATAGTGTATGGAAACTAATTCCGAATAGTGTATTGTTATAATATTACTTAGAATAGAACATTTGTGCGTAAGAATTTAGAAAGCGTAAGATGGACGTTCGTTTATTGTGATGAAGGATCGTCATTCAATGGTTATACACATCTGGCAAGACAACAATTATGAAAGGAACGACTATGCACATTTAGCAAAGTATAAATGACAAAGATAAACGTTATAAAATGCTCCCTTGTTATAAACTGCAACAGACATGAATAAAATTGTAAGAGAATGTCCCGCATCTGGCTGATTGTAACAACGCCAAAAAGGTTCCATAAAACAATCCCTTGGGACAGTCGCCATAAAACGAACCCTTGTAATGGACGTTGTAAAATGGAGACCCTCAGGTTTAGGATGCAGCCCAGGAACGTGCATAAGACAATGGCTGGTGAAACCCGTCGCTCTCGTCGCTTCCCACGGTTTGAGCCCTTGTCGTAGTATAAATAGGCCCCACGCCTGAGCAGCAGATCACATTCGTCTTCGCCCTTAAGGAATCAACAGTGACAGCTACAGCAAGAATCTTCGACGTTGAGAAGCTACAGTAACAGCAACATATTCATCTTCGCCGTTGAGGAGTCTCAACAGTAACAGTGACAAACAGATTCATCACAGTCTTCGAGAAGTCAACAGTGACAGCTACAGTAAGGTCACACAGCTACAGCAAGACACATTCGTCTTCGCCCTTGAGGAGTCAACAGTAACAGCTACAGCAAGACACATTCGTCTTCGACATCGAGAAGTACCTATCTCCGACGTCGAGGAGTCAACAGTGACAGCTACAGCAAGAATCTTCGACGTTGAAAAGCTACAGTAATAGCAACACATTCATCACAGTCTTCGAGGAGTCAACAGTGACAGCTACAGCAAGAATCTTTGCCATTGAAGAGTCAACAGCTACAGTCATCACATTTATCTTCGACGTTGAGGAGTCAACAGCTTCAGTCAAGATCCACAGCAAGATCTCTACAGGATCAACAGTCAAGAAGAAATAGTCAAGAATCAATAGTAGTGTAAGTTAACTAGTGACCCCGCTAATATTGTGGAAGAATATACGAAGTAAGTCAACACACCGAAGTCTCACTTATTACCACCAACCCAGCAACAGAGTGTGCATCAGAACGTGCAGAGTGCAAACGCATACGTCCACTTAATGGTCCTGCATGTCTGTCCCGCACATATATGTACGTACGTACAGTTACGCACTACATACCTATACAATATAATCACAAACAAAATGCAAATAAATAACTTGCGTATAGAACCTGAGTGACAGTACGCCTTTAATTCAATTTAAGGTCATCATCTAAGACAAACAACGAATATACATAAATAGGCGCAGTGGCCTCGGTAGTCAGTAATCGTATAATTGATAGTAACGACCTCAAAATCAAAGATTAACTAATGGGAAGTGTAAATCAAGTCGGAAATGATGCAGATGATGTAATGTAGAAGGAACTTACACCATTGAACCTCAAGTTAACCCTTACTAATGATAATATTGAAGCAAAGACTGGTTTAGTGGTATTGCGTGCTATAAATATGAACTAAGACTCTACAGTCTCTGTCTCTGGTTTAATTTAACGCCCAGTCACGATGGAGGATTGAATAATGGATCAAACCCATCCGCCCGATATTATCGGGAGTACGCTGGCTGCCAAAATAGCTCTATTTTTGGCTGAAGACAGCCTATATAAATAACATGGATATAGTAGATACAACATACAAATTATTATGAACTCTATCAATATAATACTATTTCCTAAGCGGCAATATAAAATATATGCATCTAAGTCAAGTTAGCACGCCCCCTTCTCCAAATATCCAAAAAAATAAGATATAAGTACGTATTTTTCGTCGGTCACTAAGACTGGTATCAATTTTTGCTTTCTATCTTGAAAACTGATTTATATTTTGGTAATAGTATGTATGTGTATATAGTTTATTTAAGTATTTATTTAAATAGTGTTAAGAGCTTCTTTTTCTTTATAATTTGTTCAACTAAAGCACCTACCATCTAATCTCTTCACCAAACCTCTGGTTGACTAATAGAGAATGCCTAAGGCATTAAGATTCTAGCGTATTTTTCAAAGTCCTCAGCAATAGAGTCCCAATGCGTTATAAGTGTAGAGAAAACGGCAATAGAGTTCCCTCTTAAGTCCGCCTCTGTACAATTCATGTGCCAAAGAATACATAATTATAAAATTTCACCCCCTCTTTTGTCTGTCACGCAAACTAATCGGTTTAGAAAAAAAATATTTTAGAAGCCTCGATATCACTTTTGAAGACCTATCCATAGATACCCCACACGTATGTGTTTGATGAAAAAAAACATTTTTGAGTTTTAGTTCTAAGTATTGGGTGCTCCCAATATTTTTTTTTTCATCAAAATCTTAATGCGGTTCACAGAATACATCTACCTACCAAGTCTCAACAGTATAGCTCTTATAGTTTCGGAAAAAAATGGCTGTGACATACGGACGGACAGACGGACAGACAGACATCACGAATCTATAAGAGTTCCGTTTTTTGCCATTTGGCTACGGAATCCTAAAAAGTAGCCTACATGTGGCCCTCTTCAACCTTTCAACAATCGCCTTTTATTCGTCGCTTCGTAAAATTTAGGTGCATTCGAAAACCGTGAAAGATGGACAAACAAACAGACACATGTATACATTTTTCCATTTATAATATAAGTATGGATTTAACACATAACATAACACTGAGAGGCACTAAACATAAAGGCGCAATATCAACGAAACTTTCAAGGGTGTCTCGTTCAGAGTCCTTGAAGAGATTAACCAGTAGCTAAAAAAAAAAGAAATATAAGAGAAAATATATAAAAAAGGACGCACAATTTATATTACTTGACAAAGGGTCTCTACATACTTATTTCCCTCTTATGTTAAGTTAGGTTTGATGCAAACTGTTGTTCCTGAAACAACTTTTTCGTTCATGACATTTCTTTTTTGACCTCTAAGTAGACTCTCGTACTAAGAAGATCTTTGTAATAAAATTAAGATCAACTGTAACCTTATATGACTCAATGGATGCTTTTATATACATATTTATTTTAAAGAAATCTTAAACAATATCAATCCATTAACAAATAATATGATGTCAAAAAAAGGTAATTACAACCCTCCACATACAGCAAATGGCATAATTGGAACAAGATACATAGTTATCCAAATGTAATTACATTATTCCTATTTTTAAAGGGGGTAACTTGCCTTTGTTTATTTGTAGTACTTTTATTTCTAAAATTTGGGGTGTAAAACCGTTTGGTTCATACCTTTTTTTATATTTTGGTAAACCGTCATGTTGCGTTTTCAATTCTTCGTCAGACTGCTTGATAATTGTTAGATATTGCATAATTGACTTGCTCATGTGCTGTAGATATAATGTGTATTTATGTATATTACATAATTGACTTGCTCATGTGCTGTAGATATAATGTGTATTTATGTATATTACATAATTGACTTGCTCATGTGCTGTAGATATAATGTGTATTTATGACCAAAATAGTACAGGCACGTAACTTGGCAAGGGTCATAAAATGAGTTTTTACTTATTTCTACTTTCCTTTAAAAATAAATAATGGCAATAACTATGGAGTAACGACAAGGAATTAAAGCGGCCATTATTTTGTACTAAGTGTAGATGTGCAGTCTTACTCCCGCCACCCCAAAACCAGCTGCCAAATACAAGCCGATGACTATATAAAAATAAGAAACG
Organism: Sesamia nonagrioides; assembly: GCA_017933935.1. Classification (NCBI taxonomy): domain Eukaryota; kingdom Metazoa; phylum Arthropoda; class Insecta; order Lepidoptera; family Noctuidae; genus Sesamia; species Sesamia nonagrioides. The sequence goes on along the minus strand of JADWQK010000586.1, from coordinate 565,671 downwards.
CCAAACTAATCAGCATAATCAAATAAACAAAAAATAATAATAATAATGTGGGATAAATAAATTGTATTTTTATCACACTTTTTGCAAATGCTTATCATTATGACCAAAGAATCGTATACAACCTGGAACACTTATTTGAAAAATATGTACGGCAGAATCACATTAGGTACTGCGCCTCAATCAAGTCCAATAACGAGCTTTCTTTGACAGCTGCTACCCTTGGGTAGTTACAACTCAAAGCCAGTATTTCAATTCCAAGCTTTATTCCCTTCAAAACAGAGTTCAATATGCTGTGTTATTTTGTTTTCTCGGTTTAGCCCGAGGCAAATGGACACATTACTCTGAATGTGTAGGCGACAGTTATTAAAACAAATATTATATTAAAATGCTAATAGATTGTTGGTCAAATTATGTGCATAATGATTTGTATATGCAATGGTACAAGAACATATGTATGTACTTTGGTTGTGTGTAATAGTTTTATATTGCGGTTTGATGTTCTGAAATAAATAAATGATTTCGATTTTGAAATACAAAAAAGCAAAAAGGCAAAAGCATAATTTTTTATTTTTCTTTTTTTACAAATCACAAAGATTGAGCTAGTCCCAAAGTAAGTTCGAGATTTGTGTTATGGGATACTAACTCAACGATACTATATTTATAATAGATAGATATATAGATAAACATCCAAGACCCAGCCCAATCAGGAAATTATCGTTTCCCATCATGACCTGGCCGGGGATCGAACCCGGGGCCTCCACGTCGCAGGTAGGCGTGTTGACCGTTGTGTCACGGAGGTCGTCACATAAATAGTTACACAAACCATTGAATTAATCAATGAATTGGTACGATGGTTGATGTGGTTATGATCATGAGAAATACGCATTAGGTATTGGAAATCTTCTGAACTCATTCCATCAAGAAAAGGACTATTAACTTTCAGCTCTGAAAAATCTAATGACCTAGCTCAAACCGGAGAATAAGCCTTGCATTTTCCTTGAAATTTCACTATATTTCTTCTCCTGAAATTTATACATAAGATATGATGAAAAAGTCACCCATAATTAAAAACATTGGATCGTTGCACTCTTCTAGATGGATGTAAAATATAAAAATACAGTATATAACTTAAGGTTTACTATTGTAGACCTTTAAAGAGTTTAGTTCAAGATATATTGTATTATAGATTCCTTTGGGACCGTGAGATACGTTCTATAAATAGTAATGCATGTCTACTTGGGTGACGTGATGTCTGAAGAACAAGACCTTCGAAAAAGTAATCTATCGCTTTTGTTTTTTAAGATAAAATATCTTCTGGTCAAACGAAAAATCCGAGTACCTATAGGTTTTGGACGTTAGTGTACATTTATATATTATTTGTTTCAACATCTAAAATGTAAAAATGGGCCCTTATTACCAACACTTCACCCTCTATTTGTCTATCTGTCACCAGGCCGCATCTCATGAACCATAACACCGTAGAATTGGGAAGACCCGGTACCTCGGAAAGGCAGATAATGAACGCTTATGTTGTTTTTTAAGCTCACCCCTCCGCGCGGCCCGAGCGGAGAATAGTTTAGTATAAGGATTGTACCACCTTCGGAAAAAAACAAAACAGCTGGGTATGCCTACAGTTTTTAACATATCATGTATTTCCGTTGCCGACGTAGCAACAGATGCTACAAACGGATTTTTATTTTTAAATTTTGCATAGATACGGAATCCTCCGCGTGCAAGTCGGACTCGCACTTAGTTGTTTTTTTATATTTTCAACATACTTTTTTCCTATGCCTGATACTGTTTAACGAACCCTTAGGTAAGATTATATATATCTTCGCTGTAACTTTTTGTTAAATCAAGATCAATGTCAAAATGATTTACCAGTAAACAGCAATAAAACCAGCATTTGCATATTACGTATACGAATCTTATTTATCAGCAGTCGACGTAACATTAATATAAATTCACATCAATCCTGTCGAATTCTGATAAATTGAACCCACACATCCACGTATTAAAGTTGACTCTGAATTGTGTAAGTACCCACCGATTTCCCGAATTATTCACCCTTGCAACACAGATAATAATGAATAATGAACTGGGTACACGCATTGTAATCCTTTCATTGACATTTGGGGCCCAAAATTCCATTTATTCTTCGTCAAAAGTGGCCTTTTAACGAATGTATGAGCCAAATTTATAACTTAAAATGACGCCAGAAATGTGTCATCTCCAATCGTTAAATTAACGCGATGCATTCACAATAAGTCAGTGTTTAATAAATTTATTCATGCCATGCTAATTTTCACAAAATTCTTTAAAACGCTTGTTGTAGTAGTTTTCGATAAAAATCTTATAAATTGACAAAAAGAAAGAAATATGTAAAATGATGGGTCATAAAATCTTATTTATTAATAAAATACATAAACATATTCCTTGTAAACTTATTAAATGTTTCTAGAGGTAGACCAACCTGCGCAAGGCTCATCTAATTTTCAACAAAATATAATATAACCACTGAATAAAAAGCACGTTGATGTCTTCCGACCGTCGAGTGAATGAGTTCTGGACTCCAGTCAGTTTTATACAAAAGAATATGAGGTTTGCGAAGTGTAAGACACACTTCTTATTAGCTAATTAAGTCGTCTCATTGGGCATCGTTCCTACGGGCAATGTGCCCGATGCCCGATGGGGCCGACGCGCGACGGGTTCCTGAGTGGCGACCACGCACCGGAAGACGCAGCGTGGGTAGGCCCCCGACAAGGTGGACTGACAACCTAGTGAAGGTCGCGGGGAACCCGCTGGATGCGGGATGCGCAGGACCGGTCGTCGTGGAGATCCTTGTGGGAGGCCTATGTCCAGCAGTGGACGTCTTTCGACTGAAATGATGATGATGATGACAATAGTCTCAGAGATGTACTGAACGCCTTCTCTCGACGGCCGAATTGTAAGAACCCTATCTCTTGCACAATAAACGTTATGCCGCTATAATAATTTACCGATAACTTGGTTGAATTTTGCATAAACATGCGCAAGCGTCGTGGAATTGTGGCCAATAAATCACGGATGTACGATCTTGTGAATTAAAAATTACACGGACTCCGACACTACATAGTCTGACCTTTCCAAACTAATAATGGTAGCTTGTTACTTAATAAAATAAATAATGGGTTTACTTGAAGAGTAGGTATGGTTAAATAGTGATCGATGAGTCGTTATTGTTTTAAATGAATAATTAAATGTGCCTTTAAAGTTTTCAGGCCTTTGTTATAATTTGTAGTCACAACTTTATTGCGAAGCTATTTCGTGGTTTTGTTATCAAAAGAAATATTTATATAGATGTTTAAGGTATAATAAATCTTTTGCAGGATGGATCCTTGGCAGACCTGGACGGAAAGAGAGGTGGAAGGAAAATAGATAAGCAATTACCCAGTACGATATTACTGGCTATCTAATCTATTACAGTAATTGATTAAAGTTCATATAAGAGTTCGTTCTTAAGGCCGAACTGTTATAACTAAACTTAATGATGCTGGCTCTATATCCACATCAAAGTCGATCCTATCTAAGTGCACCATTTAACATAGCATAATGTGATTAGATGTCGTGACTGACAATGAGAGAGCAGTTGGGATCTCTGGGTAAATAGCGAGTTAGCAATTTAGGCTAGTTAAAATTTTAGACAATTTAATTTTAGACTGTTGAAAGCAATAGATTCACATACCCAGGTATAAAGGTATACACAGGTATATAGGTATGAGTAACTTTATACAGTACATTACAAATGCCTAACTTATCGGAAGTCATTCCTATAAAAAACAAAAGAAGTGAGACTGTGTGCGTGAATGCCTTGATGAGACAAAAAACTAATTAAAAATGTACTGGATGGAACCCAATATGACTGTCATATATGTGTCTAGTCTAGTGACAAGTTTAAAATAATTTATTGCCCTGTAATATTTTTTTAATTAGAGGCTCAATATTTCCAATTAGCAACATTGCAACACGTAATTCGGACGTTTAAAGTCAACCTCATTGGACATTAAGCTGACACGACACGCATGTTTACGAAATATGTTCTCTTATTATTAATTGCTCATATTTCCTGAACAAATTAATATAATTACGTTTAAAAAACTGTTAATTTACCATCACATGCTTATCGCTTAAAAGTAGCAATTTTGGCGCGTTCGATCTGTCAAAGTTGGCGCCATTACAAATATGGCTATCGTGACGACATTGACATAAAAAATGTTAAAATTACATAATTATAGTGCACGGAAAACAAACTAATCAATGCTAACCACCTATATGCGGTAACCTTCTTATTACATTGTCATAAGATCGATATTTTCATGAACATTACTTTTTGCATGTCCGAGTTGATAATGTTGGTAATAATGACAGGATTTACTTGCTTTTCTATGGTAAGATTGAGTTCGGTAAACAAGTTGATTATGTTGTTGCTACTAGTTCTTTGACATAAATTACATGTTACTGATAAAAAAATTACAACTATTAAACGTTTAAGCCACACACCATTGTGGACACGCGAGTTTGATGAGAGGTCATTATTCGACGGACTAGACTTTAAGACACCTTTATTATATATGTATATGCCAGTTTTATGGCATAACATTAATTTAAAGCGAAAGTTCAACATGAGAAATTATTCGAAGCTATTTCGGTATTTGCAGATCCCATACAGTCATTAAAATGGCTACCGAAACTGAGTAATTTCTTTTCAGCAATATTTTTGTTTTATGTCCCCATGTCAGGGAACTCATAAACTTCTAAATGTTCGCATTCAACATTTTATGGTATATGTTGAAACAGGGCGTGGTGACCATTCATAAATACCGTACGATGTGCTGACCTCGCAAGGTTTTCCATAATAAATTATTAACTTTGATAAAAATTTCATGAACTATCTTAAATCTTTAAAACCTTTTAATGATATCAGACAAGCGGGTGCCAAATTAATTATACGGTAATCATGTATCACGATGAATGAGTTTTGCAAACCAATTTTGTTTTTCTGCTGATTTTAGTAAAATTGTGCTTTAATGTTTTAGAAATTATGACGGACTGAACGGTATGATTAAATTTGCGAACTATAACTTCGTTGAGGTTAAATAAAATATACATAAATAAGATTGTATAGCTGCTATGCGCTGGCTGAAGTGCATTGGCTATAGTGTTAATTGTGCAAATTCTTCGAGATTTTTTGATCCACTTTATTAATCCCCCGGACTATCAAATGTATATGTAAATGTATTTTGAGGTAGCATAAAACTTGGTGAGCACACTTGGTCTTATGATCTTAACACGGCATTTGCGTGAAGTAAATCTTTTGTTCCCGTTTGGTATAAAAACATATTGCTGCACAAAGATGCCGATGAATTCCTGAGCCAATCAAATGCCGTCGGCTCTAATAGCTTTAATCAATAATCTACCCAGCTTGGGACACGAGTATTATCTTCCCAATATCAATTGATTGCGCCGCTCTATGCGGGAGGTATGTCGTACAGATAAGATCAGCACAATACACGTGGTTACGCAAAGCAATCAACAGTTTATTTACCCAATAAATACTTCGCAGGCCTTTACTTTCAATATACTTTTAATTAAACAACAAAACTCAATTTACGAGTCTGAATTTCTTATTACTCTCATAAAGTTAAAGTTCGTAGTTCAGGATCGAAAAGGAAAAGAAATGATTAATGTTCTCATAAATTAAGTAAGCTTGGAACTAAGAAATGTTCCGATAATACCTACTCTATTACTTACTGCTTGTGTGGTCATGTTATTAATACATGAGTGCATCATTATATTTAAGCATTTAATACAAATTACACCTTATGATTATAGCTCAAAGTTCATATTATTTTAAATGTTATTGCACTTAGAGCTTTTAAGCAGCGATTAAAAACTTTCAATGTCTATATCAAAGGAATGGTGCATTTGTTCATTTGCCGTTCTGTCTGTCAGCACAGTACAATGAATGAATGGATAAATTGTATTCGACACTGACCGGATACATTTGTATTTGGTTATAGCTGTTGATTTCTCCAGCAAGTTTGACGCAATCCTGGTGACAAGTAACATTATTATTAAACGTCTTGATTTGACATCCATTGCACAATTATCTCAGCTTCTCTTCCTTCAATGTTCTTTCGAAAAATAAATCTCCATTATTTTTATATAACAACCCAGTATTTACAACTGGCACTGTCAAGGTAAACTTTTTCAACACAGTAGATTCGATCAGGAACAAGGTTCCGCAACCCTCTGGCCCTATAAACTATTGCATAAACAATCACCTCTTTAATAACAATATCTTCAATCTATTAACTCTTGAATATGCTGCAATCAGGCGAAGGCCAGAATGCCATAGAGTTATTGTTGCAACGATTTCCTTATTAAGGTTTCGTGTTTATCAGTTACATCTGGTTGGACGTTTTGCAAATCTATGAGTCTCCATTCTGAAGAAAGAGTCTGTATTCATTTCTGTATTATAAGTGTTTGATTAAATGAGAATTTGTCGAGTAGTGAAAAATATAATCACATGTAAAATTTCACCAATTTTTTCGTACAGATAACTCCATATTTTTGATCTACCAACATCGATACTATTTTACAATTTAAAAGTAGCTGTAATTGGTTTAGTTGAAATTAATGCGTTGAATTTGCATAAAGCTGAAAGAAATTTCTTAAAGCTGTTAAATAAATCACTAGCTACTACTACTAAGTAATACTAGGTAATATTCATTACACTGAAATAATCAAAAATAATCAGAAACATATTGATATGGAAACGAAGCCTTTACGCAACTAAAGCTCGTAGTGTACAAAAAAGTTGAAGATAAGTCGTAAAATATAGTTTAAAAAACTAAAAAAACATGCTTTTAAAAAATATCAAACTAAAAATTTAAAAATAATTTTTAAATTATTTTAAACTTTTAAGTTTGTTATTTTTAAAAGCATGTTTGTTTAGTTTTTTAAACTATATTTATTTCAACTTTTTAGTTCGATATTCTTTAAAAAAAAAAACGAACGCACGAACGCATTGAAAACGGTGGGACATTTTACAGTAATGAGCCGCTCACTCGTAGTCCAAAGAGTTAGAGACGGACAAACAAACAAACAAACAAGCAAGCAAGCAAACATACAAGTGAAGCTAATAAAAAGCATGTAAAAACAGTAGAGAGAGTAAAAGCAAACAGCATCCCCGGTGTATCTAGATATGATCCTATATCTATATGAAGAAAGAAAGAACAGTCTAAAAGACACACAATACAAAAAAAAATATTATCATATATCAATACTAATATTATAAATCGGAAAGTGAGTTTCATTGTTTGTTCCGTTTTCACGCCGTAACTATTGAACCGAATGCTTTCAAGTTTTGTAGACGTAAAGTAAGAAATGCGGATTAAATAAATATATAATTTTATCCCAGAAAATTTTGATGTTCCTGAGGGAAATCTAAAAAGCGCGATATAACCGAATTCCACGCGGGCGAAGCCGCGGGCGGAAAGCTAGTAATAAAATAAAGTAAAATGTGGAAAACAAATGTAGAAAACTAGCAGGAATGTGTGCCTCCCGGCTGCGCAAATCTATCATGCACGAAAATCTCATCTGTCTACGTAAGTCGGATATTCGTCCATATAGGGCAATTTCCTAAAGCCACTCTTGTCAAATGATGAAAATTGACATTGTCAGCTGAACATTATCTGTGCTATGGGCTAAGTTTCTGGGCTTTCTCAGGATTATATCAAATAAAGAGTGGCAGATAAAAGATTGACTATCAAAATAACCACTGAGAGAGAAGAATATAAAAATATGACATGCCGCATCCTCTAAATAAATTGGGGTTACTACAAAAGAATTTTGGTTGGTAACATTAATTAGAATCAGTCAGTTTATTTGAGAGTTCTATAGCCTCCGCGAGGTACAAATTTTAAAAGTCAATCACAAGAAAATCAGCTACATGTCTAATAACGTTTATTGTCTCCAGCACTACAGCTAGCAGACGTTATTACACATGTAGGTACGAGCAGAAGTATACTCTCGGATTTATTGAATAGTCATTTATTTTTGAATGACATTTTATTGATATGACGATTTTATTTTATATGATGTTGGAGGATGATAGCTGGACCCACGACCTAATGACGGTTGCGGGAAACCCCTGGATGCGGAAGGCGCAAGACCGGTCGTCGAGGAGATCCTTGGGGCTCTGTGTCCAGCAGTGGACGTTTTTCGGCTGAAATGATGATGATGATGTTTAGCTGCACCCCGTGATTCTACGCGCGAAAATACCAGGATAAAGAAAATCCTTTCTTATTGCTGGTTATGAATCACTTCAATGCAAAATTTCATTCAAATACGTTTAATAGTTTTTTCGTGAAAGAGTAACACACATTAATCCATACATACCTTCCTTCCTCACAAAGTTTAGTATATATTTAAATAATATTAGTAGGAATAAGAATTAGTAGGCTTATTATACACTAGCGGCCGCCAGCGACTTCGTTCACGTGGTTTAGTTATACTCCGCTCCTATTGGTTGCAGCGCGATGTTATATAGCCTAAAGCCTTCCTGGATAAAGAGGCTATCCAACACAAAAAGGATTATTCAAATCGGACCCATAGTTCCTGAGATTAGCGCGTTCAAACAAACAAACGAACAAACTTTTCAGCTTTATATATTAGTATAGATTAATATGATTGACTATAAAAAGAGTGTGTGAGCTTTTTATCAGAAAAAAATAAAATAACGCAAAATAAAGATAGAAAGAACCACCTAGTGAATGGTACCGAGATGATTCAATAACCAAAATTATTATTAGTAGTGTGACATCCTTGACCTTGTATGATGAAGTGTCACTAATGCTCTCCGGGGAGCCGACTGTCTCGCGACAGACCAAGTTTTGATGAGGGTATGTCTTTCACCTGACGTCAGCCTTCTACAAGCTCATTTGTAACAACATCAGGAAAATGGACATTTAAGTGATGTGTGCGTGTTGTGAACAGATGACTGTTGAGTATATTATAGTATAGATAGGCGATCGTTGGCAAAGAGGATTGATCAAATTACCAAGAAGTAGAATATCTTTGAAACACAACTCTTAAAAAATTCTAATAGATTAACATTCACTTAAATTGTTTTTGAAGGTTTAGTCACAATCATGATAAATAAAATATACAATACATAACAATCATGATAGAATAAATAAAAAAATGCTTGTAAAATAGAATAGGAACGAGTCATTTATGTTATTATTTATGTAAAACTTACTGCTACTCAGACAGACACAATACTAAAATGTAGATTTTGGTTTTGCAAAAACAAAATAAATAAGACCTTCTTATTATTATTTATTTTATTTGTGAGCAACGTTCCTAAACTATTCATTCTTTACCTACCTTTATGCCAGTGAATTTTCCAATCGATTTGTAAAAGGGATTGTTTTAATATGGAGCCTAGTATAGGTACCTACCGTTACGCCCCTTTGATGTATTTTTTACAATGGCGCCTACTCATTAATAAATAATTATAGGTACGTATATCTCGAAAAGGTGACGCTTTTCTGGGTTTTGTCTATATTCTCATTATGATTTATCAATTTGATAGGTGTCAGCCGTAGTTACAATGTAAAAAATGGCGCGAAAGTAGTTACAAGTTCAAAGCTCCTTGTGTAGTTTCGCATAAAAACCTATACATCATAATATTTTAAGCTTATACGTCGTCAATTAGCTACAATAAACTCGGGTAACATCCATTACAATTAATATCATTAAAAACTGATTAAAAGCTCGTACAAATAAACATCCATCAATTCATGTGATGTATTACAAGTACCTATACCAACTCTTTTAATGTTAAATTGCGATGACATTGGGCTTAATCTCATATTCTATAGCGATGACTTTTTTATGTTCCATTTTATTCTACGTTGATATTTTATTCCAGATTGTTATTGTATTATACTTTAATGTGAGATACGACAACATCATATGTTTTTACCTGATCCTGTGAGATTCCTTTTAGATAACATGACTTTAAACTTACGATATGACGACATGAAAATATCTCAGTTCATGTGTGGACAAAACTATTAACCTACCGAAAAGATATAGGCAAAGACCTACGTGTTCTGTGAAAAGGTATAGGCAAAGACCTACGTGTTCTGTGAAAAGGTATAGGCAAATACCTACGTGTTCTGTGAAAAATAATGTCCAAATTGCAATAGATAACATACTGGATTTTGATAAAAAATTGTCATGCAGATACCTAGATAGTTTCCTGGGGAATAACCAACAACCACGCAGAGTTGCGAGTAATAGCTTTATTATTATTTATTTTCTTTAGATAACAATATTTTGTAGAAATCGGGCTAAAGAAACCCTGACTTCTAAAGTTTACCTTAGAAGAGCAATTCCTGCAATTGAAAACATTCAAAATCTATTTGCAATATCGACTCAGTGCGATCAATGTCAAAACTTGTCAAAACTAGGTATTTTAGACAGACTGTAAATTACGTGAACTGATAGTGAGATATGCAACGATGGCTAATCAAAGGCAAAACTTACATCATGAACATGAAACTGACGAGACCGAAGTCACCATGCATGCTTATCTGTCAAATATCTCTGCTTAATGGAGTGCATGTGACATATCTTCATATAACATTCATACTAATTATTTGCTAATCTGAAACTGACAGATCTGAACACTGCACACGCTTTCGCAACATTCCTTCTTTTAATTCGCGAAATAAGACCAAAAAATTCAAGTACACGAATAATTGTCGCAATCTGGGTCAATCAATAATTATATACGTTGGTATAAAAGGGTGGTTCTTCTGAGGACTACCATCAGTTGTAAGTGAGACGTGGACAATGAAAATTATTGTAAGTTTTAATAAAAAGCTTTTTGGGAATGATAAATCGTGTTGTGCCAGCTTATGAAAGAGGCATGCTAATGGCAAACATTATTTAACACTTGAATTTTTTGAATAATTTTATTGAAAGGAAAGATTGAGTAATTCTATTTCTTACTACAATTTGAGAAAAGTCATGAAGTCTTGAAAGTCATCATTTATCAATTGATTGTGAATAATTTTCTATTTTTTTTTCTAGATCACCATCAGCGCTATCCTGGCTTGCGGAGCTGCTGCTCCCGCCTACCTCCTCACCGATCCGGCTCACGTAATCCACACAGTTCCCCTTACCTCAAAGTCTACATATACTCAGAGCAGCCACGTCATCGACCATGGAAGCACCCACGTCTACCACCCTGTTGACACTGTCCATACTGTTCCGGTTCTCCATGCCAAGACTACCGTTACGAAGGCTAACCAAGTTGTCAATCATGGTGGAATCTATCTACATCCAGTCCACTCCATTAGTGTTATGCCAGTTCATGAAGTCTATCACATCCCAAAGACTACTATCACGAAGAGCAACCAAGTTGTCAACCACGGAGGAACTACTCTAGTCCATGCCCCTGTGGTGTCTGTTGCTCATACCCCAGTGGTCTATCAATCTTCGCCCCTGATGACCCTGAAGACTGGTGACTCTGCCGTGACTCATCAAAGTTCCACTGTCCATGAAACTGTGCCCGTTGTGAAGTCACTGTCGTTGTATTCTGTCCATCATTGATTATTGTGCCGTTGAGATGTGTTATGTTTTGTTTGAATAAATGTGTATTTTTATATTTATAGCTCAGTGCGATCAATGTCTATTACTTCCCATTTTAACCTACTCTTGTATATTTTCTTAAAATAACTTGCAAAAGACTCATAATAAATACACAATGATATAAATTACGTAGAGTATTCTATACAAAAATTTATACAAGTTTTAACAAAACCTGCCAAGTTAAAAACTTGCTTAAAAAATAAAAGATGACGTTTTTGTTTCGAACAAGGAAGTTGATTTCTGACCTTATTAAAGGTAAAATTGAACTAAACTTTTAGTCTTTTAAAAGAGAAAAATATGAACAATTATTTTTCTTAATATTATCATATACTAGCTGCAAAGTAACAAGTTTCGATCCCGTAGGAATATCGGGAACTTAAAGTTCTATAAGTCCTACTAAGTATGTTAATATTAGTTACAAATAATCTGTGCGCCAAATTTCATCCCAGTCCATTAAGTAGTTTTTGCGTCAATGACTAATAAACATTCATCTATCTAAATGTATAAACTTTCACGTTATAATATTAGTAGGAATATACCTATGAGGATTACATCTTCTGCAATAATGGGTTTCTGAATTGATTAAAGATTTGACCAGAGAAATACAAGCTAAGTGAAAAGTAGCAAAACTAAGTTTGCGTACTTCCTGGCGATCTGATCGATGGCAAAACTTGTGTACATACCGGAACTTACGATCCCTCTTATCGTTAATTAAAAGAACTTCTGAATCTGATGCTAACGAGGGCAGAACTTGAGAAATGTAACTTTGTAATTGATGCTATTAAACACGGAAAGAGAACTTATACTTTTCAGAACTGCCAGCCGAAATAAACACATAATAACAAATAATAAACTAGATAAATAAAATAGATAAATAAAATTCAAAACTTGTTCCACTAATTACACTTAGCAAACAAATCAAAAACTAATCCAATTATCTATGTATTCGTGTGAAGCTTGTGTTACAAATTAAAATTAAACAATTAATGTAAGGAAAACATTCAACGTTTTCTAAGAAATTAACTCATAACAGTTAAACAAATAATGTGATACGTTAAGTGATTAAAAGGAATTAGCATCGAATACTGAAGAAGAACACAGGTTTATTGAACCTTACCAATCAGTTAGAAAGGTTGAAAATTTTGCGAGTTTAATGTTGATAAGTCATTCCGTGTCTATTATGACAGGAGTTGTGTGATAATGGCCAGGTTCTTCGTTTTGTAATGTCGCTGAGTTTCGCAGACGATGGATATGTAGTTAGGGTAGTTTATGACGGTTTATAACTATAAGAGAAAATTATTGCATTCTAAGATTGTTTAGAGAGCAATTTTAAGTCGTAAATTCGAATTAACTTTATGTGAAATATTATTTCATCACTACAGCTTCCAAAACGCCGAACAGAAAAATTGTGAGGAACCACTGAAAACCAAATGTTCCACCAAGACATGTGATATCTACCAAACCGCACTACAGTGGATTACGGCCCATTTCCTCTCACAGAGAGGAGGCCTCTGTCCTAGCGTATCGTTCTATCGAACGTGATTTTTCAATATTTGCCAAAAGATTCGCGATATATTTACGATTTACGCGATTTAGATACGTGATTTTACAATATGAGATATTTCTTTTATTTGCCAAAAGATTCGCGATTTATTTGCCAAAAATATAAACAAATATATCAAAATCAGTTTATGCTACAATTTCGAATGTTTTTATACCTTTTTCAATAATGCTAGTCATTCTGAAATCAACTTAAGAATCATTAATATAAACTTGACTTTTGTTTAACTTGAAATAACATCTAATTGAAATGAATAAATACTTTATAATGATTAATATTTACATAATACTATTTCAAATGTCTCTGTAAGCTCATCAATCAACTGTTGAAGTAATTTCAACGTATCCATTAGATAATCTTAATATCGATACATAATATCATAATATATGTATATCTAATTTCAAATCATCAATCCAAACCTTCTACCCCACTTCCTTTCATCAATCATTAGAACAATATATTGCAGTTTTTTGCAACTAAATTGTGATTACAGTTACCTAAGCATGTCCTTGGTACAATAAAGTAAGCTAATTGTCCAATCGCATGTCATTTTATTACCAAATACTGAGTATCAAATTATTGTCTAGATCTCTTCAAGGCTGTGTTGCAAAGTTCTGCAAAGAACAGTTAGAAATGCGGATCTGATAACAGTCGTTGACAAGCTCGTACAACGTAATACCTAATGTCAGACGTAATGAGATTATTAGTGTTAATGTTGGTTATTATCTGATATTGAGTCAAAGAAAGACAAGAGTTTCTTTGTAACTACGTTTATTCATACAAGCTTTTGATAAATATACAATATGTAAAGAAAACTCTGTCCGATCCGTGAAGGTATTGTTAGGTATCGATAACTGATTCTACTAATGCCCACAAAGACAGGCTAAACTTAAAAATAAAATCCCCCTAAAAAAATAAATATTATTTTGCAAAAAGAGGTAACTTAATACATGTGCGGTGAGCAACCCTTTTCCGCGGGCGGCGGCGGCGGGCAGGGCACGCGACACCTGTGACGTGGTCGCGTCGCGATTCGCTTAAAATAAAACCGGTGTTGTCACTTTTTTTAAACTACCAAATTTCGGGGAAATTAGGATTATTTCCCGGGAAAAAAGGATTATTTCAAAATTCATTAGTATTGTTACTGTGATGATTACGTAAAATTTTATATTATATTTGGTCAAGTGTTTACCTAATCTTTATTACCCTTATGGGTCGGACAGGGTTTTCTTTACATATTGTATAAATAGGACAAATCTATGGGCATATTTTTTTTTATTAGTTATAAACTAGTGCTTGACTGCAATCCCGCCTGATGGTAAGCAGTGATGCAATCGTTGATGGTAAAACGCACTAGCTTATTAAGCCTATTCACTCAAAAAAACTGAGTGAATAGGAAGGAAGGCGACAGTTGAGCGAGGTGATGCAATGTTTAACCCAACAACACGACCAACGATGCTGCGCCAGAGGATTTTCTGGAGACCCTCCACGACCAAACTCCCGACACAACAACATTAGGCACACATTTAGGTACACATCAAGGACCCTTTGTGCATTACGGAACTTAGTCCATTGATGCCATTGAAAGTTGTCCCAGCTGTCATTAGTGGACCTTTGACAATTGTGACGGTTCTTCAGCAGCCTGAAAGTCTGACAATTAGTTTTACCAAGGAAAAAAGTTTGCGAAATGGAGTCAAATAGGCAGCTTTATGTAAAATTGTAAAATAATGATATTGAGCTGCATACTGGAATTGGACCCAATGCAGTTAGGAAAAGGACGGAGAGATTGACTACCCAGAAGACAGAAGCCATTGGGTGCATGTATTCTTAAGCAATAAGCCCGTATCCTATTATATTATATTATATTACTATAATAAGTCGGGTTGAAAAACCAACATGTAAGTGAAGAATGCGAGGTGGTACATTCGCTCGTAGAGTCCTTAGTTAAGCAAACATGTTGAATAAAGATTATATTAACATGAAAACCCTTGAGAATTAAACAATATTGCATAAAAATGTTGAAAATAATCTTAAAAGCGTGCCTGAACTTGACATTCAAAGAATTATAATTGTGCAAGCGTACGCCATGCCACTAAGTAAAAGATACAGAAGGCCCACCAATAAATACGCGTTACGTATAACATCAAGGTTTAAACCACAGCTGTTATTTTTAGGGACACAATAAAAGCGTTAATGAAATTTCGTTATCCCACAACGCGACTATACGCTAACTGTACTTTCCTTGCGCAAACTTTTTTTACTGCAGGCAACGATTAGCACAACATCCTAGCGTTCCCTCAGTTGACCTCACAAAAAGAAAGAAATTACCGATTGGTAACCCACATAAAACTACCTTTGCACGACACCAATACTTTAAGTACACATATATACAAACAAGTTCACAAAAAATTCAATATAGTTATTTAAATAAATATGAAATAAAATCAAAATTAATGGAAAGGCTACTGGAGCGAGACTGTCTAGAAACTGAATCCTACTGAAGTATGTCGTCTAACTTCCTAACAATCTCCAATTACTCCCACCCTCATAATGAATCACTGTCTCTCAACATACAGACTACCGTCTAGTCTGAGAGACAGAGTTTCCCCTTATGTTTTTTTTTTTTTAGTTATAAGCTAGGGCTTAACCGCATCCTGCCTATGGTAAGCAGTGACGTAATCGTTGATGGTAAAGCGCACTAGTTTATTAAAAGCCTATTCACTCTAGCCTTGAAGACTCTCAAATTGTAGTCCGACGTAAACCCCGCCGCTGGATTACAGTTCTTGACTTGTATTGCATTGTGTTTTCTACCTAGCTTACTTAAATTATTGTATAAACCATGTGAAATTTGTTCCATTTTTGGTAAAATATGTAACAACATTATTATATTATAATTTAAATGACTCAAGTTAAAATAGGTAGTTTTTTTTTATTACTTATAAATTAGTGCTTGACGGCAATCCCGCCTGATGGTAAGCAGTGATGCAATCGTTGATGGTAAAGCGCACTAGCTTATTAAGCCTATTCACTCAAAAAAACTGAGTGAATAGGAAGGAAGACGGCAGTTGAGCGAGGTGATGCAATGTTTGACCCAACAATACGACTAACGATGCTGCGCCAGAGGATGATCTGGAGACCCTCCACGACCAAACTCCCGACACAACAACATTAGGCACATCGTACCTGGTACACATCGCAACACAACTGCTCAGACCCTTCCTCCGTACGGCTTCACCAGACATCATGCCGGAACACGACGAATCGCTTGGCGGCAAGACTTTGTTTGGTGGGTGGTAACTTATGCCGGCGGCTGATGTTGTTGCCTACCACCGAGTTTTAGGATAGGTACGCTTTGTAATAAAAAAATTGAATTCGTCTCTAAAATTAATGTTGTGTACTTCTGCTTATATGATAATATTTTGTCTATAACTAAGGAGTATGGTGTAAATTGGAATGTGTGAAATATTTTTAAACCCGCAAGATTTTTGTGTTTTTGGGTTGAGTGGACATTCTACCTATACCTACAATCGTTCACATCACATCAATTATATTGCTTTGCGTCTAAGACGGGATGATTCGCGACAAACTTAACAATTGCAACAGAACAGAGATGTAGGCAGATTTATTTAATGAACTTAATATTTTACTAAGAATATTAGTTTCAAGAAATGAAAGTAGTCTTGATTAGGATCCGCCGTTTTATTATATCGAATGCTTTGCTAGAATTGCTGTAATAAATATAATCGGAAGTTAAAACATGTCTTAAATTCTGTGGAACAAAATGTGTCTTCGTATTTTATTGAATCGAGTTTATCATCTGTCTGAAGCTCCGATGATTCGTGGCACACTTAATAGTTTCATAAGTTTGCAGTGGACGGCAATTTGGGCTATCAAGAAAGAATTATGTTCGAGATGATATCACTGTTCTTAACTTATGAGGTTAGCAGGATGTTGGTGAAATATATGTATATGATATGAACTCAGGCGGTGCACGTTATTGCAATGTTTGTCTTTGTTGGGGGAGGAATAACAAGAGGTATCTATCAGTTGTGGCATCAGCAAGACTATGTTGTTTAACTTAGGTTAATGGTCTAATGGAAAAAAAATCTATTTAAATCGGATTTTCTATTGTTTCTTTTTTCACAAAATAAATCGTTAGTTTGAATCTGAACAAGGATGGAAATAAAATATTTCTTATTATGAATACTTCTCAAACAATTAACTAAGCAAACATCACTAACATTAAAACAAAAATTGCCACTTTGACCTCAAATTACATTAAAAACACAAATCAGCCTTGGTTAACCAAACTCCCTTGAATGGTATGGACAAAAAACTATACAACTTCTTAATATTCATGTATGGCTGTCAGGAAAAGTGATTATTGAATTTTTAGTTTGACGTTAGATCAGTCGTATGAAGGCCATGAAAGACAGTGAATTTGAAACGAGTCAAACTACTGATTTCGATAGTAAAGACATGAATGATTTATGGAGAGGAAGGTCATATCGACCATTACATATCATTTTACATTATCAGTAAGTTTAGGTACATTTGCTACTGTGTATGAGAAATGAAATTTATCATGCATGTAACAACACAAATATGTGACAAAAGATATTTCAATCCTCGGAAAATACAAGGAACGGTACAAGGAAGGAACTATAGACATAGAAATACAAGGAACGGTACAAGGAAGGAACTATAGACATAGAAATACAAGGAACGGTACAAGGAAGGAACTATAGACATAGGCACAATAAATTTATTCACATTTATTTTATTTCTTTGAGCTATAATACAGTTACGCGCTGAAACATTAATAATTAGCTAAGGTATACCTAATAGTAAACAAACTCATAACCCACACTATAGACCGCGAAATCATAATGATTTTAAAATAACTATGCGTAAACAGACGCATACAGAATAGCACAGTAAGAAAATACAAATAAACCTTAAAGGTAACACTCATTATCATTATTATAAAGTATTTATGTTTATTATTTATTATATTATCAGACTAATTTCTCTTCTCCAAGCATAACCACATTGACCTACCACTGCCGTTACTTATGAAGACACCCTAGATAAACTACAAATTATACCTAATCTAACAAAAACGATGTATAGTATTTCAAAGCAGACACGACAAACATCGTTTAAACCAGTAACTAAGCACTTGGTACTTACAACACGAACGCAATCCGTTTGCTTTAATCAAGAAGTATAGTAATAAATATCCCCAATCTCAGCAAGGGAACTAAAAATTAGACACGCCATTAATTTTACAAGATCTAACAGCATTGGTCTAGACGAGACGAAGTTGATTTACTGCTCATATCACTACTAACATCTCAGTCTATTACTCTTTAATTTATAACAAAGAAATAAAAGGTTTGTAAGGTATTATTCAAAGAATTTGTTCTATGGACAGTTCCATATACAAAACTGTACAAATAAATCAGTCACAATATTGTATTGGATTGTTAAACCCAATCATAATCAATGAAAATATTGTTTAGTAGGCAAAGCTTTGATTTCTTTCCAGTCCTGTACGATATAGTAATAATAATGGGATCATCAATAGGTGATCCCATTATGTTCATAAATTTACGTTGTTATCAAAAGACAGGATTAGACCATTACCCATCCTGGATACTAAATATATTTAGGCACTTAACAATGCTAAACGTCGTTACGATTTACGATAATCTTTGTAATACTGCAAGGTGGTCTTATTCCATACACTTATAAATTAATTCATTTAATTCCAGTTCAAGACATAAGCCGGTGACATTTGTGCAGTCATTAAACGACTACTTAAACTTTTACACCTTATAACCATTATTAATTGCAATTGTATATTTTGGAAAACACCTCCATGACAGAAAGCGGATTAATGACATATAACATTGAATCGCTCATTAACGTTTAATTATTTCGCATTTATAGCTCTTTCATGTGACAGTATGAGTAGATTTATAAACATAATAATGTCCAGTCACATTCGACTTTATTGCTGACCTCAACACACTTGAGATAAAGCTTTATTATCGGTGGCCGTAAGAGGGCCGCCATTTTCTTTCGTAGCATAGTAAAAATACATGTATTTTTTTTTTTTTTTTTGCAAAACTGCGTTTTGATGAATGTGCTCGGGAGTTACATGAATTAAATCCCTAAACCCTTGCGTTGATACCACTAATCCACCGCTACTCGTCGTTTAGATCGCGTACATCGAAGGAATTGAACAATTCGCTTGCAGTGGTCTTTCCGTTTGATTATAAGTAAAGTGTTTTCGAGGCTATAGTAAATAGGCTCATAATAAACTACTGCGATTTTCCAACAACGATATCTTTACTGGTTACCGTCACGCGGGATCGCAGTCATGCACTAGTTAATATACCGAATGAAAAGAAAAACTGGCAAATTATTATCAAGATGCTATGACAATAATACAATTTCTTCTTCTCTATATGAGAGGAGATCTGTGCCCAGCAATGGGATGATAAAAGGTTGATGATGATGATGATGATGACAGTATCAGGAGAAGCTATGTATAATAATCCGCTCATGGACGATATTATGCCATACAACCGTTTTCAGTTATCTGTCAGTAGGTATAATGTACTTAATATATTCATCACTATCACCCAACAGCCAAATAAAAATAAATTCAGATTAAACCAATAAATATAATTACAGACATGACAGTTTAAGTGGATACAATTATTTAAATTATCTCAATCGTGGTCAAATTTGGGAGTTTAATGTAGACGGTCGATTAACGGAATTTATAAAAATCGCATATAATATGTGCAAAATAATGAAAAGAAAACGACTGATCCAAATGATGCATAATAAGTTTTGAAATACAGTAAACAGAAGTTTTACAGAAATACACACAATACTAATATATTTAATAAAGCTTATATTTTCAAACATTTTTCTCGGTGGTAAGCCATAACATCGGCTGCCGACAGAAGTTACCACCCACCAGACAAAGTCTTGCCGCCAAGCGATTCGTCGTGTTCCGGCATGATGTCTGGTGAAGCCGTACGGAGGACGGCTCTGACACAGTAGACTTCTTTCTACTGTGGCTCTGAGCAGTTGTGTTGCGATGTGTGCCGGGTACGATGCGTCAAATGTTGTTGTGTCGGGGATTTGGTCGTGGAGGGTCACCACATCTATCTCTCTCTGGCGCAGCATAGTTGGTCGTGTTGTTGGGTTTAACGTTGCACCACCTCGCTCAACTGCCGTCTTCCTTCCTATTCACTAAGTGTTTATTAAGTGATTGGGCTTAATAAACTAGCGCGCTTTACCATCAAAGATTGCATCACTGCTTACCATCAGGCGGGATTGCAGTCAAGCGCTATTTATAATTATTAAAAAAAAAGAGCACCATAAGTCACATGTGTTTCGACATTCACAACATTAAAAAAAACATCCAACTCTGAATACTTGTCAGTGCACATGTATCAAGTAGTCCACCATTACATAAGTACGAATGAACTTGGCATCAACCTAAATACTCCTGCAATGTTTGTGTTTATGCATTCATTAATCTCGACATGTCTGATGGGGGCCAGATGTAGACAGTGAAAGTGGATACGGCATGTACCTACTGGTATTGAAGTGAGTACTGGCTCTAAAGTTATGAATCGAAATATGGTTTGGTAAAAGTAAATATATGTATATTTACATGGTTATAGACCAGAATATTTGTAGTAATACATGATTATATAATTAATAATATCTTATATGTATACTGTATATCATATTATTGGGTATTTCTTTCTTTGAGAACCGGCAATATATCCACTTCGTAAAACAAGATATTACAAAAGGTCCTCTAAATTGTCATCAAGCATAAAATGTTTTTGATGAATAAATTATATTATCATTTTTTATTGTATTTGCTAAATAAACATGAAGAAGTTTACTGTATTGGAAAGGCAAAAATCCTATTAAAATACTGTTAGTATTTGAATTTTTTGATGGATAACCAGGTGCATTTTTTTTAAGGTTCATTATAAAGCTAACGTTCAGTTCTCTAATCAATAAAAAAAAACAAGTCTATCTGTATTTAATTGTAGGTTTTTAGGATTAACTGTAGGTAATTCTTTTAGATTATCTATTGTAGTTATGAGCAAACAATGGTTCCTTTTTTTAAATATAAGTCTCTGGTATCTTTAACCTATGAAGTGTTTTTCTCATAATAGTCTAACTACTTAATAACTTTCTACTTTCATAATCTGTCACATTAGGTAGGTACTAAATTAAAAGACTAACTAAAAATATATGTTAATCTTATTAATACAAAACATTACTGAAAGGGGCCTGTAAATAATTAAAGAAAACAATACGTCTTTAACGAATACATAACGAGACTTAGTTCACTATACAAAATGACTTATATCTCCTAAAGTTTGATTACTGCACTTTAAATTTTAAACTAACTTGCTTCCTAAATAAATTCACGACCCATATAGAACACGTTTTTTGTATTCTACCAAGTCACTATTCCATTCATAAAACAATGCTGTTACAACTCAACGTCAGCTCTTACTACGCCTTCAACTCTGCCTCCTCCACAGAGCTTTACAATTTATACAGCTTCAAGTTCATTGCTTCACTCATTGTCGAATTTCGGCAACGCGGTATATAAGCGCAGGTAGGCCAACAGTTCGTTAGATTATTCGGCAGTCCAGTCGTATAAACATCTACCTTATTTACCATGAAGTCCTTTGTAAGTGTTAAGAAGTTATTACATATAAGGGTCAATTTTAGGCCAACGAGTTCCAGTGGTTCAGTGCTATTTTTTGGGTTATGTCCTAACGTTTCGTTGATATAAAATTTTTATATAGGTACTATGACAATATTTGGGTTACCCAAAATGTTGCGGGAATTTCAATTTATTTTTTGTCCTGTTCAAGTACGACCTCACTCTTCACATTTTTTTTTTCATCTCCCTACTGCTACATCAGCATTTTATTCATTATTAACTCATTTTTTTTCCAACAGGTTGCTTTCGCCGCCATCCTGGCCTGTGCTGCCGCCGCCCCCGGCCTTCTGGTAGCCCATGAGCCCGTGGTCGCCGTCCACTCCGCCCCAGTGGTCCACACCGTCCCTGTGATCGGCTCAAAGACTACCGTCACCAAGTCCAGCCAGGTCGTCAACCACGGCTCCCCTGTCCATTCCGTACATGCCGTCCATGCTCCGGTAGTCGCTGCTGCTCCTGTCGTGCTTAAGACTGTTCACGCTGCGCCTGTGGTACACACTGTCCACGCTGCTCCCGTTGTCCACACTGTACACGCCGCACCTGTGGTCCATGCTGTCCACGCCGCCCCCGTTGTCCACGCCGCGCCTGTTGTCCACGCCGCCCCAGTCATCGTGAAGACTGCCCCCTCTGCCATCACTCACTCCAGCTCCGTCGTCCATCACGGTCATGTCCTCAAGTCCGTTCCCGTCGTCGCTGTCCACCATTGATTTAATTACCTTCAGTGAAGGTGTAGAGTAAATTAAAACTATTTTCTTACTTATTTCTGTTGTTTTAATTACATGTATTTTCCATAACTATGCAGCTGATCTTTTTATGTTTATCTCTTATTTATTATCCATCTCTGCATAAAAGAGTACATCACAACCTTAATCACAGTAAAATTTAAAAACCAAAACAGATTTTTGTTACTTTAGGAATCCAACAACGAATAACAATCATATTAAAATACTTACACAGAACTTTTAATGAATAATGCAATATCAGATAAATCATGGATTTTCAGTAAACATTGACAAGGTTGTGCGATAAACCGCTTGAATCACTGACCCCAGCGAAGAAAAGCGCTTGATGATATTCGCAATCAAAAATCCTTTGGTAATTTAATTTTCAATGCAATTTTATAATCGTGTTAAAGAAAACTTCACAATGACATGTTGGATCATTCTAGTAATTGGATAGGCTTTGATTTTAATGAAAAATTGAGTATCGATCTACTTTTTCAAGATTAATGGTTTGGCAGACTCATCACCAAACAAGATAAGCTTATTAATAGGTCTTAAATACTTTGTTTTAAATTGAATACATTGACTCAATTAAGAGAAGGTCAGAAGACAAATATGTATTAGCTTAGTCCTGTTAAATTAAGATTTACAGTTTAGATGTGTTTGAAAACATGGCGATTAATAATACATCAATTTACGTCACATGCTAATTTGATTGAACTTTTTTTATCATTTGTCCTTTTCATAATGAACAAAAAAAAAAATGCACTGAACTTAAATATGGTTAAGTTTTTAATCAAGGAAATCGCGCCATTCAGTGACAAATCAACTTTACAACCCGATAGAATATAGATATTTGACTGAAATATGAAAACATCTTACACACTGATATGGAAAAGCGTTAACAAAAGAACTTATATGAATTACTTATGAGTAATTAGGAGTTAAGACAGATAATTATTATTATTATTTATTTATTAAGCCAAGCAACAAAGGCCCAAAATAAAATACAATAGTAATATATTATATAACATACAATAAAAACAAATATGAAATACTATACATATTATACTTTATAATGTGTTGTGGGGTGTGATTGGAAAGCTAAGTACCTATATATCGCAAACCATGCTCCATCTCATATGATATCATCTGTGTGCCAAAACATGCGGCTAACGCGACCTTGGCCTCCACTGACGGCATCCTGGAAGTGGCAAAGTTTTAGGCCAACAAGATATAAAACTCAGTTGTGTCGGCGATACAAAGAAGAAGACAAAGAATTACTGAAACAATATTTTTCTATAGAACATTTAACATGTCTGGAGACAACATTTTATAAGAAACGTGATATGAATTAATCTGAAATAAATATTTACAATAAGAGTAGTTAATTTGATTTTTACATTACTGGGGCTACAGTTACTGGGATTATTACCTATACTCATCGGTTTAAAGAAATATAAACAAACAAATCTCTTGACTTAGTTAACCAACTAAAAGCTAGATCAGACCGGGTGCGTATGCGTGGCTACAACGTTCTGCTGAAGCCTTAAACCGTGGAGTAAAACGCTAGTTAGTACGTACGGCTGCTTAGTGACGTAACTCGATGGTATTATGTTCAGAGAATTTTGACAGACTTAGTGTGAGGAAACAGAAAATGATTGTTATCTGAAGATAAAATGTGAAGCTTTATTGTTATAATACGATAGAGTAATTTATCTTACTCACAAAAGTGAAGGCTTAGTGGTAAAGGCCTCAACTCTGTCAAGGTTGTTAGTTGAAGCCTGGGTAGGTAATAATAAGTTTTTTCAATCATTATTCTGTGTACTCTAAGTTAATTATGAATATTACTGATATTAGTGAAAGAAGACATCATGAGAAAACCTGAACACCGCCTTGAACTCCGCCGCATGTTCGTCAAAGCTTATGCTTTCTCAGTAATAGAAGAGGTTTTACCCTCATCACCATCACATCTTATAATGACGGTGTAAGAAATATTATAGTTCCCTTTTTTTAAAAAGCTCATTTTTAACAGTGCTTATAAATCATTTACTTTAATAGGCAAGTTTCGAATGTCAGTTGGAAGTTTGTTGTAAAAACCTAGACCTAACATATTTGAAACATAAATGTTATATTATTAGTATAATTATATTATGTTTAAATATACAAAATACATTGATCCATGGGTAAATTGCCTTTTCTGTAGAGGCGTTTCTTAACAATGGAGAATTTAAATAAATAGAGGAATTTCTATAATAATAATACATTTTAGTCTCTCAGTTCCTTCATAAGCCCCAACTAGCTTATGAAGGAACTGAAAGACTAAAACTTACGACAGTGTAAATCATTATTACCAATTCGGACTCTGTTCCATCATCACAAGAGCCGTCGTACAGTGAGTTTCCACCCTTACGTTGTTGACACCACAATGATCCGGACGAAGAGTTTCGCCTCTTCTTTTCTACCGCGTATGTACATCGAGGCACTGGAACGGACTACAATGTCTTCAGGGCCAGAGTGAATAGGTATAAACTAGCGCGCTTTACCATCGACGATTGCATCACTGCTTGCCATCAGGCGTAATTGCGGTCAAGCATTATTTTATAATCTACAAAAAAAGTAAGTGCTCCTACGTGCACTTTACACAACATAAGGAAAACAAATACCTTGAAATACCGATAAGGAATTCGTCGTCATGTATCAAGCAAGTTGTAAATGAGAGTTCATGAAACTAGTTGACGCCATATTTGAAGCAGTGGCGCCGGCGCAGCGCGACGCTACTCGGAATTATTTACAGGGTAATTTATTATTGATACTAGTATATATTACTTAGATCTTGGAAAGTTTCCGAACGTTTTGACGAGGACAACAGTGTTTGGATTGAAGTATAAAATTCCCTTTTTTTAGTAATACGAAGTGAGATACAGGCATTAATTTAAAAAAATAAAACACTATATGGGAACTCAAAGTATCATAGTTTGAACAGAGTTGAAAAAAATTGAGTTTTTAGCACTATTTTACTAAAGTATCAAAAGTTACTAAAACTAAACCTGTAACCAAAAAGTATTTTGTTCAAGTTTAATGTCCGATTAAACTTGAACAAAACACTTTTTGGTTGTTTATTAAATATTGTAGACGATACGTAGTCAAAATGAAAGATCAAAATAGTTGGTAACTTACATTAAATTAGAAATGAATGAGCTAAATGTTGTAGCATGAATACATTGGAAAAGTAACTGTGAAGCCACCATTTATATTTTGAAGTTATTATCTTTTTTATTTACTTTGGTTACAGTTTCACATTTTTGTATTCTTGTACTTAAGACCTAGGCCGCACTACGGTTAAACCGCTGCGGTTTTTTCCCGCGACTGATTTTTTCGCTACAAAATGCTCGCGGGAAAAAGCCGCAGGTGCGGCCGCTTGCATTAGTCTTCTAGAGGCACAAATT
This sequence comes from Sesamia nonagrioides, assembly GCA_017933935.1. Taxonomy (NCBI): domain Eukaryota; kingdom Metazoa; phylum Arthropoda; class Insecta; order Lepidoptera; family Noctuidae; genus Sesamia; species Sesamia nonagrioides. The sequence continues at coordinate 539,451 of JADWQK010000586.1, read as the reverse complement.
CACGCGATTAAAAACCGCCGCGGTTTAACCGAAGTGCGGCCTCAGCCTAATGTAAAACTTAAATTCAGTCAAAGCCAGAATATATACAGCATGTAGGTAGGTATCTAACGAAAGTGAGCACGAAGGAAGGATTATCAAAAACTCATCCCCTGAAGTGATTAAATACGGGATGAAACATTGTATGGAAGTTTGCTACTTTTGTTGACAAGTTTTATTTCCATAGGAATATCGAGGTAATAAGTAGGTATTCTATAGTTTATTCTTAGTATTTATCCAAACGCCTTGTCTATTATGCTCTTTTCTTTGTACTCTGCTGTGTGAAATATTAGATGAATGAAAGTCCTAAAACCTAATCTGTGTAAATGAAGGATACCCAACTTCAGCCGAATTGGCGCCTTGTAAAGACGTTAGAGAGAAAAAGATACAAAAAATATACCGACCCTAAATATTATAAATGCTATTCCATTTATAATATTTAGGGTCGGTATATTTTCTATAGAAGGAAAAACCTGCCCACATGGGCAGGTTTTTCCTTGCTATTGCTAGTCGGACACGCACACTATGGGTTTCGTACCATTTTCTATTTTAGAAAAAACTTATTGAATATTGGTTATTATAGCGGCAACAAAAAATCTGGAAAGATTCCAATTGTCTCGCTATTAAGGTATTTCTTTTTTATAATTATAAACTAGTCATCATCATCCCAGTGTTAATCCCAGTCGCATCCGAAGCCTTTTCAGCTTTGGAGTCTGGGGTCCGCTTTTACCAGTCCAACTGCTGATATGGCTAAACTTCGACATTTTCCGTGAAGCGACTGTCGTCTGACCTCCACAACCCGAAGGCGACATCAAAGCATTGCAGTTAGACCAATTGTTGGACTTTTGAGGGCTCGAACAACCCGTAACGACTGCTACTAGATGTTCGTATGGCAACCGGAACCAACGGCTTAACGTGCTTTCCGAGGCACGACCTAATTATAAACTAGTGTTTGACCGCAATCTCGCTTGATCGTAAGCAATGATGCAATTGATGATGGTAAAGCACGATAGTTTATTAAGAGCCTATTCACTAAAAAAAAACTGAGTTAATAGGAAGTTAAGTGAGGTGATGCAATGATAAACCCAATAACACGCCCAATGATGCTGCACCGAGGGAGATTGATCTGAAGGCCCTCCACGACCAAACTCCCGACACAATAACATTTGGCGCATCGTACCCGACACATCGCAACACAACTGCTCAGATCCGTCCTCCGTACGGCTTCACCAGACATCACGCCGGAACACGACGAATCGCATGGCGGCAAAATTTTTCTGATGGGTGGTAACTTCTACTGGCAGCCGATGTGACAGCCTGGTGATAGACAGTTTGACCCTTTTGGTACAGCACCCTAATAATGATGATACCCCGATACCAATAAACTCTGAAACCCAGTAATTTCTAACTTATTTCCGCAGAACATCTCCAAACAGCTACAAAGTAATCTCCAATATGTTACCATGCACCACATATTTGGAACGTTCCATTCCAAATACAGACTAGAGAAACTGCTAAAATTCACCCGAAGTTCTTATAAATTGACGGAGCTAGCATGGATGAGGCAGTCGACAGCCGGACCGGACGAAATCCGGATATTTTAACAGAAACGGATATGTATCGATTGGTAAGTGTTTTAGTAATAGATATTGGACTTAGGGGCATTGGCCTTTTTATTATTCGCGGCAAACCAGGCTGCTGCTTGGAGATTGTGTAGGTAGTGATTAAGCCTAGACTCTCCCGAATACTAATGATGTAGTTGACATATTAGAATATGGTTAGTGGCGCCTTTATCTTAAATTCTTCGTTCAGGATTCAGTTGCATTTGAATGAACACTCAAATAAACCAACAATTCCGAATGAATTGAATTTAATTTCATCTCCGTAACTTACTTAGAAACGTCATGTTGTTTATTATCGGCTTCCCTAGTTCCGTATAATAATTAAATTATATCTGTCCAAGTTTCCATTTCCAAATGGTAAATGTAATGATGTAATAATGAATTAAAAATATATGAAAATGAATCCTGTAACATCTAAATATGCCAAAGTAGGTCGGTCATTGTCCGGCGACAGAGCGTTTGTACATAATATTATAATGAAACATGTTTAAAATAATTTCCACGATATGAAGTAGAACAACGTCCATCCGGTGGGTATGTTATTTATAATTTATTATAACAAGCCCTTTCTTTATTAACATTTTTGAACTATATTCGGGGAAAAACAAACCAACACATTTGTTTTTTAACAATATAATGCTTACATACATCCCATCCGCCCAGCGGATTTAGTACAGTATAATGTTCTTATTTTTATATTGTATGTACAAATGTTCGACTAAGGGAACCCTCATCAGGGGAGCGGGCAGCAGCGCTTCTCCTGTGGAATATTAAGTTACTGCGACCCTCAACCCCTCTGCCAAGCTTGGATATTATGGCAAACCCCCCAATGTAATGGAAAACCTTGGGGGAGGCCTTTGTCCAGCAGTGGACCTCTTTAGGCTGAAGAAGAAGAAGAAGAAGTACAAATGTTCTTCATCACGGTTATATTTAGATTCAAACAGAGATATTCATGCAATTTTATATCATTTCTTCACAGGCGTGGGCAGATAAAAAATGATGACTATATCTAGTTTATTTATTTTTTATTATACGTTTACGTTTGATTCCGATAAACTATTATAATATGAACGACTAATTTCAAATATAACTTTCTTTCTCAATATGTTTTTTTTTTTTTTTTATTATACCAGGTTACAATCCTATGTATCCTGGCTTTAGTCCAGGCGGCACCAACGCCAATGGTAGTGTACCCATCATTTGGCTACCCACTGTCCTTAGTGTACCATATTCCTATAGTTGCCCACGCGCCGTTACTTCATCATCGAGTGGGTTTTGTCCATGCTCCAACGTTACTACATGGATTCCATAATCCATTTTTCTTTTAGATTCCGAGAGGGATCTTTGACAACTTTGCACTTGAAATAATTAAAGATTAATATTGTTTACCGTTGCTATAGGTGGTTAACATACCAATTTACAATATACATCTAGACTTCGAGAGTATACAATAATAAGAAAGTAAATATTCTAACTTTGAAAAGATAGATAAAGAAAAGTACAAGATTTTTTCTTAAAAATGCATTAGTTTATACAACACCTCACTTTTTCCAAATAACAAACGAATACGTGTTTGGCGAATCGGAAAAGAATCAGTTACGATAACTATCGCACTGTCAATAGTGTCGAGCGCTTTCTCTCTACGATGGTAGGACTTTAGTAGATAACTGTATGCTTCATATACCGACAAAGAATCAGTTACTATAACTATCACACTGTCAATAGTGTCGAGCGCTTTCTCTCTACGATGGTAGGACTTTAGTAGATAACTGTATGCTTCATATACCGACAAAGAATCAGTTACTATAACTATCACACTGTCAATAGTGTCGAGCGCTTTCTCTCTACGATGGTAGGACTTTAGTAGATAACTGTATGCTTCATATACCGACAAAGAATCAGTTACTATAACTATCACACTGTCAATAGTGTCGAGCGCTTTCTCTCTACGATGGTAGGACTTTAGTAGATAACTGTATGCTTCATATACCGACAAAGAATCAGTTACTATAACTATCACACTGTCAATAGTGTCGAGCGCTTTCTCTCTACGATGGTAGGACTTTAGTAGATAACTGTATGCTTCATATACCGACAAAGAATCAGTTACTATAACTATCACACTGTCAATAGTGTCGAGCGCTTTCTCTCTACGATGGTAGGACTTTAGTAGATAACTGTATGCTTCATATACCGACAAAGAATCAGTTACTATAACTATCACACTGTCAATAGTGTCGAGCGCTTTCTCTCTACGATGGTAGGACTTTAGTAGATAACTGTATGCTTCATATACCGACAAAGAATCAGTTACTATAACTATCACACTGTCAATAGTGTCGAGCGCTTTCTCTCTACGATGGTGGGACTTTAGTAGATAACTGTATGCTTCATATACCGACAAAGAATCAGTTACTATAACTATCGCACTGTTAATAGTGTCGAGCGCTTTCTCTCTACGATGGTAGGACTTTAGTAGATAACTGTATGCTTCATATACCGAAAAGATTTTTTTAAGGGTTGTTCCATACTGTGAATTTCTTCTGTATCGTAGTTGCGTTTACAAATATTTAAACTCACACAGCCAGACCCAGAGCAACTACCATACAAGTACATTCTGTGCGGGAATCGAACCCGCGACACACAGCGCAGCAGTCGATGACTCAGCCACTGCGCTAACTGTGTGTTTGTACGTAGTCCCTAAGAACTAATAAAATAGCATAGGTCTGATGGATAATTTTAATGAATTCTACCAATTTTGCGTTAACTGTTAACGGAAAGGTCTTGATCCAATAATGGTCCGTTGTTGTACTTTTTGTGGTGTTTTATTGTACCCTTTTAACGGCTTGATCGGATTAGAGGACAGAAAAAAACACAGCCGTTTTTGGCGTCAGCTTGTTTGAAGTACATAACGTGCCATAGCCTACTATATGCTGTAATATTGTTAATGAATAAAATATAATCAACTATTACCCACCATTTTTGTGAAATTAAAAATATTATTATAACATAAAGCTTATTTATTTTACCACTTATTGCGCCCCGCGGTATCACCTGCGAAAATTTCAATCCCGTTAAAATATCTAGATAAAAGTATCTTATGTGTTATTTCTGGTAATAAACCATCTGTGTGCCATATTTATCCAAATCCGTTCAGTAGTTTTTGCGTGAACGCGGAACAAACAAACTAAGTTTCACATTTACCATATTAGTTAGGATTAATGTACCTACTGTGTGTTTGTTTATGCTGTTTTATAAACATTTCATAAGTTATTTCTTGAACAAGCTTATAGGTAAAATATCACGTCATGTTATGACCATATGGAAGACCCATGACGCTAAGCTAACACGAAGTTATAGCGCGGGCGGGCAATGCGATGGCAGCAGTGAAATTCGAAAAGACATGGATAAACTCAGTATTGTCTAAAACCACTAACGTTCAATTTTACTCCGACAGGTTTATCCAAAGAAAATATCAAAAATTAAACTTCTGTGAAACGTTTCCATTGTTTTTCACTAAACGAGTTATTATATTAATTTGATAGCTTACTACACATACCTTGTGCTAGACAGATAGTGGTGTTTTATTGATAGTGTACCGTTTTTACTTTATTGATACAAAACCCTAAAAAAATAATCAATTTTAAGTAGCGTTATATTTTATAAATACCTTTTGTTTTTCTTTTGCTCTGCGCAGAGCGGAATGTCAGGCTTTTACTGACTAAAACCCACCCGTGTTTCTTCCCTTTCCTGTGTGCCAGGGCCACGGTTTCTTTTTTAACCAACCCGCAACCCTGACCCAGGAGGCATCGGACATCGTGGACCCGGTCACAATGTGCTGACATCTCTTTGAGGCGCGCGCGAAACACAACGCGCCGTCGAATCGGGCCTGGTCCTTACCAGTAGTGAGCGGCGAGCAGTGCACAGCTCGCTGCTCGCGAGCTCGTGCCTACGGTGACCGGGAGTTCGATGTTGTCTCCCGATCTGGGCATCTCCTACGGTAGCTAGAGACATGAGGGTGCTGGGATTCCCGCTCCCTCATGCACTCCGGCTTACCATGCACTCTCGCTTAGGACCATGGCCTGGACCAAGGCCGGACGCGAGAGATCACCGCCAATCGCCGCCAAGAGGACACGGCGGTGCTCAACCCAAGCTGAGCAGACCTCCACCGTATGCTCCACCGTATCCTCAGGGCGATCCTCACAGTAGTGACCCAACTGGCGTTTTCTGCCGCCTTATACGGAACAGGAACCTCCCAGCGATATAAATACCTGAGCTAAGACCTCAGCTGCCTAAATGCCAATACTATCTATAAATAATATCCCGTAATAGAGGACCTACAATGTCACCTCTGTCACCTGTATGCAATATTCATTCTTTAATCACAATCAAATTCAGAAGTACAGTTGTGGGCAACAGTGCACTAATTTCTTAATATTCAGTAATCGTTATTTTTTGCCTCGCGTTTCTGTTACCCGGATAACTCTTACAGTTCATCACCCACAAACAGAAGTTTTCGGCAAAATTACCTTACTTATAAATCGGTTTTGAGTTACAATATTTTGAAAGAAGATATTTAAATTATTATTGTCCTGAGCAGTGAAACAAGATACTTTAGAGGATTTTAATGAAGAAACTTTTCCTTTTAATTAAATATTTTTTCCTTAATTACATAGAAAGGTTAATTACTTTAACCTACTTAAATTTAAATTTTCTTTTAATATGATTTATTTAGAAAAATAACATATTATATGCCAAATGAGATACCTAAGTACACACTAATTAGATTATAATGCAAAGGAATAATAAATTCATAATACATTTATTAATAATGTTTAACAAAACTAGACCTTTAAAAAATTAACTTTTACTTTTAATCTAAAGGTTTCTTCTCAATAGGATTTTCTTTTAAGAAACTTGTCTATTGTCTTGAAGAAACTAGTTACTTAGTAGTTGTGAGTTACTCAGAGTGCATTAACAACTCTTAAGAACACGGAAATTAAAAAAGAATTTTGGTGCAAACACATAACGTTTTTATGCAATTACTCAGGTCTATTCCCCCTTATTCATAAACGCTGCTTAAAGTGAACTAGTGATTAGCGATTATTTAAACATACATTTTAGACGTTTGCACGTCACTTAACTGTAATCATCGTTTATGAATCATCATCATCACAGCGACAATCCCAGTCGCATCCGAAGCCTTTTCAGCTTTGGAGTCTGGGGTCCGCTTTACCAGTCCAACTGCTGGAATGGCTAAACTTCAACATTTTCCGTGAAGCGACTGCCGTCTAACCTCCACAACCCGAAGGCGACATCGAAGCATTGCAGTTAGACCAATTGTTGGACTTTTTTGAGTGCTTCAACAACCCGTAACGAGTGCCAATAAATGTTTGTATAGCAACCGGGACCAACGGCTTAACGTGCTTTCCGAGGCACGACCAGACCAGTGCAAGTATTCGTATTCTTGCACTGTGCGGGGATCGAACCCGCGCCACTTTGCGCAGCGGCCGCGTCCGCTACCGCTACGCCACGGAGGCTGTCGATATGAATAAACCCCTTAAACTCTGCGGCGTATATAAAGGATGATTTAGTTAAGGAACGTTAAAAGGTCAAAAATGTATGTTTAAAGAATTGCTAATCACTAGTTAACTTCAAGTAGCGTTTATGAATAAGGGGGATTATGTACAGACGACGGCACATCAAGCTATTACAAATCAGTCATATTTATTTAATACATTTTCAACTTTATAGTTAAACAATTAAGGTTCAAAATTGATTGGGAATATTTGACAGTTTCGGGTAACTTAACCTGCTTTTGTCCGTATAATTTAAAAACAGATCTTTAATCATTTGACGGTACGTAATTTGTCAAGTCTCCTTTTCCTTTCCTTTCCTTAACTGTTTAATACAAATTATGGCAGTACCAAAGGATAAAACAACAAACCATAAAGTATTTGTTTTTTGATTTGCCCTAATTTACTCCCATCAAGCCGAAACTTTGCCAAGTTACGAGCCGGAGTACTGACTGTATTTAATTATTACCTACACAAATAAGTCTTATTATACATAATATATTTTAAGCTAATTATGTATAATTAAATATAGTCAGTAATGAATTATTACACTTATTTGTATAACTATTTAAACATATTTTACGGCCTATAGGTATATACACCGAATTAGGCTTTGGTACTCACAGTAGCTCGTAGTACTCCTTCACAGTATGAGAGGAGACCTGTACCCAACAGTGGGACGATAAAAAGATTGATGATGATGATGATGATGACTCACAGTAGCAACAGCAATTTTATTCACAATATAGAACAAAACGAAGTATGATGTTAAACCAGGCCATTTCCCCATGAACCCGCCACTCAGGCGATGTCGTTGTGCCGCTGTGGGTTTAGTGGGTATTCTCGGCTTCGGCTGGGCGAGTCCCACACACGCCCTTCGGGGTATGGTGCGTAAATGCATTACCACAGCGTCAAAAAAAAAAAAGGCCATTTAATAAAGCATTAGTAGCTAAATGAAAAATTTCGTTTACCAACGAATCGCAATGAATTCTAATTACAACTAATTAATACTAATTACAAAGAAACAGCTCGTTTAGTGTTAGCTAACGGTGCTTATATGGCTGAGTAATAAAAAGTAGGCATGGAGATGATTTTTTTTTTATATTATTGACTTACAATAAATTAAATTATATTACTAATGTGGTTTATAAATCGAATTATTTTTACTAACACTAACAGTCCTGTTGCTGTTCTTCCTTTAACTATCTGAACCTCTTCAGTAGTCTGCAGGTGTTTAAAATACGACAAGCGCCTTTCTTGTGTAGGTATATTATGATTATGCATCTAGAAAAACATCGTAAGAAAACCGGCATGTCCTAGAAAAGAAAAAAAGTGAAATCATGTGATCTACCAAACCGCCCTGGGTCCGTGTGGTCCATGACGACCTTGACTCTCTATCACCCAGAGGAAGCTCTTGGCAATGGACACGATTGCCTGAATTTTCCGGAAGGAGACCCAGTGGATAAAGTAGGATATCATGGGAGCCAATTTGAAAACACAGCTACCCGTACAGACCTACCTACTAAAAAAATACACATTTAATACATTGAACATGTTCTTAATAAAACCTTTTTAGTTAAAACAAATAAATCGTTTATTAACTAAATAGTGTTTTTACATTTCCTTATAACTAAGTACAAACTACTTTTAAAATTAATGTTACAGGGGAAACGTAATTCTATATTTTAACTTGTGGACTCCACACTAGGTCGAGTCTGTCTCGTGGAGTCCTTGAGAGTTGTTAATAATTGAAAATATCAAGGTCGAAACTGCCATCCTCAGTTCACGAAATGTAAATAGAATAAAAATAAATGGATATTATGGGCATTACTACCGAGTGCCGCGGCTTTATAAGGGCCTCTCGAGTATTAGGAGTAATGAGAGGATGTGTTACTGTATATATATATACATACATATATGTATTATTTTTATTTTTATTATTTATTAATAAAGGTACACCAACAGCTTCTGTATAAAAATTAACAAATAGAGTAGATATGAGTAAAAGGCTTATACAGTTGCCAATGACAGGTGAACCAACATTCACCAACATGAGTGATAACTTAAACTAGATAAATGTAAATACTAATATTAACTGGATATAAACTATACAAAGACAATAACAAGGTTAGACTTGTACTTAAGTAAAAAAAAAGGAATACAAAGCTAAAATTAAATATGAGATCAAAAATTAGAATAAAACTTAAAAAACTTAAACTAAGAAACTTACAAAATTAAATACACAGAATAACTTAAATTATACAAGAAAAAGATTGCAAATGTATAGGAATAAACAGACAAAACTATTATTTAAGAGCTTTTTGACTTAGAATAAAACGCTTGAAGGTTTTTATAGTGTTGTGGTTTATGTCAACATCTGGGTTTAATTTTATCAAGCAATTTATCTCTTTGCTGAGCCTATTGAGAGGTGAATTTTCTCCTATATTTGTGTTGGAAGCTTTAGTATGGAATAAATGGGTAATGGGATATCTGGGTATTCTATTGGGGACTTTTATTCCAATTTGATTAATCAAGTTAATACAATCTAATTTATTGTTAACTAATTTATAAAAAAACATAATATCTTGTACCAGTCGCCGGTCGCGCAGTGTTGTCATTGCGTAGTGTTGAATACGTTGCTCGTATGGACACCGGGGTGATACACCACCGAAGGTATATGCTAGGTGTTTAGTGAAGGCCCTTTGGATGCTTTCTATTCTTTGTGAGTGTACTGCGTAGTGCGGGTTCCACACTACGCTGGCAAATTCAAGGTGACTACGGACTAATGCGTTATATAACACAATTTTTGTTCTTACCAGCCTAAATCCCTTAGTGCTTCTCTTAAGAAGCACTAAGTATACAAATAGTTATTGTAAAGTTGGTAAAATAATTTGAGAAATAATTACTTAAAACAATTATATTGCTATTAATTTTATTAGATAGCCAATACTAGAATGAGACAAAATCAAAAAATCAAAATCAAAATCGTTTATTTCAAATTAACCATCACTTGGTACTTTTGAATAGTCAATGTCGGTCAGTTCAAGAAAAGTGAAGCTAAATTGCACGTTCCAAAGCGTAGATCTCTATGGAGAAGAACGTGCAAGAAACTCCATGGACACTCTTTTAAAATCATAATATATGGGTTACATTTCTTCGTTACATATTTATGTTGCTTCTATCATGTGAGCACAATGTAAAATTAATTAAAATATAAAAATGAATTAAGCCCACTGGCAGCTAAGAGATGACCAGTCTCCACTGACGGCCCCCGTTCACGAGCATGACGCGCGCATCAGCCCCACTTAGCTCAACCATATTGAAGGGAACCAAATGACCCAACAACACGCGCCACCATCAGCAAGACATTTGAGTGAGCATGACAATAAGTATTTTTAAGTTGGAACATAATTTCCAAAGACCTATTTATAATTAGGTATAATAAAACATTTAATGGAAAATTTTATCTATTAAATAATTTTAACCTACATCGACATGACAGGGAAAACGAAGTGAAAACAAAAGTAATATTTATAATTATTTGTTTTGTCTGCTCGGTAGGTAATTGACAAGCGGGTGTTTTATTGTATTCATTCAATTACAAATAACTTTTCTACTGTTAATATCACCTTCCGAAAATCGGCACGAGTAGAGGAAATTGCAGGAGTGGGACAGTTTAGGTAACTTAAAACGAAATATAAATTCAACTATGTAAAATAATATAAACACATACAAGTTTACTGTCACCGACTGTACCAATAAATAATTGTCCAATGTTAAGTAAGTCGATCGTGACCGCATTACCGCGCAGCCTTATAAGCCTGACATTGACTTTATCGCACCACATACGTACCTACAGGGAGGATCTAGGCTTGGCTTAGATTAACTACTGTTTACTGAGGAATTGTGCCGTAAATTGCTTTTACTAAGTTGGGTTCGACTACCAGTCGAACCAGTTGCAACTGAATACCAGTTTATAACATGGAACATCTTCGTTTTTGATCTCCAGTTATTAGGCAACACAATACTTATTGCTCAGACCAGTCGTCTGTTGGGCGTCTGACTACCCGGAATGATTTCCAAGATCTACGAATTGCAACTGGGACCAACGATTTAACTTGCTCTCCGAGGTACGCCAGGGTTTCTCTATCAACAACATTATTTTTGTTTATGCGAAACTCGAGACACGTGTCCAGTATTTCTAAGTAAAGAATGTACGTACAAAATTTTAAAAAGATATCATGAAAATCCACAAAGTTATGAGCCTGTTATCCTACTTGGCTGTCCCAATAAAAATATGGTCAACACTCCGCTCGGGCGGGCGAGCGGTGGCTCACCTGTGGCGACAGTTGTTGCGCGGGCCTGCGCAGTACTATGATCTACCGTAAGCTGCGTGGCGCGCTTGGTAACCACACTATAACAATTTCTAAATGTGTTTGGGAAAAAATATAACATTGTGTAATATAATAAAAATGATTGGAATCGATTCAGTTGCTTATTCTGAACAAACTAATTCAGGCTTCGTATAAATAAAAAATAACGTTGTATTAAATGGATCATCACACACACACACACACACAAGCTAACTTAACTTTTTATCGACTCGTGTGGTACCTGGTCATGAATAATATAGTTACGAACCCTGAATACGTAGGTAAAATAATTAATTTATAATTTAAAATCAACAACTGAGACCAGCCCTTTCTGTCTTCTATACTATTAAGTGACGTGCAAACGTCATTGAGGGATATATTGCTAAAACATATGTAGCTCGTGATTAGTGCGAACCAAGCTTTATATAAACGAGTGTACTCTGTTGACTAGTGCGTGCCAAGCCTTAGGTAAACGAGTGTGCTCTATTGACCTTGGACCAGAAACTTATCGTTACGTACAATCGAATTCCCATCGGTTACGTGCTCGATGACGCGGCAGGGACCTTACGCGGAGCCCTCGACTTCAGTCGACGAACTAGTGAACTAGAACTATATAAATATGTTAGTCATGCATCGACGCTACTCAATTATGTCGCTTTGTACAAGCGATGTACTCCATCAGAAAAGTTGCGGAACTTTCATCCAGACCTTCGTTTCTTATTTAACCCTTTATAGGACGTATTTTCAATAATCCTACCTTAGTGCTCGCTTTGCGTTTTTTTTTTTTGCATCCATACATTAGGAATAAATAATATTGATTTTGTCAAATAAAATAATATTAAAAAAATCGATAATCGATATTTATCGACACGATTGGTGCAGTGGTTGAGCGATTGACTTCTGCGCTGCGTGTCGCGGGTTCGATTCCCGCACGGAACAAATATTCATATGACCTACAAGTAGTTATTCCGTGTCTGGCTGTTTGTTTATGTGAGTTTATTATGTTTGTAAACGCACCTACGATACAGGAGTAATTCTCAGTGTGGGGCAACGTTTTTTAAAAAAGTAAAGATAAAAATATATAATCTAAAATATTTTATGGTCAATCGATTCTTTGATATTGTATCATTCCCTAGAGTGAAAAAAACTTTGTATAAGAAAATTTTGTCAAAATATCACGTTTCTACGTAGACTCAGCGGTCAAGGCTGAGCCTTATCTGTCAGTAAATTTAAGATTTTTATTAAGATTGACTCAACTTCTCACATTAGACTCGTGGGCGATAAGGGACAGGGGCTGTTATCGCCCACCAGTCTAAGTAGACATTAAATTCGTGGGCGTTTGAGACTTTCAGGGAGGCAGTACAAGATTTAGAGATAATCATATATTTTATCTTAAGACTGTATAATATTACCCGTCTAAATATAATCGTGGCTATAGCTAAATCGAGTAGGTCAAGTCGTAAACAAAACCCGTCGTGGATAAAATAAGGCTGAGAACCGTGGTGTAGATCACTACATATATTACACTAGATATAAAAGAATACCAAAACTAAAATCGTTGTAATAAAGAGCTCTCCTTCTGACACAGGACTTTTAAATATACCAATATGTGTTTGGTAGAATGTGATCATTCGAAAAGAAAGGTACATTCTTTAGGGAACGAAGATGCGTTCCTTCTAAAAATCATTCACAATCTGTTTTTTATAAATAAAATTTATTTTTACTATCTTAACTTTACTTAGCAAAACCCAGTCTATTCTAGAAAGTGTTGTACTGCTAAATTTTCCAAGATGATTACCAAAGAATTACTACTGTAACGTGGATGCGTTTACTAACATTTAAAGTTACATACACCAACAACCAGACCCGGAACAACTATCTGTAGGCCATAGAAATGTTTATACTGTGCAGGCATTTTCGAACCTGCGACACGCAGCTCAGCAGTCGATCGCTCAGCCACGGCATCAATAGTGTCGTCGAAATACCTACATTTAACTACTTTACCTATATACCCTCTCTGAAACATAAATTAAAACATAATTTTATTGAATTATTTTATTGAAAGAAATTAAAGATAGAAAGATATTTGGAGAAAAAATTGAATTTCTGATAAAACATCGCTAGTACTTTCCAGCCTATAAATCCTTGACAGTATGAAATATTGTGTAATAAAATGATGTGATTGTGTCGTATTTTTTAAAATAATTAGGTATAAACTAATGCTTGACTGCAATCCCGCTGATGGTAAGTAGTGACGCGATCGTCGATGGTAAAGCTCGCCAGTTTTTTAAACCTGTTCACTCAAAAAACTTAATGAATAAGAAGGGAAATGGCAGTTGAGCGAGGTGATGCAATGTTAAACCCAAGAACATGACCAACGATGCTGCGCCAGAGGGAGATTGATCTGGAGACCCTCCACGACCAAACTCCCGACACAACAACATTTTTTGCATCGTACCCGGCACACGTCGCAACACAACTGCTCAGACCCGACCTCGACATGCTGGAACACGACGAATTGCTTGGCGGGAATACTTTGTCTATCTCCTAAATGTTTAGGTCATTCGAAATGTTTTTTCACACAGCTTCTAGTCATGAAACTTGTACAAAGGCTACTAGATAGACATTAAATCAAGTTATCCAGAATCCTAAAAGGTAAGAAAGAACAAATATTTAATTGGTTATACGACATCACACACAGAACGTGCGTGCTTGTATGACCGGAAAGTCAATTCTCGTCATTTTAAGAACGAACAAAAACACACTAAAATCGAAAAACACAAAATCGAAAATTAGAGAATTTTAGACAAGTATTTGAAATCGAAGAAGTGAACGGTTTTAATTACGATATTTGGGCTTCAGATGACTTAACCTCAACAAATATGGAACAATTGGAGAAACCAAGAAATTCTCAGCAACTCAGAAATGCCTTGCTGAGCCAGTGATGGAAACAGTGATTCCAAGAATTATTATGTAGTAAATACCACATCTGACTCATAAATTAGCCAACAAGGAAACTGAAGATCAACAACAGTAATCCCATTAATTGATTTCAGCTAGCTATTATTGTCATCACCTGTTACGAAATCTATTGTTGTTTGTAGAAGAAGAGCTTCATATAAATACTGTGTGTCTTAGTTCTGTAGATATCCGGAAGCAAGATGGACAGACTTATTCTTGTGGTAAGACAATATTCTTGTATTTTATTTTAATATTCTTCACTTTATTGGACAGGAGTAGAAGGGGTAGTTTATAACATTCTTATAGATTGGTGATATTATTTTTTTAGTATTTTTCATATTTGAAAGGCGTGTTTTGCTTGAAACTAGACCAAAGAATTCAATTCATTGTCTTATGATAAGCGAGTTTTTGTTGGCATTAGTGTATACATTTTTATTCATAAATAATATAATTAACTCACCATTAATTAATTCATTAATTAATATTACAATTAATCGATGATTGTGGAAGAGTATCAACTCTTCTACGCTAATCTGTAAGGGTCACAGATGGTTTACACCCGGAATTAATATACACGATCGACACTTATGCGGGTGAATCCACGTGGCACTGCTAGTAATAATTATACTAAATGTAACAAAAATATATTTCTCGTGGTATGTATCAGCGACTGGTCAAGTTCAGAAAGCCTAGGTAACTATAATGTTTTTTTAAAAATAATAAACTACATGTATTCAAAGGAAGTGTGTAAAACAGAAAACAATATATTTAATGTTGAACTCTCTTTTGACCAACAGATTATCTTACTAGCTAGTAAATTTATGTAATAAATTCGAAAAGGTAAATATACGTTTTTCTTTTTACAAAAATATCTGTCTGTCTTTTAAAGATAAAAAAGCTTGTTTTTTTTGGAAAGAGATACTATTTTGTTTTTATTTCTTCAATCTTTATTTCTGTTGTCTTATATTACAAAGGTATGTCAAATGTATTTTTATTACATGTCAAATTAGGGGTGCTTTCACCCGCTCATACCCAAGTACATAATACACATACTTTTTGTACCTAAAATGGTAAAAGAGTGCTGTTACTGTCAACCCTTCTAATAAAATCTTTCATATACCCATCTTTCTACATTATCTCATCACGACTGTAAACAATCGTAAATTAAAAACTTTTTACAAAAAAAAAAAAAACAGCCGACTTCCAACAACCACTACATAGTGAAAAATAATTTATTTAGGAAGTCGGTGTGAAAAAGGAATATACGAAAACCAAAGACACCGACTTCCCAAATAAGTTATTGTTTTTACTTTGTAGTGGTTTTTGGGAGTCGGTTTTTTTTTTGTAAAAAGTTTTTAGTTTACACTTTTTAGTTGTAAAAAGTACTATGTATTCAGTTGCATCCGGTCAGACTGGAAGCTGACGCAAATATAGTTGGGAAACGACGTAATTTTTGTTAACTTTAATTTTTTTACCCGTAATTTTGAAGAATTCCCTCGACTGCCTATGGTCTCCATCATCAGATTTACTGCAGACCATTATTTTAACCCAATGGGTGCAAAGTTCTCATCAATATAAATGAATTAAGTCCAAACACAAAGTAGCTACTGTAAACCGTTGAGGCGTTCCTGGAACTGGCCTTTGTCTTCATCATCAGAGCTCTTATGACATTCACAACCCATCTAGGTGTAAAATTCTTATCAATACAAATTAATCAAGCCCAAATACAAGGTAGCTGCTGTGAATTGTTGAGGAGTTCCTTCGACTGTCTCCCGGTTCCATCCTCAGATCTACTCCAGACCTTTAATAATTTGTAGTGCTTTAAAATATTTAATGAAAATATTAATAAATGTACTAGTCGCCGCTACGATTTTTGAAAGTTCCCCATGATTTCTCTGATCTTTCATCATCAGATCCTGATGTCCTTATCATGCATCACCTTGGAAATATCTTCTTTCCAACAAAAAAAGAATTATTATAAACGACGAAGTTATCCGCGAACAACATAAAAAAGCATATATACGGTCGAATTGAGTAACCTCCTCCTTTTTGCAGTCGGTTAAAAAGGGGTAACTTGTCCTCAGTTATAGTTTCATAGTAGGCCGAATAACCCCTAACCTAAAGCACCAGACAGCCATTAAACAAAAGTATGCTGTTCCAGATTCTTCTCGCCGCAACCATCGCAGCAACGTCCCCAGCCTATGACGTGGACTATCACACATCCTACCACTCGCATCCCTTCCCTGTACACCACGCGCCCCTAGTTCAAGCTGCACAACCTGCGCAAATACACGGGCTGTATGCGGTACCTGTGGGGCACGCTGTACACCCCATACCGATCCAGATGCTGCAGTCGCCGCACGTCAAGTATCGTGTGAAGACGCATTACCATGTGTTTTAAATAAATTGTGATTCATGTAAAAAAGTACAGCGAAGCTGTTTTTTTTTTTTTTAACAAAAGTTGTTACTAATATTTTTGATTTTTCCAACAGGAATTTCCCGCTATTTGAATTTGTACCCACTCGGTTTATAGAAAAAGGGCTCCCCGGCCCCTATTACATGGAACTTTAATATAACCGGCAAAACGTGGGGTGTCATAAACCCGCCTCTATTTTACCCGATTTTTTTTACCTGTGTTATCTTTGGGAACAATGGTCGTGATAGTATTGTTTCAGAACACATTTGCTCGTAAAGGGTATGAGACCCTTTACGAGCAAATGCAAAGCATTTCATGAACTTCAATATCGTATTGTATCTCATTTCGCAATTATTGTGCATTATTTTATTTTGCATCTAAAACCGGACGGTACTGTTTTAAATCTCAGTAATTAGTTTTTATGTCAGAAAAGTCGTTAACATTTTATGAATAAAATTAATTTTGGAAGACTGAATATAATAAATAAACATTTTTCATTTTAATTTCAATTTGTAGTTGACAATGACAAACATTTATTTGTAACAATAAGACAATAATGTTAATTTACTTTATTAGTAGTATGTTCTGGTTCTTTTTCGTACCTTTGCCTAAAAAAGCGTTGATGAGAGCGCTTTTTTGGCGTATTGTTTTTATTTGAAAATGTCGTCAATTAGTTACTTATTTATTTCGTCGCTTTCATGTTACAAAAGGTCCTATTACATACGTGTGCTTCGATAATCACAGCCTCTGCTTTCTTTTACCAATGCACTTTGGCAGTAATTTTCAACTTACTGTAATATTATGTGTGTGTCTTAGGATTACAAATACCTAAGGTGTGACATTTTGACCCACCATACATTTTCTACAGTAGTTCTAAACAACCTCTTTATCTATTCTTACTATTTACACATTCTATTTAAAAAGTAATGTTCCAAGTTCTAAGAAATAGGACTAGAACCGTTCGAGGTATAAGATTCTGAACATATAACACGTGAGATACGGCCCATATACACTATCGTCACGCGTGAGTGATTCACAAAGTCATTCGTTTGTATTGCTACAATAACGGCTTCTCTCTAGACAGATACACAGTCTTGCCATACTACATGTTTGTTTTGTTTGACTATATGTACATATATGTGATTTGATTTCATTTTTCTTTATAGTTATAAACTAGTGCTTCACTGCAATTCCTCCTTATGGTAAGCAGTGATGCAATCGTTGATGGTAAAGCGCGCTAGTTTATTAAGAGGCTGTTAGTGTTCACTCTAGCCTTGATGCCACTAAAATTGTAGTCAGACAAAAACACCGCTGCTGGCAAATCGTTCCAGTCCCTCGATGTACGCGGTATAAAAGACAAAGCGTAGTGGTGTCAACAACGTAAGGGTGAATACCTACTCGCCGCACGACGTGTCGTCCGATGATGGAACGGAGATCGGGGAATTAAGTCACGAAATTCCCGCGCACACCCTGCAAAATGCATCCTATAGAACACCTACAGGCTGGCTACTAACTTGTTAATATAAATTTAATATAATCCCTAGTGATAATCTGAGTACTGGTGGGTCTATACCTACCTTGTATATACGTCTCTACGTACAGCACGTAAAGCGACTACAATCTGACAAATTTCTTTATTAGATTTTTAACTTTATGGATAAAGTATTAAGGCTAAGTTTTTTAGTTCATTGGGAATATTTGACAGTTGTCATCCGTACAAGTATGTAAAGTACTCGGGATTATTTGACTGCAGATGCAGTCAAATAACCATGTCACATATAACTAGATAGATACAACTAGGTAGTTATAGGTACTGTAAAATGACCTCAACATACCTAGTGGGTTTAATGATACGCAGATTGATGTACTTATCGAAATTTATCGGTATGTGGTTCCATAAAGTGATTACTTTATGGACTTTATGACACGAGGCTTATTATCTAAAATGCCATCAAAAAAACTGAAAAATCGGTCAAGTCTCTCAGACAGAATACACACATTATTTAGGACATCAGTCATAGTCAATATTCTTCCCAAATCTGTTGTAGACTTGTATAAATATTCGTGTACTAAAGTCCCTACGAACTGTCAGGATGGGAATAAATCTTGCAGACATACAAAAACCCTCATGTAGGATATAATTCAGTAAGTAAGTACCTAATTCATCTGTCATAGGAGTGAGTTTGAGAGCCTATACTGAGTTTGAGATTGGTTATAAGTAGTAAATGTTGTCAAATGCGAAAGTTTGCGAAGATGTATGTATGGACCAAACTCCCTCACTCAAAAGTTACTGAACTTATTTGGATAAATTTTGGTACAGAGGTCTATAATCAGAAATAACACGTACTTAGTATATATTTCATTTTGATATTCCTACGGAATAGGCTAGTTGTTAACAAAACTAAGACACAAGACTTTTAAGGACTATTGCGTGAAAGTCTCAAGTTAAAGGGTACAAAATAAAAATCATTATTCATATTGGGTATGTATGACGACTATTATTCTATACTGCGTTTCTATAGTTTATTTACTAGCAAGAGTAAAGGCTCAATAATTTTAAAAGCAAATGCAATTGTATAAGATCACTACGTTTGAGAAGAGGCATTATCGACAATTGACAAGGAGACCATAAAAAAGGCTAATCAGAAATTAAAAAATGTGTTTCATAAACACATCATGAGTAACATAAGTAATATTAAAATTCTAAGTAAGACAACAGCCTTCCGTAGTAATTAAGTACCTAACTGTCACTGGCAGAACTAACTTCATAAAGAATGCTGCATTATTTGTTTACTTGAGGATTTGTGAGTTGGAGCTCATGATTTACAAGTGAAACTTCAGCGAACTCGTTATTTTATCCTGTCAGGAACAAAGCTGTCATTAAGCCAAGTTTTAGAGTCCATTACACCTCGCATTAGTTTAGTGTGAGGCGAATGAACTAGCATCCGACCGGAATACTGTTCAGTTTTGATTACATTTAAATATGTGATGGGACTGACTTGTTATCTAAAAAAGCGATGCGCTTCACGTGTGATTTGTATTGTACACGAATCTGATCAATGACGAATAAACATGTCATCCTCATCATCATCAGCCTCTACCCGTCCACTGCTGGACATAGGCCTCTTCCATAGCACGCTAAGAAGCTCGATTCTGAGCAGTTCTCCGCCAGCTACTACCAGCCACCTTTTCGATGTCGTCGCTCCATCTCGCCCATGGGCGTCCTACGCTACGTTTACCGAGACGCGGTCTCCACTCGAGGATTCTTTTACCCCAACGGTTGTCGGTCCTGCGGCATATGTGACCAGCCCATTGCCATTTCAGCTTGCTAATCTTCTCAGCTATGTCGGTGACTTTAGTCCTCTGTCACCTTATTTCTGATACGGTTCTATAGAGAGACACCCAACATAGCTCGCTCGTAAGTATAAGTCAAAAAGTCTGAATATCAGTCTTACCAAGATCTGTTACTCAGTAACTGGGCTGTGGAGGTCAGATAGGCAATCTGAATTATTAAGTTGAATCCGGTTAGACTGGAAGCTGAACCCAACATATGTAGTTGGAAAAAGGCACACAGATGATAATAAACTTGCTTGCTTGAAGAGCAGCATCAGGTACTTGTGTTTATAGTGTACAAACTATCCACTGTCAGACTCCACGTATACATTGGTATACATTAATCAAATAGTCGCTTATGTAGAATACAGAATCAAAACCGGTCATCTAACAATTTTGACTTTTTAATGGGAAAGATTTCTTCCCTTAAACATAATACTACGGGTATTAAATGTATACCATTTGTTGATATTGTAAAAAAAGAACAATGTATTAGAGAGAGGACTTATTTATTCCTCAGTTAAATATAATTATATACTTACAACGTATTTTTTTCTTTATACGAAACCTAAACACGGTTTGTTCAGAACAAGCAACTGAATCGATTGCAATATTTTTACACCATGTTATGTTCTTCCCAAATATATTTTTAAAAATGATGCAGTGTGGTAACCGAGCGCACGACACAGTTCACAGCGGGTCATAGTATCCTAGGGCCACGACGCGCCGTGCCGCTGTAGGCACGAGCCGGCGAGCGGCACATTGACCATATTTTTGTAGGGACAACCAAGTAACATAACAAACTCATAACTTTGTGATTTCTCATGATAGCTTTTTGGAATTTTGTACATAAATTCTTTACATAAAAATACTGGACACGTGCTTCGGGGTTCGCACATACAAAAAAAATAATGTTGTAAAACTAGTACATCAGAATAATCGGACAAATACACATACACTTTCAAATACCGAGAGCCTACGTTTACACTTGATTTCCTTCGTGAAACTAGAAAGGATTTATCACTACATATTATAAAACAAAGTCACTTTTTCCTTCTCTATGTCCCTTTGTATGTCGTAAATAATTAAATTTTTTCCGCGTTTGCAGCTAAACGCTGGCTGAAACCTACGAGATTTATCATAATAATGTACTAAATATTATACACATTGAAAAGGTCTACAAAAAAGATCCACCATGGTAAATGTCTATCTCTTATGGATATCTCACAATAACATTTTTTGTCATTTACTTTTTACGACAAATACCGGCAAATTTTCGAAACGATTTTAACCAATATAGCATTAATCCTTATCCAATTTAATACCTTAAATATATTGTTGATTTAATATAGATCTATATCGTCCTTTACAGCATATGATTACAGATTTAAAAATTGCGGGGCGTCGCGTTACGGCAGCACCGACCGGCCGGGGCGAGGCGGGAGCAGCGGGTCGCTATGTTTTTTATACAGCGTTCACGGTTTTTCTGTAGTGTATTTAGTATTTCAGCATAGCGACCCACCCCGGCTTCACACGGGTGCACCGTGCGGAACCGGGGCGGGTCGCTAGTATCATAATATTTTTTCTCTATCTTAGAACTATATGTTGCTTTGTGGCCTAAGAAAAATAAAACATGCTTACTACTTCTTTACTGGTATCAAGGGCACAGGCTCAAGGCCAATGTCAACACGATATTATTTAGTGTTCTCTTGGTAGGTAAAATATATATACATACAGACTTATTCCAGACACGCCCGAGATAAACTATCATAACCGCAGATCATGTATAAATGCGAATAATTTTGGCTTTAACTTTCGAAACCCGACACCTTAATTGTGCGGGCGTATGCAGAAAGGTAACCTTTGACAGAGTTATTTCACTACGTTAGCTTTTTGAATAAAATTATGATGGGTAATTAAAGAGATGGATGTGAAAAGACAGACACTTGAAACTCTTGTGTGGCTTTTTGGGTTTCCACAGTTATTATTTTAGAGGACCTCGTACTTATGAACAAGCAATTTGTTGTGTAGTATTCTGAAGTTTTATTGTATATCTTTATATATATAATTCTGCTGTACGTGTGTATGTCATTGAACTACTCCTAAACGGCTTGACCGATTTTAATGAATTTTTCTGTATGCGTTTGAGTGGCGACCTGGATGGTTTAGATTCACAAATCAGCCCGGCAGATGGCGCTGATCGCTTGAAGAAGCATGTGATCTCGAAAACGGCCCTAACGATTTCGCTGAAATTTAATATGTGGGAGTTTTCGGGGACGAGAAATTGATCTAGCTCAGTTTTATGTCTGGGGAAGCGCATATTTTCGAGTTTTCTCTTTCACAATATTTCACACATAATATGGGCGCTAATTTCGCGCGGCTTGACATAGCGGCTGTGGCGTAAGCGATAGAGGTGTGGTCTACTCGCGATGGCTGGTGTTCCTCGGTGCAAACCCGGGCAATCACAAGTTTTTTTTTTTTTTGTTTTAGACAAGTTTATAGTACTTTTTAATTTTTGTAGTTACTTAAAAAGAAAATTGTACATAAGAACTAAAAGGGGAAAAAATAAAAAAGAATATTTTCATTTTTTTTTTATTTAACTAAAATTGTATTTATGAACTAAAAGAGAAAAAAATAAATAGAAATAAATAAATATTTAAGATTTTTTATTTAACTTTAAGAGACTGAAACAAGAGCTCTAGGGGTAGAGAGAGGTATGATATCTTTGTTACAAATGTAGATGACAATGCTTTACATGGGTATATTCCTAAATCTGCTGTACCTGTGTACGTCACTGAATTCCTCCTAAAGGGCTGGTTCGATTTGAATGAAGTCTATGTATATAAATGAAAGTTGTGTTAGTTACTCAAGAACCGCTTAACCAGTATGGCTCAAAATTGGTAGGGAGGTAGATAAGAACTGGGAGAAGGATATATCACAATATGATACTTTTTATCCCGTTCCCGTTGTTCCTGTCGTTCCCGTGTGGCGTGACATGGAATAACAAAACAACTCAGTCAAAATATAAGTTAGCGGTTCATTTGTTAAAAATGGTACAAACACACTGCTGCACTACTCAGCATATTAAAAAAAGATCTGACCGGTTGAATGTTGATGCATTCATTTAAAGCAAGGAATATAAATACTCTCTGCAGGTTTAATTTTTTTAATAAAAGCCCCAAAGCAAACTTCAACTTCAAAATTTCTAATAATGTATTGCTGTGCCATTTACCACTTCACTACATACTATAAAACAAAGTTACTTTCTCTTCCCCTATGTCCCTTTGTATGATTAAATCTTTAAAACTACGAAACAGATTTTGATGAGGTTTCTTTTAATAGATAGAGTAATTAAAAAGAAACGTTTATATGTATAATAACATCCATTAAATTGTGTCCATATCCAATCCATAAAATCCCAGTACAGCGGACAGAGCTCCGGCGGGATCTCATGGCGACATGGAAAATGTGATTGTCGCAATCCAGCACAGAGCACGCCACAATAGCGGCGGTAAGTCCTCTCTTTGAGGAGTAGCTAGCGAGGCGCCACGGCGTCCTCACCTTCCGACTGACGCAGGTCCTCACCGGACACGGCTGTTTCGGGAGGTTCCTGTTCCGTATAATGCGGGAGGAAACGCCAGGGTGACCACTGTGTGCATTGCCTTGAGGACACGGTGCAGCATATGCTGGAGGTCTGCCCGACTTGGGTAGAGCACAGCTGTGTCCTCGTGGCGGCGATCGGCGGCGATCTCTCGCGTCCGACCCTGGTCCGGGCCATAGTCCGGAGCAAGAGTGCATGATGGCAAGCTTTCACCTCCTTCTGTGAAGCAGTGATGCTGGCAAAGGAGGAGGCGTAGCGCGTGAGGGAGCGGAAATCCCACTACTCTCACGCCTCAAACCGCCGCAGGAAGCGCCCTGGTCGGGTGGCAACATCGGACTCCCGACCACCGTAGGCGCGGGCTTGCGGGCGGCGAGCGATAGGCAGCTCGCCTCCTGGTAAGAACCAGGCCCGAGTTGACGGCGCGTTGTGTTTCACACGCGCCTCAAAGAGATGTCAGCACACCTTGACGGGGTCTACGAGGACTGGTCCACAGGGTTGCGGGTTGGTTAAAAAAGAAACCATGGGACTGGCCGTTGCACAGGCAAGTGAAGGAACACGGGTGGGTTTTAGTCTAGGTAAAAGTCTGACACGCCGTTCCACTCCGCCCAGAGCGGGAGAGGTCATTTGATGATTTCCCATCCAAAACAAAAAAAAGAACTGAAGAAGAGCAAGAAATTGCACTTGAAGAGCGCAGCCTTAGTATGGCTCAACTTCGTGCTTCTCACTCACCAGAACAAAGGGAGGCAGCCCATGAAACGGCTGAGTTGGCAATGCGAAATCGTCGAGCAAACCTCAGAGATCAAGCGCTAGATAATAATTTACGAAGCACAAGAAGAAATTCATCAAATACTGATTTGAATCGGGCAGCGTTTCTATACGCATATAATATAGCGCAATGACGTTCGCATTGGGCCAATGGATGTTGTTTCCGAGTAAAGATTTCCGGAGAACCGCCAGGATTGTGCTCCCAAATAAAGAATCATTGAATAATAATATTTATTTATTTAAAATTATCCTAATTTAAAAAGTAGTCATGTGATATTGCCTTTAAGGCGGAACGAAGTTCGCCGGGTCAGCTAGTCTTTATATATATAATTCTGCTGTACGTGTGTATGTCATTGAACTCCTCCTAAACGGCTTGACCGATTTTAATGAATTTTTCTATATGCGTTTGAGTGGCAACCTGGATCGTTTAGATTCACAAATCAACCCGGCAGATGGCGCTAATCGCTTGAAGAAGCATGTGATCTCGGAAACGGCCCTAACGATTTCGCTGAAAATTAATATGTGGTGGTTTTCGGGGACGAAAAATCGATCTAGCTCAGTCTTATGTCTGGGGAAGCGTATATTTTCGAGTTTTCTCTTTCGCAATATTTCACGCATAATATGGGGGCTAAATTCGCGCGGTTTGACATAGCGGCTGTAGCGTAGTCGATATTGGTATGGTCTACTCGCGATGGCTGGTGTTCCTAGGTTCAAACCCGGTCAATCACAAGTTTTTTTTTTGTTTTTAGACAACTTTATATTTTTTTTTAAATTTTCTTAGTTACTTAAAAATATAATTGTACATAAGAACTAAAAGGCGAAAAAATTAAAAATATATTTTTTTTATTTAACTAAATTTGCACTTATGAACTAAAAGAGAAAAAAATAAATAGAAATAAATAATTATTTAAGATTTTTTATTTTACTTAAAGAGACTGAAACAAGAGCTCTAGGGGTAGAGAGAGGTATGATATCTTTGTTACAAATGTAGATGACAATGCTTTCTATGGGTATATTCCTAAATCTGCTGTACGTGTGTACCTACGTCACTGAATTCCTCCTAAAGGGCTGGTCCGATTTGAATGAAGTCTATGTATATAAATGAAAGTTGTGTTAGTTACTCTATTTATAACTCAAGAACCGCTTATGGCTCAAAATTGGCAGGAAGATAGATAAGAACTGGGAGAAGGACATATCACATAGGATACTTTTTATCCCGTTCCCGTTGTTCCCGTCGTTCCCGTGTGACGTGACATTGAATAACAAAACAACTCAGTCTAAATATAAGTTAGCGGTTCATTTGTTAAAAATGGTACAAACACACTGCTGCACTACTCAGCATATTAAAAAAAAATCTTACCGATTGAATGTTGATGCATTCATTTAAAGCAAGGAATATAAATACTCTCTGCCGGTTTAATTTTTTTAATGAAAGCCCCAAAGCAAACTTCAACTTCAAAATTTCTAATATTGTATTGCTGTGCCATTTACCACTTCACTACATACTATAAAACAAAGTTACTTTATCTTTCCGTATGTCCCTTTGTATGATTAAATCTTTAAAACTACGAAACAGATTTTGATGAGGTTTCTTTTAATAGATAGAGTAATTAAAAAGAAACGTTTATATGTATAATAACATCCATTAAATTGTGTCCATATCCAATCCATAAAATCGCAGTACAGCGGACAGAGCTCCGGCGGGATCTCATGGCGACATGGAAAGTGTGATTGTCGCAATCCAGCACAGAGACGCCACAATAGCGGCGGTAAGTCCTCTCTTTAAGGAGTAGCTAGAGAGGCGCCATGGCGTCCTCACCTTCCGACTGACGTAGGTCCTCACCGGACACGGCTGTTTCGGGAGGTTCCTGTTCCGTATAAGGCGGGAGGAAACGCCAGGGCGACCACTGTGTGCATCCCCCTGAGGACACGGTGGAGCATATGGTGGAGGTCTGCCCGGCTTGGGTAGATAGAGCACAGCCGTGTCCTCGTGGCGGCGATCGGCGGCGATCTCTCGCGTCCGACCCTGGTCCGGGCCATAGTCCGGAGCAAATGAAATCCCACTACTCTCATGCCTCAAACCGCCGCAGGAAGCGCCCTGGTCGGGTGGCAACATCGGACTCCCGACCACCGTAGGCGCGGGCTTGCCGGCGGCGAGCGATAGGCAGCTCGCCTCCTGGTAAGAACCATGCCCGAGTTGACGACGCGTTGTGTTTCACACGCGCCTCAAAGAGATGTCAGCACTACTTGACGGGGTCCACGAGGACTGGTCCACAGGGTTGCGGGTTGGTTAAAAAAGAAACCATGGCACTGGCCGTTGCGCAGGCAAGTGAAGGAACACGGGTGGGTTTTAGTCTAGGTAAAAGTCTGACACGCCCTTCCGCTCCGCCCAGAGCGGGAGAGGTCATTTGATGATTTCCCATCCAAAACAAAAAAAAAAACAAAAAAAGAACTGAAGAAGAGCAATAAATTGCACTTGAAGAGCGCAGCCTTAGTATGGCTCGACTTCGTGCTTCTCACTCACCAGAGCAAAGGGAGGCAGCCCATGCGAAGCACAAGAAGAAATTCATCAAATACTGATTTGAATCGGGCAGCGTTTCTATACGCATATAATAAAGCGCAATGACGTTCGCATTGGGCCAATGGATGTTGTTTCCGAGTATTGTAGCACATTAAAGATTTCCGGAGAACAGCCAGGATAGTGCTCCCAAATAATGAATCATTGAATATAATATTTATTTATTTAAAATCATCCTAATTTAAAAAGTAGTCATGTGATATTGCCTATAAGGCGGAACGAAGTTCGCCGGGTCAGCTAGTATGTTATAGTATTTGGCTACCCAGAGCCCGCTGTAGTGCTCTATTGATGGTAATACGTTCACTTTCTGTGTTATTTCGTTGACCGACCGTCGACCTATTGTGATAGTAATGTTATTATTTCTACAGTGTGCCAGCAAAATTATAATAGTCTACCTACAATCTAGTTTTAGGTAAATTTTGTTCAAAAATATACCTAGCAATTCGGAAAATACTCCGTATCCACGTGGGCTTTATCTGTATCGTCATTGTACCGCCGTCGTGTCGTTCGCGGTAGGTTGTAAAAGTTTTACGACTTTGTAATGTTATACCAGTTTGTGGTGTCGGAAAATTCGATGATAAAGACGATATAGAAGATCGCAGTGTAGTTTTGTGCGTTAGTCAATAAATGCTGTGAAACTCCATTCTCGAATAAATTTTGTATTTAAAGAGTTATGTAATATATCAGAATGTGTAAACATGCAATATTTGAGTTAGTTTCTAGTCATCATACAAATCCTCCTTCATCATCAAAATACAGAGATGTTTTCTCGGAGAATTTACTTTAAACCGCAGTATAATCAGATTATCAAAAAGGTGAGCAATTTAATAAATTATAAAAAAAAAGTTTGCTTAAATAATGTTCAAGTACTAACAAATCCGTGGAAAATATATTTCAAGCAAAAGTTTAAAGCATGGTTGAAATATTCATAAAATAAAGGTTTTATGTTATCGAGTACTGTTGACTTAATTTTTAGGGTTATGTACCCAGAGGGTAAGAACGGTAGTCTATTAGTGGGGACCACACATATCAGCCCTAGCAGGAAGGCTCAGTTCGGCCGCCTATACCGTCAGGAAAGTAAGACAATACACTGACGTTGATACAGCTCGTTTAGTCTATTTTAGTTATTTCCACAGCGTTATGTCCTACGGTATTCTACTGTGGGGCAAAGCTGCTGACATACAAAATATATTTGTTTTCCAAAAACGTGCTGTCCGAGCAATTTACCAGCTCGGTGTAGAAGTTTCTTTAAGAGATTTCTTTAAAGATATTGGCATTCTCACGGTTACTTCGCAATTTGTCTTAGCCAACATCTTATATGTTAGGCAAAATATTCATATGTACACCAAAAACAATGAGATCCATAATGTTAACACCCGAAATAAGGACAAACTGCGAGCCCCTTTTCACCGACTTCAAAAGGTTCATAACTCTTTTGTTGGGTTTGGTATAACTTTTTATAACAAAATACCCTCTGCTCTGCTAGACTTGCCTTACAATGCATTTAAAGCACAAATCAAATCCAAGCTTTGTTCAAAGGCATATTATTTTGTAAATGGCTATTTAAATGATAAGAATAGCTGGTCGCTCTGATTAACTCAAGGCAATGTTTGTGTTCCTTCTCCAGACACATTACCGCTTACTGACACATTATATGAGTTCATATGTCAGCTGTCACGCCCTTTATGCCAGGGGCCTTTATTTAGGTATGTTATAAGTTTTTACTTTTTACATTTCAGTGACATTTTATTTTTTTGTTTTGCTTTTCTGGTATTTTGGCTTAGCTAGCTGGCATATTTATATATTTTTTTCATGTTTTCTTTTGTATAACTGTACCTACAAAGTATTGTATAAACTATTGTGTTTTTTTCTAAATGAACAGACAGCTGTGCTGCTGGGGAGTTTCTTCCGCCACTTCTTCTTCCCAGCGAAAGCACTAGGAAGTGTCGATGGGTGGGCATTTTGGAAGAGACTGTCTAATGTAATATTGACGTTCAAAAAGTGCTGATTCTCAGCCTAGTTGGAATAAATGAGTTTTGATTTTGATTACTTTCGCCAGGCTGTATCTCATAAAGCATGTATATTGTTTTTAAACGATGTAGGTATATCTGTTGCGGCTAAACATCTATTACGAAAATCTCCTTCCGTTTCATATCGGTCAAAATCGATATTAATAATGGCAACTCACATGAAACATTCACAAAAAATTTAGTTGTATCTTTAAAAGTAATAACAATATAATGTCATATAGATAATGGCAAAGAACCTTTTGCGCGCCAGTCTGGCTCGCACTTGACCGTTTTCTTTAGTCTCTTTAAGTTAAAACTTAGTCACTACTTTGACACTGAAAATTGATGAAAACTATAATTTTCTTTCCACTACAATAACTCCTAAACTTCAGTGAAATATTTGATCTCATCAATATAAACTGTAGTCTAAATCAGTTCAAACTACATATTCAATTCTAAATTGAATGTACTCTGTTTTGAAAGTTTTGAATGATATTCTTAGAGGTTTTTTAGGAAACCATCCATCTTAAAAATATTAATCCATCATCGGACATTGGCCTTTATGAGGACTTCAGCTTTTATAAACAAGGTTCGAAATTACTGTTCAAAGTGGAAAGTTTTGGTTTCTTATTATTAAACCATAGAAAAATGCATGTAGTACCTATTTAAATTGTAACACGAAAAAACAGGTTGGGATATTATTTACTCGGTGTGAAAATATTAAATTATAATTTTGATACATAAAAAAATATGAAAATGGTTTTCTTATACGTCTTGGAATTCATGTTCGATTCACATTAACTTTAGACAAAGAGGTTCATAGAAGCACAAAGTGTAACTTCATTGTTTTAAATACACCCTTAATTATATAAAGATAAATGAATTCATCTTCAATACAAAATTTTAAAAACTCGAAAGTTAAAGTTAATAACAAAAACAAAATGAAACCAAAATACATAACATTAATTGTTATGTATTAGATATTGTTTTATTTTGTATATAAAATAACAGGCAAGAGAGCATTTACAAGTATGGGCAAGTGTAAGCATTTACAAGATAATCAAACGCAGCTACGTATTTTGGTGACGCCATCATAAATTTGAAAAGAAACCTTGTTGCCACAACATTAACCGATAAGGAAATATTTGAGATTTAGAAGATTTATAATAGAAAAAATGTAAAGCGTTCC
The DNA here is from genome assembly GCA_017933935.1 of Sesamia nonagrioides. Taxonomy (NCBI): domain Eukaryota; kingdom Metazoa; phylum Arthropoda; class Insecta; order Lepidoptera; family Noctuidae; genus Sesamia; species Sesamia nonagrioides. Next base: position 508,992 of record JADWQK010000586.1, on the reverse strand, counting down.
AGGTACTGATCACAGTGATCACCCTTGATTTTTTTGAAGTTTTTACTATCGACGTCAGTAGATGATGCAAAAAATATATAATTTATTTAAATAGAAGCCTCATGATTTTAAGATATATAGTTTTATGATTTGTTTTAAGTATAACAAATGGTACCTAAATAATTTTATTATAATAAATTCAGTATTAATCTTAAATGTAAAATACTTTAATTACATAGTGTAGGTACCCTAAGAACAACATTTTTAAACATCTGTTTAATGCTATCGTGAATTGACTATATCTATAGGTAAAGTGATTATATTATAACAGAAAAAATCCTAAAGAGTCACGCAGATGTTGTAAAAACCGCAAAGTATAAAAAAAGTACCTATTCCATCATACTAAACAACAATTAATTAATTAATTGACAAACAGAAAGTTCTACTAAGTAACTTCTAGAAATCTTTAATTAAACTGTGATTCTAAGGATGCCTTCCAGGGTCGCTGGCTGTATGAAAGAGGCCCCGGTACAAGAAAATGAAGGAACATGGTGGGTTATATTTAATAAAAGTATGACACGCCCTCCAGCCCGAGCAGGAGAAGTCAAGGATTACATTATATTTATAGTTTTAATGGGTTAATGCGTTTAAAAATATGTATTCCTCAATTTTCACGATCTGACCTAAGTTCCATCCAGACTCATGTTTCAAATTGATGTTAATTTCGTTTAAACTAGTACGACTGAAAAAGTTACAAATATGGTTAAGTTGTAACGTAAAGTATTTAATGTGCTTTTTTTTTTCCAAAAACTCATTTGTTTTATTTGTTTTTTTTTGTTTTTGTTTTTATGTTTGGCAACTAAGACCCAAACGCAGATTCCCATAGTATGTTCTGTTTCACCCAAAGGTTGACTGGTAGAAAATTTCTCTGCCATTAAATTCGTATCTGTAGTACATATGTGCACTTAAAGTTTTCAACAGACAGAAGTTCCAGAAAAGGTTTAAATTAGGAAAAGTTTTAATTTATTTGGTTTAAACACTGTATAAAGCAACTTATTAATAAGTTGCATTATGCAAAAAAATCGAGCGTAGGTATGCATAAGAAACACTGTATAATGGAACTTATTAATAAGTTGCGTTATAAAGTATTTAAACCAAATAAATTAAACCTTTTCCTAATTTAAGCCTTTTTGGAACTTCTGTCTGTTGAAAACTTTAAGTGCACAAATGTACTACAGAGGCAACTTATTAATAAGATGCTTTATACAGTGTTTTTTATGCAAACCATCGTTTTTTTTTCCGTAATTTATACTTATGTTATCATATTCTATGTAATAAACGAATAAAATGTAAAATAATTAACTAACTTTGGATCACTATCATCATCAACAGCATGTCAGCTACAGGAAATCCACTGCTGGACAGAGGCTTCCTCTAAGGATTTCCAGAAAAACCAGTAGGACGCGGCCTGTATCCAGCGCTTCCCTGCGATTTTGGTGAGTTCATCCTACCACCTAGTCGGTGGGGATCCCACAAAGCCTTTCTGCCCCATCGGCCAGCGGCTCTACGAGCTATGTGCCCCACCCACTGCCACTTGAAACAGGACTAATTGAAACAGGTGGAGTGATGCAACGTATTAATAAGTTGCATCACTTCACCTGTTTCAATTATTGCTGTGTATAACAAAATATCGGGATCCGATCGACGACAACGCTATATGAATATTATACATATATTAGTGTATTGTATGTATGTATAGAACTGTTGTTGTAACATGGCCATTGTTCGCTAACCATGTTGGTAATGGGTTAAAAGTTTTTGCATATTGCTTATAATCTACATTAACATTATGAAGAGGTGTAAAATGTGTGGGTAATCTCTGGATCTACTGAACCGATTAGTATCGAAAGTTAGATAATTATTTTAAATTTTATTCGTTTATATTACACAGATTTATTAGAGCTTATGATAGCTATAGTATGAAATAATGAAAAATAACGAGCATGTGCATAAAAAACAATGTATAATGTTTCCCACAGAACAAATGACTCTCATTTTCTCCCACATTATATCTTATAAAATTTATGTGTATGTCGCTTTTTCGTTTCATGGACTTTCAAATCACAACGATGTTAATATATTTTGTCCCTTACTTATTTATTTTTTTGACAAACTTCACAACTATTTTTATCAAACATGTATTAATATTCATTGTTCAAAGAGTTATTAATATTGGTTATGGCACATAGCTTATCTTCCTACCTTCGTAAAGTCGTAGTCGTAGGGAGCAATATTAGCATTACATTATAATATTTATTCTATATTTTTATAACTATAGAATATACTTATTTTGCTGTGATGCCAATAAACGCATTTTTCATTCTTTCTAATTAGTTTATGAGAACATTCCTCCAAATATTCCACCCTCATTTTTCTATTTTGGCGCAAGAATCCAAAAACTAGCGCAACATTCAATAACCTCAACGATAATTATTTTCTTCGAAGGAAATAATAATCCATTTAAAAAGCCGCCTAATCTTAATTAGATAATAAATCTTAATTCTCGAGGGGACGATGATGAAAAACAGATGTTAGGTGAAATACGTACTTGTACTAAAACATTCTTTAAGAAGTTCTCCAACTTGTGATAAGAATTTAGGTAATTAGTAAAATTGTTGTTTGCTAAATTATTAGCTAGCGGATTCACATAAAAGTTTAATAATTTTAGGAGTAATATTTTAACGCTAAATTTCAATGAAAACATTATTATTTTAAGATTACCTTTTTTATTACTTAGGTATGTACATTGTTGAATTGTTTTCTGTTATAATAACCTCATTATAATTATATCTAGGTATTAAACTAAACATAGCAAATTTGCGAAAATCTTATGAATGTATCTAAATAAAATTTTATTACAAATTGTTATCACGAAAAAGATTTCATACCGAACCTTTGTGCTTAGGTTCGAGAAAGTTAGAGAAAGGTTGTGTCAGCCTGGTACACGCTCCACTGAGCACAATGAAGGATGTGGGCAGGAGTTTGGAATACACATTTGTAATTTAAATTATCATAACGAGGAAAGACGGACCAAAGACACCTATTATATTTTACGAAAATTCTTCTATTTCAATATTTTATTTATACAATAAGAATATAAAAACACTATTCATAAATATTCTTAGAAGTATTATTGAAGCATGATCAATATAACGTCTACTTTTCTTTTGGGCTATTATTAAATTGACTACAGGTAAACTATTAAACTGAAGTCCGTGGACGGTTTTATTGATATAAATTCAATACAAAAAGAAACTAGTATGAAAGAACAGTTTATTAGCATTATGACCTAGTGAATATCTTGTCATAGATTCTATTGAAGGAAACCTACAAGGCAAACACGAGACACAAACTAACACAATATTTTATGAAAGAAACATGATGGCCTATTTTAGTACACCTTACCTACCTTACCTACTTGAATTTACCCATTAGAAATTTACAATTTTAGTGTTAGCTTAAAAAAAAAGAAGTTTTTGTAGTGATATAATTATTATGCCAGAATTCTGTTGTAGGTACTTATTTCCTCATATATGCCAATTCATAATGAGCCTACTATAGAACAGTAGTGCGCTCGGGTTGCATATTGCCAAACGTTAAGATTTATTACAGTCCATGCATATAGCCTAGACCGTAGGACTTGGGACTATAAAAGGACTAAACCTAGGTGATCAAGGTACACAGTCGCACAGCATCAACGGATTAACACACACAAGACAACATATTGTACTGCAAAATGTTCAAGCCGGTAAGTTAAGTATTTATTTTATTTAATTAATAATAAAAGATTATATTAATGTGAATAATCAAATCAAACTAAGATAAGATATAAACTGTACATATAAAATATATGCTTGTGAATATAAACCAGTTTTTTTTCTGCAAATTATGGTAAGTTTTTGAAAAATCATGCCTGCTATTAAATTCATTTGCCTCAGTAAACGCCAAATATGAGTCTACTATAACAAGACTATTAATTAGAAAGCCAATAAACTTAACATCTAATTATTATTACCAACCATTTATGTTAAGCCCAGTGGACTTTCGTCTAATGAAATATTTTAATTTGATTTGATTTGAACGACAGTAATGAGTATGATTACATTTAACTTCAATAAATTACCAACGATTTTTTTTTTACAAAAATCTCCAACTGAGATCCTTTTTTTAATATTAAAAGAAAACGTTTTATAGAACTTTTTAAATGTAAAAGTTTTGAAATTTAACATTTCTTAAGAACTCAACCTTAGAATTTAATTAGTTTGAAAAGCCCGAACCTTTTCACTAATACAAGAAGTTAACAGCGGTCATCGACCTGAGATGATTAATTAGTATTCCTCGATGTAAAGCTTTAAATATCGCCAATTCCTAGACATTCAAGTATTTGAAGGAATCTTTAATCAATTTATATTTATTGAATTGTCTCGGCGGTCTAGTCTTAACCACGACTGCAGAACATGTGTTCTTAGATTCGATTCCCATGTAATTTTTTGCTGATTTTAAAACAAATAAGGAACAAACACTAAAACTAATTGGGAAAGAGTATTACCAACGAGTGATTTTTTTCATGATGTGAGTTATACAATATGTAAAGAAAACCCTGTGCGATCCGTGAAGGTATTGTTAGGTATCGATAACTGCTTCTACTAATGCCTACAAAGCCGGTCTAAACTTTAAAAAAAATCCCCCAAACAAAATAAATATTATTTCGCAAAAAGAGGTAATTTAAAACATGTGCGGTAGGCCATACAGCCCCGGGCGAAGAGGGGCAGGGCACGCGGTACGCGGTCGCATCGCTATTCGCTCAGAATTATACCATTAAAAATAATGTTGTCACTTTTTAAAAATTACCAAATTTTGGGGAAGTTGGATTTAATTCGAGGGAAAAAAAGATAATTTCAAAATTCACTAGTATTGTTACTATGATGATTATGTAAAATTTCATATGTTATTTGGTCATGTGTTAACCTAACCTTTACTAACCTTACGGGTTTGACAGGGTTTTCTTAACATATTGTATATCGAGGAATTTTATGTGTCTTACAAAGAGAGTCCACAACTTATTGAACGACTATAAAATAAAAGTTAAAAATAAATAAATAAAAAATAATCACTTTTTTATTATAAAATATTAATTTATATTACTAATTTTTGAGCTAGGGTGATTGAATTCTGGTGAATATTTATTTATTAAAACTTTATGCACAAAGAAACACATTGCACAATGGTGGACTTAATGCCTTAGACATTTTCTACCTGTCTACCGGTGATGCAGATACAAAACATGGTAGGTGCAGAGAATATATCGCCGCTCCTTTCCAGGTGCCCTTGGAATGTAAGCATTAAAGTTTCGGCAAACACTGGAACTATTTACCGTAACTTAAAAAATAACTTCTTCACAAAATGCTCATATGTAGCACCAAAGCAAAATAAGAACGAAGTGCCCCTTTTTAGGGTTTCGTAGCCCAATGGCAAAAAACGGAACCCTTATAGATTCATCATGTCTGTCTGTCCGTCTGTCCGTCCGTATGTCACAGCCATTTTTTTCCGAAACTATAAGAGCTATACTGTTAAAACTTGGTAGGTAGATGTATTCTGTGAACCGCATTAAGATTTTGATGCAAAAATAATAATAAATATTGGGTACTCCCCATACTTAGAACTGAAACTCAATTTTTTTTATTTCATCAAACACATACGTGTAGGGTATCTATGGATAGGTTTTCAAAAATGATATTGAGGTTTCTAAAATATTTTTTTTCTAAGCCCAATAGTTTGCGTGACAGACGCTTTCAAAGTGGAAAAAAGTTGGTCCCCCCCCCCCCTCTCGTAAACCGCTTATTACTGCGTAATCTTTCATACAAATAACTTAAATCCTTTAATTTCGTAAATCAATGGTACGGAACCCTTTGTGCGTGAGTCCGACACGCACTTGGCCGGTTTTTTTTATAACATAAGCAGAAGATATTTTCATATCCAATATGAAAACACTCCTCCAATTTAAAAATTTTAGTGCTATTAACTTATTTATATTTCCTTATTAGCTGCTGCCCGCGACTTCGCCCGTGTGGACTTCAGTCTACAGGAGCTCAGTTGATATAAAATAAGCGCATGTTAAACTAATGGGAGCAATATTTACGCCCGCGTTCACTCCCGTTTTCGCAACATTGTTTGTTACTGCTCTGCTGCTATCAGTCATAGCGGGATGTTATATAGCCTATGTCTTTTCTCAGGTTCTAAAGTATCTGTGTACTAATTTTTTTTACAATTGATTCAGTAGCTTAGCAGACAGACAGAAATACTTTCGCATTCATAATATTAATATGGATTGGTAACATCAATATTGGTATCTAGGTATTAAAATTTTTCTTTATATTTTAAAACCATTTCTCAAGAGGTTTTAAAATATAAAGATAAATAAAGTTGCAGAGTAGTAGTTGATAATTATAAGAAAATTGATTCAGAAAGCACTCAGTAATATTCAAAACAGTTATTAACTTTACAAAACGGATGTAAAGGTAAAATAACTTTATTTTTTCTTTTTCAGACCATTATCTTCGCCCTCATCGCGATCGCCCACGCTGGGATCATCGCCCCCGTAGTGCCGGCCCACCCTATAGTGGCCCATCGTATTGTGGCCCCCGTACACACGGTGTCCCACAGCGCCGTGGTCCACCCAGCCCCCATCGTTCATGCACCGGTGGTACACGCGGCCCCCGTTGTCCCCGTGGTCAGGCATTCTCCATTGATCGCGGTGCATCATGGTTAAAGTTTCAAGAGTAGTGTTTGTCAAATTTCAGTGATGTAGGTGGTGTGAATTCTAATTAAATTATTTTGAGAATTTCTTCATTCGTTTTTTATTTATGAGCATTTGTTTAAAAAAAAAATCTTAGTGACAGTTGTGTTGGAAAAACAAATCATATTTAAACAAAATTGTAAAATAAGTATAAATGAAATGGTTTTCAATCAGTCTTCATCATCACCATATCTAGTCTTTTGAGAAATATATCGGGACCGAAATATAAAAATAATTGGCAAAAATATCATGCAAATTTATAATGATGAATCGTTTTCATTTAAACAATAGAATTAAACAAATCACAACAATAAACTTTACACTGAATGAGAACCTCTACTGCGATACAAATAAGTTAAAGAGTAACAAACTCAACTGATTCAAACTCCCGAAGTAATAACCAGGCAACTCGTTCTGATCCTATTGTTTGTACCGAAGCGATTATTTTATGTGTATAGCCACCATTTTGGTTTATGGCTATGTTTGTTTAATATTTAATTATTTGTCATTGCCATAAAATAAAAAGCCTTCATTAAAGTTGTGGTTGCCAAGAAGAGTCATGGGTTCACACATAAATAGATCAGATACAAAAGAATGGAAATATGTCCTAACCAACAAAGTAGCACGGAAGCTATACTTAATCTATGACTGCATGTGCCTAAATCTTGTACACACGCTTGTAGGCACTCTTTAGCATTAAACAGATTGTGTACAATATAATCTTAAACCTCATAATCTTAGACCTCTAAGATTAGAATGAACAAAGATTACGTATGATACAATACGCAGTATGTTACATACAAAACATGAAATATAATAACGGAAATAATAAATAATTGCCAAAAAAGTAATGTCCGCAAAATTTAACCAACCCCATCGCAGTCGCAACGGAGCTAAAAAATAATATTCTAACAAAGGCAGAGATTTTTATCCTTTTATAAAAATAGGCTCAGATGATCAGATCGTACATCAAAAGGTACAGTGGAAGAGATTTACGTTCTATTTTATTTGTACTCGCTCGTGGCTCATGGTTTGGTGTCAATGACACTGGATATGAAATAGGAGTGTCATCTGCAGCATCCACTTAGCATAAACATCTTTATCAAACCTATGGTTTTATGGGAATATTGGGTATATAATATGGAGCACCGGCATAGGTACCAAAAACAAGATTTAGAAAAAAATAATGTTTGTTTATTTATTTTATTATTTATAAACACATTATTTAATATACAGTGATGTGACACAATTATAATTTGATAACAAAGGTATGTACTGTTTATTTTTTTGGGAAATTTCTTCCAGCAGACATGCGAAAACAGAAATAAAAAAAAAATAGAAAAAAGTGTCTGAGACTATCAAGACAAAACAAAATTCATGTGTGTAAAATTCTATAATTATGCACCAAAACTATGTATATCTGTGGTGCCAGATTGGAACCAATAGAATGTAATATTAATTATTAGTTTTTATTCGATTTTATTTTATGTAAAATATTTGAATGCCATTATCCTTTTTATTTTATAAAATATAATGGCAATGATAGAATAACCGACGTGTTTCTTTTATGACATAATTTATTTAACTGCTTACGACTATTTTCTTCAAGATGAAGTCGTCAATAGTTTATCATTGCGTAAAAGAACCATTCCATAAAATTAACAATAAATTATAACGGACTAAAGCTGAATGCAAGTGTTAGAGTACCATGGATGCAGTTAATAGCTGTACGTATGTAGATGCAGATCTTCCCGGACACTGAGTAATGCGGCCAATAAAACGTTTCCTTGGAACCACTTTATTATTCTCCAAGAAGTTCGATCGCAATCACCGCACGAAACCTTCGCGAGATGCATTGTACCCTCTTGAGGGCTTTTACTCCCTAATAAAGTGTATCTTCAAGGATAATTACTTGGGGAGCCGGCAGCGGTATTGGCGTTAATCCCCTCTTTGTACAGAGTTCTTTATAGACCGCCCTTGGGCGTTAATGACCCATAAGGACCAGTACCGGTGTTGCCTCTAATGCGGATCTTTAGGACTGTTTTGGGGCATAAAGGACCACTAATTGATCAATTGGTTTCGGCTGTTCTAATACTTTGTAATCTTGTGCATATTTGTGAGGTTATTGACCCGCACACATTATTGACGTCATAAATATTGGGATTCGTAATTTATATCGTTCCCCTATCCTCTATGAGTATTTATTTTTCCGAGTGCTATTAGCGCTCGCGCAGTGATTTACTACAATTCGAAATTACCAATAACCAAGAGAACGTTTAATGGTATGTTAGAGAGTATAGAGGAGCGTATCATTATATTTTACACCGATATTGAAGTAAACGGAATTCGGTACCGCACTATCAGTAGCAATCTTTCATTGCGTTATTTACGTTGTTGAGCAAGGACATTTTCCTAAGATTTAGAGCAATGGTTTAGCAATTGGTTTCAAAATTATTACAATTAATAGCAATAGTGAGTTACGCAATTAGGGTGCTGTTTTTCTTTAGGATATGATAAAATGGCTTATTAGCGAATATTCGACGCGATGTTTATCTCCATCATTTGTACATTATTTTATAGTGATTGCTTGATTAAGTAATCTACTTGCTCCATTGAAGTATGTATTATCACTATTTCTAATTAATTCGTAAAAGCAAAGATTACATTGTTTATGTTTATGACATCCTCTTCCCAGTATAAGGGAAATAACTGCTCCGGAAGAATTGAATTGACCTTTGTTTACCTTTAGGCAATTTAATGTAAATTAACGTTCATTTTAATTGCTCATTAATTATGCATAAGTTCCGGCTACGTGTTGCATAAGCATAAATACACATAAATACAGTCAGCTAATACTGTTTTGACACAGGCTTACTCTTGCTAAGAGGGAGTGGGCCATAATCTATCACGCGGGTCACCCAGTGCGAATTGATAGATGTCACATGTGTTTGGAATTTTGGTTCCAGGACATGCCGGTTCCTTCATGATGTTTCCCTTCACCATTTTTAGTGCTGTAGGCATGAAATAATTTACACAAAAACAACGCATGCCTTGGTTAGAACCCACTGGCCCACCACTGCTCTACATTCTGACTAACCTAATATAAACAAAAAGTTTCGAACAATATAGATTTATTATATTTCCGTATAACATAAAAAAATACTTAGTGGCTCCAAATATTCAAATGAAGGAAAGTAGCTTTTCGATACTCTAGACTTTGTTTTGTTTTTCCATTTGCTAGAGAAGAAATATATTCAGTGGCGAGTATCAACAATGAGACAACATCACCAACAGGACAATATTAATAGTTGATTAAAAAGTAGCCAAGGCTCTAAGGTATCAATTGCAGCCCGAGATATTTATAGATCGACGGTGCAATTGATGCTAACACCCGAGCCAACTACTCTGCTTTACATTTCGATTGTGAGGTAAGTAAAAAAAAAAAACGGAATTACAAGAATAAAGTACCTAAAAGTTTTCTATTCTCGCCTTTTTTTAATATATATATTTTTATAATTTTTTCAACAACGAAATCTTCGGCTTTAGATATTTGAAATTGATGACTATTATACTTATACGAAGACAAGGTTGAATAGCGAAGCGACCTCTTTTGTCATTGGGCTGAATGCATGATGTCTATTGCCAGATGATGGTTAGATGTACGCGAAGTTTTTAAAAGACTGAAGAGTTTTTTTTTTTAATTACTTACTGCCCGAGGGCTTTTCTAGCTACAAGCCCCATTTGGGGGTATAAGGACCAACTTACCGAATATGAGAGATATAATAGTAGGTACATTGTTTTTCTAGGGCGGGATGTAAGACATTTCAATCGAGTGACTACTGCTTGTAGTAGTCCGAGATTGTAATGTCCATTCATCACATAGTTTTTCATCACATTTGCGAGTAAACTATAAATAAAACTATAAACGAAACTACTAAAGAATAGCTTAGGGAAAATAACGATAATGACGGAAAAAGACGGACACCTCTGATTGGTTTAATTGCGCGGGCGGCCCCGAATATTTTTGAAATAATAAAAGGCACGAGAAAAAAATGTATGCAGCCAAAATATTAGTATTTTTCATTCTAAATTTGAATTAATGAATGTGTAACTGGTTTCTAGTGCCTTCTACATATTTTGAATGCAGTTAATGAATAGTTTTAAATTCGAAAATCCGCAAGGAAGACTTACTTAGTTTTTATATGATATTAACTTTCTTGAAATATATTTAAAAAAAAATACATTTCACTCCCTTGGGCTCACAATAAAATTTTGCAAGCCTGAGGGTACAATACGGGACATCCCGCCTACTTTACTTGCGTTTATTAACACTGTTTACGAGCATGTGTGATGAAAATGTATATTAAAGTCGTAGTATGCTATCATATACAGTCAGTACATCTCTCAGCTTAAATTAGCCGTTTATTCAATTGCCTAGCCTTTAGAACTAGTGCTCGTCTTGCTATACTCTCTCTGCTCACACTCGGCTGATCACAGTTCTGAACTAAACTATTTGATCGGTGTCACTGGCTCAGTTACTGCCACTAATTCGATACGCATATGTTTCGTTAAATTTCCAACTTTATTGATAACTAGCGGCCGCACGCCACTTCATTCGCCTAAAGTTAGTTATTTGAACATTTTATTTTACCTCCAAAATAGTCGATTTTTATAGATACATTATTATACTTCTAGATCATAATAGAAGAAGAGAAGCATATAATTTAAATTTTTGATATGCTCCGCTAATATTGGTCGCAGCGTGATGTTATATAGAATTTTTCAAATCGGATCCCTTCCTAGTACCGTTCCTGAGACTAGAGCATTCAAACAAACTCTTTAGCTTTATATATATATTTTTTTACATATTATAAACTAGCGCTTGACCACAATCCTGCCTGATGGTAAGCAGTGACGCAATTGTTGATGGTAAAGCGCACTAGTTTATTAAGAGCCTATTCACTCTAGCCTTGAAGTAAAGTAGTAGTAGTATTAGTAAATATCATACAGACCGTTAGTTAAACGGCCGTCATGCATTTAAACCAGTTGGCTCTGACAAGCATGAAAGTCAATATAAATTAAGTACCTTCATTATTTAAGACTAGCCGCCGCCAGCGACTTCGTTCGCGTGGTTTGGTTATGCTCCACTCCTATTGGTCGCAGCGTGATATTATATAGCCTAAAGCCTTCCTGGATTAATGGGTTATCCAATACAAAAAGAATTTTTCAAATCGGAAAAGTAGTTTCTGAGATTAGCGCGCACAAACAAACAAACAAACATACAAACAAACAAACTCTTCAGCTTTATATATTAGTATAGATAGGACTTATTCTCAGAAGAGAGTTTGCCATATTTTTATGAGAAGAAAAATGTGCATACATTTTTAAGATTCCTAAAGAAACATCTTCAAAGCATATTTTTTCTCGGGATGTGAATTCATTAAGATGTTTACTGAAAGTTTGTATAAACATTTTCCAACTTGCTATAACTAGTAGTACTACTAAAAACTAATAAACAAAATATTAAAGGAATTTCATAAAAATAACCAACAAAATTCGTTTAATTGCGATAAACGTGACGCATAAAAAGAACACAAACGTGATAAAAAATAACAGGGGAAAACATGCGTCACATCCACTTAAAATGGCCATAGCTCAGCATAATGCTAAGACCACATGTGAGACAGAGCCGTAGCACTGGTTCCATCATTTTGGCCTTGAATCTCTTGACTACCTGAACTCAGTAACAGACGAAAATTTAAAATGCCTGAAAATCTATTTACAGAAATAGTTAATATAGCCTTTTTAAAATGGACCTAAATTGGGTTTTATTTACGTGGCCATGAAACAGCAAACGATAAAGACGAACCATTAAAAAGCCTCAACAAACAACAAATCCTATCCGAATAAAATCAATGCAAAGTAAATATATCCTTGTAAGGAATCTCAGGAAATAATGGTTCCCATTATGCTTAGCCTTGATTCCAATGGGATCCCTCTGGGTTATACATTGTGCCCATCCATGAGTAAAGCTGTTATTGAAAGTAATGGCTACCGATTTCAAAGACCTGTATTTTTAATTAAGGTCGACGGAAATTAGAATTTGAAATTATGACATTATTAAATGTCATGACTATAACAAAGATGACTTTAAGCAGTAATTTTTAATATCTAAGAAATCACTTTTAATCCTGCTATCTGTTAGCGTATTTTTTTTTTTAATAATTTAACTAGTGCTTCATCGCAATCCCGCCTGATGGTAAGTAGTGATGCAATCATTGATGGTAAAGCGCGCTCGTATATTAAGGGCAAATTCACTCAAAAAAAAATTGAGTGAACAGGAGGGAAGACGGCATTTGAGTGAGGTGATGCAATGTTCAACCCAGCAACACGACCAACGATGTTGCACCAGAGGGAGGTTGATCTGGAGACCCTCCACGAGCAAAATCCCGACACAACAAAATTTGGCGCATCATACCCGGCACACATCGTAACACAACTGCTCTGAGCCGTCTTCCATACGACTTTAGCAGACGTCCTGCCGAAACACAACAAATCGCTTGGCGGTAAGACTTTGGTGGGTGATATCTTCTACCGACAGCCAATGTTGTGGCCTAGGTAATAGGAAATCGCTTTTATGTTAAATGTAACATCCTTCACAAATACAAAAGTTCCTGTTTTCATAATAAAAAAGAAGTAAACAAGGCAATATAAAGGGATAGTGAGCAAATCGAAGGTCTACCTATCTTTCCACAATATGTCTTAGACTCCAAGGACCAACTGACTTCCGTAATAAAAGATGTTATCAAATCATTGCCTTGTACTAAATGTTCTCTCGTTCACACATAGTCCTTCGATTTACAGAATATTAATCTCACACAAGCAAACTTGAATTAAAGTTTTAGGCTTTTACGAACTGAATACTTTACAAACAGATGCAAGATATTAATTAAATAATACATTAGCAAGATCATCGGGCCTGTGACTTGATTACAGCCCTAACGGTCGATAGTTAAGTGACATTCGAAACGGTCAGTTTGAGGATGGGTGATCTTTTATTACATATAGAGACTCGGAAACCACACTTAGCGGTTGGTTCCAGTTGTCATTTATTTATCTTTGACATCCGTTATAATCAGAAGCAATAAGTTCAACAACCAACAAAATGATAGCTATCCAAAAGCCTAGTTTTAGAGACAAAATAGGCAAGCGATCCTATTCAAATACTGGTAGATATTAAGCAGCATCTGTTAGACTAATAGCCAACCACAAAGTAGCTGAGAACAGGCAAATTAACATTAGGACTGTAAAAGTTGATTAAAAATAATATAATATTTAAGTTTATAGTATATATATAGGTTAAAGCAGCGAATGTCAATAAATGCGATCTAGATATTATTTACCGATCATAATCCGCCGACATTCAATCTAGCTTTAAGAGACTGTAAGCATTAATAAAGGATGAAGCATACTCAAATTTATTAGTACTATCTAGGAGTTACTTTATAAAATGAAGCTGTGAATTTTTTTTTTTCATTCAATACCCTCTTTTTTAATAAAAAACGCTATTCACAGAATATGTCATATATTGTGACTATCAACACCTCGTTTGATCGTATTGGTGTCTCGATTGTAGTTCTCCAGTCTAGCTGATATTCGCAATGGCAAAATAAAAGTAAAAAAAAAAAGTTTATAAACAGACCCAAAGAAATCTCGAAAAGACCGAAGGCCGCAGTTCTGCAAGACCCGCAGATGTAACAAAACTCTCAGTAAACGATGTTTTAAATACACATCAATCATAATAAAATTGCGAGTAAAGAAAACATAGTTTTATCTGAAGGTCATAACGTGTGGAGCGAAAGTTACAGGAGCTTAGACTGGAAGTCTGTGGTTTTATGTATGAAACGATGTATTACAGTAGATGTTATGTAATGATAATAACATGATGATGTATTATCTTGAGGGTTAAGTAATTGTTGTTTTCGTGACACGCTAAGTGTATGAGATTATCTAATGGTGGTTTGCTTAGATTTAACCATTGCGTTAATGTGGGCAATATCTATTACATTATTTCGTGTGGAGCTGTTATTGGTGACACGTGATTCATCACTTTTTCACATGTCAAGGGATTATTACTCTAAGCTTTTCGAAATTTAAGTGATTTGAATTTTATGAAAAATATCTCTGAAGTTATTAGGTTTTCAGATTTAGAAATCTTAAGGAGTTCTTCTGAAAGTAGTACTTGTTTAATTTGTAAACAAATTAATTTTATTTCTGTAATAAACAAAGTTGATTTCAAGATCACCAGTGCAAAAAATTATAGAAATATTTGCAAGTGGTAGCGTAAAATAAACTTTAATGTTTAGAAATCAAAAAAATTCTGTTAATTAATATTTGTTTACATTTGCAAGAGATAAAAATGATTTTCAACATAACGATGAAATATTTCATTAGACAGAAATATGACCAGGTAAACAAAATATCCCAATAATAAAATAGTGCAAACAACTTGAGACTCATAATTTAAATATTTCCAATAAAGGATCAATCATCTTTACACGAACACTCTGCGGGAGAATCAATGAGGCCCTTCATTGTAGGTGTGAAGGTTCTAAGACATTTAATCAAATTTCGTTGTAAATTTCAAAAGAAAAGTTAATTGATTTAACACCTAGAGTACATAAATTTGGAAGCTTCAACTTAGCGGTTCGTAATTACAAAGTGTAAGGACCTCTATTGGAGTGGTTATTAAGAAATAATGTTTGCCACTGGTATTACTTAGGTCTTTATGAAATTAAGAGTTGTGAATGTATAAAGAGAAAGTAGACCTATGTCTGAATACTTTTGCTACTTTATATAAACGACGTTTGTATGACGAATGTTCGCAAGAACATGGAGCTTTGGGCTTCCAGATGACGATGCATACCAGCGGAATAAGTGGCGTCTCAACACCAGGAAACCTGACCCCGCTTAACGGGAAAGGCGAGGCCAGAGAAGAGAAGATATAAACGACAATGTTAAACAAATGTAAACCGTACAAGATTTTATATGTATCTATTACTCACCTTGAAGAATGCAAAAATGTATTCCTAAGCCGTTCGATATAATAAATGAATTTCATCTAAAAAAACAATTCTTTAAATAATCTTATATATTTTCTAAAATTTCATTCTACACGCACAGACAAGCCGACGACGTGCCGAATTTAAGGAGTGTATAGATTTAAATTTGATTTGTGGTAATAGACAAAAACAGTTTTGTTAAAATCTAAAATGCAAATAAGTTCAGTGACTTGTTTAAGAAACATTTTGTATTTAAAGACGGTTTATTTTCACGAAAATCCATTAGTTACAAGAGAAGGAAATGTTTTGGTTTGTGGTTCAACCGTTTAAATCTATTTGTTGAGACTTCGGTTATTTGTATTTTAAAACTAAAGAATGTAAGAGTAATGAACGGTGAACAAGTTAGCCTCAGGGACGCCTCTTGTTTCAAACGTTGTTGTTGTCGTGTGTTGTTGTGTTCTTCATCTTATTGATATTACTTTATTTACATTTAATCTTCGACTTTGTATCGAACTGTGAGTATGACGCTAGAGTAAGTCACTATATAAAAACCTACATTTTTATTACATATTTAAAATATATTTATAAAATAATATATTAAAAAATCATCACCAAGTATCAGGAACAGGGTCTAAGCTGCCGATGGTTAGGTTTATAGAACGAAAGAAAACTTCTTACTAAACGTGAAGTGACCAGGAGCACAGATTTCTGTATCAAGCTCTTGACCCAGTCGCATAATGAGAGCCTCCTGAGAGTTGGTCGAGGCTCTCTGTTATTGGGTCATTTAACGATTATTCTTACAATGATTACAGAGATAACGTTCCTCATGTCACATCTTAACTCTTAGCATTCACGTGTGCTAAGATTGGTTATAATGATTATGTTTTATTGTATTATTGTGACTATAAGATTTTGTATATTCCGATTTTCACCCATTAATAACATTATTCAAATCAGGTAAATGAAACTCAATGTAATACATAATCAACCTCTCAACTATTAATTTAACGTTTAATACCATTCATTAACCTTTAATAATATTAGGTACATTATTTTGAAAGAGTTCATTGATTTCTTAAAGTTTATTCCAGACTTTTTCCTTTCGGTGTAAAAATAATGTACCTTAAAGCATTAAACTTGTATTGTTCGAAAAGGGATCCCTTAGAAGAGATTTATCATGATAAAGAATGACGTATTTTCTTAGGTTTATTTCTAAAACTGGTAAGGACATAATGGTGGTGTTAGATTGATATCAAATATCGACATATCGATATATTATTATCGGTATCTCGATATGTGATTACTACCTCCGCAAAACTTTGCTTAAGGGGCGAGGAACAGGCAAGCTGCGTACTCATTAATTATGGTAATTAGCAGGTTCCTCTTACAATCTGAATATAATATTATACACGTGGTATGAGTTTACATCAAATACATTTCAGTTTATAATATTCATATACATAATTTAAGAGTACCTACCGAAATAGAAATGATTCTAGTAGAAATGGAACACTTCGGTTTTATTTCAGAAATATGTAGTTTTCAAGTCAATTTTATAAAATAACCAGTTATTACAATCATAAATAATATTAGTATGTTTGTTCCTTCTCCTTAATTATGAGAAGATGCAGTTCAAAGGTCGTAGCTTCTGATAGTTAGCATGGTAGCTTCTCAGTTATTTAAGTTTATACATTTAAAAGCGGATTAATATAAAAAGGACTATAATCCAAGTAAGCTTAGGGTATTTTTTCGGATATATAAAAAAACTCCTAAAAAGACCTTCTGATAATAGGTAAAATATTCGTAACAAAAGTTTCACTATAAAAAGATTATTTAACTTGGCTGCTTAAATATTCAGATTCTTTTACTCTCTACAATATTTGTTTAGGTCTAAACCATTTCATATTTCAAAAAGGTTAAAGGTGAATGCTTCAATTATATTATTGAAATACAAAATCAGGTTTATGTTTTATTTTTTAACAACTTCAATAATATTATATACTGCTATTAGTATTAGCTCTTGAATTATCGTCAGAGATAAAGAACATTTTACGTCTACGTAAAGATTTGTTCTCTCCTCGCTGAATCACCATTCTCATTCGAGCAATCATAGTACTTTTGACGATAATCGATATCTGAATTAAGCATAAGAAATTAATCTATTTAGTGTTTTAGCATGTATTATATGTATAATATAATAAAAGAATAGGTAATATTTAAAGCTTTCATTATTTCATTAGCAATGTTTTGTTTATTATTCAAAATGCGTTGTTCAATCTTATTTAGCATTTAAATAGTTCATTATTCTTTCAAAACACAAGGGCCAAAAGAAAAATCGTAGCCGCCATTCCATCAGAGATGCTCAGTCCCATCAATCAACATTCTTGGCGCATTTTTTCTCAGCTCAGGGTATGTTTGACTAATTTTGCGCTAAAGGACCTTGACTCGGAAATCTGGTCCTTTCGTATAATAGGCCCGCTATTATAATAAGCTCCACTAGCGGGTCAAGGCTGGCCTCAGGTATCTGCGGGTCAGGTATGTATTGGGATCTCGCCCTTTTAGACGCCTTCCGGAAAATTCTGGGACAGCTGCATTTTATTTGAAAGATGCTGTAATAATAGAGTCCTCCCGGATGTGGAGGATTTTTTGCCGTCATAGTTTTTGTTATTTTGTAATAATTATTTTAGTTTGAGTAGTTTGTTGGTTAATTAACCCCTTACCGCATGAATTATGAAAGAGATGAAACAAAAATTTTTTTTCAGTGTTAACGTGTTTATTTTTGCTTACATAATGAGATCAAATGAACAGAAAAAAATATTAACTTATATAATTAAAGTTATTGAACGACGCCATATATGGCTTCGTATGCATTCTATTCAAATAATCTTCAATCAAATATGGCTTCGTATGCATTTAGGAGAAATTTATATTATTCTTCGTGAAATTCTGTGAAACAATTGCGTTTGTCATTATAGCAACAAAAAAACATTACATTTTGCACATAGTGTGAATGACCGAAATTTAGAACAATTTTGGCAGATTTGTCTGCCGTTTTTCTTCCAAATAGGAAAATGGCTAATCCCATCAGTACGCACTGACTACAAAGGCATATCTTGATGTCTAGCTGGCCTTTCGTGCCTTTTTTGAAGGTACTGGAGATTCAGGAAAACGGGAGGGTGTGCCTCCCCGACTGGATGTCGGAGTTCCAAGAATGCTGGATGGACGCCCACGTTTCTTGCTCGTAACAGCTTTTCCTGCGTTTCGCATATGCTCGGATACGGCCAATTTGAAATCACATAAAGGCATGTAGGTGTCTGCATTGATACGTCGCCATAACAACCAAGCATTGACAAGGGACATGTCCAAAATATGAAAAAAAATTCTCTTGTACCATTGACGAGATCGCAAATGAATTATATAATAACCCAGCATAGAATCGAGTAAATCTACTCCTCCCATATGTTGATTATAAACATCCACAGCCTGGGGAAAAGGTATGTAAACATATTTTTTATCCTGTCGATTGTAACGCCGCTTTGATGTCGTGACTTCCAATGTAGGCTGAAAGAAGATTCACATTCTTGTTATCGAACCAGGAAACCAAGCTCAACTTTACTTTATCTAAAACCGCTGTTTTTTCTTCCATGCTACCGCGTCCTCGCTTCTTTAGTTCTTTTTCAGAAGGCATATTAGACTTTGGAACACGATTCAATCGCACAATTCCTAATGGAGGTATACCTTTTTTGTAAAGATACCCTGGAAGATTTGGACTATTAAACCAGTTATCAAAACAAATTTCGTAATTTTGATGCTGTGGAACTGTTGATGTCAAGCGTGTGACAACATTTGAACTTACACCAAGATCTGGAGCATCTGAAGGGAAAGAATTGCTTTGGTCCCCGGCAAAAATATCAAAATAATATATATAAAATCACTGACGCCACTCAAAGACTTGGTTTTTGTAACCCCATTTGTGAGGTTTAGCAGGGTTATACTGTTTTAACTCATGACGGCACTTGGTTGGGATTATTTGCTCATCTACAGCTAAAAACTCTTATTTAGGAACTTTCATCAAACGCTCGCGAATCATATTCAATAAAGGCCAAATTTTAAATAACTTGTCATGCCCATCTTGCCCACGTTGCCAAAGTTTTCATTATATTTTGGAATTATATTTACATGCTTTGCAGTGCCATAGAAGCGTGCTAGATCCATTTCTGTAATAAAAGAGAAAGAAGCCTTAAATGCATACTGAGCCAAATATGACAGGAAAACTTTTGACACGAATGCATACGAAGCCAAATATGGCAATTTCAAAAAAGTGAACAAAATGCCACAAAATATGCAAAATAAAGCAAAAATCAAACGTTTATTGAATAAAAGAAAGTTAATAGAATGAAGTAATATTTTTTTTTATGCGTTTACTCACCTTTTTGGTATATATTTTTTAATTACAAAGTAGGACTTTTTTAGTTGTTCGTAGCTCGTCGCACTAGCTCAACTAAACCTTAAAAATACTTGACAGATGACGTTTACTATGAACAAATTATTTACGTTCCGTTTGACGATAAAATACTGGTTCTAATCTCAATTAGTTTTCTAAGATGGGGCATAACAGTAGCTCATAAAAAAAATTAAAACTTTGTCGTCCATTTATGGTTTCGTATGCGGTAAGGGGTTAAGTAACTATAAGAAGTTTATCCAGCTTACGTATTATAATATCGATTAAAGAATACTTTTATGATTATTAATCAAAATCAGTTTATGTTTCTTCCAACTATGTGGAAGTCCGCTTTCAGTTCAACCGGACGTAGATGATTATCATCAGTACTATGCATAAAGCGACAACTTATCAGGTGAAGTTAAATACCTGCAGAACTCCGTTACAGAGTATCACAATACTCCTTAATAAGAATGGTTGTCATCCATTTTACGCTTCTGATTAATCATGTATTTAAATATTTTTAACTTAATGCACATAAATATAACATTCTCGTCTAATATCTATATTGCAGATAAGTATACCTATCGTAGACGTAGACATAGTAAAAACCGCAACAATTTTTAACAAAAATGTCACCAAACTTTTCCAATTTTGTATTATCTAAACTTACTTAAAATAAATAGTAGTCTCAAAGTTATAGCTGACATCAATAATGCAGTTGGTGTAATCTATGTTTGAAATATTTTTTCAAATGATGTTGTCGTAATTTTAACAAAAAAACTTTGCGTTTTTGCATTGCATTATGGTAGTGAGATTTTAATATATCTATATTATTTTAGGGATCCATCTAGGTAGACTTATCAGATTACTTCACATGGAGTGACTACCTACCTGACCTTCACAAGTCAGTAATAACTCAGGTAACACGGTACACCTTTTCGCCAGACTAGTTGTCAAACTTTTGGGCTTCTAACTGTCAAAGTTGTACGAATGATACCCGGGACTAGCACCTATCCACATTATAGTGCATTATATTGTCTGTGGCCGGAACCAACAACTTAAGGTCATTTCTAGGGCACACATAGGGTGTCTTAAACAAACATCAAAGTTAGGCTAGTTAAATATTGTACATTTCAACCTAAATATGTATATCCTTTTATGTCTGTATATAGTAAATATGTAAATAAATAGATATAGACATAGAATATGAGAAAAAACTATATTTTAACATCAAACACATTCACAGCAACTGAATTAAAGATCTTTTGGTGTCCTTTAATTGGATCAACGATAAAAATATCTTTTACGGCACCTACCTACAATGTCTATAACTCTCCGGAATATGAGTTATAAAAAAAAGTCCTATATATGTAAGGCTTAAGCCATCTCTAACTTGGAGACTGAAAAAGTATTTGGAAACATTTTGGCGTTTTTAAATAGTACCTACAACAGTCTCGTCACCACCATCGCTGTCTGTCTTGTCGACCTCCGTGGCGCAGCGGTCAACACGCCTGCCTGCGACGTGGATGCCCCGGGTTCGATCCCCGGTTAGGTTATGATGGAAAACAATATTTTTTTGATTGGCCTGGGTCTTGGATATTTATCTATATATGTATCTATTATAAATATAGTATCGTTGAGTTCGTATCCCATAACACAAGTCTCGAACTTACTTTGGGGCTAGCTCAATCTGTGTGATTTGTCCGTATATATATAGATTTAATTATCAGTACAAGGGCTAATGTTGGCTAAAGAATCTTACCTGTCTAGTGAGACTGCGACCAGGCTGTAGACTGAGGCGGCGACTGACAGCCCCTGCACGTATGGCACCGTCTTGCACATCAACCAGCCCAGGACCCATGCTGCAACAAATAAATAAACGACTATGAATAAACTAATATCATTTAGTCATCCAAATCTGAAAAGTTTTATTGGACTAGCAATGTGCTATCTTTTGTAGAAGTAAACAAAACATTACGAACTTATTAAAATGGCCATTATGTTTTTATTTTCACAAGAGATTCACGAAAGATCACATTTTAAGAGTCGTGGTGGCCTAGTGATAAAAACACCATCCTCTCAAGTATGAGTGCGCGGATTCGATTCCAGGTCAGGCAAGTACCAATGTGACTTTTCTAAGTTATATGTATCTTCTTTCTCAGTATATTTTGCACACCAATAACTGATTAAAAGGTGAATGAAAACATCTTGAGAAAACCTGGACTTTATTAAGTCTGAAATCGCCAACCTGCATTGAGCAAGCGTGGTGATTACGCTCAATCCTTCTCTGTATGAAAGAGACCTGTGCCCAGCAGACGGACGATAAAAAGTTGATGGTGACACAAAAAATAAATGATCCATAGGAAAATCTAGATATAAAGAATTAGCTGTACTCCACAGTGGCACTCAGATAAAGTAATTTCAATCTTCTAGGAATATGAGGCTAAAAGTATATTTAAAAGTATAGTTATATTTTAAACATGCTTAGGTATAATCTATGTGTATGCCAAGTTTCAGTTTATTTAATTTGTTGGATGAAACGTGACGAAAAAAGATTATTTGCAAAGATGTAGTTACTTGTACACACAGTAAACGTAGTATATAAACCAGGTACATTGTATATAACTACTAAACGAGTGCTTCACGCCATCAAACTAGTATGTCTGGCGAGTAATTATAAAAACAAGAGTTATAATGAAAACAAAATAGAGACTTTCGTTTCGTTCATATTCAGTTAATGTTCTCTCTCTCTCTCTCTCTCTTCAAACGAAACAGCTAGTTAACAGCGATGATATAACATAACACCAAAACTTATGCTAATTCATCTCTTCTTAGCTACACCGCCGTACTGTACATACAATAAAATGTACTTAAGTTATAGTGTACAATATTTTCGTTTCCCTGTTCTCATATTAAGTGCAGTGCAGTAGGCTACCCAATTCGTTTACACTATCGCATCTTCTTCTACTTCTTCAGCCTATAGAGGGCCACTGCTAGACAAAAGCCTCCCCTAAGGCATGGGGGGTTTGCCATAATCCCCACGCTTGGCAGTCGGGTTGGTGATTATTATATTTGCATTATCACATAATAATTGGTGTAATTGTATTCCCAAATTAATTTGAGTTCAATATCCCAGAATCTATAATTCACAATTATTGCTCAATTATTGATATAGTATGTTCAAAGGGAAGCTTAGCTAGGTATTTAATTTAAACTCTCCCAATTTCTGATCTCTGCTTTCAAACGATATGAATACTAATTTAATATTAATAACAGGAAATAAGTTCTAACTTTGAAATCAAGAACTAATAGACTATTCTCTTTGAAGTATTAAGGAAATAAGTATATTGTAGTAAATCTTAGATATATTCTTGGAATAATTAGTAATTACTGAATAAGACTCAATTAGCATATTCC
This sequence comes from Sesamia nonagrioides, assembly GCA_017933935.1. Lineage (NCBI taxonomy): Eukaryota > Metazoa > Arthropoda > Insecta > Lepidoptera > Noctuidae > Sesamia > Sesamia nonagrioides. The sequence goes on along the minus strand of JADWQK010000586.1, from coordinate 485,234 downwards.
AAATTAACATTTCAATATTGTGTGTATATATATGTATACCAACCCGTGTTAGATCAATACAATCAACAATACTCAATAATTAATATAAAGTTTCAATAAGTATATTAGACGCTATATAATACCAAAACTCCAGCAAAATAGACCGAAAGGCATTTTTCACACAATACATGCTCGGTCCTTTGGCATTTAGATGCACTATAACTTACATTAGGATAATTTTCACGCCAATATTTCCCTGGACACGAGCTACATGCGGGGCGCAGCTAGTAAATAAAATAAGAAAATACCTATTTGCGTTATAAATTTTGTTAAAGTGAGTGCAAAGTTCTCTTTGATGTTCTAAAGTACTATTATGTGCCAATCCATACTAATATTATAAATGCGAAAGTATCTCTGTCTGTCTGTCTGTCCGGCTTTCACGCCAAAACTACTGAATCGATTGTAATAAAATTTGGTGATAGTCTAGAGCCTGAGAAAGGACATAGATTATAAAACATCCCGCTATGACCAATAGGAGCAGAGCAGGAACAAAAAATGTTGCGAAAACGGGAGCAAACGCGGACATACATATTGCTGCCATTATTTTAACAGGCGTTTATTTTATATGAACTGAGCTCTTTCGGTTCGATTAAGCTTACGCGGGTGAAACCGTGGGGCATTTGAAATAAATGACTTAATTCTCAACTGTACGGGAACCCCTTAAGTCCTTCCCTAGCCCTAACATACGATGAGTTTTGAAGATTGTAAACTAGACTAGCATACGAGACATAAAGGGAGTTACATCAATATTCATAATGTCAAGGTCGCTCAATTGATGCCATCTGTAATTCCACCCTGATGTTCTCACGGGAGGAACCAATGCGGGTGAAATCATAGGGCGCGGCTAATTACAAATAATTATGTAGTAGAAGTCAGGTGCGTGGTACTCGCAACTAAATTGGATGCGAACGGTGCAAAAATACGATATTATAAAGCAGCCCTTCTGTAGTTCCTGCCTTCCGCGGGGGAAAAATGCGAGAGTTTGTGTATTTCATGCAGATATAAATCTAGAAGATCTTAATATTCTTCGCGCAGTAAGAAAAAGTGTTCGTTTGCTATAAAACGATTCGAAAACCCATGGAATCGTCTTCGAATACACAGCAACAAGTGGAAAAGGTCACTAAATCAATATTTACACGGCACCCTGCAACCAAATGTAGGTCAGGTCACTGTACTACCTGCGACCTCTTAGCCTTGCATTCCTCTCCACCCCTCCCTTTCTCTCCAATACAACCCCCTATATACCTGTCTTTTTCTTTCATAACCTTGTGCCAACGCATTACAATACAAAAGTCGGATATGACTAAGCATTTCACAATTAAATATGAATCTTATTGTTTTAAAGGAAGTCTCAATTTCAAAGTTTATAGGATGTTTGCATACTGTTGAAATCGATTTGGATAGTAACAAGTGATTTCATATTAATGAAGCCTTAGTTTTTCTTAACCTATATTTGAGACCTTGGCCTGTGGGGTAGATTATTTTTCGATAAATTTGAAGTAAGACAATATGGAAAACATTACCGTGATTACGAGTGAGGGAAATCATCTGAATAGGATGCCTTATGATATTTTGTGAACAGTTGTGACATGACAATGCTGCCAGCCCATTGAGCAATTTTCCTACACCAATGTAAATGATTTTTTTGATACCCTTAGAATATTTTATCCCCTTTTCAGGCACAAATCATTCCTTTAAGACGAACAGGTTTCAATTATTTTTCATTTGTGTTTAATATAAGCATGTCTATCGGGTACTGCAACTTGTAATATCTACTGCAAAATTTACAATTTTATACCTCTCAATTACAAATACCGTTAAAGCAACCTCTAGATAAAATCATGACAACACAATCGTGAGAATATTATTGTACAATGGTCTATCTGAACACGTCCAGTGAGGTCTAACTACCTAGTGAAACCTAAGCTTATAAGGTGGCAGATACAAAGCGTATGTATACATGATTAATTTTGTATTCTTTCGATTGGATCTAAAATGTGGACCTGTGTACATTGTGTGTTGGTGATAAGTATGGAAATAGACACGCAAACTGAAAACAATCGATGTCTCCTACCATCCTGTATAAAATTAAAAACGGAATAGTTGCTTGTTGCTTATTTTGCTACTTCCTACTACATAATTTGAGTGATTCTGTTTAAATGTATACAATCATTGTAACTTAGAAATTTATTGCACTGCAAAGATCACTAAACGCATAATACCTACATTTTTTACACGCACCGCCTGACCCGGATGGAATCATGCGCACGGATGTGTGGCAATGCGAATTTATGTAGTGATGCCCTTAAATTATGTAATTGGGACACACGGCAGCCAATGAGTTGGGGTTTTTTATGATGCAACGCAGTGTTTGGCCCTTATTTACGAGGTTACAGTAGGTTCACTCCCTAGTTGTTTTTTTTTTTTTTTATTTATGAGTCACGTTCCCTTTTGACAATGGATTTATTCAAATGTATATAATAATCTTTCAATGTTTTAAGCTCCTTTGTGGAAGGGAAAGAAATGTTTGCTTACTTAGTTTTATTTAAAATACATAAACATAAATCCCATCACTTTTCATGTAGTAGGCAGAAAATTCAGAATGCCACCTGCTGCGATCCTCAAATAATACAATATCATCATCATCATAATCATCATTTCAGCTGCAAGTTGTCTACTGCTGGACATAGGCCTCCCCCAAGGGAAATACTATACAATATTATGTTTCGATCTATTAGAATATGCATTAGGTTATCAAATTAAAGAATACAACTGTTATTAAATACATAATCAGTCAAAACCTATCAAATAGTACAACTTTGTTTTACACAAAATAGAACACGCTTTTCGACAAAATAAATCGTTTATAATGTAACATACCTTTCATCAATAATTTAATTCAACACAAACTTTATTTTTTTATTTTAAACATACACTTTTTTAAGATTAATTTAGTTAAACACTAAAACTAAAAAAAGGCCCACAACTAGAATGTGAACTGATATTAATTTATTTTAATTGCGTTCTAAATATACTTTATATAGAATATGTAGTTTCAATTAATCTGATAACCTTATCCTAACACTCTGTATAGATCATAATATATTTTCATAAGTATCCAAATAACTACTTCACGCACACTATTGTATTTCTCAACTGAACAAAAGGACTGCTTCTATATTCACGCACCTTCTGAAAAAGGCACTAAGATAAATAATCTTCATTTAATTGACTATGAAGAGGAAAAGATCCGTTTAAGTATATACTCCAAATGGTGATGTGCACTAATTCCCTCTTACTGCGCGCAAATTGAGACAAATAGCCGTCGTTTACAAGACTCCGTAACCCAACATCTTGCATAATGAAGCTATAATATTCACACTGCTGGGACATAGCTCTCTGCGACAGTGGGCCGTAATCCACGATATTTTCCTTTAACTTTTTTAAAGAAATACAGTGAAACCTGGTTAAGTGAGACATCAAGGGACCTGCAATGTCGTTTCACTTATAGAGGTATTCCCAGTGTCTCAGATATACAGGTATAAATAAATATCTGTCTCATTTACAAAGGTTTATGCATATACTTAAAGATAATCATACAAATGAATGAGTAAACAAACAATGTTATCTCAGTTACAGAGGTTTATGCATATAAAATTTAATAGCTGTCTCAGTTATAGAGGTAACTATGATGATAAATCGAAAGAACAATCCCAGATATAGAGGCTTACCTCGTCCGACTAACAGAGGTAATTCAGTGCCAAAGTGTTGGGACCTCAGCATGAGTTCCAGTTATGGTGGTTTCTCACTTATCCAGGTCCCACTTAACCAAGTTGCACTGTATTTATATTTTTTACAATATAAAGCGCCAACTAGTAATCGATCCAACAACCTCCATCAGTATAATAATTTTAAACCCGTATTAAATATTATTACCCCCATAATATGACCTCCCACACCAATACACACCCACACATCACGCATACCTCACACATATACAAAACGATGTGGGCTTTCATTATTTATATAATGTTTTAAATTTTATTAGTGAACATTATTTGGATTAGATGATTTTCTTTTCTCGCATTCGTAGTGAAAAGTGGATTGTAACGCAAGACGCTAAAATCCATTCATCATCATCATCATCATTATTTCAGCCGAAAGACGTCCACTGCTGGACATAAGCCTCCCCCAAGGTTCTCCACGATGACCGGTCCTGCGCCTTCCGCATCCAGCGGTTTCCCACGACCTTCACCAGGTCGTTGGTCCACATTGTCGGGGGCTACCCTGGTACGTCTAAAAATCTATTATAACATAGTAATAAGTATAACTTGTTCCAATAACAAAAACGATTTCAGGTGACAGCTAACGAATTGCAGGTTGTAGGTTTTCGCCTTGTCCATCATAGTAAGTAGGCTACTCGCTTTGATCAAAGATAAATGTCTGAGAAAACATACACCTGACAGCCACAAAAAACAGTTAATAATTCAGGCTGTTCCACTTTCTAGATTTACTGAAAGAGCCTGTCGCTTTTGGAGGCAGTTTTTAAAAGCATTAGAAAAAGTTATGATGATGGTTGTGCAATATAATTACTTACAGGTGTCGGTGGATGGTAATATTCTTGCAACTCATTATATTATCATACTTTAACGTAACTAATTAACGTAACGTAGGAGTACAGTCACGGGCACTACAATGTTAACACTTTTTAGTAAAATAATGAATCATCTTCATCAACCTTTTTATCGGCCCACTGCTGGGCACAGGTCTCCTCTCATGCAGAGAAGTATTGAGCGTAATCACCACGCTTGCTCAATGCGGGTTGGCGATTTCAGACTTAAAGTCCAGGTTTCCTCAAGTTCTTTTTCCTTCACCTTTTAATCATTCATTGGTGTCCTTGATCTACTTAGAAAGTACGTATAACTTCGAACAGATAATGAATGCAATGCTGAAATACGGTACATTACATACATTTCATCATCATGCCTAGCTTTTTCTCAAATTGACGGCACGGTTAGAGCAGTGGTTAAGCTATTGACTGCTGTGCTGCGTGTCGCGGGTTCGATTCCCACAAGGAACAAATTGAATGGAATTGGAGTGATTGATTTGTATGATCTACAGGTAGTTGTTCCGAGTCTGGCTGTTTGTGTATGGGAGTTTATATATTTGTAAAAGCACCCACGATATAGGTAGAAGAAATTCCAAGTGTGGTGCAATCTTTTTTAAAAAATAAAAAATAATTTGGGGTCGGGTTCCAGTCTAACCGAATTAAGCTGAATGCTTGTATTTTAAATGAAGCGACTACCTATCTGACCTTCATAACCCAGGAACTAGGTAACACGAAACCCCTTGGTAAGACTGATAGTCAAACTTTCGGGCTTCTGACGAACCATAACGACTGTCAGAGATTTATGAACTACAGCTGGAACCAGCAGCTTAACGTGCTTTCCGAAGCACGGAGAAATCTCGGTGTGTAAAGATAGATGGTCGCCTATCAACACAACAACCGAAGACGCGTGGTTTAACCTGATCGATTGGCCTACGTGGTTGTTATTATTTAGCCACCAGCCCCTCACACTACATAAACCTATAACACACACCTTGGTGTTAGAAGCTTTTACAGGAGACATGAAGGATTGAAACGTTGATGAAGATTTTAAGAGCGTTTACTACGCACAACCGGCGATATCAAAATTTAGTGTAATTTTTTTTGGTTTCCAATTTTGATTATTAAAGTGGAGCTATATTTTAAAAATGGGTTCTTCTAACTTTTTAGAATTGGGTGAATAGTGGATAAAAAGTGAGTAACCATAATGTTTGCAGCTAATTTTACTAGGAAAATAACGCCTTGCAATGTCCAATGCATTATTTGCATATGAATAGAACTATAAAGGCATTGATTTCTTACCTTTTGCACAATTTTCACGTAATTCTAAATACTTAGCAGAACACATTTTTAAAATATAGCTCCGATTAATTAATAAAAATTGAAAACCACGAAAGTCATATTTCGTGGTTTTCAATTTTTATTAATTAATCGGAGCTAGTTGCGTTAATTGCGACGTTGCCAGTCGGGCGTAGTAAACGCTCTTAAACAATTAAGTAATTTTGAGTAATTAATTATTATAAATGTGAATGTTAGAATCAATTCGACTGCCTATTACAGCCTGCTGACATTCAACCAAATACAATATATATGTATTAGACTCAGTCTTGGAATTTAAGGTAAACTTCTTGATCCTAACTCATCAAATTACAAGAGGAACTCTTAAAACAACCTTAAATTTTCTGAAAACAAATCCTAACTAGATCAAACTGCATACTTAGGAACAATTCTCCAAACCCAAGTTTATTTCAATTTGTGCACGCACACGGCGGCATACGCACCAACTGAAAATGGCTGGGCAATACCGGGCAATGCGAACAATTCGCTGTGTATAATGCAAGGCAGGAGCGGCCAGGGAACCAAGACCTCGGCTGCCTCGGCCTTGAGAACCTCATTTTATTGTCTGTTTTGGATTATAATCTTTTCTTTTTTTCTTGTTTTAGTGTTCGCGAGATTATTTGAGTGCTCTTTTAAATTGTGAATGTGTTAGAAGAATTGTTAGGTGAACATATAACAATAAAGCGCTTCACTTTATTTTTCCTGTTTCACCAAAAAAAACACGAAGTGAATGGTTTTTTTTTAGTGGAGACTGCATTACCTCAGCTAGAAGCTTGGTATGTCTAGACCTTTAGTAGGATTCACGTCTTAAATGTGAACATGATCCGTCACCCACACAATTCCAAGATCTTGAAATTTTGATTATTCATAAGGTTTCACGAGTCATTAATTTTCCCTATCTGGATAATTATATCTCAAGGAGTCCTTACAGAAACCGAAGTATCATCTTACGAAAGACCAAGGAAAAATAATAAAACTCACAAAATGAAATGCTTAATTGGGAAAGTAATGAAGGAATCCAATTTTCAATAGTACTAAATCACGGAAAAGAAATAGGAAATGTTGACTCTTTAGGTAATTAACAGCGGAATAAATAATGTCCTAAGAAGTGGTAGGTACATTATTTATGTAAAATGGTAAAAATATCTTGACATGTTCTTTCTAAGTCGTATCAAAGAATACCAGAAACGCTATTCTTAACAATTTTCCTGGACAAAGAAAATACCAGCGTTTATTTCCACAATAGTCAGCCAGTTTGATTTACTATCTGCTGTTGACATTATCAAGTGCTCGTTTTTTGCCAAAAAATTTAGCAGGAAACCTGGTATCGGTAGAAGGCATGTAAAAAATCGCGATGCACGTAAAGATATGGTTGGACGACATGTCTCAAGGCACCTTCTACTTCCTTTTTCATTATGATCGTCCGGGGCCAGGCTAGTCTGGTTGCTGGGTAGGTCAGGGGGGCTGAGGGACGGGGGGTGAAATGTAGGTCAGGCCGATGAACTAGGCCGCCGGGGCGGGATCCCGGAGACTTGTTGCGATCTGAACAGGTGCGTCGGAGGATCATACGGGATTATATACGAGTCGAAACGAGTTTGTTATTAAGTAGATAAGTGGGGGAGATTTTTTCAGTGAGTTTTTAAGCAGTTTATGGATGCAAGGACTTAAAGGCCTTCCGTATTTAAATTGTGGAAGACTTGTTATAACTTTGGAGCTGTTTTGAGTTGGTTATTTAAAATGACCTTGGGATGTCTTCAACAGATAACAAAGATTTATGATATAGATTGCCATTGTGGAGTTTAATCGCACTCCAAGTGAATTCCTGGCTGAAGCATTGATTAATTATGCTAGTATTTCGTATAATTCTTAGAAACTTAGATGACTTGAAAGACACACCCAGTAAAAGCTCGATAGAGTAATTGTGGTCAAATGTTACTAACTGCCATCACAAAACCATAAATTGGATAACTCCACAACTCTCAATACTGCTTAAGGAACTGTTTCCTTTTTGCAAAACCGAAGTCTATACAGATGGAATTTAAATTTTGGTAAACATCAGCTTGTGTTGGAACTCAGCCCACAGCTTTGAAGACTTTGTAATATTGTCAGGATTTATGAAGCTCTTCATAGGTAATGTATATTATAGTGAATTATTATGTCTTTGTATTACATTTAAATGGGATTACGTAGTGGTTATTATTCTGTGTAAATCTGTTCACAGACGTGAGTGGAACTTGACACTGAACATGTATGGCGTAATATGTAACTATGAACATAACACTGAATGTTATATTCAGCCTTTTCCCGACTATTAAGGGTTTGGCTTCTAACCGTATTAACATGAATGATGTAATCAAATATTTTGTAACAATTTTATAATTTAAGAGTACTTTGGAGTTTCTTGCCCTGTTCTTCTCCGTGGGTACCTACGCCTTAGAATGGGCCACCAGCTACATATTACTGACTGACCCTTTGACAATTTAAAAGTACCTGTAATTGGCTTATTTGAAATAAATACTTTGGGTTTGATTCCACCCAGATGAACATCAGTATATATACAACACGATTGTTTACCCCAGCCCAGTTACTTGGTAAAATGATAACTACCCCTTGGTAAGACAGGGTTGGTGTTTTGTCACTCAAGTATTTTTAGACGGTAGGTATTCCGCCTCAGCCTGCAAAGATGTACAAATGTACTGACATACTTACTCGGAAAAAAGGATAAGCCAATGCATTACCAGTTCTTATTGTCATAAGGTATAATTATGTTTTCTGTAATAGTGAAATTATAGGCATACTTTAAGTAGTGGAGATGCTAGCATAAAGTCAGAAATAAACTAACTATAACAGGAGGTACCTAGGGTTTGTCGTCACTGAATACAATGCTGCTCTAAAACAATCAAAACATTTCTGTCTGGAGATGATTTGTTTTGGTTCATAACTCCTTTGTTATAGTTGCAGAACAGTTTATTGCTATACTTATCCCTATCTTTCCGCCATATCAATTCAATTTCGTAAGTTCCTTGATGTTTTCGAGGGTTAAGTGAGGTCCACGCGGATTGGGCACAGGACTAAAATATTGGCTCGTACTGGCCTAGTTTGAGCACCCAGTTTAGTAGTTTAGGTCCAGTGCTAACCGTTTTCGGAATTGATATAATCCCTTACGGACCCCTAGAGAGGAACTTCATTGTCCTATATTAGCGAAAGCACTATAATGTCGACTTGCTCCAGTGCGACATTTGTAGGACTTGTAACGTAATAGTTTAATTAATTAGACCACGGGTAAAAGCTTGTATTTAGGTATCAAAATTAAAATCAAAAGTCATTTATTCAAACTAGGCTGAGAATCAGCACTTTTTGAACGTCAATATTACATAAGACAGTCCCCCAAAACGCCCACCCATCGACACTTCCTAAGTGCTTTCGCTGGGAAGAAGAAGTGGCGGAAGAAACTCCCCAGCAGCACAGCTGTCTGTTCATTTAGAAAAAAAAACACAATAGTTTATACAATACTATGTAGGTATAGTAATACAAGAGAAAAAATTATAAAAATATACAAATATGCCAGCTAGCCACGCCAAAATACCAGAAAAGCAAAACAAAAAATAAAATATCGCTGAAATGTAAAAAGTAAAAACTTATTACATACCTAAATAAAAGCCCCTGGCATAAAGGGCGTGACAGCTCACATATTTGTGCATTGTAAAAAGCAAATTATATGAACTCATATAATATGTCAGTAAGCTAATTCTGGAGAAGGAACACAAACATTGCCTTGAGTTAATCAGAGCGACCAGCTATTCTTATCAATCAAAGTCATTCACAGAATAATATGCCTTTGAACAAAGCTTGGATTTGATTTGTGCTTTAAATGCATTGTAAGGCAAGTCTAGCAAAGCAGAGGTTATCTTGTTATAAAAAGTTATACCAAGCCCAACAAAAGAGTTATGAATGAACCTTTTGAAGTTGGCGAAAAGGGGCTCGCAGTTTGTCCGGGATTTCGGGTGTTAACAATAGGGATCTCACTGTTTTTGGTGTACATGTGAATATTTTGCCTAACATATAAGATGTTAGCTAAGACAAATGCGAAGCAACCGTGAGAATGCCAATATCTTTAAAGAAATCTCTTAAAGAAACTCGTACACCGAGCTGGTAAATTGCTCGCACAGCATGTTTTAGGAGAACAAATATATTTTGTATTTCAGCAGCTTTGTCCCACAGTAGAATACCGTAGGACATAACGCTGTGGAAATAACTGAAATAGACTAAACGAGCTGTATCAACGTCAGTGTATTGTCTTACTTTCCTGACGGCATAGGCGGCCGAACTGAGCCTTCCTGCTAGGGCTGATATGTGTGGTCCCCACTGAAGTTTGGCATCTACTGTTATTCCTAGAAAAACTGCAGAGTCCACAGTTTCAAGCACTTCTTTATCTAAAACGATATTGGGTCCCAAATTTCTAACGTTTGGCAAGGCGAACTTTACACATTTCGTTTTCTTAGTATTTAGAACTAGGTTATTTGACGTAAACCAATCCGTAACTATTGAGAGTGCACTGTATACTTCGTCAAAATCTTTTTTATTCCTGTCTACTTTAAAAATAAGAGAAGTATCATCTGCAAACAGCACAACGTCACAGATGCCCTTTAAATAAAATGGTAAATCATTAATATATGTAAACTAAAAACAAGAAAGGACCCAGTATTGAGCCTTGCGGTACAACAACCTGAGCCCAGCAGTGGGACTATAAAAAAAAGGTTGTTGATGATGATGATGGGTACAGGTCTCCTCTCTTACAGAGAAGGATTGAGCGTAATCACCACGCTTGCTCAATGCGGGTTGGCGATCTCAGACTTAAAGTCCAGGTTTCCTCAAGATGTTTTCCTTCACCTTCAGTCATTGGTGTCCAAGATATACTTAGAAAGTACATATAACTTTAGAAAAGTTACATTGATACTTGCCTGACCTAGAATCGAACCTGCGCACTCATACTTTAGAGGCTGGTGTTTCAACCACTAGACCACACACGTACATTTTGCTTATGCATCAAGTTCTAAGCGTTCTCGTTTTAATGCCGTTAGTCCACATAATATACGTTTTCAAGTACCTAAGTTGACTTCGTGCCAAAAAATAAATCAATGGAGTCGAAACAAATGTACTCATAATCATAATAAAAGTTATTTATTCAAATTAAGCTGAGAATGAGCACTTTTCTAAAGTCAAAATTACATAAGAGAATCCACAAAAACACCCGCCCGAAGAAGTGGCGCGCAAAACTCCACACTAAAATTACTTGAAGAGTTAACCAGACCTGATTGAATGGATTATATAAAATATCGAACATATATTTCAGGAACCTCAAGACTAGATACTAGGCTTTTTAGCCGAAAAAGAATCTAATAAATAAAGCAAAATACACATAAGTAAGTATTCTCTTACTAGTTCACAGAATATTCTCTTTTTAAACCCTCTGAGCCATAATCAAAGCTCTCGTATGATTATGTTCCTCTCAATTTTCTGCAACGATGGGCTTCGCAAACGTGAGGCATCTCAGATCTCACGTCATTGGGTTTATTAGTATTTGACATGGAGAATTCAAGACCAGAGTGGTAATGTATTTTTACTAGCTGCACCCTGCGTATTCACCTGCAAAAGTTTCAATCCCGTAGGAACATCGAGATAAAAAGAATGGAAAATAAAGGTATCCTTGTATTTCTTATTGCTGGTAATAAACTGTGTGCCTAATTTCATCTAAATCTTTTCAGTAGTGTTTGCATGAAAAAGTAACAAATATCCATTCATAGTCACAACCTTTCGAATTTAAAATACTAGTAGGATGTTTCATTATCCAGCCTATAGCAATCGACTGCTGCAAACCAACATCATCATCATCATCTCAGCGTTAATCCCAGTCGCATCCGAAGCTTTTTCAGCTTTGTAGTCTGGGGTCCGCTTTACCAGTCCAACTGCTGGTTTTTGGCTAAACTTCGATATTTTCCGTGAAGCGACTGCCGTCTGACCTCCACAACCCGAAGGTGATATCTAAGCATTGCAGTTAGACCAATTGTTAGACTTTTGAGGGCTCCAACAACCCGTAACGACTGCCACTAGATGTTCGTATGGCAACCGGGACCAACGGCTTAACGTGCTTTCCGAGGCACGACCAGACCAGTGCAAATATTCATATTCATGCATACAAACATTTGCACTGTGCGGGGATCGAACCCGCGCCTCCTTGCGCAACGGCCGCGTTCGCTACCGCTAAGCCACGGAGGCTGTCGACTGCTGCAAACCAACATATTATGTAAATGTAAAATGTATATAAAGAATACTTTTATGTTTGGTGAAACCATTACAATCGTAGTAGTACCTGCTTATGTTCAAATACCATCGCATAATTATTGTTACTCCATCATACTACATACTCCATGTTTATAAATCTGTTTCAATTTCAGGAAATACTTCATAATGATAATGTCAAGTAGTTCAAAGGCGGATCAAAATGTAGGAAGATATATACATATACGTAGCTATTCGTATCTAATAACCTTATTATTTTGAAAAGATCAGTAGAATTGAGAGTCAGAAATGTCACAGTAAAATGATAAATTATGTTGATTTAGCTACAAAAACTATCAACATATAAGAAGACAGAGAGTCAATATCTTTGCGAGTTGTAGGGCGTGGGTGCTACTAGCCAGGTGCTTTACAATGCGTAAATAATTGCACCACCACTGCTCTCAAAACAACGCTGGATAACATCGTGAGAAAACCGACATTCTCTAGAACTAAAAATTCGAGGACATGTGACATTCACCATCCCATACAGGGCCCGCATGACACAGGCCACCTCTCTGGCCTGTGTCCCAGCAGTTGGAACCTTATGCTTATGCAAAATTAATTTACCACCAACCAGACAAAGTCTGGCCGCCAAGCGATTCGTCTTGTTGACGGACATGGAGGACGGGTCTGAGCAGTTGTGTTGCGATGTGTGCCTGGTACGATGCGCCAAATGTTGTTGTGTCGGGAGTTTGGTCGTGGAAGGGTCTCCAGATCAATCTCCCTCTGGCGCAGCATCGTTGGTCGTTTTGTTGAGATTAACATTGCATCACCTTGCTCAACTGCAGCGTTCCTTCCTATACACTAAGTTTTTTTAAGTGAATAGGCTTAATAAACAAGCGCGCTTCACCATCAATGATTGCATCAGTGTTTACCATCAGGCGGAATTGCAGTCAAGCACTAGTTAATAATTATTTAAAAAAAATCACATTAATTTAGTGTATCAAAAAACTTTACTAAATCATTAAAGTTACTTCAGCAAACAATGAATCTTAAAAGGTTTATTAATTATAATGAATTTTCCAATAAAATTATTAGTCTACCTCCACTCTGAAATTCAGAGTTGATGTTCTTTTAAGTGAACCGAAGTGTAAAGTGTTGATAAAAGCTTGCGACAAAATGATACGTCTTCATATTTAGTGTTCATGTTTTGAAGTACGTATAATGTCATATTACATATTTCAATCGAAATATTTACATCATTATAAGCTAACATTTAAAATAACAATGTACATGTGGAATTATGAAAAAGTAGCATGCTAGTAGTAAACTAGTGCGCTTTACCATCAACGATTGCGTCACTGCTAACCATCAGGCGGGATTGCGGTCAAGCGCTAGTTTATAATTTATATAAAAAAGAATAGCGGAAGAATATCAAAAAATTCTTCCGCAGCGCTTTAAACAGAAACAGAACCCAAAAAGCTGCCACCATTGCCGCGTTGTACTGCGACGCTAATTATTTGGCCAAAAAACAGGCCAGCTTTCTGGTCACGTGAAGGGTCGACTAGTAGCTTGGCGATATCTCAAAAAATCTACCGGGCACTTGGACTCCATTGCCTTAGTATTTCAACCCCAAACGGTTCAAATAACTCACAATCAGGTAATGAAATGAAAAAAAAAAAACGGCTGCTACATGGTGTGGTCTTGAATACCATATGTCGGAATATTCACAACATTACACATTAATTACGGTACTTTCAATTTTATTATTCGCTTTTATCGCTCTAAAATTCCAACATTTTTTTCCATTGTGTTGCATTATTTACAACCCATGCATTTATTTTATATCTTATCCAATATTACGTGCGACTGTAAAACAGCACATATTCGTAAACTGATACGCCCCTCGTTCACTGAAATCTTTTTCAATATATGATGTCTTCATAAAGATTCTAAATATTTTCATTTAACGACACTTAATCCGTTTATAGACTTATTATGTGGAACGGGGGCACTTTGAATTGTTCACTTTTAAAGTAGAATAGTGATAATGGTCGTCATTTTGTTTTACTTTACAATACGTAACGCTATTAGTAATAGTCACAGTACTCTTGACTAATTGATACTGTAATAATATCCGGTACTTCATGACATGGCCATAACCTACAATAAATCTTTTAAAAAAATCGATTTAATCGAATAGTAGGAACACAAAAACTACACAATAGAAAGAAACTATAAGATTGATATGCACATAATATCTTCAACAAATCAAATTACGAGTAAACGAGCCAGAATCTCGAACATATGTCAAACAGCTGTCAGAGCATTGATATCCACACAAGGATATCTCAAACATATTATATGCGACCTTGAAGGAAGGAATACGTTCAAGACGGCCGAAATTCCAATATGGTTGGAGAATAATGCAACCTTCATGTCAGTCAGTTTGGAGCTGCACAAGATTAATACTTGGGCCTTGGAAGCGAAGGGTTCGAGGTCTCAGTGAGAGAGGGTGAAACTAAGTGCTATGATAATGGGAATGGCAAAAATATGCAAAGCTGGGAAGGTGCTTTTGTGTTCAATGACTTTGCAAGTAACGTCATTGTTGAAATATTAAACATTATGGAAGATGGTGGATTCATTCCTGCAGCTGTGTTTATTCATATTGTTTTCAGGTTTTAAGACGTTGTTTCTTTGAGTGACAGCTTCAACGTTTTTAACTTCTGAGGTGACAGCTGTCATCTTCTTCTTCTTCAGCCTATAGATGTGCACTGCTGGACAAAGGTATCCCCCAAGGCTTTCCACGCTGACCGGTCTTGTGCTGTCCGCATCCATCGGCATCAGCTGTCATAGATATTAAGAAAACAAAAGCTCGCAAAAAGATGAAACATTTTGATAATATCTCAAACTTTTCTCCGTGATTGGTTTCAAATGTTAAAAAACAAACATACATCTAAGTTTATTTTGCAGCAACTAGAGGTGATGAAGATTTATTTGATGTAATATATAAATAATTCCTGAACGAAACTATCTACATATATTTGAACCCCAACCTTACCACACCCGAAGGATTACAAGCGAAATCTAAATGTAATCGAGTGATACCAATGATGAATGGTCCACTGATTCATGGACATCACACTGGGACATGGGCCAAGTGTGACTGGCTGATTCCGTAATGTGATCTCATTATGTTGATGTTGGTTTTTATTAATGGATTAAAAGATCTCTATAGGTACACTGATTTATTTACGAGATTGGAGATTTACGAGGATAATGGTTATTAGGTAATCTTTAGATATACTCAATAGTCTCTTTGCTTGTTACACGGGACTTGTGATCTTAGAACTAACAAAAATGTGAGTCAAATTCTTTGTCTACGCCTTTGAGAAGATGACTAAATCGCAAAAACACTTCCTTTCCACCAGACAAATCATTTGCACAATGCTCACGTGTCATTAACCTCACACTATTCAAAAGATATTGCCAGACGTTATACATGTGTAACCTGAGGAGCAATTACACTAAAAAGCCTGTAATGCTCTGCGCGGCCAGTATAAAGGCGCAATTAACTCAGGCTTCTGTGGAGGTGGGGTGCCTCCGGCATGTTCGCCGACCTCAGCATAAATGATTTCCAGGCGGTTATTCGCAAAAGAACGGCCGCTTCGAGGCCCGTTGGGTAGTACCAACATGCTTCTGAGAATGGTGTGGAACCGAGTGGAGAGCTAGATCTTAATGCATTGGTCATTCATGCATGTCCAAAATTATAATAATTTTTAATTTTACTAACATAGCCATAAGTATTCCCATAGAATAAAGAGGGGAAGTAGGTTATCTGCGACCCAATCCGCGATTTAATTGCCTACTGTCTTAGGGTTGACGACTGTCCGCGCTTCGTCGGTTACGGTTGTCGCCCAAACCGCTAACAAATATTTATAGACTAAGAGCTTATGTTTCAATTATTTGCTTAGTATTTAGTTTACATATACTAGTCAGTTTTTTTTTTGTAATTTTTATTTTTAGTTTTGTACACATAAAGAACCATATTTATTTTTATTTTAATTAATACAAATATAAATAATACAAACATAACATCTATTGAATCACACATTTAATACAAAATTACAAATTAGCTACAGAAAAATACCTACTTTCTTCGGTTTCGACTATTACCAAACGCGTTGTTATTAAACTTTAATGTGTAATATATCCGTATCCTTGTAAATAACTTTTAGAAATATAATTTGAAAAATATAAGTCTTTTATTTGTTCATAAATAGACATACCAACTTTGCAGTTTATGTGATCATTTTTTAAAAGCTAATGTGCCGAAAAGCCGTGACGCGCGAACCTCGTTCCGTGCTAGCCGCGACTAGCGCAGTCATAGGCACTCTAATATTGTGTTTAGGTGTGCGTGCGGCGACGCATAGATACTATGGCGCAAACATACAAGCCGCGCGCGGTCCGTTTGTATGAAGATAACGTACTTCCCTGTCTTTATTCTATGGTATTCCTACCAACAAAATTATAAACTAATAACACAATATAGATTGGTATCAATTACTGTGTGCTTGACCTTAAATAAATATTTTCAGTTTCAATTATCTAAAGTGTAGATTACCAGAATAGCTTAAGACTTAAATTCCCGAATCAGTTTCCCTCAACAGACTTAAAATAAAAGTTACTTTTATTTCTTTTTTAATTAAGCACTTCAGCCTTTAGGAAATTGATACTTCACTGGAAATTATATAAAGCGAAGAGTGTTTTGTATTACTTTCCCCTCATCGTTGTCGGTAACGAGGTCATAAATATTATTGGAATTTCTTAAAAGCCAATCTGGTGAAAAAAGTTTTATATCGAGTTTTTTGTTCCAATAACTCGCTTTCATTTGTTGCCCTTCTTCAACTTCGAGTGGTATTATATTAAAAAACTGATCAGGCTCTTCTTACTCATTTTCAGAAACCTTTCCATAGTAATAATGTTATTTTTTTCCGGTGTACCTGGTAGGGTTCCGTATACAAGGGTAAAAACGCAACTCACAAAATATACACTAAAATAACAAGGACCGATTAAACAGCGGAGTGACTGAATAACATACATAAAGTATCCATTGATCGCAATGGGTTTAACTTTGACAGATCAGCCACGTTCATTGCGTTATTTACGTTGTCTTCGTTGTTTACTGGATGATGAAATACATAATATGTCTATGCTAGAATCATGAATCATGTACTGAATTCATTATTACAGTTTGCGAACTGGTTATAAATTTATCAATCGTTTATTTATTCTCTGCATATAACAGGTGTAAGTTAATATGGTGTAACCGATGGATGCGGGCAGCACGAGACCCATCATTGTGGAAAGCCTTGGGGGAGGTGTTTCTCCAGCAGTGGACCTCTATAAGTTGAGAAGAAGAATAGGGTGTAGGGTAAGGAGGGAGATGGTGGCAATTCATAATAGAGCTATTTGTTATGATCATCCGTGATTAAACTTAAGCAATTGGTAAGAATAGTAATTAATGATTAAATTTATGCAAAGAGTGTTTTTTTGTTAAATTTTTAGTTATGCTTTCGGATGAAAGTCTTGAATAACACTCGCGTAGGTAGGTCATGCACACAATTGATCTCAATAGATTGTGGCACCATTAAAGATCAAATAGTAGCCATTCCTTGGTTATTATCACACACTTCGGACGTGAATTTTAGTAAGTTATGTAGAATATTCATTCACTAATAATGTTAGCTCTCTTCGTTATGTACGTTGTTCAGGGGATGAATTTTATGGTTAGATAGTTTAGCATTATCCTTCACAACTCTCGGATTCTGATTGGCAGTGTGTAGCAATTAGGGTGCAGGTTACAAATTACTTAATCAGCGGTGATTGAGTCATTTGTAACCAGAATCCTATTTAAATAAAACATTAGACGAACTAAATAGTCACATCAATCCTTTTTACGATTGAAGAAATGTAAGAAATAACTAAATAAAGATCTACAACCTAACGCAACAACATCGCAATATCCATAATGTTTTACACTACCTCTAGTTAGTCCGCTACTGTCATAACTTAGTCCTGTGTCCTGGGACTAACTCCCCCTTAATTAAATCACAGCAGATTGTTTCAAAGTTTCGAGAATAGTTGTAAATATATCCAGTCTGTATCGTTTGGGAGCTGGACAGAGAAGCCCCTGGAGAAAACTTGTCCGTGGTAATGATAGTTACTTGGTTTATTTATTGAATTGAATTCTATTTGATATTTTTGTTTAAGCTTGTATATATTTTGAATGTATTTTTCTACTGCAAATTGTCTTTCCGATGTAGTTAATTAGGTACATCACGCGGTCATGTTTAAAATCAATTTCCTTGTATGTTTCTGCCTAAAGCTTCTTTTTTCTGTAAAATTACGATATTCTTTATATATAACTGCTAATTATATAATTCTATAAAGATATAAAATATAAATAGTTCTTATGAGAGATCAGGAAATTAAATAACACAAAATGTCATACGATTTGTGAAAATCTTTATACTTTCGATAAAATGAATTCAATAAAAAGCTCTGAAGCTCTTATTATATGAGTTCGTAAAAAGGGTTAGGTTCAAGACCTCTTAAGTGGTACCTAAGGAGTGGTTTATTAAAAGCTATGTACTTCGATATGGCTATTCCTTCTTTTCTTTTTTTTTTCGTTAACTCATTGTAAATTGTATAGAATCGATAGTGAACGGCCATTTGTTATACATATTTTGAGGTATAGTTTAACGTGCAATTGTTCTCATGAACTCACCCTAATTAATTTGTGTCTTTTTTTTTTAAAAAAAAAACATCTTTTAGTCCAAGGGTTGATTTTTCTATCTATCGTGAGAGTGATTTTGAGACCTGGAGGCCTGCACAATCGTAACCCTAGTGCCTTCAGCAAAATAGTATAATTTTATGGATAATTTTCTACTAATCCCATTATTATAATGTAGTTTATATACTATGGGTTTAAATAACTCTATAATTATGCCCATTGTCGTCAAATACTATTCACATACCAATAAATCCTTGTTCGCGACATTCGAACGGCTCGGAAATATATAAATCCAGATTTTGTTATAACTAAGGAATGATTTTGATTCTTGTCAGTTCTTCCATACTAAATCTCTCAGAAGTCAATTTTATTCCACGAACGGTCCATTGAAAAATCAGTTTAGAAAAGTAAGTACTGTTTGTTATTACTGACTGTGGCTCGGCCAAGCTTTTATTGAGTTACTTTTCTCAATTTAAAAGAGAAAAGATCTGCATAAATAGTATGTTTCAAGAAAACCAATCAACAGTAAAAAAAACCAATACCAGAAATTGTACTGTATCGAAGTAGGTACGAAAAGGTTCGTTTCCCACAAAGTTGTGAATTTACTAAATTGAATCAGCTGAAACCTCTCTTGCTTTGCAAAATCTGTTTGCGACGCATATTTCCATGATTCATGCCAGTCCCCTAATACCTACTATTTGTCAGTGGAATTCAGTCTGCGTCTAAAAAATGAGATCTCTTAACTTAGCCTTATTTCTCCGAAATTCAGAGTAGCCTCCGCTCGGCTAATCTTTCTCTTTAATTCAAAGATCAAGAAAGCTAATGGGGAGAATTTTAAATGGTATCAATAATAAGTTACTCTAACTGAAAAGATATGTAATATTTGCAATCTTTTCGTTTCCTTTTCGATGGTATTTTTGTAAATCTTATAGGTAAAATACCTTCTTAAGAAACTCTCGTAACAACACTACCCGCTTCATAACTAAGATTAGTTTTATTGTAATTCTATTAATTTCTGTAATCAGAACTGTTTTCACTATTATATTGATATGAGTTTGTAGATGCATAAATGAAGTGAGATCAATAAAACTTACTGGAATTAATTTTGATAAATTATAATTGTTCACTCTATATTCAATAATGACAGCCTCTGTGGTGTAACGGTAGCGAACACGGCCGCTGCGCAAGGAGGCGCAGGTGCGATCCTCGCTCCATGCAAATAATTGTATGCATGAATATGAACATTTGCACTGGTCTGGTCGGGCCTCGGAAAGTACGTTAAGCCGTTGGTCCCGGTTGCCATACGAACATTTAGTGGCAGTCGTTACGGGTTGTTGGAGTCCTCAAAAGTCCAACAATTGGTCTAACTGCAATGCTTCGATATCGCCTTCGGGTTGTGGAGGTCTGACGGCAGTCCCGAAAATATTGAAGTATAGCCAAAATCAGCAGTTAGACTGGCAAAGCGGACTCCAGACTCCAAAGCTTAAAAAGCTTCGCATACGACTGAGATTAACGCTGAAATGATGATGATTCTATATTCAATAATGTTCAATGTTCTTAACTCTTATTCTTCTCATATCGGATGAAAAACTTTAACCCGAAATAACAATATCAATAGCCCTCCCCCAATTACATAAAAGTCAGTTAAACTCGTTACAAAAAACTCCAACTGGCTGATTAGTAAGATCCAAGCAATAATTAGGTCGTTCCGATCGTCATTTGAGATAAGAAATGCTCTAACATAAGTGGATCGTTCAAGGCTCTGCTAGATTAAGGACAGATCCTCATTGGATGGAGGTCTCGGTCAATGGAACAGACTGGACTAAGTGAAATGACGAAATAGAGGGTGGATTTGTGATTGTGTTGAATGTATTACTTGGGCTTTATGTTCAGCATTTTAATGTTGTTCCAGTTTGGGATTGGGAGCGCTCAAGTAAGGGATTTTGTGGGTTAACATTATTTTTAAAAGAATAACCTAGAAACTTTAAGCTTTAAAATTTAACTAGCTTTTAGCCGCGTGGAATGTTTTGTTCCCCTAATCTGTCTGCCCGCGCTGTTACTTCGTGTTCATTTAGAGTTCTTTCAAACAAAAACGTGTCTTGAAATAGTTTTTCTTAAATTAGACTACCAAATACAAAAGTACCTAATCAAATTCGAATTATGGTTTCAGAAATGAACACGTTCGAACAAAACCCTTTAATGTAATCATTACTATAAAAGGCTTACGATCTATCGTGAGAGTGATTTTGAGACCTGGAGGCCTGCACAATAGTAAGCCTAGTGCCTTCAGCAAAATAATATAATTTTATGGAGACTGATTCTCTACTAAGTCCAATATTATAATGTAGTTTCAGTACTATGGGTTTAATTAACTTTATAATGGTGCCTATTGACGTCAAATATTATTCACATTACCGATAAATCATTGGTTGCGAATTCCGAATGGCGCGGAAATGTATGTATGTATGATAAATCATCTCAAGAAAAACAAAAAGTGGGTCTCTGTATAATTTTCCAGAATTAGATTCCTACTTAAAATTTGTTGGTCACTGTACAGTCATCATTATCATCGTCATCATCAATCTTTTATTATCCCACTGCTGGGCACAGGTCTCCTCTCATACAGAGAAGGATTGAGCGTAATCATCACGCTTGCTCAATGCGGGTTGGCGATTTCAAACTTTTAAAGTCCAGGTTTCTTCAAGATGTTTTCCTTCACCTTCAGTCATTGGTGTCCAAGATATACTTGGAAAGTACATATAACTTTAGAAAAGTTACATTGGTACTTGTCTGACCTGGAATCGAACCCGTACACTCATACTTAAGAGGCTGGTGTTTTAACCACTAGGCCACCACGACTACTCCATTGTACAATGTACAGTAAATAGATATAATATCAAGGAACTTCTGACAATATATTATGTGAGTCACATACAGATCACTTTAAGGTACAAAAGGATGGCAAATTTTAAAGTTACTTTCAAAAGTACCTTAAGAACATCCCTTTTATATTATTGTAAATGCAATGGCTCTGCGTATAAACAAAATAGTATTCTACCTGACCTCAACTTATTTTTAAAATTTGAAGCGTTTGTACAGATCTATGAACTTAAAGAAATAAGAAATAGCATCATTAATCACTGTAAGCTGGAAGCCTATTTGTTAGAAGAGATATATATTATATATATATAAAAGGTTTTTATCCGCTTAAATGGACCTGAAATCTTTTTCGGCACAAATAATTTGGCTCATAAGGATGACTTTGATAAGAAATCTTAAGAAATCTACAAAATAGACGAAAAAATTGAGCACACTTCCTCTTCACCCTGTAGAAGTAGGTCTGGGTTACAAAAGTTGGGCTGTCACCTAACAAATAGACGCGGAACGGAGAATTTCTTGTTACGCATTATTTGGCTCTCGCCCAATATACGCGGCCATTCGTTCGTCTGATTCGTACGGTAAGTTTAGGTTTATAACTTGGGTATGAGCTGTGTTATTGGTTCGTGGCCTGATTGGAACTGGTATCTGGAGATTATGGATGTTCAGGTATTCTGTTGGAAAGGGCTTTTGTTTACCTGGCAGGATTCAGGCAATTTTGTTTTTCTTTTCATCATAAACATCGAACAAATCAGTTGAGTACAAACAAATCTCAACAAATCATGAATACAATGTTCAGCACCCGCCACATGTTTTAATCAGAGAGAGTTGGCTTTACATAAAGCCAAATAATATACTGAAATAATTTCTATAATATTCAATCATTATAGGAATTTGATTATAAATATAAAAAAAAAGAAATCCTTTGTAAGTTAAAATTGAATACTTAATTAAAATATTAAGTATTCAATTTTAATTTAAAAAGGAATTATATTAACACTTAATAGGAATTTTAATTCAAGTTGAAATTGTATTAAATTTTTATATTAACATTTAATAGGAATTTCAGCTCATGCCGCCATCTCAGCTTGGGCCCGCTGTGAACATTAATGACCTATCCTTAATTAAATGACCGCAGCTGACAAGTAATGCATACTACATTATTGAATAATCTAAATATTCCGATGGAGTTAATTTGTTTTAACAGACATCAAACCTCCTTGTTTCGATAAGGCACCGCAATCACAAAAATACAACAATCAAGCTTGTCACAGGAATCGACCTCCGTTACTTTTACTACAATGGCATCATAAAAAATAAAGTGCCCGATCCCGAATATACGAGTATCAAACAAGACCACATGGTACATACACATACACACAGCTAACTAGACTTCCTAGCTCAAACTGACCTCACATTACAAACAGTTTTTGTACAAAGACAGGTCAGCCTGAAATGGTTGTTTTGGCCTGGTGTGCCGTCGTGGTTTCTCCTCCAAGGATACATTTTATGACGTTAATATGGATAAACAAAGTTTAAGAGCAAACATTATTTGTTTGAGATGTCTATCAATAAGTAAGATATTTGGTTACAGAGGAGCAATACAGAGTAGCTTAGTAAGGTAGAGATTCGAGTCGATAACGACATTTAGTTGAATCTCAGTTAATTGGATGCTGACCTCAAAGTAATTTATAAAGTTAGTTAGTTGGAAGGTATGGGATGGTGGATCGAAAATGTAATATAAAAACTAGATAGCTTAGCTATGATATCCTTGGAATTGAAAAAGGGTTTTGTTAAATGAGAAGTCCGAAGACTTCTGACAGAAAGTTACATCATAAATCTACCGTCGCTGAAGTCAGGATATTGAAGGCTGTGCCTCAAAACGGTATCGTAATTAAAACGCACTAAACATAAACTGTTTCGTGACATTGTAGTCGTGGTGGCCTAGTGGTTAAAACACCAGCCTCTCAAGTATGAGTGCGCGGGTTCGATTCCAGGTCAGGCAAGTACCAATGTAACTTTTCTAAAGTTATATGTACTTTCTATGTATATCTTGGACACCAATGACTGAAGGTGAAGGAAAATATCTTGAGGAAACCTGGACTTTATAAGTCTGAAATCGCCAACCCGCATTGAGCAAGCGTGGTGATTACGCTCAATCCTTCTCTGTATGAGAGGAGACCTGTGCCCAGCAGTGGGACGGTAAAAGGTTGATGATGAAACATAAACCATGTGCGTTAACTTCAAATGATAAATAGAAATAGAAGGATGTTTTAAAATAATTTACCACTACTCTGTGATAAGTGGTAAAATGGGCAAAATATGTAGTTTCAGCTCAATACCGGCACAATTTTTCCTTTCTTCAAATCTATTATTTTCACCAGTAGGTATTTCGTATTGCTCTGAAGTCGTAATGGTCTTTGTGAGTTTGACTATATCGCCTTCTTAAAAAATCAAGGCTTTCGTTTGCGACACATTCGGAAAAGCTTTTATTGGAAAACAAACAAATTGTTATCGAAGGCCGTTTATTGTTCAGAGACGCAATAAGTTACAAAGTTGTTTGCAAAAGAGCGACAGACGACCAAAATATACTAGCGATGTCACAGTATGCGTCACGCGTATCAATAACATATTGTGACGAGAGTTCATTATTTTGCAACTCGTGGTTGTAACAATATGTAATGATGTTGATTGAGAGATCCATGACGATGATTGAACAACGTCATTACCATCACAATACTTGACACGTAGATAATTGGCAATTGGGAGAATGTTGATTGCGTTCGATCTCAGTTGTAACCTGATGCATTTATTTACACTTAAATAAATATTTAAGTGTATATAATATTTGGTTTTGATGCCCTGTGTTAGTTAGTGCGACCAATGTAGCTATAACGTGATGGGTAGTATGCCATTCAGGCCGTTTGTTAAAAGGCTGCCGTTTAGTTAAAAAACTAGGTTGTTAATTAAACGGGTAAATAAACCAGTTGGCTGCCACAGGAACATGCTGATCACGCTTATTGTATGGGAGTCGTACCCATAGCTTCATCTTACCGACTGACCGACAAAACAATTAAAAAGTAGGTACATATAATTCGTTTATCCTTTATGCTTTAAATCGGAAAGTGAGTTTGTTAGTTTGTTCCGCATTCACGATCTAACTTCTGAACCGATTGCTTTGAAATTTTACAGACGTAAAGTTAGAAGTCTGGATTAAATAAAAGGGTACTTTTTATCCCGGAAAAAAATGATATTCCCGAGGGAAATCTAAAAAGCGCGATATAACCGAATACCACGCGAGCGAAGCCGCGGGCGGAAAGCTAGTTTCAAATAAATGGTTTTATTTTGATTTCCGAGATTGAAAGTCTAAAAAAAATATCAATTATTTTGTATATAGGTAACTAATTTTCAGTTTCTTTATAGGTGTGTCAAGTGAGTAGCTATTTTTTTTTACATCACCCTTCTTTTATGTATAAGTTTTAAAAGTAATTTACAAAAATAAACGAATATCGGCAGAGTATTAAGACGAATATTCTAGGAATATAAATTATCAGTTGAATGTTGATGAACAATCTGTATAATAAAGTGAAGATAGACCTAATGTATGATACGGAGTACTAAATTAGACAAAATGGAACCAATATCATAAATAAGATTTTTTATTCTCTTAGCAATCTGTCTTCTCTCCGCCATTAACTGCCAATAAATCATACAGGGCGTTCTTACTGTAGTACATAATGAAAGCTTTTGATACTTTTTACGTAGTAATAGCATTATTTATGGCCCAGAATTGTGTAGCACTTCTAGACACAACATACTTTTAGGACAGATAATCCAATATTTGATCAAAAAATACAATCATCCGCGTGCATACCCTTCATATGAGTAATATTAATTCACTACAGTAAGCAGAGAAAACTTCCTTATGACCACACTTAACTGTGAGCATATAGAGAACCTCATAAATATAATAAATGACAAACACTCAGGATCCAGAGGAAATTATTATGATGATAAATCGGGTCAAGTACTGATTGCTATACCCGCTGTTACCAGCGCCATCTTAAAATCAGCTAGAAAAGGAAATGAAGTATAATATTGAATATTCACCCTTGAAGATGGGGATAGGGATTTGAAGGAGAAGTGGCACAAGCTCTTGAGAATGAATTGATGTGAGCTTCTTCTAAGAATTAGGCGCCGCTTCAGAAGAGAAAATTGTTTTAATTGTGTGTATTACAGTTACTCACATACTGTAAACATCCACCTTGCCTCTTTTTCCTGTTGGTTTTAATTTAGCTAATATTTCAATTATCAATGGCGCCGTGCTCTCGTTCACACACGAAACTAATTTTAAGTTAAATACGTATTTTTCTTTCCATTTCGTTAAGAAAAGGATAGAAGATGACATTAGTTTAATCCTGTCAAATTAAGATACTCCATAGAAATTTTAGACGCGATTATAAACATGGAGACTAAAAATACGCAATTTATGTCAGGAGCGCACTAATTTGACAGGTCTAAACTGACATTTTATCTTCTGTCCTTTTCTTAATGTAGAAAGAAAAAGATGTATTGAACTTAAATTTAATTTTGTTTGTGAAGAAGGGAATCAGGGCCATCGTTATATTTTAGCGGAACCATTTTTGCGGATTATGATTATGTCGCTAACTGGTTTAATACGCCGTTTAGTTAACTACCTAGCCTTTTTTCTAAGCGGCGGCCATTCAGATAACGGTCAGACTGATATTTAATAAACTGTAGTGTAGGTTGGAACTGCGTTGCCACGTGCGAGCTGATTGGTCGCAGTAACTAAGTCAAGACACCCCGACCATTAGATAGGGTTAGTTTAAAACTGTGAAAGCGCAAGCCGAGAGAGCGAAACGTGGGAAGCACTACTTTCAAAAGCCCATTGATTAAGAAAACTGTTAATATAAAAAATTTACTATGACACATACAATATGATGCGGTGTTCATTTTGTACCAGAAAATGTAGATGGATCTAAACTAACCGTGCAAAAAATACGTGTTTGTGTATTGTAAATATCTTATGAAAATATTCCGAAAATGTCAAACGCCCACGTGTACCGGCCAAGTGCGAGTCGGATTCACACACAAGGAGTTTCGTACCATTATGTAAAACAAACGTATTTTTAGTTTTTTTTTTATTATAGCGGCAACAAAAATACATCATCTGTAGAAATTTCAACTATTTAGCTATCACGATTTACGAGATACAGCTTGCCTGGTAGACAGCAGTCTTATTAATAAAATCTCATTTCTACCCCTTTCCTTTGGGTACGTAACCCCAAAAAGATAAACAGTACCTGAAGCCCAAACGGAATTACCGCCAATAGAAACAAGTATTCTAGGCAGAGATCCCAAGCGACTGCCTATTTTCCCTATTACGTGAAATATCGGGAATAAACAATTCACAAAGTATGCCATATAAAATGGAAAAATGCTCCAGAAATATAACCGGGTTCCAGAATAAACTCTGAGCACGTAACTTCGGAAAAGAAAAAAGTCACTGTACCCAGATACAACACAGTATAAGTATGTCGGCGAAAATATTTGCTAATATTGTCCTTATATTTAAATCACATCCGTCTTTCTACGAAATTATATGGATTGGGTATAACACGATAAATTGGCGTAGGATGTCCATTCACTTTATTCAACTTCCGTGACAGTGCCTAGAAGATACAAAGTATGCCACCACAGCCTATCTTTTTCTCATTAAAAGAAAATTCTTAACAATTTGACACTTGAATTCCTAATGAGGTTATGTTTTGGCAAAAGGCCAGAAAATTATTCGCACCTACTTATTACTTCTGTTGAGCTCACCGAGTTCGAGATCAAATTGAGGTCTTGGTTTATCAACAAATCATTGAAAGTTATCTAACTGTAATAATTTTACAGCTGAATAACTTAATTGACTGTTTCATTCGGTATTTCAAAACATGATAAGTTTATAGAATATTTGTTTACAAAAAACTTTAGAACTTGTTTTACAACTACGATAAGGTTTCCATTTACTATTTAAGCAGACATTTTTTCTATTTGTGAACTTATTTTGTGGATAATTTATGTAAAGCCAGGGAAATTAATGGTTTACTAAATTGCCTCCTCACTTAAAATGCCCGTATATTCACAACTGTTTTTATATGACAGTTATGAATGTATGTCACACATTGAGTTTTGTTCTTCCGCTGTCGCCACAAGGCATAGAGAAGACACTCGCTTTCAAATTGGCAAGCTAGCAAGCCATGGCCACGTTCTTTTAATGGTCACCAAATTTAATTACTTAAAGTAACACCCGGGGGTATTTAGGCCTCATAATCAGAATTAATAAAGTCAGCGAGTCCGCCAGTGAAGTATATCGACGTGCGACTTCTCGTGATCTGGTCCGGTAGTCTACGAACTCCGCATCTGATGATTGGAGGTAAGTGTTTTGTCGCCTTTAGTACCTAAGTCAGAGAGGTACGTATATCCCGAAGACATCATTTTATCACACATTCGTTTATGAATTTCTAAGATATCGATATGTAAAATCTTTCGTGGCAGGCCCATTACCGCTACATATTTTTGTTCTATGGTACATTAGTTTAGCGTATGAACTTTATAAACATTATTTCGGACATTATAAATATGATGTCAAACGTCATTTTGTTCAGTAGAATTAGATAGTGGAAAAAGTAATAAAAAATACATTATTTGAATCCTAGCCTAAATCTATAAATTATGCCCTCATGCCGCCTATCTGTTCAGCAAAACGACAATCGTAATAAAGGTTTTAGATGGCGCGGTGCGACCTGTATCAATCTCGACAGACGTGAGGCTTTACGGCTGTACGTGTAATCTTTTACAAGGTACCAGGGCACGTGTGAGTCATGGATACCTACTGCAATAATATATTACGAGCCATGATCAGTACAGGAGTCAGCAGTAGTAAGGGTCACAGTACTCAATACTCAATACTTTTATTGCTTTCCACGTGTATTCTTAGATCCTAATACGTAAAATTAGTTCATGTGGACCCTGTCGGGCACAACAAAATAAGTGAAATTAAGAGACAGGAAGCAATATCACTTAAACTATTAAAGTTACTGTTCCGTTTCAAAAAAATATTTCAGATAATTCTATAAATACTACCAGCTGTGCGCGACGCTTTCAACTGCATAGGTTTCGATCCTGAGGAAATATCAAGATAAAAACTATTCTTTATGATAATGCTGATTATAAACCACTAGCTGCCGCCTGCGGTTTCACCCGCATAGGTTTCGATATTTTTTTTTATATGCTCCGCTCCTATTTATCGCAGCGTGATGTTATATAGCCTAAAGCCTTCCTGGATTAATGGGCTATCCAATGCAAAAAGATTTTTTCTAATCGGACCAGTAGTTCCTGAGATTGGCGCGTTCAAACAAACAAACAAACAAACTCTTCAGCTTTATATATTAGTACTAGCTGACCCGGCGAACTTTGTTCCGCCTTAAAGGCAATAATCACATGATCTTATTTTTTACTTTTTAAATTAGGATAATTAGGGTAGCATAAAAGTATAGGAGAAGTCGAAACAATGAAGCTCATTCATTCCTACGGGAACGACGGGATAAAAAGTATCCTATGTCCTTCTCCCAGTTTTTAGCTACCTCTCCCTACCAATTTTTAACAAAATCGGATCAGCCGTTCTTGAAAAATAATGTTGTATATTAATAGATAATTACATGGATGATGGAGTTTTATTTTGCCTACTTTGTGGATGTGCAAGGTACCAGGGTAGCACAAAAGTGTAGGGAAAGCCGGAACAATGAAGCTCATTCACCATTAAACCATAATAATTACATGGAAGAACTTTTAATGTGCCTAGTTTGTAGAGTGCACGGTACCAGGGTAGCACAAAACTGCACGAGAAGTCGAAATAACGTTTTCGAGATCACACGCTTTTTCAAGCAATCAGCGCTATCTGCCACGCTGGTTTGTGAATCTAAACCATCTAGGGCACCACTCAAACGTATACTGAAAAATTCATTTAAATCGGTCAAGCCGTTTAGGAGGAGTTCAATGACATACACACGTACAGCAGAATTATATATATAAAGATAGATTTGTGTGAAGATTTCCATTCAAATCCATTCAGTGCGTTTTGCTTGAAAGAGTAACAACATTTATACAAACTTTCAAGTTTATAATACTAGCTGCGCTGTCATGGATTAACAACTAATATTACAACATCTTTCTATCTTTACTTGTAACAGTTAACGATATTACTACTTATCACAAATCAATCTATCTCTTGGTATTACTTGAACATTAATACAAGTGTTACTGGCTTCATCTCTATTTGACTCTACTCTATCTTATTTCCGAAGTTGCTAAACGGGTCGTTGAACATCAAAAATGAATGGTTAAACAGTTCTTATCATCCATTCACTTTAAGAAACCCTTTTGAGATGTATAACCTTAATCTCCTTTAAAGTTCCGTGATGTAAGTGTGCTCGTTAAACAAAACTTACAGTAAGTACAATTTTATCTTGAAAATTAATGTTGCGATTTAAAAGATAAAAAACATAAATATAATAAATTAACACAATAAAGCACACACACCAGACTAATTGATTCTATAAAACTGAGTAATACAGTTCAAAGTGCCATTTGAATCACTAAGTGCCACTTGCGTCGTAAAGTGCAGAACAAATTTGACTAAAACGAATACCTAACCAATCTTCCAGAGACTATTAGCACCTAAAAATATACCTCCTTATTCATAAACGTTGCTTAAAGTTAACTAGTGTTTAGCGATTATGAGAACCATACATTTTTCACCTTTTAACGTCACTTAATTTTATTCATCGTTTATGAACAAACACCACAGTGTTTAAGGGATTTATTCATGAATGATGAAAGTTAAGTGACCTGAAAACGTATGGTTAAACAATCGCTAATCACTAGATAACTTTAAGCAACGTTTATGAATAAGGGGGTTAGTCACTAACTTTTTTAACACCCTTGCTCGTAAAGCTGATGTAATCCCACCGGTTTTAAATATGTAAAGCGGGCCATAACAAACGCGTGTGTTATCAAAGCAAATAGTTAAGTTATAGTCCATACAAATTCCATAACAGAATTATTTGTCATTTCAAATAATCATGGAACTGATCGCCGCCGCGTGGCTCTAGCCAGTGAGCAGCGCGCTGTTCCATATTTGAAATGGCAAATAATAATACTAATGGCGGGAAAGCAACAGTGTGCATTCACAGATTGAGTTTATTTAAAATAACTGATGTCCTATTTGAAATAAACAAATTTGTATTTGTTTGTATTTAAACGAGTATTTGTAAAAAAAACAGTTTATTCGGTAATTTAAAAACTTGACTGCATGCTCTAGCATCTTTGCCAACATTTTCACGCAGCTACGGCAGAAAATAAACCTCGCGCCATTTTTCTCAAATTTTCTTTTCTTTGTACTTGTATTCTGAATATCTTTTTTTCTGTTTCCTCGCAAGTGTGTTAAAAAATGTCGTACGATATACGTGCGTATTGGTTATAACATGCTCGGCTCAATTACACCCTCGCCTTCGGCTCGGGCTGAAATTCCGCCTCGCATGTTATAACCATCATTACGCACTAATATCGTAATGTACTATAATTGAACTATTTTTTGCTGTGTAACTTACTAAATCGCCGTCTCGTTCTGTGGATACTGAGGACGTGAGCACCACATGATAATATTAACTTTATGAGTAAGACAGACAACATTTGTGTGGTTAGTATCTAATAACAACGGTATTATGCCGTCACTAACAGGGCTTGAGTGTTTTATTAATATTTTCTGGCATACTTCTCTTCTTATCACTAGTAACTTTGGCAGTTTAAATATTATAGGAGAATGAGGAGCAAGATAGAAGGCTTAACTTTATGATATAAAATAAATATAACAACGTAATATAAAAGTTTGACTTTATTCAGTCTTGATAGTGATTTTATGCATTTAATATATTTAAAAAAAAAACGTCGATATTTAAATTTTGCCCTTACCCTGAGGGCAGAATGGAAAGCTTGTCCAGACAAAATGGAATGTATAGAAAATTACTAGATTTTACAATTTACAAACACAAGACTATCATCATCTGTGTCATGTGCCCAATCATTAAATATAGAGACTGTACCCAATCCTTTGTGGGCGATCCCAGATACAAATTAGTTATCCAAACAATACACAGAACACAATTTTGTGAAGTCTGATTTTAATTTTGTTGCTTTTTTTTTCTGTTTTGTTTTTATTTTACTATGGTAGAACTCCATTTGCTTGCTTATATTTCCTTTGCTTTCCTTTCTCTTCCCGCAACCCATATAAAACAATTTTCATGGATTTCAATGGATGCACTGAAATTAAATTAACTTTTGTTTAATTTGTGTTCAAGGGAGGTGACGCCATTATTTTCTTGACCTCGATCTTGCCATGATAGGCAGTGTTTAGATGACTATTTAGAATTTTTAATTTTGTTTCCTTCTATTTTATTGTATTGTTGAAAGGTAAATATCAATCAAAGTATAGGTATATAGTTTTAGTATTCATCTAAATCTAAATGAGAGGAGACCTGTGCCCAGCAGTAGGACGATAAGAAAACAGAGGTTGATGATGATGATGATTCATCTAAATCAAAGACTAAAATGGATTCAATTCAATACTAAATGGTCTCTGTTTAAGAGCACCAAATATCGTTATGTTAACTACTAGTAGTTTAACTACTAACAACTTGATTAAAAATTTATGGACATCCACTAAAATTTAATCGTTAACTTGTGAACCGTAGAATGGTTCAGGACAAGATGACACTTTAAAGACAAGCACCGATTGCATGTTGTCAAAGCATTTAAAATAGTATACTACAGACAATCATCATCTCAGCGTTAATCCCAGACGCATCCGTAGCTTTTTTCAGCTTTGGAGTCTAGGGTCCGCTTTACCAGTCTAACTGCTGATTTTGGCTAAACTTCGATATTTTTCGTGAAGCGACTGCCGTCTGACCTCCACAACCCGAAGGCGATATCTAAGCATTGCAGTTAGACCAATTATTAGACTTTTTGAGGGCTACAATAGCCCGTAACGACTGCCACTAGATGTTCGTATGGCAACCGGGACCAACGGCTTAACGTGCTTTCCGAGGCACGACCAGACCAATGCAAACATTCATATTCATGCATACAAATATTTGCACTGTGCGGGGATCGAACCCGCGCCTCCTTGTGCAACGGCCGCGTTCGGTACCGCTACGCCACGGAAGCTGTCAATGTATACTACAGACAATCCACAATATAAGTCTTTCTTTCCCATTGATAATCTATCCAAAGTTTGTCTTGAGAACAACGCTCTTAACAATAAGACCGCCATTGTGTCAAGTTTCGTAAACATATTTATTCTTTCTTTTTAAAATAGCTTCTGAAATTAATGGACCAGTAGACCAGGCGGAGAGATCCCATATAAACCATTTTAATTGCCTTTGTTTTTACAAAATCTTTTAACAAAAAACAAATGTCAGTTTAAAGTAGGTCATCTATTAAAATGCAGTCTGACTTACATAACTGACGCGTTCTAAATATATGAAAACTTAGACAGACTAAATCTGAAAATACTCAGGTCAGCTCTATTTGAATAGTTTATAAAGACAGTAACGGGCTACGTTAATTGGATTAGCAATCTTGCCTCCGACGTATACTGGTTGTTTACAAATTATGTCTTATGCATGAGAACGTTGCGCTAAACGAAGGGCAAATTTTGCCTAGAATAATTAATGGTAAATTATGCCTTTTTACCAATTAATGAGAATATCGATTTCTTTAATAAACAAAATAAATAACAATGTAAAATAGAATGCATTAAATAAAACATAAGGTTTTTAAAAATCACAACAACAGTCTGACAGCAGGCAGAGAATCCCTTTCCAGTCATGTCCGGTAGCCGTCCATCTGACTGCAAAGAGAGAGAAAGCAAAGAGTGAGTACACCTGTTTGCGCATGGACATGTCCATAATAATACTTCCATGTTTTTCCGCGGAAATTGGTCACCATGCCCGAAATTTGATCTGAAAAACTATCTGTCGGTAGAAAATGTAAATTGACAATACACAAGTGTACATTATTGTATACATAGGGAACTACATAAGTAATTGACATAAAGAAAATGACTACTATAGCGGCATTATCTGCTAAATGTAAATAGTTCAATAAAACATAAGAACGTCTAAGCCGAAAGCAAACATCGTCTCTTAAACTGGGTCACTCCCAGCAAAAAGGCATTCGAACTAAAAGGTCTAACTTCTGAAATATATTCGGCGCAGTTGTATTTGCTAGCCACATTAATTATAACCCTTAACCTCTTTGTATAATCCCATAATCCGTGGAACAATTAGAAGGTCTTACGTAAGCCATCTCAATTGACACTGAAGCGAGCAGTAACCTAGTTTACGATTTAGTGCTATCATGTTGAAGTGAACTACCGCAGTGCCTCAAGACGAAATTCATTGACCAGTGCGATTAACAAGTGATGACTTATGACATACTGATATGTGACACAATGGACCTTATTAAAGTCACGCAAAGGATAATGAGAAGGTTATGTCTGGACTTTTCCTGGATAATCAAATCAGAAATAAAGAGATTCGCAGAAAAACCAAGTTAACAAACATAGGTCGAAGGGCTGTCGAGCAGTGGGCAAGGGACATTGCTCGCAGAACAGATTTCCGATGGGGTCCAAAGGTTCTGGAGTGACGACCGTGTACCAGGAGACGTAGGATTGGAAGGCCTTCCACAAAGTAGATCGACGACCTTGTTTTAGCGCAAGAATCCGTTGGATGCGAGTAGCATGGAACCAGACAAAGTGGAGGCCTATGCGCAGCAGTGTTGCGGACATCTTTCCGCTGAAATGATTATGATGATATTACACACATCAAAAGTGTCTAGGGATCAACATATATTTTTGCAATAACTTTTCTCCTGATTGATATTAATTAAAATTTTCTTTAAGGATTCATCAAATAAAGTGTTATCGTTTGTCACAGTAACGATAAACCAAGTCACCTTTGCATTAATAAAGAAATTTGCCATTTTCCTAATAAAGGGATATTTGACATTTGAACCACTAACACAAAAGTTCGAAAAAAGACTGAAATAACAGTTTTCTCTAAAATTTTATTGGGTAACTTAAACAATTAATAATCCGTGTTTCTACCGCGAACACTAACAACACAAGAACATCGGTTTGGCATACTCAAAATGAGTTCATCCAAATCACGCTGTGGAATGGCCGCCCATGTTCGTTGCAACAACAAAAAAAGGTCTTCTTGCGACTGGATACCCTCCATATTCGGCAGAGCTCTTCTCTGTAGCATATCCCATGCATGCTCAATCGGGTTCAAGTCTGGCGACTGAGCAGGCCAGGGCAGGACATTGATGTTAGCTGCGGCGAGAGTCTGTCTTACAACTCTTGCGGTGTGCGGTCGTGCATTATCATGCATTAACTGAAATAAGGGACCGATTTGCACTTGTAGAGGAACGATGACGTCTGATACAATCGTTTCAGCATAAATTTGAGCGTTGAGGTTGCCTCTGATCCAAATCAACTCAGTTCTTCCGCCGATCCAAATACCCGCCCATACCATGATGGTTCCACCACTATAAGGATGGACTTCCTGGCAGGATTTTAATCGCTGTTGGCGTCCAGGGGTTCTCCAGTGTCGTATACGTCTTGTATCCGGTCTCATACCAAAACGAGACTCATCAGAAAAGCACACGAAACGCCATTGTTCTTCTGCCCAATTTCTGTGTTCAAGAGCCCATTGATATCTAATCCTACGATTGTGCATTGCTATAGGTGGTACCCGTAGCGGTCTTCGGGAATGAAGGTTCACTTCATGCAAGCGGTTTCTGACTGTTTGGTCGCTAATTAAGTTCCCTGAAGAGTGATGAAGCCTCACGGCTAACATCATGGCGGTTATTGTTGGAGCTCTTCGAGTTAAGATTTGAATGTATCGGTCTTGTCTCCGTGTGGTGCAGCGATACCGTCCTCCATGGCGCTCAGCCACGGTACCAGTGCTTCGGTAACGTGTCCAAAGTCGACTGATAACACTCTGACTTGTATTCAGAGCTAAAGCCACAGTGCGTTGCCGGGAACCAGCTTCTATCATTCCCACGGCTCTGAGCATTTCTTCCCTGCTTAAATGACGTCGCCGCTCCATAATAACGTTGGTTTTAATCAGTAGTAGGGAAACAGTAGCACTAATAATGTCTTCAATGCGTTGTATGTTTTTATAGGGAAAATATTGACAGCTGATTTTCATCTTTTACTCGAATTTGATTCACAGTTCCTGATTCAAATTATGAAATGCACCAAAAAGGATCCATATAAATTTATAAAATCATAAATTTATTACAAAGCCACATCTCAATCTCAAGAAATCCGCATAAAAATGCTTGATCCCTAGACACTTTTGATGTGTGTATTTGGATCATTTATTAATTAAATTACAAGACTGCAAGTTAATTTAATGCACCCAAGAAAGAAAAAGAAAAGAAGATAGCTACACTTATAAGGCATCATCAACCTATGATGTTCCCTCCTCTGGCACATAGTGCCTCTGTGAGAGGAAGTTGAGGTTTACCTGCTACACATACTCAGTGTAGGTTCGATTACTCAGTGCGGTTGGTCGAGTTTATGGTTCTAAGATATGTGATGTGACTTCACCATTGCGCGTTGTAACAGCAGAGGTGATGATATTAAAAACAGAAAGTAGAGTAGCTGCCTGGGTTCGAAATTATGAGCCATCACGCGTAAGTTAAGGCTGACACCGCTAAACCATCATAGCTCTTATCAGGAAAATACCCATAAAAAATATTTTCTCAGTCTATTAATTGACAGCGAATGTAGCATACGGAGACGTATTGGGGTAATAAGACTCGCATTGTATAGGTTCGTACTATCAGAAGCCTGCTTAGACTAGCTATCTATGTTAAGCTTGATACGTGGCCGAGCGTACTAATTCAAGACTCTCCCGTTGTGTACCAATTTATCTTAACTATTAAACACACAATTCCCTAAAACAATTAATTTATCTTGGTATTGGAATTGTAATAGAATTACTGAAGCTAATAGTTCGGTAGCCTAGATTCTAAGGAGGACAACACTGGCAGTGGCTGAATATTTAAAGGATTAACTGGTAACCCTTTGGCCTACTAGTTGAGAGAATATTTGTGTTTGTATTATGCGGGACATCATTTGACTAGCCTTTCCCAACTATATTGCGATCAGTTTCCAATCCCTTTGATATAACTTGTATGATTTTCGTACTTCTGAATACCCGTAACACGTATTTAAAAAATACACGAATGCTAGCCGGGACCAGCTGCTGCGTGATTTTCGAGACATAGCGAGGTTTGTCGATGAGATCAACAACAAATAAATATCAAAAACTTGTGTTATGTAACAGATTTGACTGCAATCAGTACATTCTTGAAATTTCGGTAATTGCTCCTCCAGTCGATTGCGGCTTTTATGATAATATATTTTATCTATATATTATAAATATTAATATATAAAACTGAAGAGTTTGTTTGTTTGAATCTCTGAAACTACTGATACGATCTGAAAAAAATCTTTTATTCATTGGATAGCCCATTAATCCAGGAAGGCTTTAGGCTATATAACATTACGCTGCCACCAAAAGGAGCGGAGTGTAACAAAAATTTAAAATGTATGCTGTATATGTTGGGGTTAAAATAAAATGTGCAAATAACTAACTTCACGCGAACAAAGTCGCGGGCGGCCGCTAATAAATAATAAGCCACATTATTCCCGATAGGAAAACAATTCTCAAATAATTGACAATAGCGCCTCGCGGCAACTAATAAGGCTGAGATTATCTATACGGTTGTTGTTAGTGGAATCAAATGATCTCCAAAATATTTGTAATTCTGCCCGGCTCATTGAAATAACTTTTAGGTATTTCATTACCTAACTGAATTCTCTTTATTAACATTCCATAAAATATGATGGTTACTGCTTCAAATTTTTAGAATTATGGAAAAGTGTTTTGAGCTCCGTTTTGTTATATCATGATATTTTTTCAATTACTATTTTCTTTGAATATTTTAAAAGATCTTCATAAAAATAAGAAAAGGCTTTCTGTTTCCGAAGGGTAAATCTAAATAATATTCATCATAGATCGGCGTCTAATAATAATTCTAATTGGCGTTACCTTTGACCCTTTGATAACTGGCTGGCTGCCGCTCTAATTACTTAGAAGACAAGCTCGCAAGACTGCTCGGTAGTAACTTAGTTAGCTCATAAAGAAGTTTACAACCTCGTTATTGAAGTAACTTTAACTTGGAACTTTAAACTGTTCCTGACAGTTTAACTGGTCGATTTAGCGCGTTAATAGGTGTACTTTAGAATCTTTATTTGTCTCCAATAATTTATATCAAGCTAATAGTTATTTTAATTAAAAACCGGTGTAATGAGTCATCCATACAAAACAAAATATGTAAACATATCATATAGAAAGAAAAAAGTATTTATTGTGGAATCGTACAGGAGGATTGTAAAAGTAAACTATATTAAACAGAATTTAAAATAAAAACAAGCTATTGTTATTTATCGTTACAGCGGTAACAGAAATACTTCATCTGGAAAAATTTCAACAGTTTAGCTATAACGGACGTCACGGTTCATGCGACTCAGCCTGGTGATAGACAGACAGTGAGATCTTGATAATCATCATCTCCGCGTTTATCCCGGTTGCATCCGCGGCTTCCGCGTTGGAGCCCGGGGTCCGATTTCCTGCACATTCTCCTCCATTTCGCACGAACTTTAACATCCTGTGGTAAGAGCTTGTTGGCACGCGTGAGATCTTGATAATATGGTGCCGTAATTATCCTCCTAAAAAAGCAAGGCAATGGTAACTGTTCCACTCCACCGAAGATGATGCCGGGGAAGGGGATTAGTTATTTAATTAACATACATGATGCATATAAAGAACTAGCGCCCGCCAGCGACTTCGTTCGCGTGGAGTTACTTATGCTCCGCTCCTATAGGTCGCAGCGTGATGCTATATAGCCGAAAGCCTTCCTGGATTAATGGGCTATCCAATGCAAAAAAGAATTTTTCAAATCGGACCAGCAGTTCCTGAGATTATCGCGTTCAAACAAACAAACAAACAAACTCTTCAGCTTTATATCTTTATATATATAATTCTGCTGTACGTGTGTATGTCATTGAACTCCTCCTAAACGGCTTGACCGATTTTAATGAATTTTTCTGTATGCGTTTGAGTGGCGACCTGGATCGTTTAGATTCACAAATCAACCCGGTAGATGGCGCTAATCGCTTGAAGAAGCATGTGATCTCGGAAACGGCCCTAACGATTTCGCTGAAAATTAATATGTGGTGGTTTTCGGGGACGAAAAATCGATCTAGCTCAGTCTTATGTCTAGGGAAGCGCATATTTTCGAGTTTTCTCTTTCGCAATATTTCACGCATAATATGGGCGCTAATTTCGCGCGGCTTGACATAGCGGCTGTAGCGTAGTCGATATTGGTATGGTCTACTCGCGATGGCTGGTGTTCCTCGGTTCAAACCCGGTCAATCACAAGTTTTTTTTTTTTGTTTTTAGACAAGTTTATAGTTTTTTTAATTTTTTTAGTTACTTAAAAAGAAAATTGTACATAAGAACTAATAGGGGAAAAAATAAAAAAAATATATTTAATTTTTTTTATTTAACTAAAATTGTACTTAAGAACTAAAAGAGAAAAAAATAAATAGAAATAAATAAATATTTAAGATTTTTTATTTAACTTAAAGAGACTGAAACAAGAGCTCTAGGGGTAGAGGGAGGTATGATATCTTTGTTACAAATGTACATGACAATGCTTTCCATGGGTATATCCCTAAATCTGCTGTACGTGTGTACGTCACTGAATTCCTCCTAAAGGGCTGCTCCGATTTGAATGAAGTCTATGTAAATGAAAGTTGTGTTAGTTACTCTATTTATAACTCAAGAACCGTTTAACCAGTATGGCTCAAAATTGGTAGAGAGGTAGATAAGAACTGGGAGAAGGACATATCATATAGGATACTTTTTATCCCGTTCCCGTTGTTCCCGTCGTTCCCGTGTGACGTGACATAAGACATGGTATAACAAAACGCAACTGACATAGAATAACAAAACAACTCAGTCAAAATACAAGTTAGCGGTTCATTTGTTAAAAATGGTACAAACACACTGCTGCACTACTCAGCATATAAAAAAAAAGTCTTACCGGTTTAATGTTGATGCATTCATTTAAAGCAAGGAATATAAATACTCTCTGCCGGTTTAATTTTTTTTAATAAAAGCCCCAAAGCAAACTTCAACTTCAAAATTTCTAATATTGTATTGCTGTGCCATTTACCACTTCACTACACTAAATCTTTAAAACTGCGAAACATATTTTGATGAGGTTTCTTTTAATAGTAATTATAAGTATATTAATAATTGAAAAGAAACGTTTATATGATATGTATAATAACATCCATTAAATTGTGGAGAAACACTATCCCTCGCCCACATGTGGGAGTGACGAGAGGAGGCATAACTCCGTTGCCGCGAAAAATCGCAGTACAGCGGACAGAGCTCCGGTGGGATCTCATGGCGACATGGAAAGTGTGATTGTCGCAATCCAGCACTGAGCACGCCACAATAGCGGCGGTAAGTCCTCTCTTTGAGGAGTAGCTAAAGAGGCGCCACGGCGTCCTCACCTTCTGATTGACTTAGGTCCTCACCGGATACGGCTGTTTCCGGAGGTTACTGTTCCATATAAGGCGGGAGGAAACGCCAGGGTGACCACTGTGTGCATCGCCCTGAGGACACGGTGGAGCATATGGTGGAGCACTGCCCGGCTTGGGTAGAGCACAGCCGTGTCCTCGTAGCGGCGATCGGCAGCGATCTCTCGCGTCCGACCCTGGTCCGGGCTATAGTCCGGAGCAAGAGTGCATGGAAAGCTTTCACCTCCTTCTGTGAAGCAGTAATGCTGGCAAAGGAGGAGGCGGAGCGCGTGAGGTAGCGGAAATCCCACTACCCTCACGCTTCAAACCGCCGCAGGAAGCGGCCCGGTCGGGAGGCAACATTGGACTCCCGACCACCGTAGGCACAGGCTTGCGGGCGGCGAGAGATAGGCAGCTAGCCTCCTGGTAAGAACCTGGCCCGGGTTGAGGCGCGTTGTGTTTCACACGCGCCTCAAAGAGATGTCAGCACACCTTGACGGGGTCCACGAGGACTGGTCCACAGGGTTGCGGGTTGGTTAAAAAGAAACCATGGCACTGGCCGTTGCACAGGCAAGTGATGGAACTCGGGTGGGTTTTAGTCAATAAAAGTCTGACACGCCCTTCCGCTCCGCCCAGAGCGGGAGAGGTCATTTGATGATTTCCCATCCAAAACAAAAAAAAAGAACTGAAGAAGAGCAAGAAATTGCACTTGAAGAGCTCAGCCTTAGTATGTAGTATGAAACGGCTTGGTTGGCAATGCGAAATCGTCGAGCAAACCTCAGAGATCAAGCGCAAGATAATTTACGAAGCACAAGAAGAAATTCATCAAATACTGATTTGAATTGGGCAGCGTTTCAATACGCATATAAAGCGCAATGGCGTTCGCATTGAGCCAATGGATGTTGTTTGCGAGTATTGTAGCACATTAAAGATTTCCGGAGAACCGCCAGGATTGTGCTCCCAAATAAAGAATCATTGAATAATAATATTCATTTATTTAAAATTATCCTAATTTAAAAAGTAGTCATGTGATATTGCCTTTAAGGCGGAACGAAGTTCGCCGGGTCCGCTAGTATAGATATTTTAAAATCATGAAGTTCAGCTATGCAATAAAATGTGGGTTACTATGACATACGCACGACGCCATGTCAAGCTTTACATACCTCTCCAGTCTATCATCATGATCAGCCTTTTCATCGTCTCACTGCTGGGCACAGGTCTTCTCTCATATAGAGAAGCATTGAGCGTAATCACTACGCTTGCTCTATGCGGGTTAGCGATTTCAGACTTAAAGTCCAGGTTTCCTCGAGATGTATTCCTTCACCTTGTAATCAGTCATTTGTGTCCAAAATATACTTATAAAGTAAAATAACTTAGAAAAGTTACATTGATACTTGCCTGATTTGGAAGCGAACCCGCACACTCATAATTGAGAGGCTGGTGTTTTAACCACTAGGCCACCATATATTAAGTCGAGTCTATACTGAGTATTGTACAACAAGCATTATCTTGGTGAGGGTCTTATACCTTCAGATGTTGCGATCCGAGTAAACTAGAATCAAGATAACTAATGACGTAAACGTTTCCGTTAAAAACTCTAACATAACACGTCCTTATTGACCTATAAACATCTTAAGAAACTGCTTAGCAACCGGGGTGTGGTCGAAGGGCCAATCTCCCGTGGCACTTGACATAGTGACCGGGTGTCTTGGAGGACCATCGAGATGGTTGCATCTGGGTTATTGGCTGGCCTAGCAGAAAAGATGGATGTAAGCTTTTAAAGAGATATAGACTTTTTTCTTTTTTTATCATTAAGTATTCAGTAAGTTCAATAAGTTATAAATAAGTACTAAGACGCCTGGAGGATCTGTCAAAAAGTGACGCCTTTCTTAATACATTTATTAACAAAAGCGTCACTTTTCAACCAACCAACAAAAATGTAGATTTTAAGATTTATATATTTTTACCACCTCTTGCAATCACGGATCTGTCCGCTAAGCATCAGGGTACCTAATTAAATTGGCGAATCTTTTTCTATCATAAGCCATATTCTTAGTATGTTTTGTTTTATCCAACCCTATTTTACAATCCATTTAAAGGGTTCCGTAATTTACGTCTCCGAACACTTTAGACAAATTCGTCCGTCTGTCATTGTTTGTCCTCGGCTGACCTTCTGAAAGGTTAGTGCTAGAGAGATGAAACTTCTCATGGATATTCGTATTTATTATGACGACTAAAAGTCCTGATTATTTGTTTGTTCCTCTGGCGTATTTTCTAGTGTCAATGTATAGTTTAGAATATCATTATCAGATAGGTCTTACAAAATATTGAGATGCAAACCGTGTCTGTTCACCGCCAAAAGGAACCCGTTGGCTCCTACTTCTCTTAATAAATCCTTGGAGTGCACCTACCGCCCTCAGCTTTTCGCAGTTGAGATTTCCTCGAAAAAACCTCTAAACTTTGGGCAGTTCAATGAGTCCAAAACCAAGGGGGCTGTTAAGGAACTTGGCGTTATTGCAAAGGTCCGGCGGTACTTCACACCAGGACAGCTTCTGACAAATCACAGGTCCGTTTATGTGTGGAGTAGTAAAATGTCACCTGGCAACTTTGGGTTCGATGGAGAGGCGTGCGAAGAGGCTTACTGGCGACCCAAATTTGGTTGGGTGGAGCACAGGCGTAGAGTAGTCAGCCTGTCGGTATTCTATAGGATGCATTCTTTAGCGGTTCGCTTCGTCTGGCGGTGTTTCCGTCTGACTACAATGTAAGTGTCTTCAAGGCTAGAGTGAATCTTC
The DNA here is from genome assembly GCA_017933935.1 of Sesamia nonagrioides. Lineage (NCBI taxonomy): Eukaryota > Metazoa > Arthropoda > Insecta > Lepidoptera > Noctuidae > Sesamia > Sesamia nonagrioides. The sequence goes on along the minus strand of JADWQK010000586.1, from coordinate 441,711 downwards.
TCTTAATAAACCAGCGCGCTTTTCCATCAATGATTGCATCACTGCTTACCATCAGGCATGACTGTATATAGTTTGAGCATTATAATTATAAAAACAAAAAAAAAAGCTGTTGCTCAGTCAATTTAATCATTTACGTATGCAAGATTCACCTATAAAGTGCATTTTTTGCTAAAAGTAGACCTTTGAAAGAAGGTTAGATTACTGTGTTAATTCATATGTTAAAAAAGCCTCTATGGAACCTTTAGCACCTACGCCGGTCAGACTTGTACGTGACCAGTTTTTTTATTATTATTAGTGTGTTAATGCATATGTTAAAACAGCCTCTACGGAACCTTTAGCACCTACGCCGGTCAGACTTGTACTTGACCAGTTTTTTTTATTATTATGACTGTGTTAATTCATATGTTAAAAAAGCCTCTACGGAACCTTTAGTACCTACGCCGGTCAGACTTGTACTTGGCCAGTTTATTTTCCCTGCGATCCTGTACGCAATACCTAATAATTTAATAATTCCGAATAGATACTTAAGAATTACGATGGCTATCTACCGATCTATAGTCGACAGTGTTCACCCAAATTCTGTCAAACACCATTTGATATTCACATAAACATTAGTGGGTCACTACAATTTCAAAAGCCTCTATTTTAGCCCACATACGTGGTCATATTTACTAAGTGAACTTGGTCATTAGGGCTAGGAGGTTTACTAACCCTACGCCTTTATAGCAAAATGGTGGATGTAGGCCAGTCATATGACCCGTCAATATAAACAGCCTATAAGGATTTTATCACCTAGCCTGGTTAAAGGGATATTTCCTATCAAATAAGGCGTGTAATAAAATATCATATTTGACTTGAAAGCTTACGAAAGCTTGCAAGAGGTTCGATGGGCTGATGCCGTTATTAATGTATCCTACAAAATTAGTACAAAACAGCACCCTAATTGAGTAACACAATATCAATCACAATTTGAATCATTTTGAAGGATTTTGCTATTCCATTGCTTCGTATGTTCGAAAGAATGGTTTGCTCAGCAACGTAAAAAACGCAATAAATATTGTTGAACTGTCAAAATTAAAGATATTGCTAGTGTTAGTGTGTTAGACAATTACCCCGCAAGAACAAGGTTGTAGATGAAAAGGGATGTTTCCTGTTTTTTTTTTTTTTGTAGATTCTTCTATATTTTTTTAATTTAAGGTATTTGCAAGACTTGTACACTTTAGATCCGTAGACTTATTTTACCGAATACCTGGTACTTGTTTATAGGCCTATGCTGTTCTCCCATATCCAATGAGATTTGAAAATATTGTAAGCCAATTGATTATTTTTAAAACAGTAACTGTGGAGTTTCTTGTCGGCTCTTCTTCATAGGAAACGACCAATTGAAACCGGGCACGTAGCTTCTGACGTTTCACAATTGAAACCGTGCACGTAGCTTCTGACGTTTCACAATTGAAACCGTGCACGTAGCTTCTGACGTTTCACAATTGAAACCGCGCACGTAGCTTCTGACGTTTCACAATTGAAACCGTGCACGTAGCTTCTGACGTTTCACAGTTGAAACAGTGCACGTAGATTCTGACGTTTCACAATTGAAACCGTGCACGTAGCTTCTGACGTTTCACAATTGAAACCGTGCACGTAGCTTCTGACGTTTCACAATTGAAACCGTGCACGTAGCTTCTGACGTTTCACAATTGCACGTAGCTTCTGACGTTTCACAATTGAAACCGTGCACGTAGCTTCTGACGTTTCACATGCACGTAGCTTCTGACGTTTCACAATTGAAACCGTGCACGTAGGTTCTGACGTTTCACAATTGAAACCTTGCACGTAGCTTCTGACGTTTCACAATTGCCTATTTTGGTTTAAGTGAAACAAAATATTTTTATATAATTTTTCCATTTTGATAGAAAAGGTCTATGGGCTCTATAGTGATGCTAAAACATTGCGAATGACCTGAGGGCAGAGTGAGATTATTGCAGTAACTTATACATAAATTATAAAATTCGTTAAATCATCATTATCAACAAATAATCAGGCTTTAGTGATAAATAAACGGTCGGAACCACTCGGAACCACTCGGCTTGGGTTGGGTCTGATCCAAACTCCTAAGAGGCAAATACCGGATAACTTTTGAATATTGTCGACCGATTAAACAATGAAAATGTTCAAGATAGGCTCTTAATAGACTAGTGCGCTTTACCATCAACGATTGCGTCACTGCTTACCATCAGGCGGGATTGCGGTCAAGCGCTAGTTTATAATTTATAAAAAAAAAAGATTGTGAGCAAACTGTTTACAAAATAATAATGAATGAACGGAAGTTTTACGAAGATAAATACAATTTTTGGACAAAATTTTGTATCGTCAAAGTATACCTATCATATCGTAGTTAGTAGTAGTATATAATTAAATGAGATTTAATCAGAGCTGAGCACTGGAGTTAATAGATATAAGAACATAGAATTCATACTATACCTATATATAATATTATAAATGCGAAAGTATCTCTGTCTGTCCAGCTTTCACGTCAAAACTACTGAACCGATTGTAATGAAATTTGGTACACAGATAGTCTAGAGCCTGAGAAAAGACATCTATATAACATCCCGCTATGGTCATAAGAAGCAGAGCAGTAACAAAAAATGTTGCGAAAACGCGAGATAACTCGGAAGTAGGTACATATTACTGCCATTATTTTAACAGGCGCTTATTTTATATCAACTGAGCTCTTTTTAATTTACGGGTACCACTAGTCTGTCTGTAGTGTCTAGGCGGACGAAGTCGCGGGCAACAGCTAGTACTCTTTATAATTATGTACAAAATAAATTGTGATGGCATTCTATTAGCGAAAAGAAAAGAGTTAACAATTAATTGGATACACTATAGGTACTCGTACTTACGAGTACCTATAGTTTATCCAATTCATTTTTAAGGCAAATGACAGGCAATGACAGGCAAGCTTTTGCCGATGATGTTGGAAGTTATTACTGACCTCAGCAGAGTTGGGAAAGGTGTAAACAGATGATGGTGTTGACTTAGTGCAAAAAAAGAGTGTCGTTCAATTTCTGCCCTGCTTTAACAGCTCGTGGCGCGACCCCAATACCAAAGAAAAGACATTTGGATAGGCCGCATAAATTACTTGTTCGCATGATTACTTTCTTCGCATGATTTATTTCCTCAAAAAACCATTTTAGATACTAATCTCATACATAATACTTGGTCTTTCCATGATCTGACCTATATCTGAGAAAGAATTGTTATATAGGAAACGCCGATCGAATCTAGTTTTGATTGACATGAAAAGTATTTGTACAAACCTATATACATAGTCGCTAACAATGGGCCTTATAAGAAGGCCCAAAGGGCAATGGAGAGGGCTAAGCCTGGGGTTTCACTGCGTCATCGAATTAGGAGTGAGGAGATCCGCAGAAGAACGAGAGTAACCAACATAGCCCGAAGAATTACAACACTAAAGTGGCAGTGGGCTGGGCACATTGCCCTTAGGACCGATGCCCGATGGAGCCGACGGGTTCTCGAGTGGCGACCATGCACCGGAAGACGTAGCGTGGGCAGGCCCCGACCGGGACCGACGACCTGGTGAAGGTCGCGGGAAACCGCTGGATGCAGGAGGCGCAGGTCCTGTCGTCGTGGAGAACCTTGGGGGAGGCCTATGTCCAGCAGTGGACGTCTTTCGGCTGAAATGATGATGATGATGATATATTTAGTATCTTCCTCACAGCAGTTTAACAACCCTTAAAAAGTTCGGCAGAATTCCTTATGAAACAGTCTACTGTTACTATGTGTGGCCGAATATCGATCGCGGTGCAACCATCGACCGGTAGGAAGCAGGTCACTTGGTCATTCACCGGCTGCCGACCTCGCTTACAATGCAATTGGCTGCCAACAGCCAGTGTTGGGCCAATGATTGAAGTGGTGGATTCAGAGGTGCGACTTTCTTGTTTGTTTTTATGACAATATTTTTGTGGATACGACGAATATCTGTATTGCATGTTTAAAAAGCTAACGTTTTTTTATACTCTATGATTGAAGATAACTGACGTTTAAATATTTTACAAATTAAATGTTCTCCAATAATTTTGTACGCCATCCACGGCAAAATATGTTGAACTGTATTGACATTATCTCCATATTAACATACACGAGTTAAACTGAGTCGCAAATCACCACTTAAGTTTAAGCAAGATTTATGAAAAAAGAGCTTTATATATATATATATATGTCGTGGATCGTCGCTATCATTTTGATGAAGGTTGCTCATTAGAATTACGTAGTAGTGGGGCAAACGCTGTGGCGTTACTTTGTAATAGCGGCACGTGGACAGAGTCGTTTTGGAAAGTGGAGACGGTCGAACGATCACTTCACTTTGAGGCGCGAACGAAGGCACTTCTCCGGGGTGAAACTGTCGGTTTGCCTATTTAATTTGTGATTGTCAAGATTGGAGGGTATATTTACACTTCGTGCTTTAATTCAAAACTTCACCTACTAAATGGAGCCCTTACCACCACACCAAAATGGCGAGGACCCTACCGATCCGCCGTCGCCGACTCCGACATATATATTTTCTTTTAAAGTACGAAATTATAAATATCAACAGATTATTACTCGTAAGCCTAATCATTTATATATACCACTGCCGCGGGACACTTCAAATTGATAAGAAGATATTATCAACACCACGCTTAATTGAATTCGCCCCTAAAAAAAAGGGCGTGAAAATAAATTAAGTTTAAACTGTTTATGTTTGTCCCCATTGAGCTTTTTCGGTAAAATCGCGATACATTATTCGGGATATATTCATTACACGCCTACACTATTGTTATTCAAGCAACAGCGGCTGGAACAGATCAATTTGTCTGCATCTTAATATGTATTCAGGGGCCTAGCAGCCTAGACCCGAACAAATTGACTTGCCTCCCAGAGTCTCGAACGACTGGATCAAAACATTTTACCAAATGCCTCGTAGCATGCAGTAGAAAAAAAATATGTAGCAGATTTATCTGTAAACCGGGTTTTTGTTACAAATAATTTAATGTAATTTAGCTAGTGAAACTAAATAGTTTTAGTCGCATTTATGTTTTGGTTGGGTACTGGGTATCGTATGTCCTAATTCAGGTCGTGGTCTACCCGTAGAAAAAAAGTCATCCAAATCCCCGTTAGCATATTTCACGGTAACACGGCTCTAGTGACGATCAGGGACTTATGCGAGTGACACCACGGGACTCAACAAATAACACTATTTATGTTATTCTAAAGATGCATTATCATCAACCTTTTATCGTCTCACTGCCGGGCACAGATCTCCTCTCATACAGAGAAAGATTGAGCTTAATCACCACGCTTGTTCAATGCAGGTTGGCGATTTCAGACTTAAAGTTCAGTTTTCCCCAAAGATGTTATCCTTCACCTTTTTAATCAATCATTGGTGTCCAAGATATACTTACAAAGTATATATAACTTACTAGAAAAGACAAATTACTACTTAGAAAAGTTACTAAAACTCACTAACTAATTAAAAAAGATAACTAACTAGAATAGTAACTAGATATTTGTCATTTATTGAACTTGGTGCACAGTTTTAAATCTATTCTCCAAGCAAGAAAGAAAAAATGCAAAGATTTCTTTGTTGAAATTGAAAAGCAAATAAATGAATATCAAAATATCCCAAGTTATATTAAAGTTCTTGTAAATCTCCTATTCTCAATGGATTTGTCCATCACTGTAATATACATAGTTTCAAAGATAATAAATACCTAATCTTTGTCGCAGACAGACTTCTGATGTCTGTTCTTCGTTAATTTCGAATCGATTTTGAACATTACTGTTCAGGAAAATTAGTTTCGGTTTTATTTGTCTAAGACACAAACATACACAGTTTTTTGTGTGTGAAAGACATTACACTAAGATTATTTGGAATATATTATATATTTTAAATATAGGTAAAATAGTAAGCTATTTATTATATTCATTTATTTATATAGAGGTAAGGCTGTATGGGCTATGTGGCTGGTGGTCCACCAGCCTACCTACCACATACGCATACAGAGGCCTATAACATAGGTACAATAAAAAGAAATACACCTGTAATAGTAAATGATATTACAAATGGTAATGAAAAAGAAAGAAAATCTACAAAATATTACTCCTAACATTCTTCTTAGTATATTAAATTTTATGGTCCATAAATTTTCCTGATACAACATTCTTTAACGGTTTTTATTACAGAGCCAACAAAAATAGCAGGTGTTATTCAAATAAAGTAAAATTTGATAATTAGAAATCATACAGCTCATTTATCAAATACAATTTCTTTCGAAAACCACCTATCGGTTTCTTATTAAACTATATCCAACGAGGATGGTTATCTCCTTTACTGACGTACATCATAAATATTATAAAATATAAATGTGTAAATGTAATAAGGCGTGTCACAAAGGGCGGTCCTGTCGCTAAAAGCGTCTTTTACTGATAACCTTCGGATGGATAGACAGTCTATGTGTATAATTTAGTTAAAAGACGGCACGTGCGTGATGATTTAGTCGATTTATACTTTTTTTTAAATATAATTGTTTTCATTTACCATGTGGCTTAGAATGCATTTCTTTGGTGGCATTTTTTTTATTAGGGTTTAGGGCTGAATGGGTTTGACAATTTAGGCGGCGGTAGTGAGCGCTTTTGAGTACGATCGTCCTACAGTGACACGCTTAAATCCATTTACTTTAAATACAAGTCCAACAATTAGTAATTTAACTTAATCAGTGATAATCTTTGCAACCATGCAATTTTATGGTTAAGTTTCTTTGGATATATAAGACCTAAACTAAATGCGTTATTTTTAGTTTTTCATTTATTAAATCACCCGCACGTACATCCCCTTAATGGAGAACCTGCAGATGACTGATCCTACAAATTACCATGATAACCAAAAACAATTGCATGGAACATAATACACGACATTTTAACAAGAGATAAGTAATACCTAACTACTAACTTAGCTGCTAGAAAGTACTCCTAACAGCAAACTAAACGAAAAATCGCACAAAAAAAGTCGCACCGTCTGCCCCCAACAATGCACCAACACTGATTTGCATTCAAGGAAATGGAACAACATCAATTATTTCAATTCCATTCCGAGCGAGGACACCGGAATTATGTCCATGAAGGAAATTATAGATGGCATTTCAGTTTAATTCTGATTTCACATTTGAGTCGTGATTTAAAATGCTGTTCTGAATTAATATTGTATGGTATTGTGTTACTTGACGTGAAGGTAACTCTTGTTTCTTAGTAAGTATTTTCTTTAATGTCACAATAAACACTACCCAATGTGCAACTGCTACAATGTGTCTCTTTATCAATACTAATATGCGAATATCAATACTAATGCGAAACTATCTCTATCTGTCTGTCCCGCTTTCACGCCAAAACTACTGAACCGATTGTAATGAAATTTGGTACACAGATAGTCTAGAGCCTGAGAAAGGACATAGCCTATAAAACATCCCGCTATGACCAATAGGAGCAGAGCAGAAATAAAAAATGTTGCGGAAACGGGAGCAAACGCGGACGTACTAAATATTGCTCCAATTATTTTGACAGGCGCTTATTTTATATCAACTTAGCTCATTCGTATATAAGCTTACGCGGGTGATAACGCGGGGCACAGCTAGTTTTCTAATAATGCATCGTTTGATGATTTTGTGTGATAGTTTTGTTAGCTCTTTGATTTTCATCACTTACATATATTTAATTCGTTTTACTTGCAACAATCACAACATGAAAGAGATCGTTGATTTATATTCTGAAGCCAGAATAAACCAAGTAAAGTAAAAGAAAAAGTTGCGACGAGACGACGCAAAAGTGAACAATTGGTGTGTGTGTGTCATGTGTTGCTAATGTGTGGACGTAATCGAAGTATACAAGGATCACAGATTCTGTCTCCCCCCATGGGAAGAAGGCATGAGATCATGTATAGTTTTTTTATTATTATTAATTGTGTTCACTTTTGTTTTGGAATCTTCATGTACGAGAAACGATAAATACGTTTTTGTTTCTTTCTTTCCTTATGTATGAATTTCACTCAGAATTCTTAGGAAAAGTCACAATATTAAGAAAATGAAATTGATTTCTACCAATACATACATACTTATGTACATACTTTAGTTTTAAAAAACGCCCACTTTCTGACAACGCAACTAAGAGGCAGCATTGTGTTTTACTTAATGATTGTCTTTCATAGTACAGACGAGAGTACGTCAAGCTACAACAACCTGCCATATTTCTTTATTAGATTTTCAACTTTAATGCTAAAACTGTAAGGCTCAAGAATCATTGGGAATATTTGACAGTTTAAGGTAGCTTATCCTGCTGTCGTCCGTTCATAAAACTGTTAAGAATAGACAAGATTTACTTTCACCAAATCATTTCAAAGTCCTCATCTTGGAGATATCGATTATCTTGATACAGACAGTTGCGTATCGGGGAAAAATAAAATACAGGATGCGTCATCTGTGGACTGGGGAGATTGTTACCTAATGGAGCGTGCTGGCAGCCGCTTATAAAAAGATAATATTGTATTTTGGGGTGACAGGTTCCTTTGACAATCTGCGGAGATATTGTAGATAGTAATGCGACTTATCGAAAATTGGTCACATTTATAACTATCAAGTATTAGCTACACGTAACACACGCACGTGACACAGGCACGTAAGACTTGGATTTAAGCTTAAGTAAGACTGTATGTAATTTATCCTGTAAAGATTTTTTAATAAAAATTATTCGAACACTTAAATTAAACAACACTTAAAATAAAAAATTAAACATAAAAGTGTAATTTCGACCTTTTACAGCAGTTGTTGTATATAACCTACTGCTGTGGCCTTATTTTCCACTTCACAAGTTAATCTTAATTTGGCCCCAGGGAAATGATATTTGATATACACCACACTATCAGACAAAACAGAAGATTCACTCAGTATCAGCATGCTCACTCGATAGAAATAGATGATACTGTAACACATTACGTTGAGAAGCAGTATTTTTTATTTAATCCTATTAGATATAAAATATTCAGACGTGCTTGGAAAGTCTAACAAAATAGAAAATGGCGCCGATTGTCCTGCTCACAAAATGGCGCCGATTGTCCTGCTCACAAAATGGCGCCGATTGTCCTGCTCACAAAATGGCGCCGATTGTCGTGCTCACAAACTTAACTAAATTTAAGTTTAGTCCATTTTTTTCTTTTTAGTTCATTAAGAAAAGAACTATTTATCCATACTAATATTATAAATGCGAAAGTAACTCTGTCTGTCTGTCTGTCTGTCTGTTACGCTTTCCCGCTTAAACCACTTAACCGATTTTGATGAAATTTGGCACAGACAATCTTTAGACCCTGAGAAAGAACATAGGCTACCTTTTATCCCGGAAAAATTTGATGTTCCCGAGGGAAATCTAAAAAGCGCGATATAACCGAACTCCACGCGGACGAAGCCGGGGGCGGAAAGCTAGTACTATATATAAAAGAATATTAATTTAGTCCTATCTAATTAGTCAGCCGTTGACGTATTTTTAGACGCCCTATTTTAATCATTTCTAAACTGTCTATGGAATGTCTCAATATTACATGACAGAAGATAAGACTAATGTTTTATCGTCTGTCCTTTTCGTATTGAAATAGAAAGCAAGAGATGCACTGAACTTAAATTAGTTTAGTTTGTGAACAAGGGAGTCACCGCCATTTACTTTAAACTCGCTTTAAAACTATCATAAGCTCCAGAGATTCACTATTATTTCGTACGAATAACAAGTTCCCTTCTGCGTGTACTCTTGTTCAATGTCCCTTTATCCAGGGGCTTCAATAGCGAAAAAATAAACATCTTTTTCTTCAATCTTCTCAGCAGCAGCTTCAGTTGGGGGTAATGCCATTGTGTAATAAACTTAGTGTTGTATGCTGAGCTTTGAGATGTTTTAGAAATAAATGTTTTTTTTTTCTTAATCTTTATTTATTTCTCTCTGTATATTATGAATGAAATATGAGCCAGGATGAGGGCTGGAGATATCTTATGAATGAATTTTATGTCTTGTTAAAGGAGTCAACAAATATAACTTGCTCGTAACTGGTGTTGGGGAGTACTGTAGAGAAAAACACAAGGAATACTGTTAAGTATTTATTTTAAATGTATCCTTGAACAAAAGTGGTAAACTGGTGTATTGTACAAACAATATACAGGTGAACTTTTTACTTAGACAGTTTTCTATCAAACCAGCGTAGTGTCAGTACATGTTAGCCCATGAGGAGTCGCTGAGGATTCTGAACAGCGACCCGTGGGAACGCCCCTATAAAATGGTGCGGGATAAACTCCGTCCATGAGCTCTCCCGGGGCTGAATTTGTCAGCACGTGGTGACAAGTTCCACAAGGACCGATGTCTGCCAGGGTCGCGAATTGTACAAACGAGACACCGTGGTAAGTAAAGGAACAGGAGTGAGTAAAAGTCTGACACGCTCTACATTATTCATTATATGGTTCAAAAAAAAAAAATAGGGTAGTTTTGGTTTATTAATTGATGTAGGCTATTAAGAGGAGATTTAATGACAGAAACTCAATTAAACCTCTGAGGTTCACGAGGTGTTTGTTAATTGGGATAATTTGTTACTGCCACCTAGGTGATTGGCTACATTATTCAATCACTGTGTTAAATATTATACTATCACTAGCTGTGCCCCGTTGTTATATTCGCATAACTTTCAATTCCATAAGAATATTGGGAAAAAAGTTCTACGTGTTGTGTTTTAATTGTAAACCATCTGTAAACCAAATTTCTAAAATCAAATTCGATGGATAACATCTTGATTTAGACCAGTGCTTTTAAATAAAAATATTACAATATCCTGGGTGAATTACTTTTTATGTGAGAAAGATGAAAGAAATTGAAATAATGAGATTAAAGACCAACCAAGGGCGAGTCGGACTCGCGCGCGAAGGGTTCTTTTAAAAACGGCAAAAAATAACTTTTGTTGTATAGTTTAATAAATATTGAAGGGGGGGCTCCCTTCAATATTTATTAAATTTTAATTTAATTATTTATTCTCAACTTTAATATATAACCAAATATACTGTGAACATTTCATGCGTCTATCTATTTACGTTTTTATTATGGAGCAAAAAACGGAAAAAAATCACGTTTGTTAAATATAAAAAAATATTTAAAAATAAAATAAAAAATAAAAATATATTTAAGTGGGAGCCCCCCTTAAATATATTTTTAGTATTTGATGTTATTATCATCATTATCATCATCAGCCTCTACTCGTCATAGACATAGGCCTCTTCCATGGCACGCCAACAAGCTCGATCCTGAGCAGTTTTCAACTATCTAGCTATTACGTTTTATGAGGTATAGCCTGGTGACAGACGGACGAACAGACGGGCAGCAAAGTCTCATGAATAGGGTTCCGTTTTACCCTTAAGGCTGGAAACCCTAAAAATAAGCCCTGGCATTTACCAGATAACTAGTCTCTACCGACTTAATAAAGTAAATATAATATTCTTGGAAAAGTATCTCATTCAATACTTTTCCGATACAAACACTCCTGGGAACGACTTTAATAAGTCGTAAGCTGTTATCTTAGCAACGTTAGTATAATTCTTACTAATATTATAAATCGGAAAGTGACTTTGTTTGTTTGTTCCAAATTCACACCGTAACTACTGAACCTTTGAATGATTGCTTTGAAATTTTTCAAACGCAAAGTTAAAATTCCGGATTAAATAATAGGGTAGTTTTTTTCTAGGAAAGAAATTATATTCTCAAGGGAAATCTAAAAAGCGCGATATAACCGATCTCCACGCGAGCGAAGCCGCGGGCGGAAAGCCAGTTATGATATAATACGTATCAAAAATATGTTTGGATATTATGTTGTTAGGTAGGTACTCTATTTGCTGAACAGATTTGGATGAACGTTAACACATCTAGCTTATAACTTGAATAATATATAAGATTCTTAGTATCCCGATAGTATGGCCCGAGTGATATTTTCCCACCTCCAAGCCGCGAAAAAAACTAGTCACTCATTATTTAAAAAATGTTTACTTAATGTATTTATTAAAAAAAACTTATATGTCTATTCTGTACTGAAAGAAAACCTTTTTTTTTTATTTCTTTACAAAATAAATGCAATATCTTTCACAGTTTTTCCCAGTTCAATGCAACCGGTATCAAGTTGAGTTCTAATGATTTATGTATGAGACACGATACGAACTTTTTGATATTTTGTTTTTTTTTTAGATTAAACGAATACATACACTAACAAGGAGAGAGAAAATTACTTTGGCTACATCTACGTAGAAAAGTTTGACCTGCTAAAATTGCGGGGAAAAACAATTGTGCTACTTTTGAAAACATTACCTAAAAGTTATTACTGGAATTGGCATTTAGATTACCTAGAACTGTACCTAAAATACACGTGTATCAAAACTTATTTTGTATAGGAATTGTTGAACTTTTTATTTTATCTTTCTGTGTTTTACTGTGCTCATTTTCAATACAGAGAATACTTAAAAACGCTAAAACCCGCGTCCCCATCCATAAGGCAGTAAACATAGCGACCTTAAACTAACGACCTGAATCCAAGCATTCGGAGTATGTTTGAGAACGCTTGTCGAGTCAAAGCCCGGCTTTGTGAAGGTGAAAAAACGGAGGAGATGCGGTGTGAAATGTTGAGACTTGAGAGTACAGGGTTACGTGTGAGCAGACGGGACAGAGAGGGCAAAAATGTTCAAGTTATTCAAAACATCAGTCAGTTTCTTTTACGAATTCGTAGTATCATAATAAATATTACGGCTTCTTGGCCAAAAATGCTAACAAATATGAGTTTATGCAAAAATGTTTTCAAATGTGTTGAAATAACTTCGAACGTTTAATAAATTTCTTCAGTAGTGCTTGTCGCTTTAAAATCAACTTAAAATCCATCTAAATAAAGTTTATATATACAACTGAAGTAACCAACGAAAACATAACTAATGTTCAACTTGAAATAACGTCAATTTGACACATAAGCATAAAAGAAATGTTAACTTACCCCCTTATTCATAAACCTTGGTTAAAGTTAACTAGTGATTAGCGATTGTTTAAAAATACATTTTTGACGTTTACACGTCATATAATTTTAATCATCTTTTATGAATAAACGCCGTAGTGTTTGAGGGGTTTATTTATAAGCGATGAATAAAAAAAGTGACTTGCCATCGTCATAAATGTATTGTTAAACAATTGCTAATCACTAGTTAATTTTAAGCAAGGTTTATGAATAAGGGGGTGTGTATGTATCAATCTTCAGACTCACGTTTTTCTCAACTAGTCAGGCAGAAGTTTACACACTTTTAGTCATTAAAGTTTTAGCTCTTTATAATAAACTAGCTGTGCCTCGCGGTTTCACCCGCGTAAGCTTTGAACCGAAAGAGCTCAGTTGATAAAAAATAAGCGCCTGTTAAAATAATGGGAGCAATATGTAAGTCCGCGTTAGCTCCCGTTTTCGCAACATTTTTTGTTCCAGCTATGCTCCTATTGGTCATAGCCTATGTCTTTTCTCAGGCTCTATGTAGACTATCTGTGTACCAAATTTCATTACAATCGGTTCAGTAGTTTTGGCGTGAAAGCCGGACAGACAGACAGAGATACTTTCGCATTTATAATATTAGTATGGATAGAAGGTGAGTCCATTGTAATTGGCCTGGTTGAAGTCTCTTTAAAATTAACCTTTCCCTTTTATACCACGTACATCGTGGGACTGGAAAATGTGCCTGCGGCGTTCTTTCTGTCTGATTACAATGTGTCTTCAAGTCTAGAGTGAATAGGCTCATAATAAAGAAGTGCGCTTTACCATCGACGGTCTCATCACCGCTTCAGTCGGGATCGAGGTCAGCACTAGTTAGAAAAAAAAAAAACGTCCGTCTTCTACAAAAACGTTATTTTATTATTTCTATATTTTTTAAAAAGCAGTGAAGAGCTGAAAACTCAGGATTTACTTCTTTCCTTGTAGATATTGACATGAAGTATGGAAATCAGACCCTCAGAAAGGTGATTGAGTTGTTAAATTGTACTTACCAACGATTCCAATAAAACTAAAATATTTAACTAAGTTCAAAATTTATGGTATCTGTACTAACTACGTAAAAACCTAGCTATTACATCAAAAATCACGATGTTATTCCTAAACACTCAGAACACAATACAGTCTAACCAGCCATGGACGGCCAAATCAGTGAGTCAATAGACGAAATGAATTAGTTTGTCCGCAGACGAATGAAGCTATTGAAACAATATAAATGAAAGCCTTTCTTCTTCCTACCTCATACCTCAGGCTCCCGACAGATAGACACTTACATGATTTGATTAGTGATCTATTTTCATGACTCTAGACATAATATCACGCTTTGTTCTCTGGCGGGGTACACAGTCGTCAGATAATTTATGCTCCATTAATCGAGTGCCTAAAACTAGACTACGAGTTCGTTGCCTTCAGCTGCGCCTTTGTATAGTAGCCGAATAGTTTGCCTATATTCATTAAAATATAGATAGTCAGACAAAAGCTGCAGCAGCAGATCAATTTTGTAAAAATATCATCGTGAAAACTGGGGTGAAGCGAACTTCGAATGAGGAGACGGTTGGTGCAGTGGCTGGGCGATCGACTGCTGCGTTGCATTTCGCAAATTCGATTCCCATACGGAACGAATATTTGTATGGTCTACAGATATTGTTCCGAGTCTGCTGTTTATGTATGTAAATTTTAATGTTTGTAAAATCACTCGCAATATACGAATAATCTCTATTGTGGGGCTAAATTTAAATAAAAATGTGCTGATAACAGTGTCAACGACAGCTCTCTAAACTGTCGTTTCAATTATGTTATTATGGGGAAGATGGCTACAGAATAGAGCTGCAGTATAAAATCAATTATTGGCGGACATCGAATAATGCTAGTCCGAAATGAAGAAGTACCATGGTTAGAATACGTGGTTAAAATATTTCCAATGAATTGAATCCAAGACTCTATTACCATCGACACGTAAATAAGAATAATTGAGGGCAGGCCCATTGTTATTTGTCGGGCGTAAATCTCTAGGGTTCTTCTAATAATGCCAAAGAAAAAACCAGTAACTCTTTGTCCATTCTGGGTATTGAATCCAAAGGGCCTAGAGAAGTGTTATTCTATCAAGGACAAATCAAATTATATTACTAGGGAGGCATGAGCTACCAGCTTATTACAATCCTGCACCCTAATACACAATCAATGGCTTTGAAAGTTATCGCTTATAATTTTCTCTTTTTTTCCTTGCTTCGTGTTTTCGAAAAAAGGGTGCTCAGCTATGTAAATAACGCTTAAATTGTCAAAATGTAAGCTACTATTATGCAATGATTTCACTGTTAGAAGTTATTCTAGAAATCTTTACGAATCGCTTTGAGAGCGACTCTCACTAATTGTCTATGCCCTCAGAGCTGCCAACATGCGACAGTCGTGTCAGAGAGCACTCAGTTAGAATATAACTAACGTTTATACTGCCACGTCCTTGTTGGTCCAGTGGTCAGGTAAAGTCATTGATTTCCCACCAGGAATATCTCCGTTGCATCTGTATCCCGTTGATGGCAATAGGCTAGCCCTCTATTACATGGGGCTTAAACATAACTCGCAAAATGTGGAAGTACTACAGTTACACCTCTGCCTAATCTTCTGAGGGTAACATGCAAGATGTTACTGTGCTATTTGTGATATAAAAATGTCGTTTCTACTAGAGAGCTAACTCTGCCACATTCTGTATAGGCACCCGCGTCTGCACATTTCTTTACTTACGCTACTAAAACATACTTCCAGCCCTATGTACACACAGTTTCCTTATACACAACGCATGGACGCACTTAACAAAGTAAAAGTAAATAAACGGATTTTAGGTACATAGATTTGTACATAGAGAATTACTCACGTTCTTACATGATTTTGTTTGCTTTTGCTAATTGGGTTTTGTAGAATTTGCACTCGAAACGTACCTTTTTCGACTGTTGGTAAATTAAATAATTGGACAGGATTATTTTAGACTGTAATAATTATAGGATTGATATGAGATAAATAAATGTTAACAATGGTTGGTTTATACGTTCTTTTCTTCATTTTAATCTTGCATAGATGTATGTATGTGTTTCGAGTTAGTTTCTTCTGCAGTATCTACATAAATGTTACCTAAATATAACATAAATGCTAAATCCTTTCTCCCGATGACAGTCAGACTGTTGTCAGTATCAGACTTCTATGTATAAAAGTTCCTTTGATATTTTCTGACCT
Organism: Sesamia nonagrioides; assembly: GCA_017933935.1. Lineage (NCBI taxonomy): Eukaryota > Metazoa > Arthropoda > Insecta > Lepidoptera > Noctuidae > Sesamia > Sesamia nonagrioides. Next base: position 425,354 of record JADWQK010000586.1, on the reverse strand, counting down.
GTCTGTCTGTTAACAAAAAGTAAATCAAGTATAATTCTTTGTATAGGAGTGCTTGACAGTATACCTCTATTTAGTTTTGTGTATGTATTTAGACATTGAATATTTCTTCCACTAGTAGGTAAGATAAGTGTTATATTTCAATACTATGATAAAAGTATATATATTCACTAAAATGGTCACGAGATGTTTTTTTTAACAATCAGCAAGAATCATTTTTTTTTTTTTCATTTTTTTATTTTCATTCTAGTGAAACTTTGAATTGAGGATCGGCGCTCCTTAATAGTATCTATGTAGAGTTTAAAGTTTCAATTTAGATAGTGATTGTATGATAAAGCCGTGATTAGACAAGAGTAACAATTAGTCAAAGTTTGGCATCCATCTTGTTTGTCTAGAGCGGTCACCGCTAGCGTCTGGACCTGTAGCTTGAACGTTTGGTACTAGGTTCTAATCTATACTTAGACTGAGTAGAACTGGGTAAGCCATTATTTCTATCAATAATAGGGTCGCCTCGTTTATGAAGTTTTGTAAACGTGAGTGTACAAATCTCTTCAAAGAAATTCGGTTCTAGCCAATATTTTTAATTTAATCTTCCATGACGTTTTATGAGTCGTCATCTCGGCAATCAACCCTTTTCTAGCCAAAATCATCTTTCACGTGTAAATCCATCGTTTCCATGCTATAATTATAAGTGGCATTGAATAATCGGCACGTGTCGCAGTCTCTATAGAGACGACGGCCGCGGATCAACACTCGTGTAATCCTAAACTAACGCATAGTTCAGAGTTGTTCTGCCCACGACTCAAATATAGTTGCGAACTAGGTAAATCGAAGTAGGCGTCTAATAAACATACCTCCCTGGTAATCCAATGTTAGCTAGAGTTTTGAAAGCCGTAACAGGTAAGATACGATTGTAACAAAGATCAAACGAAGACTAGCAATTTACGTGGAGTTACTCAAGAATTCCTTATAAAAAAACACATTAACATTGCAAGAACTGGGAATCGTCCTTTTTTTTTTTTTTGTTTGGGATGGTGAATTATCAAATGACCTCTCCCGCTCTGGGCGGAGCACACTGGGTGGATTTTAGTCAGTAAAAGTCTGACACGCGACTTTTACTGACTAAAATCCACCCAGTGTATTTTTACTTGCCTATACGGCAGGGTCACGGTTTCTTTTTTAACCAACCCGCAACCCTGATCCAGGAGGCATCGGTCTTCGTGGCCCCCGTCACGCTGTGCTGACATCTCTTTGAGGCGCCCGTAAAACACAACGCGCCGTTGAATCTGGCCTGGTCCTTACCGCGCGGCGAGCTGCCCACTGCTCACTGCCCGCAAGCCCGCGCCTACGGTGGCTGGGAGTTCGATGTCGTCTTCCGAACAGGGCGTCTCCTAAGGCGGCTAGTCACGTGCTCCGCCTCCTCCTATGCCAGATTACTGATTCGCAGAAGAAAGTGACGGCCTGCCATGCACCTGGTCCTCACCAGTGTCCAGGTGAAGGTGAAGGTGCGAGCGCCGTGGCGCCTCTATAGCCACTCCTCAAAGAGGGCACTTACCGCTGCTATTGTGACATGCCCATAGGAATCGTCCCTTGGCTTACACTCAGCTGTCACGAGTAAAGAGATCGATAGGGCAGTTTAGATAAATGTACTCAATTTTCTGTCACGAAACTGAAATAGACCCACAAATAACAGCCAAGACCAACGACTTAACGTGCTTTCCGAGGCACAGAGGAGTCTCAAGATGTAACGATGGTCACCCGTCATGGACCGCGGCAAGTGTAGCTTAACCTGATCAGTCGACCTGTACGGTTGTTATTATTTACCTATTAATTTATTTATTTATATAAATAAACCCACGGCCTACCCTCCTTAGTACCTACCCACGGCTCGACTTCTTAGTGAAACTCGGAACGATGAATTAGTTTATCAGATACGAATAGATAAGTCATTTCATTTAGAGTCATAAGATAGCTAATTATCTTTTCCCTTCCACAGCAACCTTTGGATTTATGTATAACAGTTAAAGCATCATCATCAATTACACTTTAGAGATTAATGACCTAGAAGGTAAATACAATATTTCTTTCCTTTATCTTTTCTCAACCACAGCATACAGTCGGATATACCCGGAAATAAGGTCGAATGTTGTTATCCTGATATTAATGTTACAGAAATCCACTTTTGCCTCGTGTCTAACAAAGTCAAACGTCAAAAAAGGCATATAACCTGAATAGGTTTCTTGTAAATACCTGTTTTATTTTAAAGGATTACTACCTCTTACTAGTGGTACGACTGAATCTTTAGATGTTATATCAATATCAATAACTTAATTTAACCTAAGATACGGATGTATAAGATCCGCATCTCTTGAGATAATTTCCGAAAACCACGCGGGTGAATTTATGGGCACAAGCAGGTTTTAATAATAAATATGACATTTATAAAAACAAATCTTTAGTGAAACCTTTGTTAAATAAATAGACCAAAGAAAACTCAGCAATGAACTTCAGCATCAAAGTAAAGTCTATCAACTTGGTACACCCACGTGAACCAACAATTTTATAAAACATTTATTATTACTTAGTAACTTAGTTATTTTGTTGTACCTACTTTTGTTTATTTTCTATATGTCTGGGTTAATAAACCACGCAATATATACTTAAAAGACCCACTTAAATTATTATTCAATCAATGAAACATAAAATAAAATTGCAATGTCTATGCCCCGATATGTAATCGGACCAATTGTTAATGAACGGAAACTGTACACTCGTCTCTTGCACTACATTATGATATGTAATACCTTTTTTGCAACTTGTACAGGAAGATCATAAGTTTAATAAATAAAAAAATACATATTGAAACAAAGTCACAAAATTAATTATTACTTTTAAATATGAAACAGAATGATAAAACAAAATAGAAAGCCTGGCTGGGATTGAATACGCGATCAACAACTCGTAACCATAACTCGTAATACTAGTGAGACATACTCTGCGTTTACTTTTCACTAAAGTGTAAAATTATCTATTATGGTAAAGCTCCAAATATTTAAAAATATGAATACTCATAAAGGATACAGAACCATCTTCTTTTTGTCCACAAAGAGTCCACAGAGCTTACAACAAAGATTTATAATAGAAAAGATAAATTACTTACATTACTTTCGGCAATACAGTGCGATGTCCATTACCAACTCCACATAACAGACATAGTACGTAATGTAATATAAAAATTCAATGACCTATAGCTAGCCATAGTAAATAGTAAGTATGGATGAAAAATTGTTTTTACTGAGTAAGGAGAAACGTGGTCGAAATATGAAATATAATAAAGTGTGTTTTGTTGCTATTTTTTTTTTTACTAATGATAAGCTAGTTCTTTTATGAAGTCCGGATGATTTATAGTGACAAAGTATATAGCTACAGAATAGAGATAAGCTATTAAAAAATAAACGAAATCGAAGATGAAAAACTAAAAGAAATCGGAAATCGTAGAGGAAATCACGAGACTTGTTTATGCTATTTTCGGATTTCCCGGCCTTTGAAATGTTTGATCCAGCAATCAGAATAGTATTGTGGGTTTGAAGTTACGTGTAACAAAAAAGTAAGTGTATGTGAATGGTGTGACTAAAATGCGAGCGTGATAAGTAAACACATATTATTATTGTAAACATCTTCATTTTTAATGTCTGGACTTAAAAAAAGACGATGACCCCTGAGTTTGTTTCGGCTTTTCTTCTCAGAGGTAGTCAGTTAAGAAATGCCGGCTCCATCGAGTTTAAAAAAATATGACGCGTAAAAATGATCAGTGATCCTAATGGCATAATAAAAGATGTCATTTAATTTCATTTCATTGATTGTGCGATTTAAATCAAGTACATACTATAGCATGTCGTTAAGCGAATATTCCCTAATATCGGCTAACTACATAGTTTTTCCCATCGTACGTACCAAAACGTATTCTCTCGACTTTATCATGCTAATACCATGATTTCGCCTCTTCACAAAAATATAAATAGCTAACCCACTGCGACCAACTTGAGTGTACCATAGTGTTTTAAGGAATTATTTCAATCCATCATTGACCCAGTTAAATATTTCACGAACAATTATTTAGTTTACATATTATATAGTATATACTAATACATGCTTACAAAGACACCGAATTATGGCTTTTGTTGCACCTTTAGGATACTTTTGGGAAAATATTGATCATCATCTCATTCCAGCCTTTTTTTTTTTTTGGATGTAAAATCAACAAATGACCTCTCACTCCAACGCGTCAGCCTGCTTTTACCAACTTTATTGAGAGAGTGTACTTGAGCTCCACAACCCAAATACAAGGTAATACGACACCCCTTGGTAAGACTAATTGTCAGACCTTCGGGCTTCTGACCACCCATAACGACTGTCAATGATCCACGAATGGTGGTATGAATGGACCTGAACGTAGGACCTGTACAGCTGTTAATAGTTACCTATTACCGTATTATTACTTTTTTTAGCAGACTTTTTTTTCTAAACCTCCCTGTCATGTGCTCTCTGGCCATGTTGGACCTGAAAACGTTTACAGATCATCACACCACCTATTCTGCGATGGCGATGACCTCCCTCAGGTAGGTACCCAGTGAGTGACGACCTTTGCCAATTAATTTATAATTATTTTTAATTCAACTTTATTACGAATATATTTACATATACGTCCTCACTGGTACGCAAGTTAAGTACCCTGTCACAAACTACAGAACCACTATGCACTTGATTTTTAATAAAATCTTCATATTTTAAACCCGCAAGTAAAACCTTTTATCCATAAAACGTTTACGGGTTAGGCATTCAATTCCACTTTCAAAGTATGTAAGCCACTCCAAACTTTTTAGATATTGTCAGACCTTTTTTTATTTAAACACTGTTCGAACTTTTAATAAAATTGATCAAATTTTGTTCCACGTCATTTCATTTTGATTATTTTATTTTTCATTTTTTTTATAACTATTAACTTGACCGCAATCCCGCCTGATGGTAAGCAGTGATGCAATCGTTGATGGTAAAGCGCACTAATTTATTAAGAGCCTATCCACTCAAAATCTGAGTGAATACGACGGTTGAAATGAAATCGTTTATTATGCATGTAGGATCACTGATCACTTTGACACGTCATATTTTTTTAAACTAGCTGGAGCCGGCATGTCCTAACTGACTACCTCTGAGAAGAAAAGTCAAAACAAACTCAGGGATCATCGTCTTTTTTCAAGTCCAGACATTAAAAATGAAAATGTTTACAATAACAATATGTGTTTGCTTTTTACAAATTGATTGTTACAATTTACGTGGTTTAAAAAAAAAAACAGTGATCAAAATGTCAGAATTGTAGCAAAATTACGCATATTGCTTAATGGCATTGCTTAGCAGAGCGAGCAGCTCAATCCCAAACTTTGTTGTTTTCTACATAATCTGAGATTTTATAATAACCCCATTTTGCAAAGTTTGGTCTTGATACAGCTTTTAAATCTTTAAATGGGTAAGTTTAAAATGTCCGTGGGAAGGTTGCTGTAAAGTGTATACATTGGCCCATGAACGAGTTGCCTACTCTGTGGAGACGAGCGTGATGTACAGCAAGATTGTGTTTATTCCTGTTATTCATTATATGAATATCGCATATTTTCTTAAACTTCGATATACATATTTTTATGTACACACATAAGATTTTCAAATATATATTATAAAGCTACAGTCAGAATGTTCACCTCTTTGAATTTTTCTCTATGAGAATCTTTAGGCCCAAGGTTGTAATATTGAGCGAGGTGATGCAATTTCAAACTCAACAACACGACCAACGATCTGCGGCAGAGGGAGATTGATCTGGAGACCCTCCACGACCGACACAACAACATTTGGCGCATTGTATCCGGCACACAACGCAACACTGCTCAGACCCGTCCTCCGTATGGCTTCACCAGACACCATGCCGGAACACGACGAATCGCTTGGTGACAAGACTTAACGGCGACATAACTAATATATAACGTCTTTACATTTCTTAATGGAACAGGTAAAAGAAGACGATTTTGTTTAGTTTGTGTACCAGGCTATAGAAGCCACTGTCATCAAATGTAAAAACTTGAAACATCAGCAACAAAGTCAAGTTCAATATCATTTCAGTATTGTTAGGTACATATGTATATACTAAAATATTGTATGTCAAACACTTTTACCGACACTATAACAATACACTTTCTTTTTCTCCTAAATTAAATCATTTCGTGTCTTCTTCGATGACACTTCTAAGTTACCCTTTGTACCGATCCTTTACAAGAACTCAATTTAGAAATAACACCTACACAGCGCATTATTCTTTAGAGAAAAGTTTTAGATTTATATCTGCTAACAATAGGGGAACAGTTGCAAATAATAAATAGAAAAAGTTTCTGGTTAATCCTTTGAGGCTGACAATTTTCGAAATGAACCTTATTTTGGTCAGTAAAGGTTTATTTTTGCTAGCAAAGTCGACTCCTCACTTTTGGCTATTCACATCCACCCTAAAGTCTCAATTAACTAGGTAACTGCCCAACTTACCTTAGCGGAACCCAAGTTAATGGGAGACAAAAGTGAAAAGGAAAAGTTTTTAAAATGTTACCTTTAGTCGCAATGATGGGATAAACGGGGGTGGATGACCTAAGGAGTTTAGAAGTTATTTGCCGATGCAGCACCAAGGAGTTTTGAACTGCAATGGCTACATTTTAGAAAAGATATAAACAAAAAACCGGCCAAGTGCGATTCGGAATCTTGCTCAGTTTTCTATTCCATATTAAAGTAAATATCATCATCATCCCAGCGTTAATCCCAGTCGCATCCAAAGCATTTTCAGCTTTAGAGTCTGGGGTTCGCTTTACTTTTTGTATTATATCCATATGTATATATATACCTGAATCACTACAATAGAAGAAATGCACTGCCCAATACTCGTAGTTTACAAAACAAATTCCAATTTCCCGTGGTCCGCGTCCGCCCAAACAGCTACATATATTTTTTTCATCGTGGCGTTACCTCGATAAAATACTTGTAAACTGCAGTCTTTCGCAATAATTTACAGCTAATGACTACAATCCAGCCCTCTGCTCAACACTTCGTAATAACAAGCCTAATCAATGGCATAGAGTTCCTTGTCACATTATATTTATTTCAATATTTATGTGATAATGACAATTGGCTACCTTTTTTGGTAAAGTATCCTAAACTTTATTCTAGGCTTTGCCTAAGTAATGGAAGATTGCCATTACCAGAGAATACCTATAATGTAAACCAAACAATCTTGAGCTAGTAGACACAATTATATTGTTAGAATACTCGAAGCAAACTGTGCTTCTCGGATGGAAGAAAACCTGAGTTGCAGACATGACTTGCAGAACTAGCAACCTCGTGAGAGCTGTCGCGAGACATGGCCAGAACCACTGTCACTTCAACAGTGGTTTAGGCCATATCTAGCGGAGGGGCAACTCCCGGTGAAGCAAACGTGCGCAGACAGCGTGTCGGCAAGCCTAACAGGGGACTGCGATATTATGTGCCGTTGATTTATTGAAAGTACTTCAAACAAACAGTTGTCTTATAACTGATGCTATCCTAGGAATTAAACGGAAAAAAGAAACGATAAAAATAGTGAATCGTCAAAAGCGTATAATATAATATTTCCACAACGCGTCCAAGATAAAACACCCCAGCCGCATGAAATGTAATCTCCTAAAACCATATTGCATGCTTTTGAAGCAACATTAACAATGACTAAGAACATTTGGGCTGACTCAGATCTATCATTTCCACGCGAGTTATTTTGCGCCAAAAATCCAGATTTTCCATAGTAAGCATAAAATTAGAGCATGTTGCAGCGGGGTCATTGGCCGGCGCGGCGCTCGCTCAATACCGACGCAGTCTGGCGTTGAGTTCGAATACCCACACACATGCACACCGTTAAGGGAAATGCATTAAGGCGCGGTAAGAAGCAAATTTTTAGGTAATGGACAATAGTGTATAGCGGCAATAAATAAGGTTCAAAAATTGATATCAGTTGAATCTAATACACACCAAAATGTTTACATATAAAGAATTATAATCGTCAGTAATACCTCTTTAAATTACAATTGACTTCAAACGTCGGGGGTAATTCCTGTAATTTTGCAGTCTACAGGATAATTCCGTATCACACTATCAGTAGCAATGGCTTTCATTAGGACAGTTTAACAAAATTCATTGCGTCGTTTACCTTGTTGAGCAGACATATTTTTCGAATATTTTGAGCAATGGATTAGCATTTTTTTTTTTTATAAACTAGTGAGTAGTAATTTGCTTCAAAATGATTCAAATTAGTAGTAATTACGCTGGTTTCAGTCTCAATCTGCCAAAATACCTTAGATTTTCCAACATTTTTCTCAAGTTTTGACATTGATTGTCGCTCAAATAATTTTGAACGTTTTTAGTTTCAGAAATTGGAGTACATGCATATTGAAAAAAGTAAAAAAAAAAAAAACAAATTGATTCTTGCGGGCTACCTCCCGTAGCATGTTCCCCTTAACGATGTCGGCATGTACTAGATGGCAAGCTAGGCGTGGGTTTTCGATGTGACATGAGCGATTACCTGTTTGTATTCGATTGGTGGTAATATTTGTGTCGTAATGGATGGTGTGATTGATGTCTAAACGTAGCATTTTTAGACTTATTTTGAACTTGCTTTTGCACACGACTTCGTCTGCGATACAGGATAAAAACCTGACTTTTCGGGTAATAAATATAGTTGATAGTCTACCTATATGCCAGATTACATCTACTTCCGTTTAGCTATCTCAGTGTGGTATAGTTATATTTTTCTTTTGAACAAATATCGCCCCACACGTAGGAATTACTTAATTAACAATTGTGGGTGCATTTTCAAACATTTAAACTTGCATGCACAAACAACCAGACCCGGAACAATTACATGTAGGCCATACAAATGTTCCGTGCGGAAATGGAACCCGTGACACATGTCGTCAAAAAATCAGTAGATAGGATTTAGACATAATATGAAACTTTTTATGAGAATCATAGTAGACATCGATTTTTATATTAGGCCTTAATTAATTACCTCATACATCATCAAGATCTCAAAACAACTCTGAAAAACTATCACTACTTTCCAAGACCATTATTGTCACGACCATCTTTGTGATTTTCAAAGAAATTCCAACAAAATCACTCTCCCGAAATGTATTTCTTTCTATTCAAGATTACTTAGTGTCCTTAGAAAAACGTCAGCACAAAGTTATAAACCCAAGCCACCTGGCGACACTCTGGGCTTCCCCTAAGACGGGGTAAGTACCCGACGCAGACAAGAAGTAATATATTCACTCAGCGTGCCCATACTTGAGATATGCTCATGATTAGTTCGACTTAACTGAAGTTCACTCTTGAAAGGAGATTGAATGTCTGCTGACTTGGAAGAGGGATTTACTTTAAAAGTATTTTGTCTGCATCTTACTGCTTTGGGGACGTGTTTGCTAATGCGGTAGTAATCACAATTAACATTTGTAAAGAACCTCCTTTTAAATATGAAGCTTTAACAAAACTAACTAATTGAGGTTGGAATGTACGAGTACGTGCTCGTATTGGGATGTATATGCTTCAAACTAAGACCTTAAAATGATGTTTGGGACAAGGTGGACTTAGAAGTTGGCGAACAAAGTATTGGGGCACAACCTGACGAGAGGTTATGTCCAGCGGTGGACTGGCATACGCAAAGTTGTTGATTGATTTCATTCACATTCAACTATAGAATCAAAATTGAAATTATTAAAATTTCTCAGATATACTTATTACTTTAATAAGTGGCCAGTATGTTGGTTCATGCGGCGCATAGTGTAATCAGTTACTGAATTTACTTTACAAACATCTGTCAATTCGCCTTTAAGAAAGTTTCAGACGTTTTCGTGACAAGTATTTTGTTGTGAGATTGAAAAGCGAATGCTTGTCAATCCGAGTCAATGGATGTCTGTCTGGCTCCCAGAAGTTTGGCGTTTGTTTGAGAAGAACGTATGGCACTTGGTTGTCTTGAACTGAAGCGTAAACAGAGCACTAAGTACTACAGTTTTATGTTGGGGGTAGATTTGCTATCGGTCAAGTAAAGTTCATTTGATAGATGTCGATTTAAATTAGACCTGATTTTTAGGGTTTTGTGCCCAAAAAAGGAATAACGGCACCCTATTTGTAACTCTGACACCAATCATTCCATTCATACAATCATTTATTTATTTGCAATTTTAAATCTGACGACTAAAACTAAAATAAATTAATGGAAATAACTACGGCGCCTTTACATTTTTGTCTGTAAAAGATGTCAAAAACAAATTTTTATTTCTCGGTAAATATTATTCTTGTTACTAAAATTTATTTTTATTTGGCTGATATGGTAATAATAAAATAATGATTAACTTTATTGCTAAACAGATTACAGAGATTTTGCGTTTGCCCCAAACTAGGCAAGTCTGTTTCTTGGGTACCTATATGGAGGGTTTACCATTTAAACAATTTAAAAATATGTTTAGTAAAAGAGTAAATGAACTTCACTTAAAATTAATTACTAAAAGAAAAAATAACTTAATAAAATATTAGAATCAAAATTAAAATAAAACTATAAAATGAAAACCGCTACTATTCTTTTGTTATATATTGTTTGTTCACAATCAGGAGATTTTTATTCAGTCTTACAATGTACTACGCCCTATCAAGGCCCTTTCAATAGACATTATAATCTACAAAAGTCTTTGAAGCGAGTACGATTCTTTACACATTAAATGAAATATCTCAAAAGAATTAGCCAGCGCATATAGAAGTAGATTTATCTGCTTTGCGAACATCAAGCTTCAAGGTTTTTCGTGAGTTAATCATCAAACTATTTATCTAAGCTATGCCCAATTCCATTCTTTATTTGTCATCTAATTCATTACTTACAACATAGAGAGGTAATTGTGCATATAACAGTAGCAACGGTTTTCATTTTGACAAATTCTACAACATTCATTGCTCTATTTAAATTGTTAAACAAATATTTGGGACATTTACGAAGATCGTTCAAAATGATGCAGATTGTTATGAAATCTTATTACGTAAATATGGTATTGGTTTCATCTTTCGCAACATGCCGTTTAACCTAGCGGAGCTACTGTGAATTAGTTGCCACATTTTCATCCGCCAAGGGTTTGCATTACCTACAGAACCGATACCATTTTGCTAAACAACATCAAATGACTACATATTACTAATATACGTAGATATCCAATCTATATGGAACATACAAAAGAAACTGAAACCAACAGACTCCCGCTAACGAACAAAACAAGTTTCATTAATCAAAACTACACAAGGAAGTCATCCGTCAAAATCTAGGCCGAAACACTGTCATGCACAAAAACTGTCCCAGTTATCGGTGACGAAATCCTTATTTAACAAAAACACTCGATCTAACGATATCTGGGTCCCCCATAGTGCTTTGCGAATCGTCTGTCCCAAATACATTGTAAATTCAATAACTCAACCGGGTGACCGCGAAACCTGAAACCCAACGGTGAATAAAAAATGCGAATCACCCGTTATATTAGGGCTTAAATGTGCTGCTGACACCGGATGGCGGTGTCGATATGAATACTATACGTGGAGTTAGGACCTAGTTATAAAGAATAAACATAAAACATGACTTAGTTTGGAATACCTAGACCCCAGACCCCAGACTCCAAAGCTGAAAAGGCTTCGGATGCGACTGGGATTGCTGAGTAGTTGTGGCATAAGAAAAGAACACCAAAAATATATTTGAAAATTACATATTATATAGCATAGAGAGAAAAAAGTTTGAATTGAGATTCTTTTATAACAAAATGTCATGAGGAATTGTTGGAGTGCATATGTCGATGGCTACAAGAGTAGGGGAAGACCAGAGAAACGATGGATGGATCGTGTGAATGATGATCAGGTTAAAGAGGGGGTGACTGTCGAGATGGTGGCTAATAGAGGAGTATGGAAGATGAGATATGAAGATGAAACAGACAGCAGTCGATTCACGGAAAATATTGAACTTTAGCCAAAATAAAGCCGACCCCCAGACTTCAAAGCCAAAGCTTTCGATGCGACTGGGATTAACGCTGAGATGATGATGATAAATAGCAGAAGAACGATGAGTTTACATACAATGACAATCAATAAGTTTAATATCAATGTGATGTATATCCGTACGGAGGACGGGTCTGAGCAGTTGTGTTGCGATGTGTGCCGAGTACGATGCGTCAAATGGTTTTTGTGTCGGGAGTTTGGTCGTGGAGGGTCTCCACATCAATCTCCCTCTGGTGCAGCATCGTTGGTCGTGTTGTTGGGTTTAACATTGCACCACCTCGCTCAATTGCCTTCTTCCTTCCTATTCACTGAGATTTTTTGAGTGAATGGGCTTAATAAACTAGCGCGCTTTACCTTCAACGATTGCATCACTGCTTACCATTAGGCGGGATTGCAGTCAAGCGCATTTTATTATTATAAAAAAAAAGGTTCCTTGAAAAGGGAAACGGAAAGGTATCTAGAACAGTCGACAGCCACGTGTAATAAAGCTATGAAGGTCATTTTATGACCCGATCATTAAAACGAATTTATACCAATTTATGTTTCACCCCGCATAAACATAAACTCGTTTAGAATTCTGTGTGGGATTATGGAAATGTTTGAATAATTCGATTATCTACACCACTACGTGTGTGTTAATAAATTAGCTACTTTATCGAATTTATACCTAAAATTATTGTTAAAATAAAAGTTCAACGAGGTGGGATGGGACATCGTCTGTTTATAATATAGTGGGCAGACAATTGCTTTTTTAATTTAAAAACGTTGCCCCACACTAAGAGTTACTGCTGTATCACAGGTGCCTTTTCAAATATTTAAATTCACATACACAAACAGATCCGGAACAACTACCCTGTAGGACATACAAATATTATTCCGTGCGGGAATCGAACCTGCGATACGCAGCGTAGCAGTCAATCCACTGACTCAGCCACTACGCCAACCGTCCGATTGTTAGGGGTTCAGTTCAGTCACCATGCAACCTAACTATATGAATCCATACTAATATTATAAATGCGAAAGTAACTCTATCTGGCTGTCTGTTACACTTTCCCGCTTAAACCTCTCAACCGATTTTGATGATATTTGGCACAGGGCAGTTTTTAGACCCTGAGGAAGGACATAGGCTACCTTTTATTGAAAAAATTGATGTTCCCGAGGGAAAACTAAAAAGCGCGATATAACCGAATTCTACGCGGGCGAAGCCGCGGGCGGAATGCTAGTTTTACTGGAACAAAATACCTGTACTAATATTCCTAAGTTGTGATATTACAAGTAAATTAACGAATCTGACTAAAAATGTCGCTTTCTTGTATTACTAAGGTTGCGTATTTCAGTAAAAAAAATAGCACCCTTATAAAATGACTTCGTCGTCTTTCTATCAAGAGAGTACTTAGGAACGCGTAGAGTTATCAAGTTGAAAATAATATCAAATATTCAAGGTTGCCCCAAACAGTAAAAATATCAAACCTCGTAAGTAAACGCAATCAAAAGATACGGCCGTTATGTGCCGTTTATGTCACACCCGCGAGGGAATCACAACCTATAGGGTACTTCTTGTTGACCTAGAATCATGATATTAGGTAAGAAGCAATGTCATGTACCATAAGCAAAGGAAAAAAATCGGAAACCGTTTTGTAGTTATGTACATTTTTTTTTTTTTTTTTGGGATGGGAAATCATCAATGACTTCTCCGCTCTGGGCAGAGCGGAAGGGCGTGTCAGACTTTTACTGACTAAAACCCACCCGTGTTTCTTTACTTGCCTGTGCAACGGCCAGGGCCACGGTTTCTTGTTTAACCAACCCGCAACCCTGACCCAGGAGGCATCGGTCTTCGTGGACCCCGTCACGATGTGCTGACATCTCTTTGAGGCGCGCGTGAAACACGACGCGCCGTCGACTCGGGCCTGGTCCTTACCGGGCGGCGAGCTGCCCACTGCTCACCGTCCGCAGACCCGCGCCTACGGTGGCTGGGAGTTTGGTGTCATCTCCCGACCAGGGCGTCTCCTGCGGCGGCTAGTGGCGTGAGGGCGCTGGGATTCCCGTTGCCTCACGCGCTCCGCCTCCTCCTTTGCCAGCATCACTGCTTCGCAGAAGGAGGTGACGGCCTGCCATGCACTCTCGCTCCGGACCATGGCCTGGACCAGGGTCGGACGCGAGAGATCGCCGCCGATCGCCGCTACGAGGACACGGCGGTGCTCTACCCAAGCCGGGCAGACCTCCACCGTATGCTCCACCGTGTCCTCAGGGCGATCCACACAATGGTGACACCCTGGCGTTTCCTCCCGCGTTATACGGAACAGGAACCTCCCGAAACAACCGTGTCCGGTGCGGACCTGCGTCAGGCGGAAGGTGAGGGCGCCGTGGCGCCTCTCTAGCCACTCCTCAAAGAGGGGACTTACCGTCGCTATTTTGGTGTGCCCAGCACTGGGTTGCGACAATCGCATTCTCCATATCGCCATGAGATCCCGCCGGAGCTCTGTCCGCCGTACCGCGATTTCCCGCGGCAGCGGAGTTATACCCCGGCGTTTTGCCTCCTCTCGCCACTCCCACATGTGGGCGAGGACTTTGGCCTCCAGATCCCATGGCGGTAATCCGGCAAGGAGGCTCGCCACCTCAGCGGAGACCGTGCGGTATCCCTGGATCAGCCGAATGGCCATGACCCTCTGGGACGCGGTCAGGCATCGGGCTGGTCGCTTCCTTAACGACCGCGCCCACACCGGTGCCCCGTAAAGGGCCATGGACCGCACGGCCCCCGCGTAGAGCCTCCGGCAGGAGGCGTTTGGTCCCCATAGATTGGGGAGGAGCCGCCTTAGGGCAGCCCCGGCCCGTTCCAGCCTGGGAGCCAAACGTCGGAAGTGCTCCTCGAAGTTCCACCGGCTGTCGAGGACAAGTCCCAGGTACTTCATCTTCGACCCGACGCCGATGTGAACCCCTCCTACCGTTATGTGGGAACCCGACGGTGGCGCATTCCGAGGACCATGAAAGCACTTGGCCTCGGACTTCTGCAGGGCCACCTCGAGTCCCAATTGCCGGATCCTGTTGACGATTGTCGCAACCCCGAGGGTCGCTGCGTCAGCCGCCGCCTGGTGCGACCTCCCTTTTGCCAGGACTAGCGTATCGTCAGCGTAAGTTATGTACATTCCTACTAGTTTTGTACCGTGTGTTGAATCTGACGAGTGTAAGTAGCAGTGACCTAGTGGTAACTGCCGCGACTTACAAGTTGTAGGCCGTAGATTCGAATCCCATCAGGCACTTTGTGTAAATTATATCATCACCACTGCACTAAAAACGGTATAGGAAAATATCAGGAGGAAACCGATATATCCTAGAGCCAAAAACTTCGAAGACATGTGAGATCTACCAATCCGCACTGGGCCAGATTGGTGGATTACGGCCCGCTCCCTCTCACCGAGATAAGGCCTGTGTCCCAAAAGTGGGAAAATCATAGGCTGATTATATGTTGAGGCCGACTCGCACTTGACCGTTTTATGTCTTATTATCTTATAGCTTTGGGCCTAGTGGTCGCAAACGCTACTGTGCTTGAGTGTGGATATTCCGCCTGGAATTCCTTTAAAACCATTTTTATTTATTGTGTTTTTGTAATATTTTGGGTTTTCTTTCTTTACGGAGGCCAGCCGATTAAGCAATCCAGAACTCTCATATTTATCCAAACACCTCCGAACCTTAACGATTTAGTGATAAAATTTAAAATCCATTTTAAAAAATTGATAGATTGTATTATTGTATGATTGTATGATTGTGCTTGTAATGCGAAAGCACTAGGAAGTGGCGAAAGGCGGGCGTTTTGGGGGACGAAGGGTTAATTAGGCTAAGTTTTATTATCTGATAGATAATCATTGTCAGAGTTTAAATAGTTGTCTAGCCACTTATTTCCTTTTCTTCATTATTCTAAGCTAACCCCAAAGGGGCCATAGGATCCTCGTAAATTAATTCAGTGAGGTGAACACACCGGCTGTAGGACAGTGGGACAATCAAGATACATTGTGCGCAAGCTTTATTAATTACCAAGCCGGTGATAACTCGGACAATAGCTGGACGATACACGAGGTTTGAATTGTTTCCAGTTATATCTAAAATAGCTTTCATTTTCGTTTTTCTTTTTTACCTTTTGTCACTCCAGGAAAATTAATCATAATCATCTGCCTACGTTTTTACAGCCGTGTTGTGGTCAGCTACCAGTCTAATGAAATGCAGCTACATAGGTACCACTATTTTAAATGAAGCGATACCAATTGGTTATCGTATGACCTAGAAATTGGGTTATAACAAGCAGTCTGAACAGGTTGTCTGATGCTCGAACTTCTGACGACCCATCCACGTCCCTATTGCATGCAGTCTCAACCACTCTTAAATTAAAAAGTTATAACATGCGTGCAACTTCATTCGATCGACTTCGTCGATCCCGTCATGCTCAATAGTCTCACTTACAACCGACCAATGAGGCGGTTAACTTACATTACTAGTCTAAGAAGTTAAAAGACAATAAAGTAGGTAAGCATATTAAAATTTTATGTTTCAAATTGATGTTATTTCAGGTTAGGTAATACGTCGTTCAAGATACCACTGTGTCTCGAGACCAAAGTCTTTGACGAGTGTGGTGCTAGTGATGACAAACAGAAGTGAAACGTGGTCACTCACAATGGGCCTCATACAAAGGTTCAGAGTCACACGAAGGGCGTCGGAAAAAGCTATAATCTAAGTTTCTCTGCGCGATCGAATCAGACAAATGAGGAGATCCCAGAAGAACCAAAGTCACCGATGTAGCTCTTCGAGTCGCTAAAATTAAGTGGCAGTGGGCGGGTCACATTGCTCGTAGAACCGATGGCCGATGGAGTAGTAAGGTTCTGGAGTGACAGCCACGTACCGGAAGACGCAGCGTAGAGACGCCCCCAATAAGGTGGACTGATGAACTGGTGAAGGTCGCGGGAAGCCGATGGATGCGCGCAGCACAAGACCGGTCATCGTCGAAAGTCTTGAGGTAGGCCTTTGTCCTGCAATGGACATCTATAGGACGCATATGTAGAAGAAGAATTGTTACAACGTTACACCGTTAGTTTAACAATCGCAGTTTTCTTAAAAGGCAGGTTACGACTTACACATTAGGTAAGTTACAATATCTACAATATTTTTCTAGTGGAATTGAAATTCAAAAACAAAATCGAAACAGTAGCTAGCAAGCCATGCACCGAGAATTGCACATTAGGGGCTTACTCCGTGGGCTAGCGGGCGGTTGTTCACCCCACCTAAGTGGGTCATGGGGTCGGTGCTGCGTACCCGGTATTACTTCCATTGATTAAGGTTTTACTGTTCGAGGGAGTTCATTTTTTGCAGTATAGATAGTTACTTGGAGCATGTTATGTTAGGGAAGAACTTGAGATGTTTCGGATGAAATGCAAAGTTAGATTCATTTGATTCCTAAGAGAAAGATCTTACATTGGTTGACTTTGCCTTGAGGTAAAATGTGGGCTTAATAGAGGTACATCTCTGCCTAATATTTTTAAGGATTATGGGCGAAATAAGCAAAAGAACAAAAGATAAATATTATTTTAATCTTGTCAAATTAGTCCTCGCCTGACATATATTGACTTATGTTTAGTCGTCACTCGTCATGTTTTTAATCGCGTCTAAACTGTCTACGGAGTACCATAATTTGACTCACTAAACTAAAATGTTTTTTTTTTTTTATATATAAAGAAAAGATGCTCCGGCCTTAAAATTTTCGATACAGGAGAAATTCCTAGTGTGAGGCAACGTTTTTATGTAAAAAAATAATTATCATTATCCTTCTCTGATCCCAATGGATTTGGGGTCCTCATCTCGGTAAGGTAAGATAATTTATTTGCTTAAAACGTGGTATACATACTAACGGTGTTATTGATCATGGTGATGGTCTTCCTATACTTTTATATAACTGAAGTATCGTTACAATTTTCGTGACGACCCTAGTACCTACAGGGGTCGTAAGATATTTTTTATTATCAAACCAGCTGAGGCGTGCCCTTTTCATTGGACGGTAAACATTTATATTTATGATGAACCTGACTACCACCAAATATCTATTAATTTTTCGGGTTAATATGTATGGCCTATAATGCTCACAAATAACGTAATTTTGTATTGGTAAAGGAATTATTAAAATCGGTTGAGTAGATCCAGAGATTACAATTATATAACCTAGCAAACTCCCAGACCTTAGATCTTTATAATATTATTGCCATTGAGAAAATAAAATAAAAAAGTCTCTAGTTTAACCAGCTACCACACGTGTGTGTACGGAAAGATTTCCGCATAATTAACTTTAACGTTTGCGTTAGATTCTTTATGCGTTAGTCAAGCACTTTTTTTTTTTTATAATTTATAAACCAGCGCTTGACCGCAATCCTGCCTGATGGTAAGCAGTGACGCAATCGTTGATGGTAAAGCGCACTAGTTTATTAAGAGCCTATTCACTCTAGCCTTGAAGACACTCAAATTGTAGTCCGACGGAAACACCGCCGCGGGCAAATTGTTCCAGTCCCTCGATGTACGCGGTACATAAAGGAGGAGGCGAAGCGCTTCGTCCGGATCGTAATGGTGTTAACAACGTAAGGGTGGAAACCAGCCGTACGACGGGTCGTCCGCTGGTGGAACGGAGATGGGGGAATTAAATCATGCAATTCCCTCGCACACTCCCCGAAATGCATCCTATAGAACACCGAAAGGCTGGCTACTCTACGCCTGTGCTCTAGGCTTTGGAGACCAACTCGAGTTAGATCAGGGTCACCAATCAGCCTCTTTGCACGTCTCTCCACTGAATCCAAAGTGGCCAGGTGACACTTGGCAGCACCAGCCCAAATGTGGCTGCAGTACTCCACACACGAACGGACCTGTGCTTTGTATAACATTAGAAGCTGCCCAGGTGTGAAGTACTGCCGGACCTTTGCGATAACGCCAAGTTTCCTGGCAGCCACCCTGGCCTTGGACTCAATGAACCGCCCAAAGTTAAGGTTCGAGGAAATCTCAACTCCCAAGAGCTGAAGGCGGTCGGAACACTCCAAGGACACATTCCGAAAAGTAGGGGCCAAGGTGAACGGGCTCCTTTTGACGGTGAAAAGACACGCCTGTGTTTATAAAGTACGTATATGTTTATAAAGTTGTGTACATATACATCGTTATAAAGATACACAACATTCTAGCAACGTCTTCAAAGAGTGTTCATGGTTCTTTGAAGACGTTGCCAGTAAGTAACGACTTATTTATAGTGGTCGGCAACAACTACAAAGGTTTTACTTGATTTTGGAATATTTAATACGTCATGTGTTTGATACTTTTGATCTAGCTTGCTTATCGTATTATATTAATATTAATAAAGACGTTGCCATGTTGAATATTTGTATAATATTAAGTGCTTGACTAAATTCAGTAAGTTTTTACTAAAACAGTAAAATATTAAAAGTAGAAGGTCTACTTATTATATGCATGGATGGACGGATGGATGAATGTTTTACTTTGTAATGCAAAAAGCTTTTAAACGTATTTGGTTGAAATTCGGTAAACAGATCGTTATCCAGATATTTCCTTGGTTGGAACCGAAGACCGGGAGGACGTATCTAATAGGAATATAGCGTAGCAGAATTAGAAGTTTACGGATTAAAATTCCTATGCCATTGTAATTGATGTACCAAAAATAGCTTTGAAGGTAACACCTACATTCATCTAAACTCATAAAATATATAAAGGGAAAATATAAAAGAAGTCGTATTAGTTATTCTATTATATTACCAATGAACGGCAGAATATATTTAGCTTAAAATTTATTGAGGGAAGCAGGAGATGGTCATGCGATACTTTTTATATAAACTCTTTCAAATGTTTGAATGAAATTCGGCACATGTGGTTAATAACCATGATAATTTTTATCCGGATATCCCCACGGGATCCAAACATATGCTGGTAACATAATATCAAAAAGCTGCATCTTTATGTAACTATATTATCAAATATTTCATTCGATATTAGCTGGAAACCCTAAGGACTAAAACGTGACTCCTTTACGTGATTTACTTCTTGAACTCAGAAGGTCAAAATATACATAATAATTAAAATCATAACGGTCTGATAACCCTTCTTTCGTAATTACTGAAATACTTGAACCTTGATAATATAAACACAGATGCCGAGTAGGTTGAAAGCTTCCCGGAGTGACGACGCTTGAGTATGCCTAAATTTTCAGAACATAAATGTTGACAACGCGGGCTGCAGCCGACAATGTGTCTTTGGTGTATCGACGTTACCTCTGAAGTATGCCGCTCGCACACAGTGCACACTAGAAATCATACTAAATGTAAGGGATATCCAAGCGCAAATCTGATACCATGAACATGATTCTAAACCCACCAACGTTTATTTCTGTCAGTTATTATTTGTAAAACTGTGTTGTTCAATAAATTTTGACAAACCTCACTTTTGTATGAAACTGCACATTTATTTTCTTAATAATATACTTTGGGGTTCATTATGGCAACAGTTTGCGGGTTGTGTGAGTTAAGCGGGCAATTTATAAAATAATTTTAACGCAGGGATATTATGGTAACGCACTAATCCCCGACCCTTTAATTGGAAATCGTTGTAGTTTTCAATTACTTTTTCCCCGCTCAACGAAGTTATAATAGCATTACTTTTGCAACTTTGAATTTCTTAATGAAATCGCATGTGCCATGATTGTATAATTCTTTAGTTATGAACTTGAATTATTTTAGTATTACTACCAGTCGGTGCGCCAAATAACTTCTAAAGCCTTTACTTTTAAAGTTGTTTCTATGATGCCTAGATATGTTCATACAGAAATGTGTGTCTATGTTCATGGAAAGACACACATTTTTGCGATCCTTAGTGATGAGAGTTAGGAATTCAGATGATGAAGCTAACTAAGCGATGAAAACAAACTGAACCTTATAGTGACTGCCCTCGTGGCGCTGGGGCGAAACGAACTGAGCCTAGGTATGACACCTCCTTATGGTGGTGGGGCGTAACGAATTGAACCTAGTTATGACGCTCCCTAGTGGTGCTGAGACGAAACGAACTAAACCTAGTTATGACTACCCGTGGAGGCTCTGGGGCAAAACAGGTGTGTACTAGCTGGGGTTGTGTGTTAATAACTTTTTAATTCAATCTTTAAATGAGTATTTGAAGTGGATGCGCAATCGTAAATTTTCTCACGTTTATTCTTCAATTCTGCAATTTTCAAAAATTTATCCTCTTCCATGATATCATTCAATTAAATTATTATTACCCTCTCTTTGATACTTTTTAGGATGACGTTCCCAAAGGTTTTTAAAAACAGAATCCTA
The DNA here is from genome assembly GCA_017933935.1 of Sesamia nonagrioides. Classification (NCBI taxonomy): domain Eukaryota; kingdom Metazoa; phylum Arthropoda; class Insecta; order Lepidoptera; family Noctuidae; genus Sesamia; species Sesamia nonagrioides. The sequence continues at coordinate 403,872 of JADWQK010000586.1, read as the reverse complement.
TTACCTACTAAGACTCCAATCCCTGTCTGTTTGTTACCAGATTGTATCTCATGGACTGTGATAACTAAAATCTTGAAATTTTTCTTATAGTTCAAAGAAATTGAAAATAAGGGCAATAACCCAAAACACACTTTTTTACACTTGTAAGTACTCACAATATATACATAAGTATTACAATAAGCGCCCACTCTCAACATTTTCACTCTCATTTCCTAAAAGATAAAAATAGCACCCGTTTGTTCACAAAAAGATAAAATTATAATCGTCCTGTTAACAGCCCAATTACTTGCGACAAACGCTGTGCCATTGTGTAATGTGTCAGACCCTTCAAATTCACCACTCATTACTCCAACATGTTTTAGCGCAGAAAAGATACCAAATCCATAATGATTTTTTTTAATTTAGCTATTTGTTAACGCGAAAGAACAGTTTGAATGATACGTACATTATAAATTATTATTCAAGATAATACGGGTAAGTACATGTTTTATGTAAAAGCGACGAAATATGAGTATTGTGTGGGTTTCCTAATCAACAGAGTAATGTTTAATTGTGGATGTAATAACATACATTTGATGTTACTGGAATCGCGTAGCATTGTGCTACGGCGTAGCAAAAGCGTAACTTAGGCGTAACCAACATTGTGTAGCGAGTAAAAGCACGTGTTCCAGTTTTTCTTTGTATGAATATATTTCAAGTTTCTGTTTATTTACAAGTTTCAAAACAATGCCGCACTTTGTATGATTAAATTATAACGAAAAACGATTCCATTTACAACAAACGAGTTCACAAGTTACCGTCATCGTTTCTCGAAATACGAAAACTCGAGTCATTTAATTCATACATCGCAATCATGAAATGTCAACGACCTCTATTATATTTACGGCATCACGCAGACAATCTCGTTACGCTCACATTAATTAACATGTACCTACCTACGTAAGATCGTGACGTCAACAAAGTTTAACGTCATACTTTTAATTGAACCACAGTGTCACAAAATGATTTAAACGGTCTACCATAAAAATAACACTCCGCCCACTGTTTTGGTAAATACAGCTGTGTTGTTTAAGTACCCAGTTATGGTTCAAGCGTGAACTTTAGGACCAGATTCGAATAACTGTCAATCTGTTCTGTAAACAATTCACAGTAAAACTTGGGTGAAGTAGGCTGTCAATAGTGTAGGTAAACCATAGCATCAAGCGGAAGGATCGCTCATTGGGTGTACTTAGATGTAAGTCGTACCAAGCCTACCTTTTTAAGACAATTTTACATACGAAAAAACCTAAGCGGGTCGTTGACATCTAAAACAAACTTCCTTCAACTCTTAACGAGTTTTATCAGGCCTGTGAGGTGGTGAGCTTGCACGAGATAACGGAAATATTTTACAGATAAAAACGCAATTTCGCTCTAATTTATGTTAATGAGACGCCTGCGACGGACCGTGTACGAACCGGGCCGGGTTCTGTGAACCGGCAGGAAATGATTATTGCTAAACTTTACGTATTAGTCAAATGAGTAAGGTGTATCGTCAGTCGGGTAACGTCCGAATGGATAAGTAAATTGTAAAATATTCAACATTACTCGCTCAACATATGACCGACCCTCAGTCTTTTGTTTAATATATACTAATATTATAAATGGTATAGTAACTAAGTGATTAACTAAACTAGTATAACTAAAAAAGATTCTACTAAATTCGATCAAAGGACACTGTTGTCTGTTGATCGAATTTAGTAGAATAAATATGAGGAAACAGATGCCATATTGCACTGTTCTATGGGCTGTAACAGTGTAAAATAAAATTTATAGAATTAAAATTTATATTATTAATTATTAAAATTAAAAAATTATCCATTCCATAAATTTTAGTTATATTTATGCTTTTTTGGCTTTGTCTACTCATTTGTAAGCTGTCACAGGCAGCACCACGCTGTGCCACTGGTTTAGTGAGTGTATGTCATAATTCCTACCCAACATTGGTCAAATATTGTCTCCATACGAGCCCCACGCTAGTTAAGATAACATTGAGGTGGTTCGCGCCCAAAAGCCAAGTAAAGTCAACAACTCCTAGAAACATGTTGTGTGTTTTGGTAAATTGTCCGCTCAGATTTTGGGATAGATGACAAACAATAGTTGGTAGAAAAGATGTTTATTTTGAATCTCTTTTTCAATGTTTTTATTATTACAAGAAAATAAGAATATTTTCTAGCAGAATATGAGTACACATGCGTAGCTATAATCTCTCGAATAGTCTAAAATTTTAAACAATTAAATGGCTGCCAAGTAGGTATATACAATTTTACAATGATTCCAAAATTAATGACGTTATAACTTTAGTCAACTTATATTTTACTAATTCTCAATCAAACGTGTTAAAGTAAGAGACTTTGCTTTGACGAGTAATTTATGTACAATATTTATGTTAATTAGTTCTATGAGCAAACAAGTCAAGAGCTTTTATGATTTTGACAAGTAGCAGATATACAAAAACGTCCTGAGATCAGTCGTTGGGCAGTTGCTCACCAGACACACACATCCTTTTTCTATGGCGAATGAGTGAACTTTACACTCTGTAAAACAGGGTGTAAAGTTCACTACAAAAGTTCAAATTGAATCAGATCTGCTCGGCTCCGCTCGTTAGCACAGCGCTGAATCGCATATAATCAGCCTCTTATCATGTCGTGTGGTCAAACGCACATATCCTTTTTGGGGTTCCGCACCCAAGGGCTTAATACGCTATTACTATGACTTCATTGTCTGTCTATCACCAGGCTATTTTACATGAATCGTGATAGCTAGTTAGTTGAAATGTTCACACATAATGTACTGGTATTTCTGACAGCCTCCGTGGTGTAGTGGTAGCGAACGCCGCTGCGCAAGGAGGCGCGGGTTCGATCCCCGCGAAGTGCCAATATTTTTATGCGTGAATATGAATATTTGCACTTGTCTGGTCGTGCCTCGGAAAGCACTTTAAGCCGTTGGTCCCGGTTGCCATACGAACATCTAATGGCAGTCGTTACGGGTTGTTGGAGCCCTCAAAAGACCAACAATTGGTCTAACTGCAATGTTTCGAAGTCGCCTTCGGGTTGTGGAGGTCAGACGGCAGTCGGTTCACGGGAAATATCGAAGTCTAGCCAAAATCAGCAATTAGACTGTTAAAGCGGACCCCAGACTCCGAAACTGAAAAAGTTATGGATGCGACTGGAATTAACGCTGAGATGAAGAGAAGAAGAATGTACTGGTACTTCTGTTGGTGGTAATAAATCCTAAAACTAAAGATAGATCGGCTGAAACGCTTTCTCGGTGGTAGGCCATAACATCGGCTGCCGGCAGAAGTTAAGTGTAATATTATGGACTCAGACTTATCGCCATAAAAAAACATAGAGAATAACCCTGAATATTAAAAAAGAAAACAATATCTCAATAAGCCTCATGTACGTTACTGTTAGCGCCAAAGCTAGTTCATTTATATATTTTTTTTTCTATTATTACACAATTCTTTTGTAGGGAAGTCTTAACATAAAGAAAGCCGTAGAAAATACATCAAATAAAACCATAAAATAAATCAAACACTTGTTTTAGGTTTTTATTTTTGGCATAAAAGAAACAATCACTGTCACACAATAATATTGGCTTTCAAGTTTAAATTAAAGTGCTACTTTTGTGATACGTACCTTATGTACAAAGAGCCTGTTTTGAACTGTGTAAAAACTTAGTACACACATGAACATGTTAGTTCTGCCCTCAGCTTCGCTCATGTCGATGTCGTAAATTATCCTATGGGAACGTGTTACCGGAATATAAAGTATTAAATTACCTTACTCCAGTCACAATAAAATACATATTACATCCAAACTTTGTAATTAGCAAAATGTTTACAATCGTTGGAATTATAATTAAAAAATAGCCTCTATTTTTTACTCTCATAAGAAATGATAAAAAAGCAAAAGGTATAGTTTTTAAACAATACCTAAATAAAAACAATATAACTAGGTGTTTATTAACTGTACCCAAACCAATATGTTCCTTCAAGCAATTGTCACAAACATAAATGGAGTATACAACAGAAAACAATTGTATTGTGACAGACATACTCGTTCAAAGTGACTCAATAATAATAACATAGAAATACTTCAATAGCCTATTGTTATACGTGGGTCGGTTCAAAATAGCACTTATTTGGAACATTCCAATAATAAATTACACTTGAATTAGAACTTTGGACAAAGAGCAGAACGTTATTTCTACTTAGTAGAGAGGAGCTAGTCGCAAACTCATCTCAGTGTCACTTAATGTCCGAAACTTGTCAAATTGTAGGGAAAATACCAGTTTTTATGACAAATTGACTGAGACTAAGGGCCAGATTATGAACATTTTAAAATTACGCCTTTAAAACTCCCCGGGAAGGAATCCTCTCGGTGAGAGGAAGTGGGCCGTAATATACCATACGGGCGCAGTGCGCGTTGGTAGATGTCACATGTCTTAGAAGTTTTGCCTCTAAGACATGCCGGTTTCCTCATGATGTTTAAATTCACCTTGTACCATAGAAATTCATGAATATCTTACAACTACAAACTACTTTTTCAAACCAAATATCGTGTCGTATATTCTGAGGGTAAACATAGAATTACTTCATATTTACTTACAGAAAAGGAAACTTAACATTTTTCTACAACAAACCCTTTTCTCTTTTGTCAACTAAGCAATCAAAGCAACATTTACTAACTTAAACGGTTTTTACATGAACGTAGAGCTCACGGAATGTAACCCTAGCAGACAATCATTATTTGCTGTTTGTGCATGTGAGTTTAATAGTATGTAAACGCACCCACAATAATGGAGATATACTTAGTATGGGATAGAGATATTTTTATGTTTTAAAAAAATCCTGTCGTGGATCATCTATGAGTAGCCTATCTACACTTACATACAAACTGGATTAAAAATTTATTGTGCAATAAAGTCAAACTAATGTCTTTTAAACTAGGACAAATAACCCGTGTGTTTGGAGCCAAGGTCCTTCAAGGTATGACATTCAACTGTTACTGTCATGCAAGTACTCATAGTAATATAACACACATTAAACAAACAGGGTCTAACCACAAAAACTTAAAGTTATTCAACGTGTGTTACGTTAAAGTCCATATAATATAGTCATGTTTAAAGTTGTTTAGCTTAAACAACTGCTAAACACTACTTTGTGGTATTATGGACAATACCTTAATTTAAATACAGTATTCGTTTTAAGAAACAACTGTAACGAAATTCTTATTTTCGTCATACGTTAACTTCTACAACCATTCTGTGAGTTCGATTTTACTTTTAATGAACATTAAGAGAGTGTAGGAGAGGGGATAGAGAGCAGCGGTAACCCAGTGATATCGTCCGTAATTTTGAAGTTCTAGGTCGTAGGTTCGAACCTCGTCAGGCGTTTTCTTCTTCTTCTTTAGCCTATAGAGATCCACTGCTAGACAAAGGCCTCCCCCAAGGCTTTCCACGATAACCGGTCTTATGCTGCCCGCATCCATCGGCTTCCCGCGACCTTACCAGGTCATCGGTCCACCTTGTTGGGGGCCTACCTACGCTGCATCTTCCGGTACGTGGCCGCCACTCCAGAACCTTACTGCCCCATCGGCCATCGGTAGGTAGGCGCGTCACTTTACTTTGTGTAAATGATTACCATCTTAAATTTCACCAGTGATCTCAAAACATTGAAGGAAACCTTCGCGAGGTAACCCGCACTGGGTCCGAGAGGTATATTACGGTCCACTCACTCTCATCGAGAGGAAACCTGTGTTCCAGCTGTGGGAATATTATATGCTGATTATGAGCATTAACATATGGAGTTAATTAAAGAGTATGTAATAAAGGGCAGACTGTCCAATATTAAATTTCACTCCTCCGCATCCTACGCAGCCCACGCTTTAACCACGAATGACAATTAAATTTCCAGGAACATGAAACCAATATACAGTACCTATGTGTATAATTTTGTACAAATTGAATTAACTGAGTTCTTTAACCTACGGAGTAGCAAACTGATAATGATAGATTATGTAAACTTGTTACAGTTTACATGTTGAATAAATATTCCGTTAATAAGTTTAGCACGCGCCCTATCCGACGTGGTCGTGCACAAAACACGCGATCGACGCGCTCATCAGTTTTTGTTTAGAAAATTAGATAAACGTTTTCAGTCGGCGTGATTCGTTTAGGTTTGCGGATAAAATGAAAGCGACGCGACGATCAGGTGTTCGCGCGACCGTCTCTTTGGTCAGGTTCCCTGTGGCGCCAATTCCTTTGTTCATAAACTGGACTTAATTTAAGCTGAGTGTATATTTTTCTTTCCATTTCGTTACTAAAAATATAGAAAACAAATGATATTAAAATAAGGTCTTGTCAAATTAATTGTTGTTTGTTCAATTTGCCAGTGCACTACACTGAACAGGCAAAGGTATCTCAGACCATGATAGCCTCGTCTTGAATTATATATTGTCTTCTTTTGTAATATTTATCCTCAACTTATCCTAACTAATCTAACTCCTTTCGTTTCCCGCGTGTGACCGTTTAGGAGGGGTTTAGCGTAAAGACATGAGGTGGCCACTATGCTACAATATTTCACTGTTCTTTATGAATTATTCACTGAATGCACTTTTTACTACATAAATCACGCGTTTTTATTTAGTAAACGACACTATAAATAATTTAAAAGTCCAATGAAAAATGAGCGTGGCACTCATCTTCGCTTTCCCGCTTAAAACTCCCTTGTCAAATTAATAGATAGATAGTTTAGACGTCATTAAAACATGGCAACTAGTAAGTGATAAGTCAACTTATGTCAGACCTAATTTAACGACACTTCTATACTTTTCTTAATGAAAGAAAAAAAGAAAGATGCATTGAACTTAAATCAAGTTCAGTATGTGAGCAAGTGAATCGCCGTCAGTAGACAGCGTGACTCTTTAGTGGCGGATACACGGATACAGTTTCACATTTTTTAGTTAAATTAATGTGACCATTGTAGTAGTACCTATAAAATTTACCAAATAAAACCTCTTTAGTCAAATGATGAGTTATCTTAATATCGCATATGTATTTTAGCTTTTACGTCAAAGAAATGACGGAAACTATTGGTTTCTAATCAGTGCTTGCGTGATGATTTAAAAAATAATAACTAATTTGCTGTTTTATATATGTCGTCTTGTCTGAATACGCTAAGAATCTGAAATTATCAACGTACCAGTAAAGAGCAATAAGGCTCGTAATTAAAAACATTGCTACTATTTCAAAACCTATTATTAACAAAAAAATGCAATAACTATTGTCCCTTTACTTTCACTAGAACCCACTATCTACAAAACTTGTAAAAGTTATTGAACTGATAACTTTCTAAATTCCCCCTCCGGTTTATTTTCATTTGATTGATTATCTTCATTGTTTCACTACGTCATCAATTAACGACTTTGCAATTTTATAAAATAATAGTTACAACGTCTGGGTCATTGACCCCAACAGTCCTAAAAGATTGGAAAAACAGTACCGATGTGGAAAGATTTACATCGGGCACTGTGTCAAAGAAATATCTAGTCATTTATATGAAGCTTAATGTAATTGTGTTTAACGTGTTAAAAGAAGTGAGTGGGTTTGCTGGAACTTATCCAAACATTTTCTGGGAAAAGTTGAATTTAATATCCACTGTATCAACATGAAAATAACGCATGTTCGTAAATATGTAAATAAGTATAGCAGGCCGCGCTGGTATTTGTGTTACCTAAATACAGAATTAATCTTTTTAAGAAATTACTGAGGCAAGCTAACTTTGCTTTACATTTACTCAAGCCAAGCAAATTAAATATTTCAAATGGCCACACAAATCGTACTTTGTACTTAACATTTTGCAACATAGTATTGACTTTAGTCGCCCCTTCTAAAAGGTAGTATCGTATATAGAAAATGGGCAAAAAAATCCTCCGTCGACTGGCTTAGCGGTCGAGAAAAATTCCTTTATGGTTGTATCTGTAACAAGATCCGCTATGAAATATAACTTTTACCTAGGTACGTTACGTACGTTAGACAGCCTTGATTAGAGGTTTAGCTGTAACACTGCCAATTTCCAGAAAATGAAACAAAACTAAACAAACGAAAAGGACATTTTTGTCCACGAACTCATATCTTTTTTCCGCTGTCTTCCACTACTTTTCTCCGAAGCTCACTTCAGTGAATGTTTGATTCAATTTCCCGGCGCTCGATTGTACAATTGCTATCGGCAGTAGTGAACTTCAGACTTAAAGTCTCAGGGAACTCGATAACAATCGCGGTTCACTTTTATTATATTCTACATACAGCCAATCACGATAGACATTGTGGGTGTAAGAAATATTATTCAAAGACTTCAAAGTCTTTGAATTCCTACTCGTTGATTTTAATATACAATATAACGGTATTTTTCTAATACTGTAAATGCGAATATCACTCTGACTGCCTGTGTGATTGACTGTTACTTTTTCAAGTTTGAATAGAAACATTTTGCACATTTAGATGACTCGGGCTAGGAGTTAGGATACTTTTTACTCCATATGATAATTTCCGATTTCCACACGTCCGATAGCTACTACGAAGGCCAAAGGCTAGTAACAGTACTAACCTTCCAGATAAACAGTAAAATTTTGTATTCAATGTAAGATGAAGGATACTCTCAAACACGTATTTTCACTGAGTAGACATGACCTACAGAGTTGAAACAGTTCCCATGAGGCTCACGTCTGGTTCGCTCGAGTTGCGTAGCCCATATGTTACGCAACGTAAGTATATTATAGTTTCATTTGGAAAATGTACAGAAAGTAAACAACGCGTTTAAGGCTTTTCTGCAACCCAACAGCGCTTTATGGCTCCAAAATTATATTTTGACTCTAGCAACAGCAGATATCTATTTAAAAACATACTCCAATATGAAACGTAGCTAATAAAGTCTTTACAAGTAACTAGGCGTTAGAATTTTAAATGAAAATGTTTTTTTTTAATCCATATTAATCCATACTAATATTATAAATGCGAAAGTAACTCTGTCAGTCTGTCTGTCTGTCTGTCTGTCTGTTACGCTTTCCCGCTTAAACCTCTCAACCGATTTTGTTGAAATTTGGCACAGACAATCTTTAGACTCTGAGCTGAAAATTCGCGCTACATTCTTTTGTTCCGACAAGAACATTCATTTCACATATTTGTGACACCCACGGATCAGGACAAAATGGCCGACTAAATGGCACCACCATTTTGTCGGCCGAAAAATAGGTTTATTGTGGAGTTTTGAGCTTTACCTGTAACCCCAAAAACACTCCTTATTGTTAGAAGAAATATGTCACAAGACCTGAAGCTGTTATTGCAAGGCATATGAACTGTTTATTCGTCGTAGCTGGTGCTTCAACATATGGCCAGTAAACTTTAGTGAGCTCGTTTTGAATCAAGTCTATTAATTTTGAGTGCATAGCCCTGTTTTGCAAAAGGATATTGTTTGCTGAAAGGGTTTATGGTTTAAATAATAGTTATTATTTACAAGATCGTGATTAGAGGTTATTAATTTTGCTACAATAACCTCAAGCATCTTTTAAAAAAGGTTAATGTTCGTTTGTATTAGTTAGCTCTATTAACACAGGTCTAACGTCTATCCGTGTGCAGTTTCTGGCCTGCCATCGGACGCGGCCCCAGGTGGGAACGGCCCCCAGATATGGGGGTTACCAGTTTACCAGCGCGGACCAAAACCAGAAGTGGGGACCGCTTTGGCGGTCACACGTGCGGCAGGTCGGCCACCACTCCAGGTGGCTGACGTGACCCGAACTGCGGGTCACCGTCGGTCAACCCGGTTTCCTTTTTGAGAGGAGCTGGGGGCCCCGTTTGCCTCCGGGCAAACGAGTGGGGCTAAGAGGAAGGACACCGCGCTAAAAAACCCTTGGCTGCTGCGTCTTCTCGCATTAGAAGATGTACCCAGTCCGGCCCTTCCTTATGGGGGGACCATTGTGGGCCCGCCTTTTGGCGGGAATCGCCGGCGGGGGATTGGTTGTTCAGGCTGTGCCGATTTCCCATGACCCCGCCACTCAGGCGATGTCGTTGTGCCGCTGTGGGTTTAGTGGGTATTCCTGGCTTCGGCTGGGCGAGTCCCACACACGCCCTTCGGGGTATGGTGCCTAAATGCATTACCACAACGTCAAAAAAAAATAGGTCTAACGTCTAGCACAGGAGTCAGGGACTTCACACTTTTTTGTAACCAATTCTTGTGTAATAAAGATTTATTATAATAATTGATAACCATTCACTGCACGTAGGCAATTTTAGTCTATTTCATATTTTAGTTTACAGTAAGAATAGTTTCAAAAACTATTTTAGAAGTGTGTACAGTCGCCAAAAGAGTTAGGTAGTCAGGGTCTTTAGATGTACTTAGTTGAAGTATGGTAAGAAATCGATGGATGTTTTCGAATAAAAATTAATTTGATAAATTAACTATTTGTTTTCTGATATATACATCATATTTTATCAGTTTTTCCCCGAACTTCAACTTTATCTGACTCTGGTGGCTTATGTCCTTTGGTGACCGTGCATATAAAAAATTAACAAAGTTACACAATGCTAATTTAATCCTTAGCACCCACTTACTAATCATCGTCATAGAATTATGCCTAGAAATAGATAGTAATATAAATATAAAAATGAATGAACTATGTTAATATACATGTATATACTTAGTATAACTCACAACCTACAGCAATATAATATAACAACACAGGCAAGGAACATAATACATCCCACTTAAATAACAAACAAAAGAAAATGAATAAAATTACCTACTATGTATTCGCTTAATCAAACTTCAAACTCGAAACATAGCAATAAAAAGAAGAGAATAACAGTTTCCACGAGCTCGTGAAATAACCAACCAATTATAATGGAGCCTTGAAAGTGCCTTGAGCATTGTTGTGTTAAAACAATGGACTTGTATGCGAAATAACCATCATCCGCCGTTGGCGGCAAAAGAGACAACATCCATCTAATCGGAGGATCCATCCTTTTCTATGCAATATGAGTAAACTTTACGCTCTCTACATACAAAATATTTAAAAAAAAAAATGTTCTCTTTTTAAACAATGAATGATTTGTATCGTCACGTTCAGGTCGAATCGGTTCTACTCGACCCAGTCGTCAGTGCAGCGCTGAGGCTAGTCGGTCCATTATTATGTCGTGTGGTCATACGCACACATCTGTTTTATGTTTCCGTACCCAAAGTGTAAAAAAGAGTCACTTTTATAGACTTCACTCTTTGTCGGCCGGCAATTTCGTGTTCCGTGATAAGTAGACAGTTGAAATTTTCACACACGGGGCATTTCTGTTGCCGCTATAACAAAAAAAAAAAAAGGAATGATTTTTTTTATAATTTGTATAGATTATTACTAAGCCGGTTTTTTTAGATGCTTAGGTGATGCCGGCTAGTCCTAGATATTATTTTGATAATCGTTAGTATAATTATGTATTGTACGAAATTGCCGGCCGACAAAGAGTGAAGTCTATAAAAGTGACTCTTTTTTACACTTTGGGTACGGAAACATAAAACAGATGTCTGCGTATGACCACACGACATAATAATGGACCGACTAGCCTCAGCGCTACACTGACGACTGGGTCGAATAGAACCGATTCGACCTGAACGTGCCGATACAAATCATTCATTGTTTAAAAAGAGAACAAACTTTTTTAAAATTTTTTGTATGTAGAGAGTGTAAAGTTCACTCATATTCCATAGAAAAGGATGGATCCTCCGATTAGATGGATGTTGTCTCTTTTGCCGCCAACGGCGGATGATGGTTATTTCGCATACAAGTCCATTTTTTTAACACAACAATGCTTAAGGCACTTTCAAGGCTCCATTATAATTGGTTGGTTATTACACGAGCTCGTGGAAACTGTTAATCTCTTCTTTTTCTTCAAGGCTAGAGTGAATAGACTCTTAATAAACTAGTGCGCTTTACCATCAACGATTGCGTCACTGCTTACCATCATGCAGGATTGCAGTCAAGCGCTAGTTTATAATATATATATATATACATAATTATACTAACGATTATCAAAATAATATCTACGATTATGGACGACAAATGTCTATTTGTCTACACCAAACCATCTCAGCCATCTTATTTAAAAACACAGCTGTGCTGTTATATTTTTTATCCTATAGTTACAATAATTTTTCAGTTTTTGTTAAGTTGCAAACTATATTTCTGTATAATTTGGAAATATTTTTTTAAATTACTTAAATGTAAGAACAACCCGCATTGAGCAAGCGTGGTGATTACGCTGAATCCTTCTCTGTATGTGAGGTGACTTGTGCCCAGCAATGGGACGATAAAAAAAGGTTGATGATAAAATATAAGAACCATGGTTCCGTTTCAAATATTATGATATTTTGATCTTAACTTGAAGAGGCATGACAGTTGAAAATCTGTCACGCTCCCATAATGCCTCAGTGATGGATCAGCATCGACGCGTCATGTTCGTGAAAGGGCGCTATCGGTAGACTAGTTGTCTCTTAACTGCCAGGGCTTATTTTATATTTTGAAATACTTCTTCACTTGTTTCCTTTTTACCCTTTCTCACTTATAGAAACAACATGATTAATGTATCTACCCAGCTATTTGTAACGATTTAAAAACAGTTTCCTGGGAGTTTCTTCTCCATAACGATCTATGTTTTGGAATGGGAGCTTTAACTTTCTGACTAATTATTTAATCTTGACAATTGCAATGTCTCGGTAAATGGTTTAATTTAAATAATAGCTTTGAGTTTGTACCGCCGTATTAAAGAGACAGCGCGTGTCGGAATGCATTGCCATGCAAATGACATGTGTATTACACGACATGTCTCAGTCCTCTCATTGTTATTCTTTATCTCATGCGATCGTCTAGGAATGTAGTTTTAGTGGGGAAATGTATTAAGTGAGATGTTATTACCATATTACCATGTAGAGATGTCTTCACTAGCATGAATCATATCGGGGAAAGAATGCTTGTCGACGATAAAATAGTTTACCACATACTGTTTTGGTATGGTAAGTTGATTTATGACATTTTTTACTTGAGAATTATTTTGTTTTAACTTATTTGTTTTTGAAGTTGAAACTTTACATATACTGTGTATGTATAGTCTATACACTGGTATAGAACTGTTTTGTTCTTTTCTTTTAGTTAACATAATAATGATTTTAATTTTTACTTCTGTCGATCAGTCCTAAACCACTGCCTTTATTTAATACAGTACTTTTACGCTCTAGTGAAACAGGAAGAGCGCCCTTCTTTAGCGCCATCTTAAAATAATCTATACTAATATATAAAGCTAAACAGTTTGTTTGTTTGTTTGAACGCGCTAATCTCAGAAACTACTAGTCCGATTTGAAAAATTCTTGTTGTGTTTGGATAGCCCATTAATCCAGGAAGGCTTTAGGCTATATAACATCATGCTGTGTTCAATAGGAGCGGAGCGTTAAAAATAATCATTTTGCAGGGACAGAATGTTTGGAAATGAGCAAGTAAGTTTAAAACTTACAAGCCTAAAATTTGATCAACTGCAATACGCCTGTAAAACTTTGCGGATTGCAGTCCTAACTAATATTCTGTTCACCTGCCTATGCTTGCTTGTTTACCCTTTCTTGTCAAATATTTGATCGAGTATTGTTTGGACAGCTAGAAAGTTTGAACAGAATCTACAATTCAGGTCATTCACATGAATCACGTGTAGATTTATCGTGATCACTCACACTTCCTATAAACCTACTTTTTTATTAATCAAACAGAAAAGTTTTTCGTTCCTCGGATTAGGTCATAAACCTTGGGATACACAAATATTTTCAACAAGTCAGGAGATTTCTTCCAATGGGAGATGGACTGGTTGGAATAACCACCGACGCCTGCCTTGACACTTGCACAATGGTCCACTTGAAGGAATAAGCGTGGAAGCCAAACCCTTAACATAGAACATCTCAGACTTGTAATGCAGCTCAGTAAGGAACCTAATGAACTTTATAAGTAGCTGTAGCTACTTATTTTGCTTAAGATGATAACAACACTAACGCTTACGGTTGTTGCGTAACGTATTATTACTAGCACTGGCTTTAATTTTGACAATTAATTGCGTTACTTACATTATTAAACAGACAAATTTTTGGAACATATAGACTAATGGATTGACAGGGTATTACACAATTATGGCGCTACTAAGGTAGATGTTAAGAGGATTGGATAATTCAAACATCGGTTTATAAATTCTAACACAAAAATAATAGAAATACTGTGGAGGTAAAATTATTAATGATTTACAAGACTATCATAACGAGGAAACCAATGCCAATTCAAATTCATTTACTTACCATACTCCATCATCATCATCATCAACGTTTTTTTTTTATCGTCCCACTGCTGGGCACAGGTCTCCTCTCATACAGAGAAGGATTGAGCGTAATCATCACGCTTGCTCAATGCGGATTGGCAAATTCAGACTTAAAAGTCCAGGTTTTCTCAAGATGTTTCCCTTCACCTTCAGTCATTATTGTCCAAGATATACTTAGAAAGTACATATAACTTAATAAAAGTTACATTTGTACTTGCCTGACCTGGAATCGAACCCGCACACTCATACTTACGACTTCTTATACTCCATCGATATACCACATTATAAAACGTGTAACATAAAGGGTATATACACACCAAGGGCATGGCATCTTTACATGATATCAAACGATATCGGAAGGGTGTCAACTCAAAAAATTGATATGAAGATTTCGGTTTCGTGTGTTTTTTAAATTCACACTGCATACGTTGCTACTCACGTTACATAACATGTTACTTGCCTAAATCACGATAAATGTCTTCAATAATTCTGTGCGCCTAGTATGATAGTAGCCTATCACAGGCGGTGTTTTATCTCATAACTTCCTAACATAAAGAGAAAGGATTAAAACCCTTCCAATTGATGATGTATTGCATTACAGTATTGCAAACTTAATACATATATTGAAAAATTCATATTCAAGAAAAATATACACTAATTTGTTTCAGTGAAATGGACAGATATAGAAAATGTACACGAAGTATTTATTTACTTCTTAATTTTCGTTCAAATCAACCCCCACTAAATTATTTTGGGTAAATCTTGCATTTTTATAAATAACATAAAATAGTAAATTAAGTTAAAACAAAAGAAACGTTTAAATGATGAAGTTATAATACAACAATTTTTATAGTGGACCTTCTTGGTTGGAAATTTTTATACAGCTTCATTCGTTACAGTTGGATGAATTAGAAAATACAAAAGAACTTACATCACTTTTGACTTGAAATTCTTGACATTGAGTGGCCTAGAGCCTTAAATGCCATTCTTTTAAAAGAAAAAGTTGTATTTCATATAGACATTACCAAATTAGATAATTTCATGAAACATTGGTGACTGTACGAGATTAAGAGTCCCCTGCGTTTGCGCAGACAGAGCATCATATTTTCTACTCTAACAGGTGCAAATTAGAAGACCTCTAATTTTTTAATTTAAAATTTACTTTTTTTTTATTCACACCGACACACTTACAACGATTACATTAATAACATTACACTAATAACAAGTACGTAAATGTCATTGAAATCAATTCCAAAAGAAACTAATAAATACAAAATTATTTTTAAAACACTACTATATTCTCAAATGAATTTGTTGTCGTTAAGTCTGTGCCAGTCTTCAAGATTGATGGATTGTCAAGACGCAGTTCCTTTTCTTCAGATCACCGTATAAATACAATACATTACATTAGGTATATGTAATGGCTTCAGGTTGCGAATGTTACATTCAGGATAAAATATAGTCCATTTTTTCATTGCTGTAATGTTTATTGTCGCAGTATATCGATGTGCTATTCAGAGTAGCGGATACAATGACACGTAAACTGTGATCAAACTGTGGCCAAACTGTGACTAAACTGCGGCCAAACTGACACTAAACTGTTTTCAAACTGTGACTATGGGCAAACTGATTAAACTGACACCAAACGTGAGAAAATTGTGATCAAACTGACACTAAACGTGAACATGGTTGAGCGAACGAGTGTTGCACTGCAGGCAGTCTCCGAATGGGGCAATGCCAATCTTGTAGCATTCAATGCCGTCAAAAAACAGGCGTATCTTTTCACCGCCATAATGAGCCCGTTCACCTTGGCTCCTACTTTTCGAAATGTGTCCTTGGAGTGTTCCGACCGCCTTCAGCTTTTGGGGGTTGAGAAATCTCAACCCCCAAAAGCTGAAGGCGGTCGGACACACACACACATTAGTTTAACACATTACACACACACACACACACACACACACACACACATTAGTTTAGATTTAGGTAACCTTAACTTTGGGCGGTTTATTGAGTCCAAGGCCAAGGTGGCTGCCAGGAAACTTGGCGTTATCGCAAGGGTCCGGCAGTACTTCACATCTGGGCAGCTTCAAATGTTATACAAAGCACAGGTCCGTTCGTATGTGGAGTACTGCAGCCACATTTGGCTGGTGCTGCTAAGTGTCACCTAGCCACTTTGGATTCGATGGAGAGGCGTGCGAAGAAGCTGATTGGTGACCCTGATCTAACTCGAGATGGTCTCCAAAGCCTAGAGCACAGGCGTAGAGTTGCCAGCCTTTCGGTGTTCTATAGGATGCATTTTGGGGAGTGTGCGAGGGAATTGCATGATGTAATTCCCCCATCTCCGTTCCACCATCGGACGACCCGTCGTACGGCTGGTTTCCACCCTTACGTTGTTGACACACTGCGACCCGAACGAAGCGTTTCGCCTCCTCCTTTATACCGCGTACATCGAGGGACTGGAACAATTTGCCAGCGGCGGTGTTTCCGTCGGACTACAATTTGAGTGTCTTCAAGGCTAGAGTGAATAGGCTCTTAATAAACTAGTGCGCTTTACCATCAACGATTGCGTCACTGCTTACCATCAGGCAGGATTGCGGTCAAGCGCTAGTTTATAATATATATAAAAAAAACCGTGACCAAATGGTCACCAAGCTGTGATCAAACTAACACGAAACGTGAGCAAACTGTGATCAAAATGACACAATACATGAGAAAACTGTGATCAAACTGTAATCAAAAGTGTATGCCATGAATTCGGTAAATATTTCTAGAAACAGTTTTTTTTTTTAATTTTGCTCCATATCTTTTGACTGCGTAGGTATCGCATCATATCTTTTATAAAGCTACGCGGCCACAATGTATGGAACAGCAACTTATTTTATCAACCAACGAAATTTACAGGGTCATGTACCTGCTAATAAAAGCAATGTAACAGGTTAGTTCCAGATATTTGAGGTGTGTTCTCATCCTCATGAGCGGATGCTCATCGATGGATATCGTGGGCGGTATTTCAAGAAAACGTTGAAACATAACTATAGAGTGATGTTCGATTCTTATTACTTTAATTGTACAGACACTTAGTTCAATCTAATATTAAGGGATTACAATGATAATCTCAGCTTAAAACAGATAAGAGCTACTGGGTTTGAGTAGGTATGGCCAACACACTCGATCGAAGCTTGAGCAAAGAATGCCCGCGCTAACGGTCGCTCGCTATGGCAAACGCAACTCCAGTCGGTGTTACCCGCTCGTAATAAAAATCATAATTTATCCGAATACCGATCGATTAATCGACTTCAAAAAATAGTAGAGTAATTTACGGACAATTGATACTGATATAAAACAGATCACAATATTCAAAATTAACCAGTCACGCGCCGTTACCCACATTGCTCTATTATATTTTATATCTGTAGTGATACATACCCTGATACATATGGCCGACACACAGTTTTTCGGTAAATATTCACAGAGATTTTTTGCTACGTTTCGAATCGTGCCTCGCGTGCACACTTTTGGCTTACTACATTTATCATCGTAATACTATTTTCGCTTTTTATTTATAGAAAGAATATTTGAAAAGTTATTATTGAGTGATAAAAAATAATACGGTATTAGTGGTTAAGACCTGAAACGTGAGGGAATGCAGGTTCAAACGTTTTGGTACCACACTTAGGACCACCGCAATTATTCAAGTGGGGTTTGAATAACATCATCCTCTGGCTTTTCACAACTATACTTATTTTTCCGGGGTGATGCCTTCTCCCGAGGCAGTCGTCGAGTGACTGACCAGATCGGGGCCGGCGGAAGGGCCCAAGTATACTTCTGGGGTAACTGCTGGCGTTATACTTCTATATCTCTTCTATCTATAATCTAACCCTAATTCTCTTTATATCAGTATTTTACAAGGAACGACTTATCTTACCCCCACAGCCCAATTACTAAGACCCAATTGCTAAGACTGATTGTCAGATCTCCTCTGACGACCCGTAACAACTGTAAAAAGATCCACAAATAACAGCCAGGATCAACGGCTTAACATATTTTCCGAATTACGGAGGAGTCACCCATCCATGCACCAACCGCGGTAACCATAGCTTCACCTGATCGATTGACCTATGAGGCTGCTATTACTTAGCCATAAGGCCCTCATTCAAACCAAACAAGCATTTAGAACAATATAAATGCATCTTTATTTCCGAAGGTGTTAAAATCCTCATGGACTATCCTCCGCTCGGGGACGCGGAGAGGTGTCAAACGAAATGCACAAATGCTTTTAACAACATCACAATGAACTTATTGTTAGAATTCATTACCTGTGGATATTTACGAATCAATAGACAAGATTTCTTTCACTATAATTGCAGTGCAATACCCTTCAGAACCCCATTTTTTCTTACGTACACACATTACTATCGTAACGAAGGCGTGACCGCTTATTGGTTGTGCTGAATGACACAATGATGTCATGCGCGACATAGAGACATAGACATAGAGGTCATTAGTTCAAACCGTTTAGTTTCTTTTCAAATAGTGGCTTTGTTTATTTTTAATTTTTCCATCATCATTTCATTTCATTTATTTATTCATAAAACAATTTAAGTATGTTGTGATGAATATCGACACATGCGATTTACACACAAATACAAACAACTAAGAATTATAATTCATTACCCTTATATGCTATATTTAAATATAATGCCAAACAGTTTTAAATATAGTGTCAACCAATTCCAAATACAAAGTCAAAACAGTTATAAATTTTATATCGGAAGTTGTAAATTAAAGTCAAACTGTTTTAATATAATGTCAAAAGATTCTAGATTATAAAATATAAGTCATATATTATTTTGTGACACATGTCGTTACGATAAAAAATAATTGAAATTTCGTTTTAAACAAGTAGATGTTACAAATCAAGATCTTTAGCTCAGAAGGCAATGTATTAAATATCTCTACAGCTTGGTATTTCCAGCAATGCTCTACTACATTAAATTTTGGTGCTATTATGTTGTTTGAAATAACTTAAGAGAACCAGTACATAATTATAAGCTAGGTATACGGTTATTCTCACCATTTTTTTTTTAAATCCTCCATGAGACACGTTGTGAAATGTCTACATTGTCTACTATATGTATTACTACTACTATATATATGTAGTCCTTATCCATTTATAAACCTTAAACTCGCATACCCAAATAACCCGACCGGGAACAAATACCTGCAGGATACGCTCTCGGTGGTAGGCAACAACATCAGCCGCCGGCATAAGTTACCACCCACCAGACAAAGTCTTGCCGCCAAGCGATTCGTCGTGTTCCGGCATGATGTCTGGTGAAGCCGTACGGAGGACGGGTCTGAGCAGTTGTGTTGTGATGTGTACCGGATACGATGTGCCTAATGTTGTTGTGTCGGGAGTTTGGTCGCGGAGGGTCTCCAGATCATCCTCTAGCGCAGCATCGTTGGTCGTGTTGTTGGGTTAAACATTGCATCACCTGTCTCAACTGCCGTCTTCCTTCCTATTCACTCAGTCTTTTTTGAGTGAATAGGCTTAATAAGCTAGTGCGTTTTACCATCAACGATTGCATCACTGCTTACCATCGGGCGGGATTGCAGTCAAGCACTAGTTTATAACTAATAAAAAAAAAATGTATGCTCTGTCTGGAAATCCTGCGCCAACCATTTAACTAGTTGAGAATAATTATCGCTTTCGATTGTTTATGTTTATTTTTTCTGAAACATTTGCTGATAGCAGGTCCCTAGGGGTTAGTTTATTTATCACCAATGCGCTTGTCTTACACAATAATTGCATAATAGGAGTTTTCTTGTTAAACATCGGACAATGATTTCCTAATGATTATTTATTCGAAATGCTTTTAATCTTCTCAAATAAAATGTGCTCCTTTGCATCTTAACATTAATTTATCAACACTAAAAAAGTATTATTTTAATTATTCTATAGAGCAAATAATCTCGTTAATAAACGAACTATTTTGCCAACTCAAGAAAGAAATAGAGATCATTATCAATTTTCAATTCTTTAAAATATTCATCTAGAATTCTAGATCAAGTTTTTATAGTCCTGTATTTTACTAAGATAAGCTCAATTTCACTTCTAACTAGCGCTACGATAGATATCCTTTGTAGAAAATGTTCATAAGCCGTTTTTATCCATTTAAATCCGAGAAAAATCTTCACGACCGGCTTATCCGTCGATTATGAAGATTTTCTCAGATTAAGGATCTCTGAGTCTATTTTATTTTCTTTCAATCTTACACTTGAACCGGACCTTAAAAATGTTTAATATTATTGATATATTATATTGTCGCGCACAATGCACAGTTTTGCACCTGAAGTTTTATGAACACGCTGTAAGTTTAATTTAGTTATTTCTATAGTTAGTCATTTAATTTGGCTAGTGTTGTGTAAAAATTTAATTGTGTTAAATATTCTATACCCACTAAACTGATAAACAGAGACTCTTCTTATGTAGATACGCCTCAATTTTTTTAATGTTTTCTTTTATTCAAACAAGGGGTGAAGGGCCCTTACGTACATAATTAACTTATGTGGTTAATATTTATAAGTTTTACTATTCTATTAGTCGTCTAGACTCTTCAGAATGTCTAAACTTTCCGTTTTAATACACCGTTTAACTGTAGTAGGAGATATAATGCGTCTGAGATATAATGGCTGAAGGTGGCACTAGAAATTTTCAATCGGTTTTGGCGACACTGATAGTGATTGCATGTGGATGGGAAAATGGTTTAATAGATACTTGAAATTTTAATATACTTAATACTACAGATGTTTCAATTTATTTGGTAATAGTTTTCGGTTCTTTCACTATTCAAATTAAAAAAAATTGCTGATGGTTTCTGGGCAGACGATATTAAAAGACAATTAGCCCATAATGTAAGTACATCAGTCGTAGAAGAAACTTTAATGAAACAATGAGGAAGTAAGTGCATCTCCCAGTTTGAAGCAAGTTCTGTATCTTCCGATCTTCATTCGGCTGAGTTTCAACAAAGGCGGTGTTGCGAAGTTGGACAGATGGCAGCCATTGTGCTAAAACTATAGATATTGCTTCAGATTGAATGTTGGGATAAGACGAATTGTCTATTTCAAAGGTATTGATTTTAAACGAAGCGTAAGATATATTTAAGAATCGTAGCAGTTTTATAATACCTGCTTAATGTAGCCCCATTGGTAGAAGACGAAGAATTTTTTGTAAGTATGTAAGTCTGTATTGATTTTAGCTGCTGAAAAAACATTAAAACTACTCCAGCGCGTTCGGTTATTTTATACTGATTTTAGTAATATAACGAATCCTGTTGTCGCGGTTTCTAGTCGCAACACGAGTCGATTAGGTCCTAACCGCCTGAAAAAGACTGGTATTCCCGTTATAGTCAATTTATTGTCAGTTGTAAATATTCAAATCCATTTTTTTAGATCAACAAAGCTTTTCGTTAAACATTTTCCAAACGAGGCATCATGTGAAGGCTTAAAAAAGTTTACAAAAAAAACTAATATCCATTCAACTATATAACACATATTTCAATTTGGATGAATGAATGATGATTTGGAGAGGGATATGCTTGCAGCTTCTCTATGTGATCGAGTCAGATATAAAGTATTACGCAGCTCATCCGAGGTTTTTCGACATTGCCATCAAACGTGGCAATGCTCCCAGCCTTTTGGGCACTTTTCCCATTAGCAGAGATGCAGCAAATTTGGTATCCTCTATAAGCTCAGTCATTTTCATATACATAATAAATGATATTCGTTTAACTATTCTGATCACCAACGTCATCTCGTGTGCTCGACGGAGTCTAGCCTTAATTTATGGGGGTGGACTCCAGCTAAAATAGCTGTGTGAGTAGAACACGCTGGTTCATCAAAACATTGGACATCGAACGAACAACACGTGCATGCAACCTGTATAGCATTTCATATCGTTGTGTTATGTTAGGTACATACATTGAAGGTTTGTAAATTATACAAAAACTTGATTAAAACTGCAAAAAATCAAGTTTCTTTTTTTTTAAATTAAGGACTTTTTATTTCTTTCTTTTATTAAATCACTAACTTTAAACCTACCAACCCGAAGATTTCAACTTTGTATCTTAATTGAATAAAACAGTTAACTGGTAATGTTTTTAAACACAGTCATATAATCCATCTTAATTGGCTCTTCAAGATTATATTACTTAGTCTGTGACACTACGATAATTGGCAAATAAAGTAATTACGGATTTAATTGCAAGAACTTTGTAATGTGTGTTACTTATCCCCACAATGTTTATAGGTATCTTTTAGCATTTCAAATAGAGTGGATGCCAATCTAACTTCCACTAACCAGATACTGGGTATGCTATATTCCTTGGTATGACTGGTAGTTAAATTTGCGGGCAACTGAAAACCAGTAATTACTATCGAAGGTCCAAGGATTACAACCCGGCTGACCTTTTTTTTTTTTTGTTGGGATGGGAGTTCATCCCATGACTTCTCACGCTCTGCGCGGGGCGGAAGGACGAGACTTTTACTGACTAAAACCCACCCGTGTTCCTTCACTTGCCTGTAGGCCAGGGCTACGGTTTCTTGCCTCACCATCATGTCCGAGGCACGAAGATGTCTTAGTATGTGACTGATAAGTTCGAACCCAGCGAGGCGCTATACTTAGTGCAAACTACTTCAACACCACTGTTATCAAATCGGTGCAAGAAAACGTTGTCTGACCGCGAGGAGGCCTGAAACCCAACAGTATGAACATTATTATGCTGCACTAAGTAGGGAGCTGATAATAATAATGAATATTACTTGCATAGTGTAAAAAATAGCTTTTGTTTGCCTTTCCATCCTTTGTCAGTCGTGTTACTTTTGTTATGACTATGAAACAACCCTTGACATTTTTCTTTTCTTTGTCAATCATTACTAACTGTGATAAAGGCTACATTACTACTAAATATTAAAGATCAGGAAATGGCAGCTATTTTTAAAACTGGTTAGTCGAATATTGATCTTCCTATTTTGGTCCACATTTGCATTTGAAAGTCAAGGGCTGCCTCACTGCCTTTCAAACTGTAGTTCTAAAATTAAGTTATATAGTAGTTAACAATACAAATATATATAAAAAAAAATTTATAAAAACTTAAAAAAAAAATTACATCTTGTAAAATACAACACCGTCAACAGCTATAGGTACTCAAGCATATAAATGTTGACAATTTTGTCCATTACTTGATGTCAGGGTCAGAGACGCACGTTATTTGACATATCTACACGTTATAATACTTTGTTATAGAATTAGTAATATTTTGTTCTCTTACGTTTCCCAATAGCCACTTCCTTTACTAATTTAGTATTAGAAACCAAGCTATATAATTCTAGCTTAACCGGATAGTATATTGTATATTATATTGAAACATTACATGTTCGGCAAAAATGTACACAAATATGAATTAATGGAAAATCCATACTAATATTATAAATGCGAAAGTATCTCTGTCTGTCTGTCAGTCTGTCTGTCCGGCTTTCACGCCAAAACTACTGAACCGATTGTAATGAAATTTGGCACAGACAATCTTTAGACCCTGAGAAAGGACATAGGCTACCTTTTATCCCGGAAAAATTGATATTCCCGAGGGAAATCTAAAAAGCGCGATATAACCTAACTCCACGCGGGCGAAGCCGCGGGCGTAAAGCTAGTTTACTATAATTCCTACACAAAAAAGTAAACTTTCCCCTACAACTTCTGTGTGTGTGTATGTTATTACTTTTTATTAGTGCTAGTCAATCTGAAATCAACTTAATTGATATGGTAATAAAGTTGGTATTTGTTTAACTTGAAATAGGGTAAGTGTGCAACTTTGCGCACGTTTAGTAGTTTTTTCGTTTTATGTTTTTAAATAATTATAAACTAGTGTTTGGCTGCAATCCCGCCTGATGGTAAGCAGTGATACAATCGTTGATGGTAAAGCGCACTAGTTTATTAAGCCTATTCACTTAAAA
Source organism: Sesamia nonagrioides (assembly GCA_017933935.1). Taxonomy (NCBI): domain Eukaryota; kingdom Metazoa; phylum Arthropoda; class Insecta; order Lepidoptera; family Noctuidae; genus Sesamia; species Sesamia nonagrioides. The sequence continues at coordinate 379,437 of JADWQK010000586.1, read as the reverse complement.
ACCTTAGGAATAGGAAGGATGACGGCAGTTGAGCGAGGTGATGCAATGTTAAACCCAAGACCAACAAGACCAAACGATGCTGCGCTAAAGGGATATTGATCTGCAAACTTTCCACGACCAAACTCCCGACACAACAACATTTGGCGCATCGTACCCGGCACACATTGCAACACAATTGCTCAGACCCGTCCTCCGTACGGGTTCACCAGACCTCATGCCGGAACACGACGAATCGCTTGGCGGCAAGACTTTGTCTGGTGGGTGGTAACTTCTGCCGGCAGCCAATGTTATGGCCTACCACCGAGACGAGCCGAGTTAGGCCATAGACGTTCTTTTTCTTTTTAATTTCTCTCCGAATCTATTGTTCATTTGTCTTGAACTAACACTTCAGCTTTTATGACAGATCTTAGCAAATGTAGAGATGGAAAACAAAATAATTAATATAGTACTTCCAACTAAAACCAACTTGCTATCAACAAAAACAAATTTCTTGCTTATCTAAACTCATAATGATTGTGAGAGAATTGGCTAACGAAGCCGATTCACGAACGCCGCCGTAGTTTACCGAAATATGCAGACTCTCAAAGTGAACTCTAACTAGGGACACTCCTGGAGAAAATATTTAATTTATATAATTGATAAAATTTTCAAAGGCGATGAGGTCCCTAACATCTGATATGCAAAACTCTTGCACGATATGTTGATGACAGAGGTAATTATCGTCATTTTAAGAACTTCCACACTCTGATCTCAGTGACAATTTATCAAAAATACCTCTACCATGGCTACATGCTTGCCTTTCACATGTTTTAACATTTATTTTTCGCCGAAATGAGACTGCGGCTAGATTTCGAAAAGTTTAAATTACGATACTATATATATATATATATATATATATATATATATATATATATATATATATATATATATAATTATAAACTAGTGCTTGACCGCAATCCCGCCTGATGATAAGCAATGATGCGATCGTTGTTGGTCTATTATAATTAGCCTTCTGTTTATCACGCTGAACATTGTAGCATTTTTTTAGTACCAAAAAATGTAAATTCCCATGACATCGCAGTGTATTTCTTCGGTTACTTTAGTAGTTAAAAGAGAATCGGATCTACCGACATGATGAATACATACTACTTATCTATGTATTATCCTAATTCTAACGAAAGCATGTTTGTTTGACCTTACGCTAACCGATTTGGATAAAACTTGACATAGAGAGACCTGGGATATTACATATTCAACTCCAGAACCGCAGACGTTAGCACGGGCAGCGACTATTAGGTATATCAATGTGGTAGATTGGTATGCAAAGAATAGAATAGAATACTCTTCATTATATACGACAGCCTCTGTGGCGTAGCGGTAACGAACGCGGCCGTTGCGCAAGGAGGCGCGGGTTCGATCCCCGCACAGTGCAAATATTTGTATGCATGAATATGAATATTTGCACTGGTCTGGTCGTGCCTCGGAAAGCACGTTAAGCCGTTGGTCCCGGTTGCCATACGAACATCTAGCGGCAGTCGTTACGGGTTGTTGGAGCCCTCAAAAAGTCGAACAATTGGTCTAACTGTAATGCTCCGATATCGCCTTCGGGTTGTGGAGGTCAGACAGCAGTCGCTTCACGGAAAATGTCGAAGTTTAGCCAAAATCAGCAGTTAGACTGGTAAAGCGGACCCCAGACTCCAAAGCTGAAAAAGCTGCGGATGCGACTGGGATTAACGCTGGGATGATGATGACTCTTCATTATATACACTATATAGATTACAAAAAAAAGAAAGAAAGTGACATTCAAAGCCTAAGTACTAAAATGTTGCTTACATTAAAAGTGAAAAAAGCCAATGAATAAATAATTTGAATATAAACATGTTGGTATTGCTATTAACTTCTCCCTAAAATATGCCAACGTTGAACGTAACGAGGTAGGTACAGTCGCGAACGCAAGGCTAAATATGAATAATTTAAATAATTGACAAAGAGAAGCTCTCTCGACAATGTGAGAGCATCATCGCTCTTAATTAGACTGTGAATGATCAAACAAACCTTACAAAATATATCATAAGCAATATCTACTCAAGTTATATCATTTAAATACTGAAAAATGTCAAAATATGTATAATATCCTCAACAGTCAATAAACTGGCAACAGATACCTCAAAAACCACTACAAAGATGGAGGTCTTTGACAATCACGCTGTGACAATATCTAAATTGAAACAATTACCGACTAAAACATATTTGATATTTCAGTCCAAGAATATTGTAATACTTGAAGTGAGTAGCGAACAGCCTGGCTTGTTATTTGCGATATTACGAGTTTGGATCCTGGCTATTGCTAATATAAACAAGGCTGACATTTCAAATAATATTATGGTTAGATGACGAAGGTTGTTTGTGAATTGTTTGGAACTTGAATTAAATCAAGCATGTTTTACTGCGGTTTAATAAACCGAGTGAGTAAGGTAGTATAAATAAAAATAACAAAAAACATGTTGATATTATTGTGTTTACTATTTGCTGTTATAGCGGAACGGGACAACGGAAATATATCATCTGTAAAAAAGCTATCTCACTATCGCGATTCAAGTTCAGTGAAGTCGTCTCTCCATTTCTCCATTAAGTTGAGAACCCTAAAATAGGGCTGTGAATGTCATATGTGAATAGCCAATAACCGTAAATAACCAAAACTGCTGTTTTATTAATATTTCACCTTTGAACATCTGCTTCTGAAATATTATGAGTAAACTAAGAGATTTAAAAAAAATACTTGACTGAGAATGGCTCTAAGTAGTTATTTTTAATCCTTCACTTAAAATCATTATCTCCAAAGAAACTGAACGCAATCAGCACGTTTAAATCGCCATCAAGCAGTTGTGAAATATTGACAACTGGAGTTCTTTCACAGTTATGTTACCTCTGATTTTGCAGCACTGCTCAAGTCTCAGAGATCTTTATTTTCATTCTACTAAGGCTGGCAAAATCATTGTGATCTAAACATCAAGCATTGTGGTAGACCATAATATCGGCTGCCGGCAGAAGTTGCCACCCACCAGAAACAATCTTGCCGCCAAGCATACGTCTTGTTATGTCACCAATAGGTACGTCGTGTTCCGGCATGCTGTCTGGTGAAACCGTACGGAGGACGGTTCTGAGCAGTTGCGTTGCGATGTGTGCCGGGTACGATGCACCAATTGTTATTGTGTCGGGAGTTTGGTCGTGGAGGGTCTCCAGATCAATCTCCCTCTGGAGCAGCATCATTGGTCGTATCGTTGGCTTTAACATTGCATCACTTCGCTCAACTGCCGTCTTCCTTCCTATTCACTAAGATTTAAAAGTGAATAGGCTTAATAAACTAGCGTACCATACGCGCTTCACCATCAACTTTACCATCACTGCTTAACATCAGGCAGGATTGCAGTCAGGCTTTAGTTTATAATTATAAAATAATAATTTGTGATGTTAGGTTGTTGTTGTCACGCGAAACAGTTTGATTGTTAAAATGTATTAGCAAAGTCACTTGGAAAGAACCCAAGTCACTTTGCTAATACAGCATCACACTGTTATCCGCAAGTGTACATGCAAAACCACATAGTTGTTCGCTTTGTGTAGCGCACTCCGCCTGCACTCAATATTTCCAGACCGCAGGCTACACACACTTTGATGGCATGCGAGCCCACTGCACCTTGGTTATGCAGGATTTATAATTAAAGCGGATAATTATTATATCTTAATCGGTTGTGGTTTAAAAATCTTTACTTTGATTTGAACTTGATTTTTTTTAATTATATCTCTAATAATGACCCAAACGCAAATGATAGGATACGCTAAACTCTTTTAATATAGATTGTTCCTTGTAAGATCTGGATAGACAAAGATCGAAAGAGAGTAGGAAGGACTTTTCCCAACAGGGGGAAATACATAATTATTTTTGACTTTTACGAGCATACAGTGGGGAGGAATTTAATTCACAATGTATTTCTATGAGACTTGCCGCTATTCAATCGCATCTAAATAAAATCACTAAACGAATGCATCTCGTACTGAGTGGTCAGAAATAACTGTTTAGACATTTTCGGATAACATCAAACGAACCTTTGTATTTCCAAAACAGAGTTTGGTCCTTCCAACAAGTCTGAATGCATAAACTAGCAATTTGACTGGAACGTCCAAATGTAACTAGCTGGTAATTACCGTAGTTAGCTCGTTTTAAACTGAGTTGGGATTAATTGTTTACACGAGTGTTGACCTTGGGTACTTTCATTTTGTTATTTATTTCGACTTTCGATGCATGTGAGTTTAAGGTGAATGATCACTATAAATCTTCGTAATAAAGCTTAGCTCTTAACTATACTCTGTTCATTTTACTATGATTTATGACATATCCTTGACAATTTAATACTCACTGCAGTTGACTTAAAAAAAAAAGTAAATGCTTTAAATTTCAGTTTGACACGTGTAATTTTCGTTAGTGTTGTGTAATTATCACCTTATTTAAAAATTAATGATTACTTAGCATTGATACAATAATTACCATAATAGACCTACACGGTAATTGCGTAAAACCCTATCAATAGCAATGAGTTCCATTTTAGCTGTTCAACAACATTCATTGCGTTATTTACGTTATTCAGTGAACACCTTTTTCGAATACAGAGAGCAATGGATTTTATCAATATGCTTCAAAATGATTAAAGACAAGAGTAGAAGTGTTGTTACGTAATTCAGGCGCTGATTTTCCATTAGATCAAACTCTAGTCAATGTGACCTCCAAAGGTCTGATTTTTAAATAATTCGCTAACTTTCATCTGAAGCATGGATGTGACAGGTTGACATGTTTTCCATACAAAAGGTGTCAAACCACAATATATAATATCTGACTATTAAAAAGCAACCCCAAGATTGATATAAAGAGTGGCAAATAATAATGTTATTTGGACTAGACTGAAACCCTTGACTTTCTGGCTGAAAAAACATCAGCTGCTGTTACACTTTAGGGTTTTATTTCAAACACAAAATAAACATTGACGTGTAACAAATCAAATGGTTTTTGTATTCACAGTGGTTTGCATTTTTTGCGTTGTTGAGTTTTTATCGAATTAGTTTATTTGAAATTGTGATTGAAAACCTTTCAAAAAAGCTTATGTCGCGCCAATGCTTTTTTATGCGTACAGGTAGTTCTGAGTCTGATTCTAAAAAAAATATACTATTAATAACTGCGCACCGCGGTTTCACCTAGTTGCGTTAGGTTTTGATATGTTTTTTTAATGCTCCGCTCCTATCGGTCGCGGCTTGATGTTATATAGCCTTAAGCCTTCCTGGATTAATGGGCTACCTAAAGTGAAAAGAATTTTACAAATCGGAGCCGTAGTTCCTGAGATTAGCGCGTTCAAACAAACAAACTCTTCAGCTTTATATTAGTATAGATGAATGTTTAAATGAAAGTTTTTATTTAAATTGTATTATTTAATTGAATTATAAAACGCTAGCCACTGCTATATGGCAATTCATTTAATGTAATTTAATGACCGGTGTTTTATAATGTCCATTACTTAACATTCGATAGCGTCATAGAATTGTATACAAGATTATTACTTTAAATGTGTAGGTACCTAGTATTACATACAATACAGTATTTTCTAATGTAATGGGGAATTTATTGCGCCACTACTCCTTCCCAATGAAAGCACTTGTTCTTTCCAGAAAGTGGAGGGGTGGTGGGCGGGAATTTTGGTGGTTTTTAGAGAACTTTGAATTTTACTTTACTTTTGACTTTGATACAAATCTGTGTAATGAACTTCTGCTTCCAATCAGCACTTTTTGAATGTCTGAATTACAAAAGGGAATATCTGTCCTTTTTGTAATTTAGACGCTCAAAAGTGCTGATTTTCCGTCTAATTTAAATGACTTCTGATTTTGACCTTAAGGCTGAAAACAGCCTAAGCCTCTTTCTATGAATCAGAGACAAAGCTGTATATTGAGACTCTCCTGTAATGGGAATTCAAACAAGCTTCATTGTTGCCTGCTTTTCCTTTCATGTTTATATTCGCATTATTTTTATTTCACTGACTTTAGAAGCTATCTGCAGTATTGACTGTATGGTCGAACGAGTTGTAAATAAACTAAAAGGCTATTTGTTGTCTAAACAGAAAGTATTTTTTGCAATAAAAAATAGCTTTTACGGACGGTGAGCATGTGTGGAATTGTCGCTTGAATGGACACGATTAAATAGAGCTAGCTCTTGAAAGGTCTTGGATTTCTTACATGTCTTTTTAATGTGTGGGTATAAAATGTATATTAAGCATCTTAGTGATGTCTGATTTGGTCATGACGACCAAATCATGGTCATCGATGGTTTGGTGGTGTGAAGAGAGAGGGCCGTAATCCATGGTTCATGAAAATTCATGAACCATGGATTACGGCCCTCTCTCTTTCTCTCTCTCTCTCACAGAGTCCCGGAAGGTCTGGATATCAGCAGTAGATATTTTTATTTTATTAGCTATTTTTAATACGTCTACTTCATCACCGTATTCATTGGCGCTAAGCGATATGACTCCACTGCTACAAGTAAAATAGTTGACAGGAATATTTACAATGTGCGAAGTCCATTCTCAGGAGTAAAAAATTAACAAATCTTTAATGGGAAGACTACACATTTGTTCAAAGTAGCATTAATCGGCACAGCTTGGAGTGCTTGTATATTTGTTCTTTATATATTTCGAAACCATTATTCAGAGCGATGTGTCTTTTATTTTAAGAAAATAACAGATTCATCTCAGTCTCAATCTATCAAAAAATACTTGTAATTTCCCTTTATTTAGACTACACTGCTGAGGAAGCAGAAAACCTCGAACGGCTCAAATATAACAACATCATTGAGAGCTACATTTTTGAGCCTCTTGAGGTACATATTTTTCGAGATATTGGCAAACGTTTGGTTGACTCTTCACGTGACTAGAGGGCTAGTATATTTTTAGCCCAAAGAATTAGCCACCCAACATCGTAATGCTGCCAGCCTTTTACGCCTATCCTATTGACAGCCATACGGACACGTTTTCTGTTGCCTATTGAGCTCCTGCCTTTTTCATTTAACTTTTATTGTGTATGCAGGTACTTGTATAAAATACATACACATAATATATAAGTATTAGTTTGTTAATTGTTTATTAAAACTATGATAAATTTAATACTGTTAGAGAAATATATAGAAACTAATATTTGTAGCACGCCTTTGATATATCAGCGTAGGTATAATGTTTGCTTACTAAACGTTTATATATACACCCATAATTTGAGCGGCTAGGTACAGTCAACCGCATCAGTCTAGACAGGAAACCGATCCAACTGACTAGGGAACACTGGGCTATTGCTGAGTGTCTATGTGAACGTTACTCAGACGAGATAAGGTTACCGCGGAACTTTTTTCTAAAACACGCTAAATAAAAACAAACAGTTCAACGAAATGAAAGAAAAGGAAGTTTATTTGTAATTCTGTCGCTCTTTATACGAGTGTGCAATGATCGTACGGTAGTGTTCTCTAGTTCCTACCTACCCACAGGAACTACCTACCGTGCTGAAAGAGACGCGACTTTATGTGTTTCACTTCTTTAAGTTTTGATCCAGTGTAATGTCGGGATAAAAAGTGTTTTATATTTTAATTCTGGTTCTAATTTAATCTATTTTTTTTTTAATTGGTTTTAATTCTGGTGGTGGTATGTGTATGCCTTTCATACAAGTCCGTTCAGTAGTTTCAGCGTGAAAAAATAAACAGTCATACACATCGTCATCAACCTTTTTTATAGCCCCACTGCTGGACACAGGTCTCCTATACATAGAAGGATTGAGCGTAATCACCATGCTTGCTCAATGCGGGTTGGCGATTTCAGACTTAAAGTCCAGGTTTTCTCAAGATATTTTCCTTCACCTTATAATCAGTCATTGGTATCTAAGATACACGTAGAAAGTACAAAAATAACTTTAGAAAAGTTACATTGGTACTTGTCTGACCTGGAATCGAACCCGCGCACTCATACTTGAGAGGCTGGTGTATTAACCAATTGGCCACCACTACTTACGACTCGATGACTCTACATAATAAAATCCAGCTTACGCTACAACTTCAAACATTTTATTACTTTTTAAATATTGTTAATACTCTGAAATTCTCTTAACTTTCTTTTAAATAAAGTTGATATTTGTTTAATTGGAAATAGGGTGGAGGTGTACAGCACTGAGCTCTTTCAGTTTATTTAAGACATAAACATTCTTTTTCTATTAGATTTTTCTTTAACCTTCTCCTCTTCTCGAATCTATTGATTAATTAATTATTTGTCTTAAACTAGTACTGCTTTCAAGAAATGGAAAACAAAATAATTAAATTAGTACTTCCAACTGAAACAAACTTCCTAGACAGAAACAGTTTTATTGGTTATCGAAGCTGATCATAATTGTGAGAGTATCGTCTAATGAAGTAGATTCACGAACCCTACCGGAGTTTACCGAAGTGTGCATCTCAAAGTAAACTTTAACAGGGACTTTGACACTTCTAGAGAAAATATTTTAATTAAAATACTTGACAATGTTTTCAAAGCCGTTTTTAAAATGCAATACCCTTTATTAGGGTTCTGTCTGTCTGTCTGTCCGCGGATAATCTGAGTGACTATTAAAACTAGAAAGCTGAAATTTGGTACCAATATGTATGTAAATCAATCACATCGGCAAAATAGTAAAATGAAAAGTGGAAAGAAAATATTTTTAGAGGGAGTATACACAGAAAAGTATGTTAATTATCAAAAGATATAGAGAGAAGTATGTTAAATATCAAAAGAAAACAAAAAAATATTAAAATTAGGAAAACTACCAAAGCAATAGACGGCCTGACTCTAGCTCTAACACTGAAATGCAAGTGGGCCGAACACGTAGCGCGTCTTCACGACCAGAGATGGACAGAATGTGTCACAGCGTGGAGAGGTCCGGCAGGCAAAAGAAAAAAAAGGAAGACCTCGTAAAAGATGGGATGACGAGACTAATCTTGTAGCGGGACCAAAATGGATGCAAACTGCACACTCCAGAGAAGTTTGGCAAAATTTGGAGGAGGCCTCTACCTGCAAAAGGGTTCTTGCAGACAAATAATACGAGTTTTTTATATATTCATTAGATAAATACTGTAAATAATAACTAAATACTTACAAGACTTATAATATAAAACTACTAACAAACTATGTAACACTTAACTGTTTTGCGAGAAATATAGGCCCTTCATTTTTTTTTTTTTTTATTATACACCGAAAGTGGAGGAGTTTTTTATTCCTTTCAACACTGACGTGTGATATATTGTGGGATAGGTATTTAAATATGAATAGTTTTTACGTACTTAAATCATTTTTTGATAATGTTAATATTTTCGGAAATAATCGTTAGAAAAGAAAAAAGAATGCATATCCCTCTAACTTTAGAACCTTAAGGTTAAAAGATATGTAAAAAAAAAGCCTAAAGTTTATAAAGACTTTCTAGGAAAATTATTTTGAACTACATAGATAGGTTGCATAGTTTTTGAATAATTGTACAAAATGATTTCTGAATTAAATTTGTACTTTAACCATATACGCAAGCACTTTTTATATTATTTTACATATTTTATTGCCCTGATTGTATTATCTAAAAAAAAATATTAAAATCGGTTTATGCAATCCAAAATGACTCCAACAAAAACAAAATAAATCCAACATACATAACCCGTTTAGTTTATATAATTAAGTAACCCAATTCCCCGAGAGATGGCGCTGTACTTGGGGTTACTTTCGCACTGTTGAGGTTTTTCCTGAGTTGATGGGGTCGGGACGGGTATGAGCTATTATGAAATTGTTCGGTTGGCCTCTGGGTGTCACTGTTATCGTTGAAATTTATTAATTGTCCACAACGTACAATATCTACGTAAACACTTGCCGGATACAGTAACCAATCCGCACACAATATTTAGCCGCAGAAATGTACAGTTGTCTTGCCACTTGTCTTATCACTCCATGTTACAATCCCTTCCTACTTCTCGTAGTGGGACTATGATGACAACATATTTTTTTAAACTTTTTTTTTAATAATTATAAACTAGTGCTTGACTGCAATCCCACCTGATGGTAAGCAGTGATGCAATCGTTGATGGTAAAGCGCACTAGTTTATTAAGCATATTCACTTAAAACACTTAGGAATAGGAAGGATGACGGCAGTTGAGCGAGGTGATGCAATGTTAAACCCAAGACCAACCACGACCAAACAATGCTGCGCTAGAGGGAGATTGATCTGGAGACTGTCCACGACCAAACTCCCGACACAACAACATTTGGCGCATCGAACCCGCCACACATCGCAACACAACGGCTCAGACCCGTCCTCCGTACGGCTTCACTAGACATCATACCGGAACACGACGAATGGCTTGGCGGTAAGACTTTGTCTGGTGGATGGTAACTTCTGCCGGCAGCCGATGTTATGGCCTACCACCGAGAAAAATCTATATTTAGTTGGAATATAAAGCTCTTTCTTTAGTTATGACCGTCCTTCATGATTTAGTATTCCGTACTTAGTATGTATGTCAACTTAATGTAACAAATAGCCCATTTCTTCAACTCTTAAGTGTAGACACTTACTGAAACGGACGGGAAACTACGGAACCCTACACTGAGATTGGCCCGACATGCTCTTAGCCGGTTTTTATATTCGATCTGGTTTTCACGCTGAACATTTTAACATTCTTTTGAAACCGATTGATGTAAAGTGAAATTGAAATTTGTAAAATCTTCACAAATAAACTTGAAACTTCGTTAACTAACTGCTACATCCAAATTACAACTTATATTTAATTTAAAACAAGTTTATTGTTTTTAACTTATTTCGCATTCCACCCGTGACTCGATTAAACGTATAAAATATTACAAATTCTGTATTCAAATACTGCTGCCATACTTTCAAAGTTGTAAACGTTTCCAGTTGTTGCTGTGTTAGCAGTAGTGGCCCAGTGGTAAAAACCGACTTACGAGTTGTAACGTCACGAGTTCGAACCCCGGCAGGCAATTGACTTTGTGTAAATAATTTCATCATTACCAGGTACTCGCAAAATGGCAAAGGAAAACATCCTGAGGAAACCAGCAGCTCCTACAACAATAAATCAGAAGATTAGTATGTTATCCACCAGCCAGTACTGGTGGATTAAAACCCATTCCCTCTCAAGTAGAGGAGGCCTGTACACAAACGGTGGCAACATTATAGGCTGTTTATGGTATGATGTTTTTTCTTTAGTGGTGGGCCATAATATTGGCTGCCGGCAAAAGTTACTACCCACCAGACAGAATCTTGCCGCCAAGCGATTCGTCGTGTTCCGGCATGATGTCTGGTGAAGCCGTACGAAGGACAGGTCTGAGCAGTTGTGTTGCGGTGTGTGCCGGGTACGAAGCGCCAAATGTTGTTATGTCGGGAGTTTGGTCGTGGAGGGTTTCCAGATCAATCTCCCTCTGACGCAGCATCGTTGGTCATGTTGTTGGGTTTAACATTGCATCACCTCGCTCAACTGCCGTCTTCCTGCCTATTCGCTAAGTCTTTTAAGTGAATACTGAATAGGCTTAATGAACTAGCGCGCTTTACCATCAAGGATTGCATTACTGCTTACCATCAGGCGGGATTGCAATCAAGCACTAATATAAAAAAATGTCATGCGGAAAATTGAGGAAAATGTCATTATACGAATAGGGAAAGATCAATGATCGGAGATGGAGTGTGCCAAACATAAGGCCATAATGACGGGAAATAGATCTGAGACCACAAATGAATTGGGATGGGGACAGGTGCGTGATGATGAATAATATCTGCGAAGTTATTAATGCGCACTTTTAACCTCACGTTGTCCGATTTCCAAATTACCCGAAGGAATTGACACATTGTGCCGAAAACGATTTACTTATTAACAGTGAGCCAATTATAGAGGCATCTCGACCGTACCAAAATTAATTACGGCTACACTAAGCTCAAAGGAGGAGGTTTTCAATGTGACAATCACCTAATTATGCATGTATATTACTACAAGGAAGCGATTCATCTCAATTTCCATCACAAATCATCATCATGGCATTCCATTCTGACCGAACCCAGCTGAATACCGGGCGTTTAAGGGGACTGCTATTGTACTATTGCCGTTCGAAAACTGCTGATTCTCAGCCTAATTGAAATAAATGAGAGATGATAAGACTTTTGATTTCGGTTTGGATTTACCAGTTTTTTCATGGAGCGATAGGCAGTTGGCCTGCAACTGCCTGTCGTAACAAGTTACTCGGTAATGCGATACCCCTTGGTAGGACTAGTTGTCTGACTTTCGAGGTTCTGACTACCTGTACCAACCGTCAAAGGTCTACCAATAACAACCGAGACCAACGGCTTAACTTGATTTGCAAAAAAGCTATAGATACGTTTTCCAAAGTATGTATATAGATAACGGAAAGAATACGTTGTAAATTATTAAATACTCAATTCTTTCTTTTGTTGTAAAGGAAGGTTCTATAGAGGCCCACTGCTGGACGAAGACCTCCCCTAACGCTTTCATTGCCTTGGGGGTTTCCTATAATCCCCACGCTAGACAGGCAACTTGGGGATCGCAGCAATTTAATATTGCACAGGAGGAGCGCTGCTGCCCACTTCCCTGGTGAGAGTTCCCTTAGTCGCCTCTTAAGACACCCACTGGAGGATAAGGGTTGGTACTATTCTAAGCTGGGTAATTCATGTCTACGCCTTATTCTGTACCACGCCAGTAGATATTAAACAGATTTATTTGATCAAAACCAACAATACTTTTCCCTAACATTAAAATATTACCGTCAACAAAAATATATTTGCGCCCAATTATATCGAAGCCAAATGTGTAGGTATGTCTTTGATACTGAAATTGTGAAAAAACAATCAAATTAATGAAATATATATAAAATGTCCAACTAATTAAACAATCCGAACAATTGTCAACAAATTTGTAGTTGTAGATAAATCGAAAAAAGATAAAAAAAACAAAAGCTGGGTAAAGGCAAACTTAAAGCTGATATTACTATATGATAATGAAATATTATCATAATACCTACGTCAAATCATTATAATACTAAACATAAAATAACGCACCTAAATAATGTGGAAGCGGAAATATTGAACACAGTCTTACATAAATGTACATAAATTTATTTCCAAGTTCTCCCTTTTTAATAAAACACCTGATAACCTCCGAGTATGTTTCGGCCTTATTTATAATAAATACTTTAATGAACACCACAAAAATACATACCATATAATATACATTAAATACTACAAAGTATACTTACGACGGGCGGCCTGGCCGCTTTCTGCTACCAACACTCAGCTCATGTGCTTTTAAAAATACAACTGACGTGTAAAAGAGTTTGTACAAATCTACTTGCAAAATAAAATCATTTTACTATTTTCAAAGCAAAGAAAAAAATTACAATACTAAACTTACATACTCTACTAAATTAAAACACTAAAACACCGAATTCCATTTTCAACCGAGATAAATGATGTAGTAAGGAACAAGAATATTTTACTTACTAGCTACCTGCGTCTGTTTCCGTAGCCGTCGTTTACTTACTAGCTACCTGCGTCTGTTTCCGTAGCCATCTTTTCGGGCGTATTGAATCCCTCTAGCTAGATTTTCCCTTCATAATACAATAAGTGACTGCGATCAATAAAAGGTAAGGCCTTTAAACCTTTCATTCCCCACATAAAATGCCGCCTATATTGTGAAGTGTCTCCCAAATCATAACACATTAATCAAGAGACCTTTGAAAATTATTTATACTTCCATTTACTATAGGCGCGCAGAAAGGGCAGCTCAGCATACCCGCAGTTTCGAGGAAGTTATATAGCACAAGTACTCCCATTCCGATGCAAACCGATTTTCTAGAAAATTTAATTTTAGTCCGAAATTCGTGGTCGACAAAAAACTGTACCTATATGCTTGGCCTGATGTGAAAAGGCAGAACTCCAATTCTCACCAATCGAATCGCGAATCGAATCACGTGTTGCAAAAAACCGTGACTTCCAATTAAGCATTTTCATATCGGGGCGTTTTTTCGCGAATAATAATTGTGACACAAATAAAAACAACTTTTGGTTTTGCTAACTGTGGATGATTTAGAAACAGTTAAACATGTTTAAATTGCTTTTTTATAGGACGCATGTTTCTATTATTTTATTTATTTAAATAAATGTAGAAAAGTAGACATTATAAAAGGGATGATTGAATGTGCTTAGTGTTATTTTAAATGGTTATAATGAGAAGGATTTATTTTGATGTTATGTTTAATTTGTGAAATAGCGTAATTTAGTTTCTCAGATAGACTTTTCTTCTTTTTTTCCAGAATAATCAATTTCTAGGCACAAAACAATTCATAAATCACAATTACATTAGGTTTTCCATTTAATCGACGCTTTATCTCTTGAACGTTTGCCAACAACTCTGCAAAATAGATATCACTAGCTAAAGTACTCACGGACAAATATGTTGGACATCAGCGTAGCGGGCAGACAGAAGACAATCACGAGGATGTCAGCCACCGCCAGGTTCACGATAAAGAAGTTGGTTACAGTTCTCATTCTGGGCGAGCGATACACCACAGCGATCACGAAACAGTTGCCGACGAGCCCCACGAGGAACACCAACAGGTACGCGGCACAGTAGACCGCCGTCATCGCGCCTCCATGACGGTACATGAACTCGTCAGCTATCACCCCCAGGTCCGACCGATTCAGCGTGACGTTCATCCGCAGCGGGTGATGCCGCTCCAGCGCACCGTCCATGTGTGTTGACAGCGGCTCCAAGTCCGGGAGCACACTATTGTCCGGAACAAACTTGCTGTTCATCGCTTCCATGATCGAGTTGGACAGTATGTCCACCATGTTGTGCTTGTGACCTTCCCTCATGTGAGAATGGTTGTGGTGGCGCCAATGGTGACGAGGCTCCTGACTAGCGTGACTTGAAAAGTTAAAGTTAGCATCTTCACTGTTGAAATCACTCGGAATCCTTAAAGGTGCCATTTCTCAATACGACATTTCCGCAAAATAATATTATGAAACTGTCAACAACTATTTGAAATTATCTCAAAATAAGAATCGCACTTCACTAAGTCTATCCTAATTTATTTAACATTCGTTTTACACATCAAAAGTTATCAAAGTAAATAAATTAAATTTGTTTACAGCACACGACAACATAAACTCTAATGTTCCATTAGAAAAGTATGAAAAGTTCCGTGGGTTCGACGCGGCGGTTCGTAGCAGGTCTACGCGCGGTTGGTTTGGCGTTCTCGCGCCGTCTGGCGTAGCGCCGCTACGGGCTACGAGCCGCGTAGGCCCGCGCGACGCATGTGCATTTTGAGGAACGCACAGACAAACGATATACTGCATTTCCGTTGAACTGTATCACTATTGAAATAGGATCTAAATTTCTTTGTCTACTATTTGTTATCAATGTTAGTTTGTGAGAAAATTTGAAGGTTATCGAAAATGAATCACTAAAATCGTTAATATATGACGTATTTAAATTGTTAAGTAATGAATGTAATATATAAGATTAGCTTTCCGCCCGCGGCTTCGCCCGCGTTGAATTCGGTTATATCGCGCTTTTTAGATTTGCCTCGGGAATATCAAATTTTTCCGGGATCAAAAGTAACCTATTATTAAATCCGGACTTCTAACTTTACGTCTGCAAAATTTCAGTAGTTACAGCGTGAAAACGGAACAAAAAAATACACAAACTCACTGTTCGAATTATAATATTAGTGTAGATTTCATTAGTCGGCGCCAAAATTGCCCTTTCGCATAGCCATTCTCGGTTGGCCATATTTGTTTGAAGATCCGGATAGACATTATTTGATAGGACATCCGAGTTATCCACAATTTGACAGAACTCATGATTCAGTGTAATCATACCGTTCCTATTAGTTGGCATACGATCTTCTCCGATTTTTAGAAGAGTAGCTGCATATTGCCCGGCTTGAGAATCGTGATGAAGTTGTACTGGCATATTCGTTGTGAGACAATACTTTTTCACGTGAACCCATAATGCAGATGTTTTCAAACAGGCATTTATTTCATCTGCCGGCGTACCCCGTCACATCAAATTACACTACTGTAACATTCATTCGCGCTCACTGCTTTTACTAATGTTGTATATATTTCCTCATGAGCTAAGTTCAATGGTATCTTTAGAACTGAGTGCGCTGTTCGTCCCCCGCTAAGTAATTTAACAACTATTCTCGAAGAAGCAATTGGAACAGCAACTCCTTTATCTTTCCGGATTTGAGCTAATAATAATATTAAAATATAGGGATTGCGTGTATCTCCTGGATCATCCAAAAAAGAACAAACCGCCTCGGCCACTGGCAACATTTTGAATTATTGCTCAGTTGACATTAAGTAAGCGCCTGTTAAAATAATGGGAGCAATATGTACGTCCGCGTTTTCTCCCGTTTTCACAACATTTTTTGTTTAGTTTGTGGGTTTTTATATAGCATATGTCCTTTCTCAGAGTCTAGACTATCTGTGTACCAAATTTCATTACAATTGGTTCAGTAGTTTTGGCGTGAAAGCCGGACAGACAGACAGACAGACAGACAAACAGAGATACTTTCGCATTTATAATATTAGTATGGATATTTGAAGTGTAGATTCTTCTGCTTCTGAAAGTGATATAATTAAATAAATGCAAAGCTTTTATTTATGTTTTAACAAATTCAAACCAAATAAATAATTCATCAAAATATATTTCTACCGTATATTATCTGGTGACGTACGAAAACTATTTGACTTTTAGTGTAAACTGCGCCACAAATTATATCACGTACGCAGTTAAATAATAATCTCAGTCGGTGTTATTGATCAACATATTATGTACATAAACGATTCGTGCGGACATCAATCCCGTTCCCATACAAACTGCTCATACTCCAAACACTCAACTAATAAATATTAATTAATTATTACTAGATTCACTACATTTTTTTTAAATATAGTAAACTAGTGCTTGGCCGCAATCCCGCCTGATTGTAAGCAGTAATGCAATCGTTGATGGTTAAGCGCTCTATTTTATTAAGAGCCTATTCAATCTAGCTTTGAAATGTTGAACGGCCGATTATTCCAGTCCCTCGATATACGTGGTATAAAATACGAGGCTAAACGCTTCGGCCGGATCGTACTAGTCTCAACAACGTAAGGGTGGTTACTCGCCGTAAGATGATAGAACGGAGATGGAGGAATTAAGTCATGCAATTTCCGCACACACTCTCCAAAATGCATCCCGTAGAACACCGTCAGGCTGGCTGCTATACGCCTTTGCGGGCTTTGTAGTGTGTGAACGCCTCTCCATGGAACCCAAAGTTGTCAGGTGACATTTTACTGCTATTGCCCAAATGTGACTGCAGTATTCCACACATTAGAAGTTTTACTGGTGTGAAGTATCGCCGACCTTTGCAAAAAGGCCAAGTTTCCTGACCACCTTGACTTTGGACACAGTAAACCGCCTAAAATGTAGGTTTGAGGAAATCTCAACTCCCAAAAGCTGAAGGCGTCGGTGCACTCCAAGGATACATTCCGGAAAGTAGAAGCCAAGGTAAACAGGCTTCTTTTGGCGGTGAATAATCCTACTTTCCTACTAAAATTATAATACGTGTGAAAGTTTGTATAGATATATTTTTGTTACTCTCTCACGCAAAGAAATCAAATTCAGCACTCTCCGGGTGGTTTTTAACTAGGATTACTAATTATTACATACGTCGTTATTTTTTGTATATGTGAAACCCGAAACACGTGTCCAGTACATTGATGAAAGAATTAATGTACAAAATTTTAAAAAGGTATTATGAAAAATTACAAAGTTATGAGTTTGTTTGTTACCTGGTTGTCCCAACAAAATATGGTGAAAACACCACTCGCCCGCCCGCACCTGCTGCAGCGCGGCGTCATCTTGCGTTTATTAATAATAATTTCTGTATGTATTATAATTAACTAGTGATAACATTTTTCATCACACTTACAGGCTTTAGACTATCGTAACGGTCGATATTATTAAGTACTTTACTCGTAAATTCAGCCGTAAGTGGTACAATAAAATGTAGTAATAAAACATGTTAATTTAACTTAGAACGTATAGCTAGAGGTAGGTAGATATTATTATGTACTTTAGTCGTAACTTGAGCCGTAGATATGTGAAAAAATACTTAAAACATGTTAATTTTACTTAGAACGTATTGCACCCCTGCACAGAGGGGCGGGGGGAGCTGTCCCGCTGCGCACGCGCCTAGTTCCATTATGATTGCTCGGTAACCACACTACAACAATTACTAAATGTATTTGGAAAAAATATAACATGGTGTAAAATTATTGGAATCGGAATCAGTTGCTTATTCTGAACAAACTATATTCAGAGTTTTTATCCGGATCGAAACGTTTGCGAGTGAAACCGTGGAGTGTAGCTACTCTCTACTAAAGGTGAAGCGAGCTGTTCAATGCTAAAGATGAGGAAATCTGTTTACAACTAGGGATGAGGCAAGCTGTTTACTGCTAATAATGAGGTGAGCTATTGTCTACTAAGGGTGAAGCTAACTGTTCACCGTTAAGTGTAAAGCTTTCACTACTAAAGGTGAGGCGAGCTGTTCACTACGAAACGTGAAGCGAGCTGTTTTTTCAATATACACTTTGCCATTTTGTTATGTTTTGTTATATTTTTCTAGTTATAAAACTAAACGACTAGGTTGGCACACAACACGTTTATAACTTTGAAAGGATCAACAATAAAGGCTTTTCGTTATTATTTATTAATACTAACTTATATATTGGCAGTTTAACTTCTTCCTCAGCCTATAGATGTCCACTGCTGGACAAAGGCCTCCCCCAAGGCTTTCCACGATGACCGGTCTTGTGCTGCCCGCATCCATCGGCTTCCCGCGACCTTCACCAGGTCATCGGTCCACCTTGTTGGGGTCTCCCTACGCTGCGTCTTCCAGTACGTGGCCGCCACTCCAGAACCTTGCTGCCCCATCGGCCATCGGTTCTACGAGCAATGTGCCCTGCCCACTGCCACTTAAGTTTAGCGACTCGCAGAGCTATGTCGGTGACTTTGGTTCTTCTGCGGATCTCCTCATTTCTGATTCGATCACGCAGAGAAACTCCTAGCATAGCTCTTTCCATTGCCCTTTGTGTGACTCTGAGCCTTCGTATGAGACCCATTGTGAGCGACCACGTTTCAGTTCCGTAAGTCATCACTGGCAACACACACTGGTCAAAGACTTTAGTCTTGAGACACTGTGGTATCTTGGACGACGAGAAGATGTAGCGTAGCTTCCCGAACGCTGCCCAACCGAGCTGGATTCGCCGAGACACCTCTTTCTCGAAGTTGGACCTACCTAGTTGGACTTTCTGTCCCAGGTATATATACTCGTCAACAACTTCGAGTGCAGAGCAACCAACTACAATTGGAGTGGGTGCGACATGAGAGTTCGACATGATCTTCGTCTTATCCATGTTCATTTTTAGACCCACTTGTTGGGAAGCTCTGCTGAGGTCATTGAGCATTTTGCCCAAGTCTTCCAGGGTCTCAGCCATGACCACGATATCATCTGCGAAACGGAGATTAGTGATGTACTCGCCGTTGATGTTGATGCCAAGTCCTTTCCAGTCCAGGAGCTTGAAGACATCTTCCAACGCAGCAGTGAACAATTTAGGAGATATGACATCTCCTTGTCTCACTCCACGCTGCAGTTGGATCGGTTTCGAGTCCTGATCCTGGAGACGGACTGACATGGTGCGTTTTTGTACAAACACTTTATCACCTCAATGTATCGATGGTCAATTTGGCACCGCTGGAGAGACTGTAGCACCGCCCAAGCCTCAATCGAATCGAAGGCCTTCTCATAGTCCACAAACGCCAAGCATAGTGGTTTGTTATACTCCTCGGACTTCTGTATAACTTGCCGCAGCGTATGAATGTGGTCTATGGTGCTAAAGCCTTTTCGGAAGCCTGCTTGTTCGGGAGGCTGGAAGTCGTCGAACCTGCGAGCGAGACGATTCGTGATGACCCTAGAAAACAGCTTGTAGACATGGCTCAGGAGGGATATCGGTCTGTAGTTTTTCAGGAGGGTATTGTCACCTTTTTTGAAAAACAAAACCACCACGCTCCTGTGCCACGCCTTAGGCGTTTCGCCTTTAAGAATGACGGAATTAAATAGTTTCTGAAGCGCTTTAAGAACCGGTTTGCCACCCGCTTTCAGAAGCTCACAAAGAAGAAGCAGTTTAACTATATTTTCGCAATACATGTAACATCCTGGTGGTTGCGGGCCTAGTGTAGATTGATATCACTCTACACAAAGACTACTCCCTCTTCTAGAGAAGAGGCAGTAGAAACATTATAATTATTTATTAAGTAAGGCACACCAACCATATATTTATAAGGATAGTAAAAACTAGCTACCACTAGTCTTCAATATGGCCATCACTTATGGCCAAACACAACATTCACAACAAAAGGTTAAATTTATTCTAATATTAGCAAAACATAGAAGCTATATTTAATATTTCAGATTAGATTACAAATTATAGTAAAACAAATTATATGTTTTCACATTACACTAAAGCAATAATATATAACCGAATAAATCATAATAAAATATATAAATAAATTAGTACACAGAAGGGATAATACAGCTGCACAATGAAAGGACGAAACAAATAATTATATTAAATGATGCGATCAAAATGAAAAGAGAAAAAATAATAAAATAAATATTTGTTATAATTTTTATCTACACTAATTTCAAATTTTAAAGATACCTTAAAAAGGAATATAAGTACTACATTAAAATAACACTTAAATCGTTATTCAATTTGCTAAAATGAGTAGATTTAGCTGATTACAGTACAATTTTATACATTCTGATTTCACTGTCCCACTGCTGAGCAAACCTGTTCCCGCGCCAATAACTCTTTATGGGCCAGTAGGTACTTAGGATTCAAAATAAATAAACCTTCGCATTTATCCTAAGAAAGGACAAGGTTAGGCATTGTTATGGCATTGTTTTGACTGAAACTGACAAGTTTTGTATAAATTACGGGTTTATTGTTTCTGAAATGGCGTAATATTGTGAACTGTGAGCAATAGGCCGAAAGATATTATTACGAAGATCTGTATTTATGATAAACAAGACGAAGTTTTTTCCATTTGGCTGCATATATGTTCTGGATTGTCGCAAAAATGGCAGAACAACTTGATTAGTAATATAACCTTGGTAGGTTGTAACCTTGAGTATCATGGTCTGGCAGTTGGAGTAATTTATGTTTCCTACCCAAGTGTCATTTCTTTGGTATTATTCGTCGAATCGTTGAGCTTTGAATTGAGCAGAACGATTTCTGGCAAATGCGTGCACAGACTGAACAGGTCCCAATTTGTGTGGTTCTTTCCTCTAAAGTCATCTTAGACATCGATTCCACATGATTTTCATATGATCTGACTAAAATTAACTTTAAAACAGTCCGTGACCTCTAAGTTTGTGTCGGCCTCTCTTCTCGGCCTAGTCAGATTAAAACCTCGAACTCATTTAGTTTTTTTTTTTTAAACATGATTGATGTGTAAATGTGTTTGTACAAACAATGTCTTTATGTTTTTTTTTCATTTTATTTAGCAACGTCTAAAGCAAAGCCGCGGGCCGTTGTTGAAATATATAAGTAGTTTTCACAGATTGCCTGATGTACGAAAATTTTAAAATGAATGCAAGTTTCTCAAACAAGCCTGTGTGAATAATTTCTATGATGTTTAAAAAATAAAGAAAAAACATGTCCTATCACCTAAATCCATATCCGACCATCGTAAGGTTTCTGCTATTCCTGCTTCTAACACATATTAGTCGATATATTTATAAATGATCCTCTTTTCACTCACAGGATTTTGTTTTCAAAATGGTCAGATAAAGGTAATGGCGTTAACTGGCAGCCACCCATTGTATGTTTTGTTGTGTTGGATGTATTTTGATTGATGTTTGTTTTTGGTGTACAAAAAAGAATATATAAATAAATAAATACATACTTCGCCATTTTGCCAATCAGATCGACCTCTCTCGAAACTCAGATACCCATAATTCATAAGCATCTTAATACTTGTTGTTGGCTTAGATGATGATGATGATGATAAAACCATTATTATCATCATCATCTTAGCCATGTGAAGTCCAGTGCATTTCCAAAAAGAACGGTTGGACGCGGCCTGCATCCAGCGCTTCCCTGCCATTTCGATCAGTTCGTCCGACGCACCGCTTGCCAGTACATGGTCGCCATTCAAGAACCTTTCTGCCCCATTCGCCATCGGCTCTATGAGCTGTGCCCCGCCCACTGCCACTTCAGAGAGCTAATTCGCTGGGCTATGTCAGCGACCTTATTTCTTCGACGAATCTCCTCATTCCTGATTCGATCACGTAGAGAAACACTTAGGGTAGCCCTCTCCATAGCTCTCTGTGCAACCTTAAGCTTTCTTATGAGGCCCATAGTGAGGGGCCATGTTTCAGATACATATGTCATCACCGGTAACACATTAAAAATGTTATAACATTAAGTATTAAAAATGTTATACTCGAGAAACTAACTACCTGCATTAATCACTGCCTTAAATCCGGGTATTTTCCTGATTCCCTCAAGATCGCTAAAGTGAGTCCCATTTTTAAATCTGGCAATAAATCGGACCCAAGTAATTATCGTCCTATCTCGGTACTACCAGTCATTTCTAAAATCTTCGAAAAAATAATCTACAACCGTATGGATAAATATTTGAGCTCTAACAATTTCCTCTACCATAAACAGTATGGCTTCCGTTCTAAATCAAATACATTATCAGCCTGTATAGACCTTGTTACCAACTTGAAATGTAAAATAGACAAAAAAACAAATAGCTCTTGGTATATTTATTGACTTAAAAAAAGCGTTTGACACGATAAGCCATAAACTTCTTCTACAAAAACTACATGATATTGGCATCAGGGAATCAGCACATAAAATAATTGAGTCATATCTTGCTAATAGACACCAGATAGTTAAAATTGGTGAGGCTAAAAGCACTCCTGAACTAATGACTTACGGTGTTCCACAAGGTTCCCTGCTTGGACCTCTGCTCTTCCTAATATACATCAATAATATAAAAGACTTAGAACTAGATGCAGATGTAACATTATATGCCGATGACACTTGTCTCTTCTACTTTGGCAATGAAATTAAAGAAATCGTAAGTCGAGCCCAAGAGGACCTTAATATCTTATTTGCTTGGTTTCAGTACAATTTACTTACTATTAATGTGACTAAGACCAACTTTATGATATTTTGTGCTAAAAATAAACATGTTTCAAATTTTCAACAAATACACGTCAATAATGAACCGTTAACAGAAGTAGAATCGGTGAAATATCTTGGTCTAATTTTAGATAAACACCTAACATGGAAGCTGCACTTGGATAATGTGCGTTCAAAATTATCATCATTGATGGGTATACTACGAGGTTCTGTTTGTTGCTTTCCCAAACCAGTAAAGTATATAATTTATAATTCCCTCGTCAAATCTCACCTGATTTACCTAATTGAAGTCTGGGGCTCTGCAGCTAAAACCAACATACAAAATTTGCAAATCACTCAAAATAAAATGATTAAATTGCTCTTTCACCTTAATTACCTAACGCCCACCGAAACCGTTTTCCATAAAACTAAATTAATGACAATTGCTCAAATATTTAAATTCCATACCTGCATCCTTGTACGGAAAATACTAACAAAAGATACACATTCGCAAATAATTTTTACAAAAAAAGCTCAAATCCAGACTCGGTTACTGAGAAATGCTAATGATATCTGTCTATACAGCAGACCACGGACCAACTATGGTACTAGAAACATTAAATATGAAGGCGCCAAAATGTATAACGAATTGCCAAGAGACATTAAGGAAATACAATCTTTACCATTATTTAAAAAGAAGTTAAAATTTCACATTATGAAAACTTTCCAATTATCATAGTCGTATGCACGGAATGCTCACATAGTTATAAACTACTAGCTGCGCCTAGCGGTTTCGTCCGTATATGTTGCGATCCCTTGGGAAGATCGGGGTAAAAAGTGCTTCATTCCTGGTTATAGACTATTTGTGTGCCGAGTTTTTATTCGGATCTGTTGGATGATAAAGTGTGAAGGGTAATAAACATCTATAATTACATACATATATCCATATATTATATCATCGCAAAATTTCGCATTTCAATATCGCTAGCAAAACGCAAATTAAATTGCAAGTCCAAACAAATATTAACATCAAAAGTAATAGATGCCTTCGATAGTAACTTTCATAGAAATTGCGTTTCGATACGTAATAGGGACTCATAATCTTACTTTTGCAGGTTACCCACAAGCATTAAAAAAAAAAAATGTCTATATGTAAATCTTATGTAATACACTCGCTCGACTCTAATCTTCTCAATCTGTTTTAGCATAACTTACCTTATTTTACTAACATAATAATAAGTCAATAACTAACAATACTAACAATAATAACTAAAAATGTAATGAACCAGTCTAAGTTTAAAAATATGCCGTTCCGTTTCTTGTTACAAGGAACGTTTACTTATGTAACCAGTGTTTCTCATTATAAGTGAATCATTGTATTCTGTTTTTTGAGAAATAAATGTCTTAAACCATAACACACATTGGTTAAAGACTTTTGTCTTTAGGCACAAACTTTTTTACACTACCATCTCGCGGCAATTGGCGATGGCCTCTTCCACGTGCTAGCTGTTTCATGACTCCGCCCATATAATTAAAATATGAAAGGAAACTTCCCAGTTGGAAAACAGGTAATGTAAATCAGTTATGTGTTTCTTGAGTTATGAACACTGACGGTCATTTTGGGAAAACGCCACATTTTGTAATATAGTTTTAAGTATGTTAGTTATAGTATCGTGTTACCAAGAAACTTGGTTATGGAGGTCAGGCAGGCTGTCGCTCCGTATGTAGTTAGCATACGGTTAGTCAGATTGATTGGTCGAGTTAAAAGAAAAGAAGCATAGTAATTACGTATTAGTGAATGATTCCGTTCTGTAAAGTTCTTATCTAACTGTACATAGGAAAGTTCAGTGCTCTGTTGAACTTTGTCTTTCAATATAATTATTTACTTCAACAAAAAAATAATAATAAGTAATAGATAAACCTCCCTAGCATTGATTTTCGGCCAAACAGCTGCTCAAACTATAGTTCTTCTACTTCTTCATTTCTTGATTTCTCATAGCGAATTAACGTCATTGTTCTAGACTATCTACATATTTGAATGCCAAACATTAAAATACCAACCGATAAATGTCAAAGTTCAAAACATTAAGTAAATTAAAATATTCAAGGTATGGTCATTGGATAATGACCAACTGAATATTTAAATAACGTTTAGGTAACGTAATTTAATAACCGTAAGTTTACACGAAGGGCGGGCGTTCTGGGGAAATGTCTTATGTTATTTTGACACACCAAATGTGTTTACTTTCAGTCAAATTTGAATATGACTTTTGATTTTGATTTATAATATCTAATGGTTCGATAACCTACGTCCAATATATCTAAAATCTTATTAGTGTCTGCAAAAGTAACGTTAGGATTAGAGTACCTAAATATCGAAGTACAGAGTAACGATCAATGTCTGAATATTAATCAAATCGGCATTAAATTTGATTTCACTGAAATAAATGTTGATTTTTTTAAAATAAATAGTTTATTGATGTAAATTTAATTATTTATTATGCAAATATGTCACAGTATAATTTAATAATTCAGACTGTAGTGCTGACGGCAACCCCGCCTGATGGTAAACGGTGATGAAAGCATTGATGATAAGGCGCGCTAGTTTATTTAGAGGCTCTCTCTTTATTTAGGTAGTTGAGCAAGTTGATGCAATGTTTAACCCAACAACACGACCAACGATGCTGCGCCAGAGGGACATTGATCTTGATCTGGCAACAACATTTGGCGAATCGTACCCGGCACACATCGCAACACTACTGCTCAGACCCGTCCTCCTTACGGCTTCACTGGACATCATGCCGGAACACAACGAATTGGTTAGCGGCAAGACTTGGTCTGGTGGGTGATAACTTCTGCCGGCGCTGGAAACCGATGTTATAGCCTACCACCGAGTAAAGATATTGCTATTTTGGTAGCGGTTGGTCACAACTTTAACCGAACTTATTTCACCCACTTCAAAATTTGATTCATAATCAGAACTTGTTAGATATTTTAACGAGTAGGTATTTTAAAGAACATATAATAAACTTGGGTATATTTAATATTGATATTTTAAAATTATGTATTTATACCATAGATATTTTTAATCATTACATATTTTTGTCGCACGGCATCTTAAGCTTAGGTATAGTTTCGACATTACGATACAATCAGTATTCAAACTTTTTATGTTTTGACCGTTGATATTGTACCCATAGGTATTCTAATATTTGATATTTAAATATGCATCCATTTTCAGTTGTACAAATAATGTTAACGAATACTTTGGTTTTGTTTAAGTATCTGCATTGATACCGAAGATGTATGCCATGGTAAAGTTTACGATTTGAATAAATATCAACCTAAGAACTGCTGAAAATAAACATCAAAATCCAAAAGCACATCAATGCAAAGAACTACCTATCATCAACATATTACAATGAAGGTTCCACTGACACACATTCGTGGATCAATGACCAACATCGAGGCTTCAGACGTCCATACTTAGAACCGTAAACGTCCACTTACTGTTACTTAAGGCTCACCTCGTAAATATTAGATAAGGCAGTTGATTGTGGACTGAATGGTGGCTCATGGCTACGTAACAATCGATGATGGATTAGCGAGGTCGAGCAGCGCTTTGAGCAGCCATTTGTAAAAAGGGTTTAGAAATTATTCTGGTAAATAACCTGTATTATATTTAATAAAATTTTAACATTATTCATCATCATCATCATATCAGCGTTTATTCCGGTTGCATCCGCGGCTTTCGCGTTGCAGCCGAGGAAAAATTTTAACATTATTATAATAGAATTAATCTGAATCGAATAATGAAACGAGCGCACGGCCGATGACTAGTTGTATACTTCTTGTTACTGTAATTGTCTCTAATTATATTTATGTATAGAATATAAATGTCATGACAGTCAATAGCTTTATAGCCAAGGGCCATCAACACCTTAGAAGGCTCTCTTGAGATAGCTGGATCAAAGGCTTGATTCAGAAAGCGGTTCTTTTAGACACGACTCGTATTCTCAGTAAGTTTCTCTCTCTGGGACCCTGACCACCGTTAGTTTGAACCCTATTCCCGATACCGGTGGGCTACTATTTTGTATATTTTGAAATGTTTTTACATTTTAATATTTACAAATATATTGTACAGATATATGATAAAGTAAAAAAATAATATAATTATTAATAAACTAATATAATCAAGCTTGGCTTCCGCAAATCAGACAAGTCAATATAATTTTGCCTCAATATACTAGCATATGTCAGTAAATTCTCTGCAAGACACTATGCAAATAAGACGTAAACTTCGATTACCGACCAGGACTATGTATATCGAGTCTCCACAATTACTCCTTAGGGTGGCCGAAATCCTTGGATTATGGTCTGTATACAATCGGTGGAAGTAAGACACCAAACAATTTTGTCTACAGTTGACAAAATATACAAATCTCTTTGTGGCCGCAGTTTTCATCACACTTACCTATGTCGTATGTTTGTCTCTTGTTATCATCAGGTACATTTAATCTGCGGCCGCATTATGGGTAGTGTTGATTATAGCAGAATAGACGTACGATTTGCATTTTCATTAATATTATTATTTACGAATAGTCACACTGTAAGTACATAACTCGACAATATAGAACAAGGGACATTTTCTAAGTTCTTGTTTTTTGTTTGTAGACCAATGTTTCAATCATCCAGGACACCTTGCTCACATCGCTCTTGGAGGCGCTTACCTCCACTACTTGCATCTGCTGGCGTTCTCAAACGTCGATCGAATGACTTCGATATGAATGACAATCTCGGGTAGAATTACGCATAGCCTAGTTACAGTTGCCAGGATACTTTAAGATAACTTTTGCCTATGTCTATTAGCAAAAGTTCAAAATCAAAAGAACTGCGTTAAGAAAAAATGTATTCTCTCAAACGCGAGACAGTGCACTAACTTCAGTAACAACTTTATATGTGGGGGAAAGTCAGGAGGCGGGCCCGACGTTTCGGATAGTTGAGGTGTCTTCTCATCCCATGAGCAGCCATCGTGGGCGGTATTTCGAGAAAACGTTGTACAATAACTATAGTGTGATGTTCGATTCTTATTATTTTAACTGTACTGACACTTAGATCAATTTAATATTAAGGGACTACAATGATAATCTCAGATTAAACCAGATAAGATCCACTGGGTTTGAGTATGACCAACACACTCGATCAAAGCTTGGTGGAGTTGCCAACACAACTCCAGTCGGTGTTACCATTCGCTGCATGGTATTTCCCGCTCTTAATAAAAATCCTAATTTATCCGAATACCTACCGATCGATTAACCGACTTCAAAAAAAAAAATGTAATTTACGAACAATTGATACTGCTACAAAACAAATCAAAATATTCAAAATTAACCAGTCACGCGCCGTTATATGTCATTTCACATTTTTCATCATTGTCGTGCCCTTGTTCCAATTCATTTGCAATCGACGTAACACGTAACACGTCTTTTCTTCAACATTTCTCTATTAGCCGTAGTAAAGGCGGTGACAACCGAGACCGGTTGTCACCGCCTTTCTGTCCTTGTCTTCATTCAACATTCCAACCATCGTTTCTTTGATCTTCCCTTACTCTGATAACCATCGACACCGACTTAATTTATTCGAAACTAGCTGCGCCCCGCGGTTTTATTCGGTTAAGTGTCGATCCCGTGGGAATATCTGGATAAAAACTCCTAAATTATATATTATAATCCTGGTTATCTGAGTACCAAAATTCATATAAATCTATTAAATAGTTTTTGCGTTAAAGTCTAACAAATATACATACAAAATTTCATAATATTTATAATATTATACATATATACAGTAAGGGTCAAAATTGGAGTACCACTTCAGACACTTATTGTTATTGCAATAAAGTTCAAAAGTGGTAATGCAGTTTTGACCCTTACCTGTAAAACGTTATTTTTTTAAAATACGCGAAACCCAATTCAGGTTTCCAATATTTTCAAGTAAAGAATCCATGTACAAAATTTCAAAACGAAATCATGGAAAACCACAAAGTTATGAGCTTGTTATCTTACCTAGTTGTCCCAACAAAAACATGATTAATAAATCGCTCGCCCACCCGCGCCTGCAGCGGCATCGTCTTGATTAATACATCGCTCGCCCACCCGCGCCTGCAGCGGCATCGTCTTGATTAATACATCGCTCGCCCACCCGCGCCTGCAGCGGCATCGTCTTGATTAATACATCGCTCGCCCACCCGCGCCTGCAGCGGCATCGTCTTGATTAATACATCGCTCGCCCACCCGCGCCTGCAGCGGCATCGTCTTGATTAATACATCGCTCGCCCACCCGCGCCTGCAGCGGCATCGTCTTGCGTTTCTTGATAATAATTTATGTTTGTTTGTATGTAATTAACTAGTGACAACATTTTCCATCACACTTGCAAGCTTTGGACTGTCGTAACGGACAAATCTAGGTACTTAGATATTATTATGTACTTTACTCATAACTTCAGCTGTACCTAGGTAAGTGACAAATAAAATCTAGTAAGTACCTAACTTAAAACATGTTAACTATACTTAGAACGTATTGCACCCTTGCACAGAGGGGCGCTGTCCACTATGATTTGTTGTGCACTGCAACAATTTCTAAATATATTTAGAAAAAATATAGGTAACATGGTGTAAAACACCAACACACAACATCGACAACATCCGCGGTGTAGCGATAGCGGCCGCTGCGCAAGGAGGCGCGGTTTCGATCCCCGCGCAGTGCAAATATTTGTATCATCATCAACCTTTTTATCGTTCCACTGCTGAACACAGATCTCCTCTCATACAGAGAACGATTGAGCGTAATCACCACGCTTTCTCAATGCGGGTTGGCGATTTCAGACTAAAAGTCCAGGTTTCCTCAAGATATTTTCCTTCACCTTTTTAATCAGTAGTTTTTAATATATGTATGCATAAACATGAATAATTGCACTGGTCTGGTCGGGCCTTCGAAAGCACGTTAAGCCTTTGGTCCCTGTTGCCATACGAACATCTAATGGCAGTCGTTACGGGTTATTGGAGCTATCAAAAGTCAAACAATTGGTCTAACTGCAATGCTTCGATATCGCCTTAGGGTTGTGGAGGTCAGACGGCAGTGGCTTCGTGGAAAATATTGAAGTTTAGCCAAAATCAGTAGTTAGACTGGTAAAGCGGGCCCCAGACTCTAAAGTTAAAAAGAACTTCGGATGCAACTGGGATTAATGCTGAGATGGTGGTTAATAACATGGTGTAAAAATTATTAGAATCGATTCAGTTGCTTATTCTGAACAAACTAACAGGTTTCGTATAAAGAAGAAATATCATTGTATATATAGTGAGATTTGTGCGTAAGATTTTAACTGTTCGGAACATTGTGAAACGGGTCTTTAATCTGTTCTAATGGCTTATGTTAGACTTTGAAGGTCAAGATCGTCATCTCGGGACCATCGTTACAGTTACAGGGACCATTTGACAAAGCCAAGGTCGGCACTAAACTTCACGTAATGTGGTGTGTAATTAGTTTGAAAACTTGGCTTCATAGGGTGTCGTACAATGTCGTTAGATTTACTGTTGTTATGTTGCTTATAATATTACTGGAATGCCTTGTTTTGGCTGTCAACGTAAATTTTACGAACTGCGATAAACATGTCGCAAAAAATTGCAAAAAACACAAGAAAAATACGAATTGCTTGAACTTACATCTCATCCACGCAAAACTGTTATCGCTCAGCATTATACTGAAACCCTATATAAAACATAGCACGTAGAATCCCTTTTCTCCCTCTCAAAGTTCGATGGGACGGATTGTAATTCAACATGACCGCAGAGAGATCAGGTGCAGGACCGATGGCTTATATGCTTTGATATCATACCGCCAACTTTCAAACTTCTTGCTGTTACTAAGAAATTCCTAACAGAAAACGTCATAAAACTTATTCCGACATCAGAACGGAACCCAGGACTCCACGTTCAACAGTCACAAGACTAACGAAGCACTTGAAAGCTTAAACAGAAAAGTTGTAAGAAAGGATACTTCTCCAAAAACGCTATTTGACACTTCCTGAGATGTTTTTGGTGTACAGTCGCCAATGGAAAAAAGCAACCAGAGTCGTCGGATATAGTTGAACTTTAGAAAGCAACCGATAAATTTTCCCTAATCAAAATTATTTTGAAAAATGATCTGTTTGTGTTCTATTAATTTAATTTAATTTTATATAAAAACTTCCATCGCTTTTTTACAAAAGTTCAACTATATCCGACGGCCCCAGTTACTTATCTTATTTGATGACCGTACCTACTCGTTTTAATTTTTAAAACACATCTGTCGTCCTATTTATGAAAGAGAAACACTTATGAACGTAATTTGTGTAGGTATTGTAAGCAATAAAAGTATTGTAAGTATATAGCAACCTGTCTGAAAGCAAACTTACTAACTTCGAAACTACAACAGTTTAACTGTCAAGTTTAACAACATTTATCATGTGGGTAGCAAGTTTGTAATTAGCCTGTTCCTTTGGCAACTTACAACTTTTAAGGAGACATGCACAGACATCTTTACTAATTAATACCACTTTTATATACTAATTGGTACCACTTGTATACAAATTCGTCTGAATGAATTCACCAAGCTGAGATGGTGAGGTGGTTTTGTGTGTGGTGAGGGCTTTTCTAAGGTTACCGGTGAATCAATTCAGCCGTTTGCAGTTTACTGCTGGCTGACGCAGACAGCTCTCCCAAGCTGCACCTCATAATCCAGTTCGCCATCGTCCACATCCACTCTGTCCAAGCTGTCTTATGAGAAATTTTAACTTTTTTGGTCATCTAGCTGAGCTATCTCATACATCGGCAATCCATATATTTATATAATATTTTCTTTCCAAATGAATTATTAATATCTAATTTCCGGCAATATCTCCGACACTATTATTAAAGATGAGATTCTTTATTAACAGCGACCGTAGGGTAGCTCGTAAAATTTTACCGTTCAACGAATACTACTGTATATCTGTCTAAGTACCGGCATTTCAGGGACCGAAAATGTAAAAATGATAGATGAGAATATAGCAGATATCAAACATATTACTGAGCTATATTATATAGCTATCTATACCTCTGTACTGTTAAATATGAGCTTGGCGAAAAACGGAACCATCAAAAGGCGAACCAAGGAAGAATGGACAAGTGAGATACATTACACAAAATGACAAAGAATGTACAGTATGACGGATTTGTACCCACTCGAACATAGCTTTATATATGTATAAAGCTATGTTATGTTATATGTGTGATGTGTATTTTATTTAATAATTTATTAACTGATGAAGATATGAAAAATTTGTTACAACATGTTTACCAGGTTGATACATAGGTACTTGGCTAGATAGTTCGTTTATTTTAGTGACCTAATTTATATTGTGCTTGACTAACATCCACTGTTACTTTTGGCTTAATTAGCTAGAGAGGACCCTGGCACCCTAAACACAAGTTAAATCTTAAATTGGGTGCCAGAGTTTATCTAAAACACTTGCGTTGTTATAAGTTTAGTGATTAATATTTTATGTTGTTAGGTTCAAACCAGTGGTAATAAATATCTTTTTTATTTTTTTTAGCTTCTTGTTGTTCTCTAAATCTCCTATCTTATCTAGCCTGAACTCGGAAATCCGAATCCTATAGTGGTCTTATACGGACTCCTCTACGGCCTCGTCATATAGGCAGCCCTTCTTTTGTACCAGTTCCCAATTGTTTTAAGGGTTTCGCTTGGTCATGCCACGGACACATTTTATGCAATAATGTCCGTTGCGTTGGATTCATGCACCGATTTTTAGGATATGAAATAATATTGCAACTTAAACGATGTAAAATATATGCATGAATGTATACGTTGAGTATCTTGATGGATAGAAACTAAAAATCTAAGTAATGGAGATTTATTTATAAAGACATTTGTGTACAAGATTTTGAATGTCCGGACAGTTTAAATTGTTACTCAATTTATTTTTCTAACTTCACCTAGGTTCCAATTATTCTAAAGGCTCTCTGCCATCATATCAAAACATATATCGCGCCCGGCAGGTTCATGACGCCAGCTCTGATAACAAGTGTCAACGTTCCAAAAGGGCAACACTCCCTCTCAGTGTGAGGTAAATGTTTACGTATGTATGCTGACAACATTATGATACTAATTACAGTGACCTGTATGGTTTGATGTAAACAGTGTCTCAATTGTGTAACAAATTTACTTTCAAATCTTTGAAGAAAATTGCTAACCATTAGTTCATGCGTTTGATAAATTCGTCTGCTCGATAATGTAAATGAGTTAACATCAAAGACATTTTTATTTTGTTACGCAATAATCCCACAGAATCTCGAAAATCCACTCAACTTCATTCATAGACAAGTTGTGAAAGACCACACTGAATTCCTGGAAGCCGGGATATTTTCTACGAATGTTCTGTATATAGAAGTGGTTACGAGGAATGAGGTACTTCAAAAGCAACAGTTTAAGGTAATCTCTAAATGCTCAAAGCGAACACATCTTCCTACCTGCCTTTTATGTTTACTATCTTTGGGCGTAGGTTCGATATAAGCTTGAAACAAGAAAATTAGATCGCCCACAAACATACCAGTACCATCCAGGTACATAAAAGGTTACCGAACTCCGATTACTTCAAATATACCTCATAGAATACTGTGGTAAATTATCTTTTTATTACATAATAAACATGCCGTGATTACGTGCCTAATGTATGTTATATCTAGTGTGGGTATACATCATTTACATAATCTAAACCGAACTACAAAGTTCATTGCCCTGTAGTCCACTAATTCCAAACTACATTTCTCAATAGGTAATAATAGGTAAGTATAACCTAAATATGTTTAACAAAATAACTGGTTGAAATATCAGGTACTTGAAAAGTAATTTCAAGACGCTACTTAGGCTCGCACTCTCTCAATACGATTAGACTTTTAAACAAACCTTTTTACTTATTTAATTCAACCGATTTTGACTTTTATTGCGACTGGCAAGCACTGGCAAAAGTTTTTTCCCTTTTTAGGACTAATTGGAGACTTTTCGGCTATCGAAAACTTGGTTATCTGGTATGCAGTAATTGATTTGTGGAAATGATATAAGCAGTCGCTTCATGGAAAAACTGCTGCATCCATTTAGACTAGAGGACTCACATAAGTTAGTAAGATAGTTTATTTATAATACGTATTACTATCCAAGAATTTTCAGTGATAAAATATGACGTTACTATTTATATTAAAATGCAGACCCAAATGAGGAATTATTTTTATCAAATAAATGTCAACAAATCTAAGTCATCAATATTATAATTCAAAAGCATAATTATATACAATTATATATTCAAAATATTTTAAAATAATTATGGATTTAATGTAATTTAATGAACACATGTATTTTTTTTCGAAAATTTCCGAATGAATTTGCATGAAATTTGGCTTACAGATATTATTATATATTATAGCATACACATAAGCCATTTATCCCAATATTCTTACAGATATTATTATATATTATAGCATACACATAAGCCATTTATCCCAATATTCCCACAGATATTATTATATATTATAGCATACACATAAGCCATTTATCCCAATATTCTTACAGATATTATTATATATTATAGTATACACATAAGCCATTTATCCCAATATTCTTACAGATATTATTATATATTATAGCATACACATAAGCCATTTATCCCATTATTCTTACAGTTATTATTATATATTATAGCATACACATAAGCCATTTATCCCAATATTCCTACGCCATCAAAATGTATGTGGATAGAAGCGCCGCAGTTAGTACTTTTTTATTAAAATTCAAGAAATTAATGTTTACTTCTATAATATATCACTAGTTTTCTGGTACAGATGTTTAAATGTTGAGATCTTTCAATTTAATCCGCTCTGTCCGAATAATTTTTTGTTGTTAATTCAGTTAATCAATCAATAAGAGAATTGTTATTGGGTATCAGAAACTAAGGATAAGCTTTTACTGAAGCACAGAGAAGTGATATTATTGAACAAATCTTGTTTTTATTTGCCTAAAGACGGAAATTAATTGTTTACCAAATTGACTACTAGATTAAATTGTATGTTAATTCAAACAACAACTGTCAGTTCTCAACATTGATTTCCAAGCACATTCAGTTGCTCACTCAGAATATTTAAAAGGTCAAACTGGTGTCCAAAAAGTCTAGGAATATAATCACGGTTTTATTAAAATCTTTTAATAATATAATTAGTTATAATTTGTTGTGTTTAATATTTTTATTGTATCTCTATATAGTCACAGTTAGCGAGAATGTGAATTACTTCAATATTGGACAGTTTTGAGTTAACAACCTGATAGATTCATTACCTCAACATTTTTATAAGATCTTAAATCTGTATGTACCTACATACACACAGATTTAAGATGTTATAAAACAACACGACATACAACGATCTTACAAACTACATAATTTGTGAAGTTGTTTTCAAAAATCATATACATGTCATACTTCTCGATCTACCAAAAATCACACAACTAAATACCAATACTAAAAGAAAGTATTTGCTTCATATTGTATTTATATATATATATATATGTTTGCCCAATTTGCCCTGCTTAAAAAGGTGTGAATAAAAATGAGTAAAGTTTACTCATTCTTCATAGAAAAGGGTTAATTCTCTAACCAGATACAAGATTTACGTATCGTCGGTGTGATGAGTAGTTCGCAAGGGGAAATACTTGTAGATACATGTTTAAAAATTACTAATATTCTTCTTTCTCCTTGTCCATAAACGGCTGCTATCGATTAGTTAATAGGAAAACTGACACGTGCACAGAAAGCCGAAAAACGGCATCACAATAAACTCTCAATAAAATAGCTGGGTGCGGCGTAACCGTCGTAGCCATCTGCTACGTCGTAGCTAGTGGCTACGGCGTAGCAGTGTAATCATTTGTAAATTATTTTCAAAGGATCCCTTCTTCGAAGCTCATAGCAATTAGAAAGACCGGCCAAGTGCAAATCTTACGATTAAGGTGAAAACCTTCATGCGAGAATTTGACGATACAAAAAAAAACACAGTTTTTAATATTTGTGAAGATTTCAGCAGTTTAAACTGCATTTAGAAGATAGCCAATGACGTAGTAAAACTTAGGACGAGCCTATATCCTATGATACATGAAAACCGACCCAACCAAATTCATTACAAATGAAATACGATTCAGCATTCTCTCAACAATTGGCACAATATAACCTCTGTTACGGTAACCTTCACCAGGGCACCTGAAAATGTATCTATATATCTCATCCCCACCATTCTCCTCGTCTTAAACCAATTTATTTGTGGTCGGCGCAGCATGTCTTTTTCTTTCATACTTTTCTATCAACCGCCATCTCGACAGTCACGTGTCACGAATCTATGTAGCTAGTCGCGAGAGGGCGCTGCGCGTGGCCTAACGTAAAGTAAAAGTGCTCCGTAATAAAAAACTCTTTAAAAATATAAATAGTGTATAAAACTTGGTACATAAACAAAACTTTCAGTAGTTATCAAGTGATAGTAATTGTGTTAGTGTTATTGTACAGAAACAGTGGAAATATAAGAAAAATCTTTAAATTTGTGAGCAAAGATAAAACAATACACAAAGTGATTATTTTCAAAACAAAACAAAGTTTAACTTTCATAAAAACCCCTAATTTACAAACATTACAAAACAAATAAACGAATTATAGTAATAAAACAATAATAACAGTGAAATATTGAAAAATAAGTGCAAAAGTGACTCGTACAGTAATTTGAATTGCAACCGCCATTACCGATTGTTTATTATTTTATTATAAACAAATAAAATTCACGACAAGTGGTCAATAAATTCAATTTGTTTTCTCATGTACGGCTGGCTTAGTGCATAAGCGTTCTACTTTTGCCGATCAACCAGTGTTACACGAATGTCCGCGAGTTCAAATCCCACTTGCAATATTCACTTTTCGTAAATTTCTAAATTTATAAAAT
Source organism: Sesamia nonagrioides (assembly GCA_017933935.1). NCBI lineage: Eukaryota > Metazoa > Arthropoda > Insecta > Lepidoptera > Noctuidae > Sesamia > Sesamia nonagrioides. The sequence continues at coordinate 342,027 of JADWQK010000586.1, read as the reverse complement.
AATAATTAAATACATTTGAGAAAGCAAACACAATGAACTCTAACTTGACAAGAAACAATAACAGTGCTCGCAAGATGGCGCCACTAGTAACTTGTTACAAATGTAAAAAAATGGTCAATATAAAAAATACTGCGCTATGCTCAGCCTGTAATAACAGGTATGAACTAAATTGCGATGGCTATCCCGAAGCGACATACCGTCTTAAAGACGCAGAAGCCAAAAAGAAATGGAGGTGCAAGGTTTGCATCAGAAATAAAAAATATGCCGAAACAGATATTACATCTAATATTACGGTGCGTAGAAAGCAAACCTCGATAAAATCACTATCTCCAACGCAACAAGAAGCTGAAGCTGATCTAATAAATGAAAATATGGGTGAAGAAACATTGCGCAAATCTCCAGTACAACATAGCACATTATTATTTGACTCCCATATACTTACAGAACGCGAAACATCTGATGAGTCATATAATACTCCCAAACTATCAAGAAGTGTTGACAGAACAGTATCTAATTTAGTTTCAACCTCAGAAATGAAGTACACTATAGCTCAACTCACACGGAAACTTGAAAGCACCGAAAATGAACTGGGAAATCTGTTGCTCGAAAATAATGACTTGCACAAACAGATTAATAAATTAACTTTAGAAAACCAAAGTTTAAAATCTATATGCCATTCTGCTACGATTTATGACAGTCCTAAGCTCAAACAGAAGAAAACCCGTGCCCTGTCACATCAGCATAACACGTATTCTACACCAATCTCCCCATCGTCAGACAGTTACAACATTAATACCAACGACTACGGTAAAATATCACTGATGAAACAGGAGATCGTCACTCTACAACAACAATTAGAAGTCGCTGAAAGGGAGATCTCAACCCTCACTGGGCGCATTGAAGAACTTATGAGGAGTAGTTATATCTCTTGTGGAAATTTTGCTCAGGAACCAACGCACGCAACGAGTCAGAAGTCAAATAATAGTGCAAAATATCGAAACTCAACTGCTCTGAATGTACCAAATATCTACCCCGGGAAGAGGATATTCATCTTCGGATCCCAGCGTTGCGTCGGACTAGCAGCAGCCATTTCACGTTCGCGAACAAACACACAGTACGAAACATACAGCGTCGTCGCCGAAACAAAGCCGAATGCACCGTCCAGCGAAATTTTGGCCAACTGTAGAAATCGTGAATTGTCTACCGATGACAAACTTGTTATATGTATAGGGGAAAATGATCGTAACTCAAACCTCACCTTATCTCAATTGCAAATTATATTAGATATATTCAAAAATAACACTATAATTGTATTAAATGTCTTAAATAACGCGTATTTAAATGTAAATAAATTGAATTACTCCATAAAAAACATGTGTAAACAGTACAAAAAATGCCACTTTTTAAACAAAAAATGTGTGAAACTGTACGATATCTGTCATTCGGTAAACTATATTATAGATTGTTGTGATTACAGTGATAAATATTTGAATCCTAGTGAAATTCGAAAATGGTTAGCGATTAGCAAATCAAGTCTTAATGTAAACACTAGTTTTAAGGAACCTAGGAAAGGGACGATTCCCTTTTATTTTAATTGTCTTCAAAAAAATAGCCACAGGGAAAGTACAATCCCTCAACTGAAAGTAAAGAGTCCAAAAGGGACCATACCCTATTACTTTCCTGTTATAGACAAGAATAAACCATTTTTTCGAGCCCAAAGTAAATAAGGAGCACAATTTTAGAATACTCCATCAAAATATTGCTAGTATCCTATCCAAAAAAGAACTATTAGAAATAACGATTGAAGAATTAAAAGAAGTAAATAATGATCCCGATGTTATATGTCTATCTGAAACATTTATAAAAAAAGGTAACGAAAATTACGTCAAAATATATAACTATACTATGGCTTCTAACTTCTCCAGAGAAAAACAAAGAGGTGGCACTTGTATATTGGTAAAAAGGGGTTTGAATTATAAGGAGTTAACATTTGTAAAAGGTTATGCAATACAAAACACCTTTGAAGCCTGCGGTGTAGAGATAGTTTGTAATAAATTAGTAATTATATCTGTCTATAGAACACCTCAATCGGATCCAAATCAGTTTTTAACAAAATTAAATTGTCTTTTACATGATCTGCTGAGGAAATATAGATCTAAATTAAATGTAGTTGTAGCCGGCGATTTCAATATAAATACTCTAAGGAAAAGCAACATAACTAATGAATTGCATAGCCTGGCAGATAATTATAACTTGAAAATACACATTAAGGTACCTACACGTAAATTGACCTGTATTGACCACATCCTAAGCAATATTTCAAACGCCACTTCAACCGTCCTACCTCTACATCTTTCAGATCATGATACAGCACAAATGTTGAGCTTCCCCACTAAAAATAAACCGTTAAAATCAACAGCATACTATATTTTTAAAAAAGACTACAACATAGACAATATCCGAAAATTTAAGAATTGCTTGCAAAGCTTGACTTGGGCCGATATTTATCTAAATACTGATCCAAATTCCGCGTTTAATGAATTTCATGATTTGTTGTGTTTATTTTACAACCTTTGCTTTCCAAAAGTAAGAGTTAAGGTTAATAGTAATAACAAAAATGCACAAAAGTGGATAAGCAAAGGTCTAAGACAAAGTTGTAAAACTAAAAGAAAACTACGTTATCAGTATTATGAAAATAAAAATTCAACTAATAAAGCCAAATATAAAAATTATTCTTACCTGTTAAATAAATGTGTATATAGCTCAAAAAAAAACCTAAATATTAATTATATTAATGCGCATGATAACAAATGTAAAGCAACATGGACTGTTATTAAAAATGAAATTAACGCTACTAGTTCCAAAGAGAATATAGAAAGCATAAAGCTCAACGATACAGTTATTACAGACCCCTTGGAAATAGCCTCTATATTCAATAACCTTTACACAAACTTAACTTCTATACCAACTCAACAGAGTGCTGACCGAAACTTTAGAAGAAATAAATATTACAACTCAATGTTTCTGAAGCCATTACTAGAAAATGAGGTGCTACAAGAAATAATGTCTTTACGCAATACCAGGTCTGAAGGATATGATGAAATTAGTACTAAAATAATAAAAGCCTGCTGTAATGAGCTAATTAAGATATTAACTCACTTAATCAATATGTCATTTTTACATGGAACTTTTCCTGATAAATTGAAATTATCCATAATAAAGCCATTGTTCAAAAAGGGAGATAAGGATAATATAAATAATTATCGACCTATAACTTTAATACCGATCTTATCTAAAATTTATGAAAGGTGTATGTATAGAAGAGTGATTGATTTTTGCAATAAATTCAGAATTATAAGTGACGAACAATTTGGATTCCAAAAAACTAAATCTACAACTTTAGCTACATTCTCTCTTATGAAAGCAATACTTTCTAATGTTAACAACAATCAGATGACTACTGGACTATTTTTTGATTTATCAAAAGCCTTCGACCTGGTATCGCATGACATATTGCTAGAAAAGTTGGAAGTTATTGGAATAAGGGGACCCGCTCTACAGTGGATAATGTCATATTTGAGTAATAGGAAACAATGCGTTACTATCAATAGAATTAACAAAAATAGAGACATGACACCCTACTATTCAGAATATAGACACAATAAATACGGTGTACCACAAGGAAGTGTGCTTGGCCCCGTATTATTCCTTATATACATAAATGACATTACAGAAATAACCAAGCATAAATGTATCCTATTTGCTGATGACATATCTATTGTAGTAGCAACTGATAAAAAACAAAATACCATTGGAGATCATGAGTGTGAAATTAATAATACAATCAATAAATTAATACATTGGGTTGACATTAACCATTTAAAAATAAACCTAAACAAATCAGTCTATATACAATTCAATGATACAAATAATAATAAAAATAACATTAAACTTAATATAAATAAACTCAATGAAGTAACACATACAAAGTTCTTAGGTATAATAATAGATAAAGATATTAATTGGAAATTACATGTAGATAATGTTAGCACTCGAATTAATAAATTTGTATACGCACTAAAGCAAGTTAAAAATGTTACCAATATGAAAACTGCTTTTATATCATATCACGCCTATGTTGAATCGATATTACGATACGGTGTTATAATGTGGGGCAATAGCACTGATATGGCTAGAGTATTCATTGCTCAAAAAAAGTGCATAAGGTCAATTTGTGGACTAAAACCTGAGGATTCATGTCGACCAATGTTTAAAAGACTTGGCTTGTTACCGCTCCCATGCATTTACATTTATGAAATATGCGTGTTCGTAGTTAAGCATATACAGCTGTTTAAAACTGCAAATGAAATTTGTCCACGGAACAGACGAGATCCTTTTAGATTAGTCTGTAGTGATCTACCAAGACTGACCAAATATAATAAAAATTGTCTTGCAACATGTGTGCGGATATATAACAAGATGCCAAGTCATTTTAAAGTATTAAATATAAGATTCTTGAAGACTGCATTATATAAATGGTTAAATGAATGCAATTTTTATAGTTTAAAAGAATTTATGGATCATAAATGTTAATGCCTTAAATAGTTTACTTTAGTTCTACTTAAAAATTTTTGCGTGCTGTGTTTATCTCAGCTAAACATGCTTGTACCTACTGTATTCTTATTCAAAACCTTTGTATACCATGTTTAATGCAAATAAATGATTTATTATTATTATTATTATTATTCTAATCGAATCTAATAACATAGCTGGAGAGTTTGTTTGTTTCAACGAGCTAATCTCTGGAACTTTCTTTTTCCAGTGAAAATTCTCATGGGGTTACTCCCACAGTGATCCTTCCATCGTGAGGGCAACAAAGGGGTATGGGAAAGACTCACGCGATGTTGATGGTGATGATGCAGGTTCTCTCTACTCCCTCTTGCTTTATTTTTTTTTTTACATTTCAAAGCGTAATTTTTGAAGAAGGCCGCTTAATAAATACCACGTCAGTACCCATAAGAAATCAAAATCAAAAGGCATTTATCCAAATCAGGCTGAGAATTAGCACTTTTTGAACGTCAATATTACATAAGACAGTCCCACCAAAAACGCCCGCCCTTCGCCACTTTCTAGTGCTTTCGCTGGGAAGAAGAAGTAGCGAAACCAATTCCCCCAGCGGCACAGCTGTCTGTCTTTATACAATACTATGTAGATACAGTAATGATCATAACAAAACACAACAACAATGAAATTATTTATCACTAGCTGCGTCCAGCGGTTTCCCCCGCATAGGTTTCGATATGTTTTTTATATATGCTCCGGTCTTATTGGTCGCAGCGTGATATTATATAGCCAAAGCCTTCCTGGATTAATGGGCTATCCAACGCAAAAAGAAATTTTCAATCGGACCCGTAGTTCCTGAGATTAGCGCGTTCAAACAAACAAACAAACTATTCAGCTTTATATATTAGTATAGATATAGATATGCCAGCTAGCCACCCCAAAATACCATTAAAGCAAAAACAAAAAATATAATTAAAATGTAAATAAGTAAAAACTTATTACCTAAATTCAATAATAATCATAAAGTTATCTACAATTCTGCTTCTTCAGCCTATAGATGTCCACTGCTGGACAAAGGCCTCCCCCAAGGGTTTCCACGATGACCGGTCTTGTGCTGCCCGCATCCATCGGCTTCCCGCGACTCTCATCAGGCCATCGGTCCACCTTGTTGGGCGTCTTCCAGTACGTGGCCGCCTCTCCAGAACTTTACTGCCCCATTGGCCATCGGTTCTAAGAGCAATGTGCCCTGCCCTCTGCCACTTAAGTTTAGCGACTCGAAGAGCTGTATCGGTAACTTTGGTTCTTCTACAGATCTCCTCATTTCTGATTCGATCACGCAGAGAAACTTCGAGCATAGCTCTTTCCATTGCCCTTTGTGTGACTCTGAGCCTTCGTATGAGGCCCATTGTGAGCGATCACGTTTTAGTTCTGTAAGTCATCACTGGCAACACACACTGGTCAAAGACTTTAGTCTTGAGACACTGTGGTATCATGGACGATGAGAAGATGTAGGGTAGCTTCCCGAATGCTGCCCAGCCGAGCAGGATTCGACGAGACACCTCTTTCACCAAGTTGGACTGTTTGTCCCAGTTATATATACTCGTCAATAACTTCGAGTGCAGAGCAACCAACTAGAATTGGAGTGGGTGCGACATGAGAATTTGACATGATCTTCGTCTTATCCATGTTCATCCTTAGACCCACTTGTTGGGAAGCTTAAGTCTGGTTCACCGATTGGCGCACTTCAAGGTTGTAAGAACTCTCAACCAATGAGAGCGCTAAACGCGCTCGATATCGGCGATCGAGCCTCGTAATGAAAACTTATACTAGGCATGAGGAGGAGGAGAAATTGTAATAGTTATATGAACTTTTATTTATTTATTTATCTTTAACAACTTACAACTACCATTACGGTTTTAGAAACCTAATGCGGTAGCTAAGACTAATAAATTATAAAAAACTACACAATAACTTAACTTACTTAATACAAAGTGACTTAGAACTAAAACAACACAAACTTATAGGTAATTATATCAATACAATAAACGCACTAATTGTTGCTGTTATAACATATTATAATATAAACCTACCCTTGCTAATTCACTAAAGTAACACGAAAAAATGTCCAACCTATTCCGAATTTCGTTAATAGTACGAATTGCTCGCGTGAGAGGTGCTTTGGCCAGCAGGTTGGTTCTGGCAGATGTCAGTCTGATTTTATCAAAATACCTTTAATTTATAATTTGAGATTTGTTCGTTGATATGAAACTCTACCTTGATTCTGATCGTTTTAAATTAAAAGAATAGACGGGATGGGTCCAGGAAATTAGAAATTTCGTGCGGACAAAGTAATGGATAAGAGCCAGTACTTAATAAAAATGCTATTTTAAAATAAAGCTTAAATTAAACTCTCTCTCTCATAAATATATTTTCACCTGTTGCATGAAATTTATTAACATATTGATAGGCCATTCACAACCATTTCACGATGTCTTTAAGTAGTGCTATTCAATACCGTGCCGAAAAATATCGGATATTTTTAACATTTTATCATAAATACCCTCATCAAAGAAATGAATACAATTATAATAAAACTAGCTTGAGACCGTTTTATGGTGGAATGATATTAATATAAAAAGCATCCACTGTAAGTGTACGGTTTGCGGTGACCTTAAGGTTTGTTTAAGGTTATTCAAAGATAGCGATGTTTATAATTTGAGAGAAAAAAAAGCGTTATTTATTTAAGGACTTTCTTAGACTCAAGGCTCAACAAATTACTTATAAATGACAATATGATAGTCAGACAGCCAATTATAGGTCTTCACGTCAAGAGCTTATCTGGTATACAATTAGGTGAATATAACTTTAGTTAACGTTTGAGCCACTAATTATACTTCGAACTTTATTTCGTTTAAACGAAGTTTTTAACACTACGAATACATTTTTCCAAAAAAAAAAAACGACTTCCATAAAACATTCACATAGTTGAAATTGACGTACCAAAAAAGGGTTACTAGTTAATTTTGGCCTCACTAAATTGGGAATATTATTTTAATAAATGGATTGCTCCAAGTGTAAAGATGTTGTCACCGACGGGGTTCTGTGTAGTCAATGTCGGGGGCACCTGCATTATTCCTGTTCCGGCGTCCAAGAGACCACGTATCGTAAGATGACCTCAGAGAAGAGGGATAATTGGCGATGCGTTGATTGCCGCATATCTGGGCAATCAGTCTCGCCCACTCTATCAGATGTACTGAAGGAGCTTAAGAATCTCCGTAGCAGTTTTGATGAACTCAAGGCTGATGTTAATATTATAAAAACCTCGGTCGGAGATATGACCAGTCAGTTGAAAGAAGTCAATTCTAGAATGGAAAAAGTGGAGGGAAGATTGGACAGTGTTGAACAAGCAACTACTAAGCTGGAGTCGTCGGCTGGATGAAGCCAAAAATACAATAGTTGAGCTTACAAGGGAGAATAACGTCCGTGATCAGTATTCCAGAATGAATAACGTTGAAATCTCCGGAATACCATTTCAAAAAGGTGAAAACTTAGTCTCAATCTTGGGTACCATTTATACCAAGGTTGGTTTGGATCTGTGTGATATCAACCGTATTCACCGTGTTCGCCGTTTTGAACAAAACCTAATGAGCCTTCCCGCCCACCCGCTATAATTGTACAGTTTGTAAGGCAACACTCTAAAGACCAGTTGTTGGCGGCGATTCGGACTCGCCGCGGTATCACCACTGCTGACGTTGGATTAGCCGGACCAGCTGCAAATGTCTACATCAGCGATCATCTGATTCCAGCAAACAAGTTGTTTCTGAAACGGGCGCGTGAACTGAAACAGCTGCATGGCTTTGCATATCTATGGGTTCGTGATTGTAAAATTTTTATGAGAAAATCAGATTCATCCAAAATTATTCGTATCTCTAGCGATAAGGATTTGTTGAATATAAAATGACTATTTTGTGTACGGATTTTCGTTAGAATGTGCAATCAGATTTGTGCTGTGAACTATTTGTGTGAGGTACGTAATATTCATGTAGTTGATTTGTTGATGGTTCGTTTACTTGTAGTGCTGTGTATAATGGAGCTAGAAGAGGGCATTATTTTATTATTTATAATCATTACTATTATTGTTAATTTTCTCTTTCACCCTAAAAATTCACTGATTTAATTAAAATTTATTATCAAAACGTTAGGGGTCTCAGGACAAAATCTCATGATTTTCTAAATAATATTCTGTTAAATAATTATGACATTTACTGTATTACTGAAACCTGGCTCAATGCGAATTTCCATAGTCCTGAGTATTTTGACGATAGATATATTGTGTTTCGATGCGATAGAAATTCTTTAGTCGTAAACGCATATCGAGGTGGTGGAGTTGCAATTGCTGTACGCCGAGATCTAAATCCTATCTTGCGTGATGGATGGACCGCACCCATCTTGTCAGATCACTTGTGGATTAGTGTCCCACTTGACACTAATAGGAACCAGCAAGCTCCTGCATTCTTACACATATGCTGTGCTTATATTCCACATAGTAGCCGTCATGAGTCTGAGTTGGAACTTATCATGGAGAGTATAAGTAACCTTATCAAATCAAATCAAATCAAATCAAATCATTTATTTCAAATAAACCAGTTACAGGCACTTTTGAATTGTCAGAAGGTCGGTCAGTCAATAAGATGAAGCTAGTCGCCCATTCCAAAGAGTAGGTACCTATGGAGAAGAACGGGCAAGAAACTCCATGGACACTCTTTTAAATTTTTAAGCTATTGTTACAAATATTTGATTACATCATTCATGTTGAAATCAACCGCGTGAGAACGATGCAGAAATATATTGTACGCTGAGAGCGTCCATTATGGAAAACATACAAAAATCAATTCAGAAATTAAAATACGCCGTGGCAGCTAAGAGATGACCAGTCCCCTCCGACGGCGTCCGTTCACGAACATGACGTATGGATCAGCATCATTCAGCTCAACCATATCGAAGGGAACCCAATGACCCAAAACACACGCCACCATCAGCGAGACATTTGAGTGAGCATGACATACTCTCAACAGCCAGAGCACAATTAAGTCAACAAAAAAGACTAACCCAACAAATAAATGCCTTACAGCACATTCGTACATTGTGCTCACACGTTTGCCATGCAATTATACAATACTAAGAAATTGAATCTACACAATGCTAAGATAGTTTTGTCCAAGGTTCAGCAGCTCCAACAGTGTTCCCGAATCTGTGGAAAGTTTAACTCCTGTGCAGCTGCAGCTGCATAAGTGCCGAACACCTCTGTCAGCGATACAATTCCGTAACGTACAATATGCTTGGCTACATAGTGTGTAATACAGGCTTTGACTAAATAACATAAACAATTACATATTAAAACTACAAGAGGAAAAATCAAAGAACAATCATTGTATAGAAATCGGACGCAGCTCAAGCCCAAGCCTTTTTGTCCTCAATATAATCCTTCACACTATAAAATGCTTTCTGACACAACTTACGTTTAATGAAGGATTTGAATTTATTCAGGCTCAGATCTTGAACCACCTCTGGAAGTCCATTGTAAAAATGTATACATTGGCATCTGAAAGAGCCACCTATTTTCTTGAGCCTTGTTGTAGGTACAATAAATTTGTGCCTGTTCCTAGTATTTATATCATGGACATCACTGTATTTTTTAAACAATTTTATATTTTTATGAGCATACAAAAGATTTTCATAAATATATTGAGACGGCACGGTCAGTACATTAATCTCTTTAAATTTTTCTCTGAGAGAGTGTCTCGGACTTAATTTATAAATTGCACGAACAGCTCGTTTCTGCAAAACAAATATTGTTTGAATATCGGCGGCATTTCCCCACAACAGAATGCCGTACGACATTACGCTGTGGAAATAGCCAAAGTACACTAAACGGGCCGTCTCAACATCAGTCAAATTACGAATTGTTCTAACTGCGTATGCAGCAGAACTTAGCTTTTTTGACAATTTTTCTATATGTGAACCCCATTGAAGCTTAGCATCCAGAGTTATACCCAAGAATACTGTGCTGTCGTCAGATTTCAATTCTTCGCCCTTTATCAACACTTTAGTTTCCACCTGCCTCACGTTAGGTAGAGTAAACTTAATGCATTTGGTTTTTTTCTCGTTTAAGAGTAAATTATTAACATTAAACCAATGGACTACTTTGGAGATCGCGCTATTTACATCATCAGTAACCTGCTGCTGACGTTTCAGTTTAAATAAAAGTGAAGTGTCATCTGCAAACAACACTATATCGTGGTTATCCTTTATTAGGTACGGCAGGTCATTGATGTAAATAAGAAACAAAAAAGGACCAAGAATTGACCCCTGTGGGACTCCCATTGTTACTAAAGATCCAGAAGATCTTTTTCCATTAACGTCAACGCTTTGAATCCTACCACTCAAGTAAGATGTAATAAGATCCAGTGCAGAGTTCCGGATCCCGTAGTGGCGGAGTTTCCTGATTAACGCATCGTGAAGAACGCAATCGAATGCCTTGGACAAATCACAAAAGATGCCCAAGGCATCGCATTTATCCTCCCATGCATTATATATATGACCTAGAAGTTCAACACCGGCATCAGTAGTTGAACGACCCCTTGTAAAACCGAACTGTTTGCTATGTAATAATTTATGTTTATTAAAAAAATTTAGCATTTGGTTTAAAATTAATTTCTCAAAAATTTTACTAAAGGTAGGTAGTACAGAAATAGGTCTATAATTTGTGGGGTCTGATGTACTACCAGATTTAAACAAAGGTATTATTTTACTATTTTTCATGAGATCAGGAAACTCTCCACAGTCAATACAAGCATTAAAGATAACAGCTAGAGTGGGTGCCACAATATCAATAATAGACTTAGCAACTTCCACCGAATGACCCCATAGGTCAGCAGTCTTTTTTACATTCAGAGTGTGAAAGATTTTAATTATATCTCTACTGATAACATGTTCAAAATGAAACTCCGAATCACAAACATTAACATTTTCTTTAAGCAAAGACTCCGCAACAGAAGGTGATGAGTTTAGGGATTTAGTAGTTGAAACAGGAATATCCGAAAAGAAATTTTCAAATGCCTCAGAGACTTGCGAGTCTGATTTAATTATGTTGTCATTAATAGACAGGCTATAGTCAGTATTTCTATCACTGGACCTTCCCGTTTCACTATTAATAATTTTCCAAGTCGTTTTAATTACATTGCCACTGTTCTTTATCTTTGAACTCAAGTAACGTGACTTGGCCATATAACAAACTTGTTTGAATAATTTTGAATATTTTCTAACATATAAATTGAATTCAACAGTGTTAATATAAATCCTCTCATTGTACAATTCATAAAGCCGAGTTCTACTTTTATGAATACCGATGGTAGCCCAATCAGAGAAAGATGCTTTACTATTAACAGAGATAGTCTTGGGAACAAAGGTGGAATCAAATAGCTTACAGTATATATTAAAAAAATTGTCATAGAGATGATTAGGATCAGCATTAACAGCACTGGATAAGACTGGCAATTTATTGATGAGATCAAATCTAAAAACCTCCAAACGGCTTTCAGTTTTGGGGTTAACAGTGATATCCTTTTTGGCCACTTTTTTACTATGGTTTGGAATAGTAATCCTTTGTCCGCAGTGATCAGAATCAAGTAAATTTAAAACTTCTTTGTGGCTTGGTATTATGTTTGTAAAAATATTATCTAGGCACGTGGCACAAGTAGGTGTTATTCTTGTGGGCTCCAAAAATAGGTTTACAAGATTGTAGGACTGAAATAGACTTATAATTTTATTACAATAACCAGAGTTCTCTAATAAATTAATATTAAAATCACCGCAAACGATAATGGCTTTGTTTGAAACACAAATCTTGTGTAAGACTTCATCCATTACCTTTTCAAAGCAGTCATACAATCCTGAAGGGGGTCTGTACACACTTAACACAATGAAGCCCTCCAACTCTATACAGGCAATTTCAGCTGTTCGTTCAACAGACAGGCCCACAATGTCTTTACGATTTTTAAATTTCAACAGGTTACTAACTAAAATTAATGAGCCACCATGTATAGCATTAATTCTGCTAAACGAACTACCAACCTGGTGATTCTTAAAATTAAACAAGAACTGGTGACTTTTTAGCCAATGTTCGGTTATGCAAAGAATATCAATACCATAATGGTTCATGAATAAATCAACCTCTAAATCTTTGTTCATAAATCCTTGAATATTTTGATGCACCAAATTAATATTATCTATTGACTTTAAATTTCCTCCCGAGTTACCTTTGTAATCCTGTATATTGTTATAGCTAGAGGTTGGCTCTATTGTCTTAAAATCTTATCGAACTCCATTCGAACGATGTTTTTAATCACAGGTGATTTTAATGTATCCCACGCAATTTGGTGCTACGATACCGAGTCTAACTCTATGGTGATACGTTCGGAGTCTGGAGACGCTTTAGTACAATTAACTTCAGATTTTATGCACTTCTCAGGTTTGAAACAGTTCAATTCATTATTTAATACTAACAATAGACTCCTAGACTTAATTTTTTGCAACAATCCCTGCTCTGTTAAATCTCCTCATAGCCCGATCATTACAGAAGACGCTCATCATAAGTCCCTTTCTATTAATGTCCACAATATGTCATTTCAGCCTCTTCCCCAAAAAGCATCCACTAGAAGGCTCTTTCACCAAGCTGATTATAGTGCCATTCAGTCTGCACTTGCTTTGGTTAACTGGCAATCTAAGCTTCCTACTACGGATAGTGTCGATAATATGGTGGATAATTTTTACCGCATTATTAATACAATAGTTAATGAATATGTACCAACTCGCAAAATATTGAGTAGGAACCGATATCCGCCATGGTACAGTCGACCGCTAATAAAGTTAGCAAAAGAGAAAAGGAAGTATCATTCAAAGTGGAAGCGTTACGGAAACCCGCTTGATTATCAAACATTCTCTAGTCTACGGAAAAGAGAGCTTAAGATGCAAAGAGCCGACTATGACAAATTTATAGCATTTAGCGAGGATAATATTCGTAAGTCACCCAAATATTTTTGGTCTTTCGTAAAGTCTAAATTACCAAATAGCCAAATTCCCATTACAGTAAAATATAATCAACAAGTTTCTAGTTCTGGTGAAGATATTTGTAAACTTTTCAATAAGTATTTTTATTCAGTGTACGTCCATTCATCAACCTTTCCCATAAATTTTGATCAAAATAACCTCCCGTTAAACTGTCCTGTAGAAATAGGAAAATTAATCATAAATGACAACTGTATACATAAAGAGCTTAGAGGTATTGACATTAAAAAAAGAGCTGGCCATGATGGCATTCATCCACTATTTATTAGCAGATGTGCCGCTCAGCTAACTATACCACTGAGCATTATTTATTCCAAATCGTTAAGTGATGGTGTTTTTCTAATTTTATGGAAACAGGCTTTAGTTACCCCAGTCCCAAAAAATGAAAAAAGGGATGACGTGACCCAATATCGCCCTATTAGCAAACTTAATATATTTGGTAAAATACTAGAAAAAATTGTTACGTGCGAGCTCTCTCGTGTATTACAACATCACATCTGCCCTAACCAGCATGGTTTTTGTAAGGGTCGATCTGTAGAGTCAAATTTGCTCAATTTTACTGATTACCTTGTCAATGCTATGGACAAGCGCCTTCAGGTGGACGTAGTATATACCGATTTCTCGAAGGCGTTTGACAAAATCAACCACGATTTACTTATTGAGAAGCTTTGGAGAATCGGATTTGGGTGTTTTAATTGACTCGCAACTTTCGTTTAACTTACATATTGATAATATAATTAAGAAATCGTATCGACAGCTTGGCTTCATTACAAGGATCTCCAAGCCGTTTAAACGAGCTTGTACCTTAAAACTGCTTTACTTTAGTTTCGTGCGTTCTATCTTGGATTTTGCATGTATTATCTGGAACCCATTCTATGCATGTCATTCTTCTTGAATTGAAAAAATTCAAAAGTAATTTGTCAGAAGTCTAGACTATCGTTGCAACCACCCTCATATATCTTACGAGACCTCGTTGAAACGTTATGGATTATCTCTGCTCTCCGACCGAAGAAAATTTTTTGATCAAACGTTTCTTTTCAAAATCATCAATAGTCACATTGATTCACCCTCGCTATTAGAAAAAATATGTCTAAGAGTACCCCGATGTAATTCTCGCTTACGAACATTGTTTTCCGTGCCCTCTTATAGAACCATATACACTAGTAACAATTTTTTTAAGCGCAGTGTTAGCACTTATAATGAGGAATTTAATGACTTAGACATTTTTAACACTAGTTTATGTGTCCATAAATCTAAAATTAAGAACAAATATCAAATATTGTAAACTTTAGCAGTAAAATACCCATATCGGATACATTTTGAACCCTTATTTGTGCATTGCCATATTGTTGTAAAGGTCAAAATCAAAAAAATCAAAATCAAATCTGTTGTTTCTTTTTCTTTTGTTACTATTAATATTTTTAACTTTACTTGCAACTACAGAATAGGCTACTTAAAATTGGTGCCTGCATCCTGTTATAATATTAATGTTATGGAACTCTAAGTCCATATGTATCTAATTGAATTGTAATCATTGATTTGTAAGAGACTGTTTGTTTCCTAAATAAAATAAAAAAATAAAAATAAAATAAAAAACATTCATCATCATCATCAGCCCCTACTCGTCCACTGCTGGACATAGGCCTCCTTCATGGCACGCCAACAAGCTCGATCCTGAGCAGTTCTCCGCCAGTCACTACCAGGCACCTTTTTGATGTCGTCGCTCCATCTCGCCCAAGCTCGTCCTACGCTACGTTTGACGAGACGCGGCAAACGCAGGCAAACTAAAACATTACAAATTGAAAAATAAATAATTTCGGAAGTCGGTGCCAAAAACGAAGATACGCGTCATGGTCATAGTGTCATTATGGGAGTACCTTTAAAATATGTTTTGTTCCAACAAAAAAAGAATTATCAAAATCGCAGGAAAAACAAAGTATAGGGTAAGGATGCCAATTATGAGATACCATTTCTATTTTTGACTATAAAAACAAAACTATCACATTTAAAGCATTCTGAGATATAACATTAGAAAGGAAATTTAATGTACTTTAAATGTGTAATAGCTATTTAGGGCTAAATATAATATTTTTTGGCTATGCTGTAAAAAATGAAAAATATCAGACAACAAGCCCAAGGAAAATGGTCTCCTATTATGAGATGTTAGGGGTTTCTAATGAACAAGATATATACCTACTATCTCAAATTAGGTTCCTTAAATTTTTAGGGGTAATCAAACAATATTAATGTCATTATAATCACATTTTTATTGTTACGTATTAATGAAATATTATAGACAAACATCAGTCTTAATATTTTGGCACTTTAATCATGAAATTATAGACGAGCATCCGTCTTTAAAACAATGATTTGAGCTTTGCTCACTTATCATAGTCATATTTAGCATTCCTGTGAAAAGTTTCATCTGCAGTAGGGACATTCAGCATCATATTCATCACCACTGCTATCTCCGAGCTCAGGCATGCCATCGTCTTCGGAAGTGGAACTAACTTCTGCAACTTTTTCAAATCTTTTTTTCCTTGTCTGCGGTTTTTTATTTGATCGTTTCTTCCGCGTTTTCTTTTTTTTTGATTTTTATTTAAGGATTCTACTAACTCTTGGTGTAAGGCATCTTAGAAGATACCAATCCTTGAGGCTCATCATGAGGATATTCATCTACTAAACCGCGTTCTCTGATTTTCACCTGAATTTGCGCTATTGGTTAACACTTCAGTTAGCTCTAATTGATTTCCAATCGAAGGACGCATACAACTTGTATTCTCCGGATTTGTGTTCTCATCATTAATTATCTCTTGCTCAAGATCTTCTTCATCAATGAATGAAAAGTTTTCGTCTACTTATAAAAATATGTAAATATCAGGGAAACAAGCCAGTTTTGTGAAAACCATTTACAGAGCTGATCCCTGGTCTTCCTTTTGATGGGAAGCATATAAAACAAAAATCTGGGGTTTAACCCAATACCTATATTATAATTGCTCTTTTTGATTAAGTGCCACAATATGAGATATCTCATTTTAGGAATCCCAGCATATCTTATATTAGGAAAACAACAATTTTACAAAATAGATGCCTTTTATTTTTTGTTTCAATAAGAAAACACAATAAAACAGCATTTACATCTTAAAATTGATCATTTAGGATACAAACCAAATACAACTTTTAACACAGTAATAAGTTGTTACATACCTTGTAAACAATTGACGAAAAATATTTTTTTTACTATAATGGAATAACCTACACGGACAAGTTTTTGATCGCCGGTGGCTAGCATGCATTGGCAGACGTTTAGCGGTTTTGTTGTGTTGATTCGAGTGACACTAGCGCCATATGGCTCATGTGAATAGTTTGACCAATACCTTGCTATCTCAAATTAAGCACCTACCTCAAGGCATCCTTACCCTATACAGTCGGTAAGAGAAGTAGAAGTCGGTTAAAAATGACAACTTAGTTTCGATTTAGCTGTCATTTTTACATAGGGAACTGTGATTCTATTACAGATAGGTTCAAGTTACTTACTTCAATAACTGGCTCGATGGTTTAAAACTGACGAAACTGTCATTTTTTTTAAAGTAGACATAAGTTAATCGATATCATTGTTTTAGGTTTTCCTTGATGAATCAGACTTGTCATGTTTATAAAAAAAATTTGAGGTATGTTGGGAATTTCGGCGACAAATACAAACCTATGATTTTGCATTACAACCGATTGATTCTGTTACTGTGATCTGACTGAAAAAAAAAACATTCTGAAACGTAAGGTTACCTGAGCTGTCAATATTGTCAATCCTAGCATCTGTTGGAATACAGCACACTGCACGGTGAGGTACTTACAGAATCGATCGTCTGTAATGGCTGCGTTATAAGTCTATATAAAATGTCACTGCAACAGCTATTTCGATCACACGTCATCTTCAAATGAGAATATATTAATGCACATCATAATGCATATTAATTTTATGTAAAACATTCCCTAGATAGTTTAGGTGGGAGTCTCGATAAAATTGATCTTGAACTATGAACACAACCTTGAAAGAATGCCAGGATATTTCATTATCAACTTCCATATTTATTAATCAGAGAGGTTTGTAGGGTTCTAAGAGCTTCTAAGACTAATTACAAACGCAGCTGAACCTTACAGACTATGAAATGGTTGAAACTCCTGCGCAAAATGTGAACAAAAAATCTTTAATGTTCTTAGACATCCTTCATGAAACTAATCATCATCATCATCCCAGCGATAATAATCCCAGTCGCATCCGAAGCCTTTTCAGCTTTGGAGTCTGGGGTCCGCTTTACCAGTTCAACTGCTGATATGGCTAAACTTCGACATTTTCCGTGAAGCGACTGCCGTCTGACCTCCACAACCCGAAGGCGACATCGAAGCATTGCAGTTAGACCAATTGTTGGACTTTTGAGGGCTCCAACGACCTGTAACGACTGCCCTAGATGTTCGTATGGCAACCGGGACCAACGGCTTAACGTGCTATCCGAGGCACGACCAGACCAGTGTAAATATTCATATTCATGCATACAAATATTTGCACCGCTACCGCTACGCCACGGATGCTGTCTAGGCTTTTCCATTCACTAGATTGTAAATGTTACTTGTTAAATGTTACCTTCATGAAACTAATGGCACACTGTTTTTACACTATTTGAAAAATGCGCAAATTGCATAGGCAAGTCCAGATTTCGAAGAGAGCTAAACGCGTACAGTTTTTTACTCAGTAAAGTAGGTAATTCACTTTTTAACTCACATCTATGAAATTGAACGCGAACAGTATATCTAAACCGCGAAGATTTTCCCAAGACTTATGAGACTCACAGCTGTTGAACTTGAACTTTAAATTCGCTTTTAGAGAACACCCTATGAATATAGTCGTAAATCTCTTGTCTATTTATCTACCAATTTATTTAGAAATGCATAAAACCTGTTATATACTGCTAGTGTGAACTAAGGTGTTAAATGCTGATACATTGACTTGTTTATGTGTTAGAAGCCCGTGTATTTGCAGCTGTTTTTCTCTGATAGCGACAAACTGTGATAATACTAAGTGCAAGGTTGTAATATGATCACAATTATTTAAACAGACTTGTAAGTGGCAGTAAGTCCACAGCAAACTTATTTGAATTGAAATTGATCACTGTTATTTGAAGAGTGATGTAAAATCAGAGGCAAAATGCCTACGGGCGGACTGTAGCTCAGTCTTATACATACTCAAGTTACTTCACCATGCACAACGTATAAGTACAGCCTTTACGCTGGATATTTACGATATAGACCAATATCATTAGCATAACATTGGTTTTTCGATTACGTTACCAAAACAATAGACGTATACGTTAGGATAACCTTCGTTTCACAGCAAGAATGACGTCTTCTTTTATTAAGTTTGCAGACAAACATCTTAACTTAGCCGTGATACAAATCATTGAGTAAATTAAAAAGAGAGTGTATGTCTCTGTTATTGTAAACTAGCAGCCGCCAGCGACTTTGTTCGCGTGAAATTAATTATGCTCCGCTCCTATTGGTCGCAGCGTGATGTTATAATATAGCCTAAAGCCTTCCTGGATTAATGGTCTATCCAACGCAAAAAGATTTGTTCAAATCGGACCAGTAGTTTCCGAGATTAGCGCGAACAAACAAACATACAAACAAACTCTTCAGCTTTATATATTAAGTATATAGATAAATAATAACCAATTATTTCAATAAATAATTTTCTACCAAATGATCTCAATGTGAGACAAATCCCTCTCATACCCGAAGTTCTGATCATGTTACTTCATTTTCATGGATACAAGATCAGGAATTACCGGAAGAAGTGATACTATCTGCACGGGGAGTTATGTACCCATATAAATTATGTCTGGGAAAGAAAGGTCAAGCCACTCTGACCAGACACAAACTACATCAAACAAGAACATTACAGAATACCAAGTGTCTACAATGATAAGTCAGTTATAATCAATTCATTTTTTAACCTACTTCAAAAAGGCGGAGGTTACTCAATTCGACCGTATATATGTTTTTTTTTATGTTTGTTCGCGCAATATTCGTCGTTTATGAACCTATTTTGATCATTCTTTTTCTGTTGGAAAGAAGACATTCCCAAGGTGGTCCCATGATAAGGATATAAATGCATTTCTTATCATTTTCATTAAGTATTTTAAAGCACTACGGTTTAATAAAGGTCTGGAGTAGATCTGATGATGGGGCCGGGAGGCACTCGAAGGAACTCCTCAACAATTACAGCAGCTACCTTGTGTTTAGGCTCGATTAATTTGTATTGATAAGAACTTTACATCTAGATGGGTTGTGACTGTCATAAGAGCTCTGATCATGAAGACAAAGGCCAGTTCCAGGAACTCCTCAACGGTTTACAGTAGCTACTTTGTGGTTGGACTTCATTCATTTATATTGATGAGACCTTTGCACCCATTGGGTTAAAATAATGGTCTGCAGTAAATTTGATGATGAAGACCATAAGCAATTGAGGGAATACTTACGGGTAAAAATTAAAGTAAACAAAATGACGTCGTTTCCCAACTATATTTGGGTCAGCTTCTAGTCTGACCCGATGCAACTAAATACGTAGTACTTTTAACAATTAAAAAGTGTAAAATAAAAACTTTTTTACAAAAAAAACAACCGACTTCCAAAAACCACTACAAAGTGAAAAATAACTAATTTCGGAAGTCGGTGTCAAAAACGAATATACAAAACCAAAGACACCGGCTTCCGAAATTAGTTATTTTTCACTTTGTAGTGGGTTTTGGAAGTCGGTTGTTTTTTTGTAAAAAATTTTTGTTTTATTTTTTAACACTGGTAAATAGGTACAAATCTTATATTTGAAAGTGACATCAATCTGAGATAAATTGATGGCTATTTATGTATATAAACTTATGAAAAAGTTAGATGTGAATTTTAGAGCATATCATTATATCATAATGAGTTTAGCAATATGCTGTAATATAGCCCTTAAAGTACACATAAAATAAAATAGTATGGAATAAAATACTGTTTACACCGCTATACCTATTTCCGAGCTCGTGTTTGAAATCCGAACTAACGCCGCTATATGTTTTATCAATAATGACACTCACAATTTCACGAATTTTTACTAATAATCAAAACATCATACCTGTCTTGCCGGTCACAATATCCAATTTGATTTAATCTGTCCATACCAATATTATAAATGCGAAAGTATCTCTGTCTATCTGTCCGGCTTTCACGCCAAAACTACTGAACCTATTGTAATGAAATTTGGTACATAGATATTCTAGAGACTATATAACATACCGCTACCACCAATAGGAGTAGAGCAGTAACAAAACGTTGCGAAAAACGGAAGCAAACGCATATTGCTCCCATTATTTTAACAGGTGCTGATTTTATATCAACTGAGCTTTTTTTATTTTTTTCGGAATGAACATTCCTACGGAAACGAGAACCACCGCACGCTGTGCACGCTAGCTGTTGCACGCGGACGGAGTCGTGTCGTACTTAATACATAAAGCTGAAGAGTTTGTTTGAACGCGCAAATCTCAGGAACTATACTGATCCGATTTGAAAACTCTTTTTGTGTTCGATAGCCCATTAATCCAGAAAGTATTTAGGCTATATATAACATCACGCTGCGACCAATAGGGGCGGGGCATATAAATAAAAACGCGGGTAAAACCGCGTGGCGCAGCTAGTAAGAGATAAGAATGATTTTACACAGACCTTCTATATTCCACTGGCTTACGGTCATCAGCAGCTTCAATCAACTCAGCGTGTTGCAGTTTACTGTTGGACAAATGTCCTCCACCTTCTGAATGCAGTTAACTACCTTCTTAATTTCGTATTTCAGATTTCTTTTCATCAGCGACTTCTATAATCTAAATACTAGAGAAGTGGACCTTCTAAATTCCCTGCTAAGTGCACCAACTATCTCTATTCTTAGCCGACACGCGTTAAATGTTCAGTGGGTGTAGTGCACGATAGAGGCCCGTTACAACTAGTTAAGATTATCAGTCCAACTAGACGTTATCGGCAAGTGGGAGGTCGATGAACTCTGGTATTTGTAACTAATCAAGATCTTTTACCTAATTTTGCGGGAAAAGGCAGTTTAGTTGAGATTAGTTTTATTGGAAGTAATTTTAGATTAAGTACATATAATAGCCTACACCTAGAATGTTTCGACGCAGTTTGACTAACGAAGGCCAATTCCCTCAATTTATAATGGTCAAAATCTAGTCGCACTGTTATCTCGGTGACAAAAAAGGTCAACAACTTATGCAAGGAAAGGAGATGTTACAGAAATGTATGGAGCCTGGGCCAGCACATTGTACACTTAATGCTAGGTATAGTTTTACGCTATAGTTAACAATTTTAAATATTAATTTCCTGTATTTTGACTTACTTTTTATACAGATTCAATTTAACTCGGCCAAGGTGTGCAACACAACTACTAATAAATATGGTGGTCAGCAATAAGCGAAATAAGATTTTGACAGTGACATTTGATTGACGTGTCATGTATCTAAGGCTATCGTATCTATATTATCTACCATATGATTCCAAAAAAACAAAACATGAATACCGAACATACGGCCCATTAAATAAACACAATCAACTCAAATCAACACTCGACACGAACACAACGGGAATATAGAACTGTCAAAGTCGCCAATCAAACGTCATAAAAAGTGTCATGGCTATCTTAATAAAAGAATTATCTCACTAAAAAACGTTTCAGATAATTAATAATATATACCTGTATTTTAGCTATGCTCGGAGTTTCTCTGCGTGATCGAATCAGAAATGAGGAGATCCGCAGAAGAACCAAAGTCACCGACATAGCTCTGCGAGTCGCTAAACTTAAGTGGCAGTGGGCAGGGCACATTGCTCGTTGAACCGATGGCCGATGGGGCAGTAAGGTTCCGGAGTGGCGGCCACGTACTGGAAGACGCAGCGTTGGGAGGCCCCCAACAAGGTGGACCGATGACCTGGTGAAGGTCGCGGGAAGCCGATGGATGCGGGCAGCACAAGACCGGTCGGCGTGGAAAGCCTTGGGGAGGCCTTTGTCCAGCAGTGGACATCTATAGGCTGAAGAAGAGACTTGTATTTTTATTCAAATTAATTTAGTAGTATTTTTATGAAAATCTTCTATTTATTTCCTTTTTATCTATATATCGTACATAGTGGTGTCCCAAAATGAAACATCTCCTTTGTTGCCTTATTTGACAGATTGAGAGAATTGTGACACACTGACGACCGAACTGTAGTTGAACAAAATTGTCTATAAATATTTATTTGATTTATTTATATGTAGTTTGGTATTTTATGTTGTTAAAATCCGATTTAAGTTTTTTCTATTCCAACATTAAAAACAAAAATGTTTTTTTTTAATATATATATAACGTCGTTGCTCCACGCTGGGAATTACTTCTCTATCGGGGATGCATTTACAACCATTTAAACTCACAAACACAAACTACTAGACCTGGAAAAATTACCTGAAACACATACAAATATTTGATCCGTACGATAATAATTGAACCCGCGATATACAGCACTGAGCCACTGCGTCTTTTTTTACAAAATTGATAAATAAACTCTAGAACACTATTTATAAAAATTACTATAAAAGGTTGCGCAATGCTAAGCTTTTCTAAAGAATAATTCGAGTTTAAATAAAAAGATTACACCAGACTTTCACATTAAATCGTATTCTAATCAAGTCCTATAGTCCAATGACCTCACAGAATAAAGAAGATTTAAATCAGGAACCATCGGACGAAACAAATCCGTTGAAAAGATAAAAAAAAACTATTAGATATAATCAGTGTTTACTTACAAAAACATAATAATGCGTCGTAAAATACAGATATTTCTATCGCCTGTAATAAATCTTATCGAATGAACGGGACGAACGATTTTGAATGGAACGTTGGTAATTTTTTTGGTAATAAAAACTGAACTATTGCGTATCTCATGATACGCGCATTGGTTCCGTAGGTACAGTTTGGATAACAGCGAAAAGATTTTTTTTTAATTGTTGCCTCCTGTACTCCTGTATCGTGGGTGCGTTTACAAAACTTTAATCTCGCACACACAAACAATCAGACCCGGAACAACTACCTGAAGGCCATAGAAATATTTTTTCGGTGCGGGGATCGAACCCGTGACACACAGCGCAGTAGTCGATCAGTCAACCACTGCACCAACCGTGTCAATTAGTAATTGTGTATTCAGATTGGAATTTATCTGCATCCGGTAAGACTGGAAACAAACCTCAGCATAGTTAGGAAAAGGCTGATGAATTGTGTAATATGCAATATTTTTTCATTTTTTTAGTGTAAACACAATATCATTGATTTCACCTAATTGCACAGGAGATTTATTTATTTTTAAACCTGTCATTTGGTCTGATGACACATCGCATTGCTAATCGCACGACAAACCAATATCAGGGCTCCCGTTTCTGCCATTGAACACAGAACCATTAAAAGCAGGTCGCTGTACTACGAACAATAGGACATTAAGGCTGTATTTCAGGCCACAGTGTACTGCTACCTCCTGGCCGCCAACGAAATGCGGACGTTTCTATAGACTTCAGCTATTAAACTGTTTTATTGCATTTTCATAGATAACACCTTTAGTAATCGAGTTTTTATTTAGTAGGTAACAGACATTCTTTCGATATACATACATACGTATATGTATACACTGACCGAATTGCCCTTTTGGAGGCGTTGAACCCAGTTTCTGACAAGGTTTAGGATAACCACGAAATTCAGGCTTAAGTTGAAACCCTATTATATTCTACCTGGAAGTATTAGTAGCTTCGTAGTTTGTCAACTTGTCATATACCTCTATTTATAACGTTTCTGCCATTTTCATTCCACCCCTAAAGCTTGCCAAAATTCCGCTAAATATCAGAGCATAATACCTATATGACAAAGTATTTCATTTCTCTGTATGTATTTAATGTATACAAAATATTGTAAATTATTTAAGAAAAAGAAATGGTGGCATTTCTTAACCGTTCATCTGCATGCCACATTCAACTCTACACTACATTTTAGTAAAGGCAAATAGTAGATACCAAATTAACTTTTTTTTACACTCTTAACGAACTTCCATGTGCCTATCTTTACTAATATTATAAATGGGAAAGTGAGTTTGTTTGTTCCGCTTTCACGCCGCAACGACTGAACTGATTACTTTCAAATTTTGCAAACATAAAGTTAGAAGTCCAGATTAAATAATAGGGTGCTTTTTATCCTGGAACAATTTGATGTTCCTGTTTTAACTCCACGCGGGGGAAGCCGCGGGCGGAAAGCTAGTATGAAATAAATTATTTAACTTTGACTTTGACTCGTCGGTATAACGGTGTTAAGTGATGTGTTTTATAAACTAGCTTCAAAATTAATGAGATACTTCTTTTAGGAACGAAGTCATCATGACTCGCCTGCCTTCACCCCAATTAGTTCGTGATCTGCGCAACATGTCTTTTCCTCCATACTCCTCTATTAGCCGCCATCTCTACAACGACATCGTTTCAAACCGTACTATCAAACACATCGTTATATCGTACATAGATACATGAAATAGGTTTGAGGCCTTTTTTGCTGATGGAAAATCATCGAATGATCTCTCACGCTCTGGGTGGAGCGGAAGGGCGTGTCAGACTTTTACTGAATAAACCCACCCGTGTTCTTTCACTTCCCTGTGCGCCAGGACCACGGTATTTTTTTTCAAACAACCCGCAGCACTGGTTGGCCCATCATTCTTCGTGCACCCCGTCGCGATGTCCTGACATCTCTTCTCTCGCCGGGGCAATGCCACGTTACATATTTCGGACATGGCCTCCCGGAACCGATTGTGTTAGCAGGCCTGTCCGGTGGTGACACCCAGGCCTGCACGATCGGGGCTTCCAGGAGGAGGTGCCGGTACAGCTGCATTAGTACCCACCTTGGACCACCAGGGACCACTCGAAGTCTGGGAGGAGATATCGAACCAGATATACCGGTGATCGAAATAGGTCTCCACCTCCTCCTTGGCGCGCCAGTTGAGGACATGAAGCGACACAGTGGTGCTGGCGAACGCGATGTCCACCACTGATTCATCTCGCATGATGGGACCGAACCCGAACCGAACCGTTGGGTTTAGGACGATCAGGCCTGTCTCCAGAGCAAAGTCCTCCACCATCCTGCCCCGTATAGATTTGAGGCCTAGTTAAAAGTTTGACAAATAATAAATACTTGATAGTACCAGTACAATAATCAACATTCGATTAACACTAAATTATTCGATAATGTACTTTTTGGCATTTTATAATAGACGCTAAGATTTAAATAAGAAGAGAGAGAGAATCAGAGTGATGATATATTTAAATAGCAGTACGAGGTTCATTTAAAAATATATATATATCGCTCAGTAATTAAGATTTCAAAAACTAAAGTGTTCTTTGACTTTTATTGGTATTAGTAAATACTTCGGAATGATCGCCAATTTACACGAGCTTGGCAAGTACTGACATTCCTCGAGGTGACTGGACTCTAAGACAGACCTAGCAGTATCTACCAGCCTTATTGATATAGTATTTAAGTACAATTAGCTCGTAAAACAAAGCGCGCTTTACTTGTGGTTACTAGGTATGCAAACACGCTGTCAGATTAAGTGATTTCAATTTTGGTTTGTAGTATCGGCATTCGGGTTATCGGCTTTTTATTTTTTTTTCGGGGGCCGGGTGCCTTTTGAAGGTTTGCACCTTCCAAAGGCACCCGGCCCCCGAGGAATGAGGTTGGATAGTGTGGAATTTTTACCTCACTAAAACCACCCCGGTGATCACCATCTGCGCCTAGGGGTGGTCCCGGTTCCTCTTAAAACACCAATTCCGGAACCCTCCCTGCGCAACGCCTGTAAGGCACATCCCAGGGGCTGGATTGGTGGTCTAGTGGCATCGGCCGCGGCTTACAAGTCGTAGGTTCGAACCCCATCGGGCGCTTTACTTAGTATAAATTATTTCATCACCACTGCTCTCAAAACGGTGAAGGGAAACATCGTAAGGAAACCGGCTTGTCCTAGAACCAAAAAAAAACCTAAGACATGTGACATCTACCAACCCACACTGGGCCTGCGTGGTAGATTACGGCTCACTCCCTTTCACCGAGAGGAGGCCTGTATCCCAACAGTGGGAAAATTTTATGCTGATTATGTCCTAGAACCAAAAAAAAACCTAAGACATGTGACATCTACCAACCCACGCTGGGCCTGCGTGGTAGATTACGGCTCACTCCCTTTCACCGAGAGGAGGCCTGTATCCCAACAGTGGGAAAATTTTATGCTGATTATGTGTATATGCGACATGTAATAATTTAAAAGCTTTCAAGTGAAAACGGGGGAGTGTGAATTTGACACGTAAGTGAATCATAAAATCGTATTCAAAAGTCATTTATTCAAATTAGGCTGAGAATCAGCACTTTTCGAACATCAAAATGACAATAGACGGTCTCCCCAAACGACCGCCTTTCACCACTTAATAGTGCTTTCACTGGGGAGACGACGTGACGTAACTAACTCCCCGGGAGACCTGGATTAACTCGTAAAATAGTTTTTATCTCGATATTAACATATAATGTGGGTGAAATACGGAGAATACATCTAGTAGATACTTATTTTTTTAAATGTAAATTATAAAGTAGTGCTTGACCGCAATAGGGTATTTGACTAAAAAAAACTAATTAGTCCGCCAGTCAGATTTCCAATAAATACTAGACACGTGTTTTTTTTTTTTCATACAAACAAAAAATTCTGAAAAAGCTCGTGTGACGTCACTGCACGCTACACTTTTTAGCGACCAGTGTCGTCACCAGCCATTCCTGATCTTTGCCTTTTATATTTGTCATTTTTTATTGATTTGATAAAACAAAATATACGTATCCAATATTTTTCTATAATCTGAATGACGGACTAAATAAAATATATTGTTTTTTACCCACGAAACATCCCTATTCCGCATGATGGTAAGCAGTGATGCAATCGTTGATGGTAAAGCATTCTAGTTTGTTGAGAGCCTATTCATTCTAGCCTTGAACCCACTTAAATTGTAGTCCGACGGACACACCGCCGCTGGCAAATTGACTGGCAAAATCCAGTCCCTCGATGAACTCAGTATAAAACTTAAAAATCCGAATCATATAAAATTTTAGCAAAATAATAAAAACATCATATGAAGTTTGTAGTGGTTAAATGTTTGACTGCTGCGCTGCATGTCGCGAGTTCGATTTCGCACGGAACAAATATTTGTATGACCTACAAGTAGTTGTTCCGGGTCTGGCTGTTTGTGTATGTCAGTTTATATGTTTGTAAACGTACCCACGATACAGGAGTAATTCTCAGTGTCAAAAAAAGTGTCTTCGAAAAGAACTTAATCAGAAAAATGTAACTAAATCAAAATCCTTCTAAGTAAATTATATTCGGAACATAATCTTCTTATTGGCACTGATCAATTAATTTCTAGAATAACTTAAACCGAACTTGATTGTGATAAGAGTAATCTAACTCAAATTGACTATTAAATAACTTGAAGAACAAACGTTATGATTTTCCATTGACCAAATATTTAGATTATCGATCACAGCAAAATGAACTTTGGAGTCCCAGTTTTACGGTTATTAATACCTTGCATAAAATGATTGCTAGTAAATTCAACAGTAAATTAAACTTGGTACCTACCCAAATCAGTTGTGTCTGCCATTTCACCTTTCAAATTAGCGTCTTACTGGCTTTGATATTAGATTGGAATTTGTTTGACGAGATTTAATTAAAGCATGTCTCGCTCTGCTATCAGTTTGAGAGTAAGTAAACTATCTATCATCGAAGAAAAATTACATAGCAAGTCGTGCGCGAAACCAGCTTTCTTGGTCTTCTACGTGATACCACAAAGCTAGGACCTTCATGATAGCCAACTTGCATGGTAGTGCTGCCAGCCGTTTGGGTGATTTTCTCACTGAGAGTGATGTGGACGAATATTTTGCCAATGTCGAGTTTTTACCTATCATTTTGTATGACCTACAAATAGGTGTTCCGGGTCTGGCTGTTTGTGTATGTGAGTTAATATGTTTGTAAACGCACCCACGATACAGAAACTCCTAGTGTGGCGCAATGTTTTTAAAAAAACTTATATTTATTTTTACATCCTAATTCTACTTTAATGCTACTAAGATTATAAACGTGAAAGTTTGTATATAGGTATGTTTGTTACTCTTTTACGCAAAAACTACTGAATGGATTAGGGTGAAATTTGGCACGCCGATGTTACATAACTAGCATTGCAATATAGAATAATTTTATTTGGATCACAACATCGAAACTTATTAAACATTAACGTGAACTATGGAAATCTAGAAAGTAAGGATAAGTGAATAATATACAAATATAAAAACCGGCCAATTGCGAGTCGGACTCGCACACCGAGGGTTCCGCCGTACAAACGTAGCGATCTCCAAAGCCTGGAGCACAGGCGTAGAGTAGCCAGCCTTTCAGTCTTCAATAGGATGCAATCTGGTGAGTGTGCAAGGGAATTGCATGATTTAATTCCCCCATCTCCGTTCCACCATCGGACGACCCGTCGTACGGCGAGTTTCCAAGCCTTACGTTCTTGACACCACTGCGATCCGGACGAAGCGTTTCGCTTCCTTTTTTATACCGCCTACATCGAGGGACTGGAACAATTTGCCAGCGATGGTATTTCCGTCACATTACAATTTGAGTGTCTTCAAGGCTAGAGTGAATAGGCCATCGATTTAAAAAGTAATATATAAGTCAATGGAATAGGCTCTTAATAAACTAGCGCGCTTTACCATCAACGATCGCATCACTGCTTACCATCAGGCGGGATTGCGGTCAAGCGCTAGTTTATAACTTATAAAAAAGCGGTTTATTGATAAACAAAGTAGAAGTAAACAAAATTAACGAGAAATTGTCGCAAATTTTACTAATTTCGGTACACGTGCGAACAGCATCTAAGCGCTAGTACGTATGGCGCACGGCTACCGCTCGCTGTGCCGCGATACCCCTTCCCTTGACCAACCGCCTGCCTTCGCGCCAGCTGGCGGCTGTCTGATAGTCATTGACAACAATAGGAAATTACAATTAATGTTTTTGAATAAATTTATAAGTACTAAGTATAACATAGGACGCATTTAGCTTATATACCGAACTACATTCACGAAAATATTTAGATTGAATGACGATTGTGTTGGTCTTTGTTTTGGTTTAACTAGTTACTGTGCCAAAAAATTTTAAAAGGTTTCGGGTTTTTCTGTGAGGTTACCTTAAGCTGTTGTTCATACCAAAACCTCAGCATTTTGAATTTTTGCGTTGATTTAGAATTTTTCACATTTTAGAGGTAGTTAGATTTAAGAAGTGTTTGATATGAATTTCAACTTTAATATCTCTACGCGTTCATGTGAAAAAGGGTAGGTAGTATGTTTATAATTATTAAAAAAATATTTTATGTTAAGTAAGCAAAAATAATATTTTAATATTTTATGTAACTACAAATTTATCATTTTCGCAATTTTTCCTTTATCTGTCTGTTAGAACGTTGCTTCGTGCCGAATTTCAAGATTCTGAGTTCACGGGAAGTACCTTGTAGGTTTTGATTCCCTAGCGTGTGACGGAAATTCGTCTAAGGTGTCAGTATAAACTGCTGTATCTTTTGATCGCGTTAACTTAGAAGTTTGATTTTTTCATAGCTTAAAGGGACAATAGATCTAGGTATTTGGTATAAATTTCAATTTGATACCTTTATTCTTTCGTGAGAAATAAGGTAGTAAGTTTCATTTTATTAAAATATTTTTATTATATTATATAACTAAAAAAATGTGATTTTCGCAATTTTTCCTATATTTGCATTTTATGAGAATGCTTCATGCCAAATTTCAAGATTCTGAGTTTACGGGAAGTATCCTGTAGGTTTTGATTCCTTTGCGAGTGTCGAAAATTTGTTGAAAATATCGACATAATCGGCTGTATCTTTTGATTGGCTTGGCTCAGAAGTTTGATATTTTCACATCTTAAAGGGACAATAGACCTGAGTATTTCATGTGAATTTCAGCTTGATACGTCTGCCCGTTCTTGAGATAAAGGGTCTTGACAGACAGACAGACAGACGGACAACAAAGTGATCCTATAAGGGTTCCGTTTTTTTCCTTTTGAGGTACGGAACCCTAAAAAAGACAAAGTGTATAAGATTTGCGTTACCAAATGTTAAAAGTACTTACTCCGATATTGTATTGAACAAGGAGAAACTCGAATTCGTCGAAAACACGGTTTTCCTGGGGATTACGCTTGACTCGAGGCTACAATGGGGTCCTCATTTAACATCTCTGGCAGGACGGCTTAGTTCAGCAGCATACGCTGTCAGAAAAATCCGTCAATTTACTGATGTAGATACTGCGAGACTAGTCTATTTTAGCTACTTTCATAGTATCATGTCATACGGTATTTTGCTTTGGGGACGGGCTGCAGACATAGAGTATACCAGACAAAGTCTTGCCGCCAAGCGATTCGTCGTGTTCCGGCATGATGTCTGGTGAAGCCGTACGGAGAACGGGTCTGAGCAGTTGTGTTGCGATGTGTGCCGGGTACGATGTGCCCAATGTTGTTGTGTCGGGAGTTTGGTCGTGAAGGCTCTCCAGATCATCCTCTGGCGCAGCATCGTTGGTCGTGTTGTTGGGTTAAACATTGCATCACCTCGCTCAACTGCCTTCCTTCCTATTCACTCAGTTTTTTTGAGTGAATAGGCTTAATAAGCTAGTGTGCTTTACCATCAACGATTGCATCACTGCTTACCATCAGGCGGGATTGCAGTCAAGCACTAGTTTATAACTATTAAAAAAAAAAAAAATAGAGTCTATTTTTATTCTACAGAAAAGAGCTATCAGAGCCATATACAATCTCCGCAGACGCGATTCTCTTAGGAAACTGTTTAAAGAGATAAACATCCTTACGGTCCCTTGTCAATACATTTATGAAAACATTATGTATGTTCGGAAAAATATTGATCTTTTTAAGAAGATAAGTGACAGGCACAATTTTAATACTAGGAATAGAAACAATTTAGATCAACCTCGGTTCAGACTAGCTAAAGTAAATAGTTCGTTTATGGGGTACTGTGTAAAATTTTATAATAAAGTATCGCTAGAGATTCAACAGCTCAATGAATCCAAATTTAAAACATGCATTAAACGCACGCTGTGTAAGCAAGCATATTATAAACTGGAAGATTATATCCTTGATAAAAATGCTTGGATAAATGCCAGTCCTGCTCCACAGCCACAGACAATTTTGTAGGTTTGGAAGAGATGCCATTCCCCCTTTTTGTTGTTTTCTAAATATTCCTTTTTTTATTTTATTTGTTTATTTCAACGTTGTGCACAATATTTTGCAATAGTATTGTATAATGTAAAAGCACTTTTCAAGTTTGTGAATGTGAGGCACCATGGACTATAGTTTTTATTTTTTTATTTTTATATATATATAACTTGTTTGACATTGCGAGATTGGCAGTTGAGAATTGTCATGCTCACTCAAATGTCTTGCTGATGGTGGCGCGTGTTGTTGGGTCATTTGGTTCCCTTCAAATGGTTGAGCTAAGTGGGGCTGATGCGCGCGTCATGCTCGTGAACGGGGGCCGTCAGTGGAGACTGGTCATCTCTTAGCTGCCAGTGGGCTTAATTCATTTTATATTTTAATTAATTTTACATTGTGCTCACTTGATAGAAGCAACATAAATATGTAACGAAGAAATGTAACCCATATATTATGATTTTAAAAGAGTGTCCATGGAGTTTCTTGCACGTTCTTCTCCATAGAGATCTACGCTTTGGAACGTGCAATTTAGCTTCACTTTTCTTGAACTGACCGACATTGACTATTCAAAAGTACCAAGTGATGGTTAATTTGAAATAAACGATTATGATTTTGATTTTGATTTTGATTATATAACTAAAAAAATATGATTTTCGCAATTTTTCCTATATTTGCATTATATGACAATCTTTCATGCCAAATTTCAAGATTCTGAGTTTACTGGAAGTATCCTGTAGGTTTTGATTCCTTTGCGAGTGTCGAAAATTTGTTGAAAATATCGACATAATCGGCTGTATCTTTTGATTGGCTTGGCTTAGAAGTTTGATATTTTCACAGCTTAAAGGGACAATAGACCAGAGTATTTCATGTGAATTTCAGCTTGATACGTCCACGCGTTCTTGAGATAAAGGGTCTTGACAGACAGACAGACAGACGGACAACAAAGTGATCCTATAAGGGTTCCGTTTTTTCCTTTTGAGGTACGGAACCCTAAAAATCAGAATTGCAATTAAATTACCGCGAAGTAAATAATAAGCATTTCCATTTTAAATATTACCATCGTATAGAACCACTTGCGAGTACTCTGTAGGTTGTAAATAATTTTTATGGTTGACTTCAAGCATAAACCAGAACAGATCATTTATAACAAAGTTTATGTGACACTAAAACTGAGTTTTTACTAACAAGTCAGTGGCTGGCGCGAGGAAACTGACTCCATGGTCAACAACCCGGAGATGAGAGTGGCTCTATTCACATTTTTAAAGGTCAGGACCTTCCGGACCACATATTTCCGTGGTATCTGACGCACTTGGTGATGGGACCCGTTAAGCATACCAGTCGGGGTTCGGCGAATGATCATGTATCTTTCGAGCCACTGGTACAAGGAACAGTGGGGGTTTTGGTCGGTAAGAGTCCGACATTACGTTCGACTAAGGCGACCAGTATCCAATAGGATATTGCTTTGGAAAAAGGGCAAGACAAAAACAGTAATTAAAACAAACAGTATTTTAGCTACACTGGCGGACAAGGTCGACGGACCTTTTATTAGGCTCTGGATTGGCAGACTTGTGCGTGCTCATGTTCATGTCGCCTATTAGGATAGTTTTTATATTATTCTTTTTTGTTATCTATTAACATAAGATAAGTTCATATTAATACCTATATGGTTCTCTATATGATCCGAAATAAAAAGTTTGAATGTGAATTTGAAAAACCTGCAAGATTTCTATTTAAGCAAGTGAAATCTTAGGATAGGTTGCTATGTAGTGCGATGCGTGATCGCAAATTTTTAGTCTCTTTGTGGTTTATTCTTTCGTCTCGCCATCTTGAATTCTTCATTGACCCTTTTCTCGGTAATGAACATCATCATTATTGACCTAGCCTTTTCCTAACTCGTTGGGATCGGCTGGAAGTCACACTGAAAATAATTATAGGTTTATATTATACGTAAAAGGGGAATATCTCACGAATTTCAATATGAGACAAAATGCAGCACCATGCAACAATATCCCTCCTAACTAATATGCTCGAGACTTCTTAAATTGTAGCGCAAATAAAATAAATATACACTCCTCATCAAGTTTTATTTTTTATTTCTGAATATAAGATAAGTGTTTTTTTTTTTCTAGGAAAGATTATAAATACTGGACTGAA
This sequence comes from Sesamia nonagrioides, assembly GCA_017933935.1. Lineage (NCBI taxonomy): Eukaryota > Metazoa > Arthropoda > Insecta > Lepidoptera > Noctuidae > Sesamia > Sesamia nonagrioides. The sequence goes on along the minus strand of JADWQK010000586.1, from coordinate 307,788 downwards.
AATTGTTGAATCCGCATAAACATGAAGTTCACTGAAAACTGTCGAACATTGAAAGAAAGTTCTTTGACACGCGCATTTTTATTGCTAGTTGAAATCGCGTACAGCTTTTATTTCAAATGGATTCCTTTTTTCTGATCAATTAGGTATTCAAAGATATTCTATAATGCATTTGAAAAGTTTAACTCTCCGTACTTTAAGGGTACTATCACAAAACTAATATCCTTTTCGAATTCATTGAATTTATATTTTTGTGTTCACCACGGGTTACTTCTGCCCACACATCTCCACAAAAAATAGTAATGAAATAAATATCGTTAATTCGGGGGTTGTGTAACTAAATTAGTTACACAACTCTCAAACGCATACAAATGAGAAGAACAGAATAGAAGTGCCCAATCTCATTTGAAGATGACCCTGAGTAGATATAAGTACTCATACAAATACTCGCGTCATAAGTTATGGCTTAACTAGCTGCGAGAATATATATGGACTTGTTTGTTCTCCAGCATTAGAAATGTATGATAAACTAGTGCAAATTCTGTAGTGAGTTTTTTTTTTTTTTTTTGTTCTGGTTGGGAAATCATCAAATGACCTCTCCCGCTTTGGGTGCACCACACCTAAACAAATAATAAATATGTAGACGCAGCGTAGGTAGGCACCCGACAAAGTGGGCCGACGACCTGGTGAAGGTCGCGGGAAACTGCTATGTGGGAGTCACAGGTATGGTCGTCGTGAAGATCCTTGGGATAGGCCTATGTCCAGCAGTTGACGACATTTGGCTGAAATGATGATGATGGTTCCCACTAATGGGATACTGACTTCCTCTCGGTAAGAGGGACTGGGTCGTAATCCACCACGTGGGCCCAAGCGTATTATTAGATCACATAACTTCGATTTTCTTTTAATTCTAGTATGTCGGTTTCCTCACTATGTTTTTTCACCATTTTGAGAGCTGCTGTAATGAAATTTTATACAATTTAATTGTTCTACGATACGATACGATACGATGTAAACCGGGGCCGGCACTACTGGTCCACCACTACTCTTCCAAGATACCTTTAGTTTTAATTAAAAAGATAAATTTTGACATTTCCTTTCTAATACTAAAAAGTTCAATGTAATTTTTTACATCAGACCGCTTTAAAAGGATGGTAATGTTGGTACCCGAATTGTTTTAATCATCCACACCAATCATGATACTGATATAGATTATCAAAGAGAGTTATAAGTGAGTGTTTTTATATAATATCTTCGTTCTAATTCGTTCACTAATGACCAGCTACAGTATTTCCGAGTGCCCGAGTGCTATATTTTATGTAAGTACAAGAAATTTTGAAAGAATTAAGACTGTTTAAATCGAAAGAACATTTAGACTTGGGGCCCCACTAGCTCATTCTGTAATCATTAGATCGTCATGTGGTCGTTCACATACAGAACAAACAACTCAGTACGTCTATCACCAAAAGGGTTTATTTACAAAAACATTTGAGGATTTCCGGTCATAGCACTCTCTTTAAAGGCGAGGAAATTGTCAGCATAATATTGAAAAACCGAGTTTAATGCTCTCATTGAACAAGAGCTAAGCATGCCTAGATATAATATGAAATGGACAGGTTCATCAAATATTGATATTTTAAAACATGCCTGTAGACCTGCTTATGAAGTTACCACTACTGTGGATTTGACAAATTATAAGTATGTTGGTTTTACCCATCAGGAGTACTTGTTATAAGTGGCCAACGGGAAGTTGAATAAGATTTACTAAATTCCAATAAAATACAGAAATACAAAAAAAAGTTTCATACCAAGATGATAAATTATTTTAATTATATAAAGATCTGAAATAAGTCTTCATACAAAACAGCTATAAGAAAATTAACTTCCATATCAAAACCAGTAAATAGACAGGAATTACTATTTTCAAACAGCTAGGAAAGGAATACTAAAAACATCTTCAAAGTCCGAACCCATTGAGCAAATCGCCTCCCTCTTCAACAGTCAAACACGAATTAACTCAACAAAGCAATGATGACATCACAGAGGAGTTTTTGCTGTAAGCCACATAACAAGTAAACACGGTAGGACTAAAGTTTTCGTCTGTACGGCTTGGAATAACCAAACCTGCGAGTGTGATGTTGAATTTCATCAGCACTGCTCTCCAACCTGTGAAGAAAATCATTGTGAGGTAACTGACAAGTCCTTTGTGTTTTTGGTTCAAAAGGTGCCTGGTCTTTGGAGGTAAAACCACCCTAGGTGTTACTACCTGCATATAGAAGAAACACCGTTACCAACCAGTCCCTCTATGCATCACTTTTTAGGGTACATCTCTGACTGTGCAGGGAAGCAACTGATCACTGCGCTTGCCTTCTCTAAGGAGCTGAGTTCCCTCAGTGAGCCGACAGAAACACTAATCGAATACGACCCCAAATTCCTATTTTTGATGTTATTGACATGTCCTAGAACGAAAATGGCACAGAGGATCGTGTGGTAGATTACGGCCTACCCCCTATTGTAGAGAGGAAGCCTGTGTCTCAACAGTAGACTGCTATCTCCAGGCTGGAGATGAATAAATCGACCATTCAACGTTCCCTAGTACAATGCGGACTGTTACTATTTTTCACATTTTCAGGAGTGAATCTTCTCCATCTGCCTACTGTTTGTTTACACGTCGAAATTAAAGGGAGTTATGTATAACGATGGGGTCGTCGACCTGTGACGTAGTTCATAGACTGCGTGACTAAATACTGAAGTCAGCATTCGAAGCGGATACTGTACTATGGTCGGCAGGATAGAGATCATCTTGATATGCAAATCAAAGGGGGTGGGTGTACTTTTTATTTCTATCTTTCACTTGGTTAAATGTTTGTACTGAAGTATTTGAAATATAAAACTTGTATATACGGAAAGGCAAGGGATCTTACTTTCCCCGAAACATTATTTTGTAACGTTTTACGTTGTTAGAAATGTATTGTATTTTATTAAAAGAGGATAAATATGTAATAACCTAACCTCACTGAATCTAAAATTAGCACACTAAAAATATATGGTCGTCGAATTGTTTCCTCCACATTGCACCCAGGAGATTAGGGATATAATATGATATTGTTTTTTTTATTTAATATGTTGTACTTAAAAATGCTACTAAGACCCATATAACCAGTATAGAATAGCTAAATACCAGACTACGTCTTCCACGGTATCTAATGGAATATCGTGCATCGAACTCTTGTCTCCAAAATTGGTTACTTTACAACGAAATTGAAGTTCCTTTACAGGCGTCTCGTTCATGGGGAATCACGTTTTATTACCCATAAACTGATTTTATTCTTACATTGTAGACTCTTGGCTTTTATTAAGAATAAATAAAATTTATATAGCAAATGCGTATATTTCAAGTTACAAAAATGATTAGTGTTATTTGCACTTGCTTTTTTTAAACTATTCAAACTAAAACTACTTTAACTGAATTGGAAAATGCATAGTGAAATGAGTGCAGTTTTATAAATAAACAATTTCATTATTCCTATATAACTTAAAGCTTTTTTTTACATCTCAATTGGCGTCAAGCTGAGTTTTGATATTTTTCGCTCGGAATTTGTCCACAAAATAACATTCGACAACTTGGCTATTGGTGGCCAAACCTCGATGCATACTTACCTATTCTAGTTAGGTCCTTATTTACATTTTCGTGCCCGGAATTTAAATTTTCAGAAATACTTTTTTGAGATAGTTTTCCGGTGACCTTTACTAATCTCAGGACAGATCGTTGCGGATAAGCGGAAACGATGGTAATGGAAATAAATACTTCATATGCCGCTCTGTAGCCCTGAAATACCTAAAGTTAGTGTGTTCAGTGATGCAGAACCCCACTCTATTAAAAGTTTAAAAAAAGTAACAAGTTGCTCACCGGAGTGCCGGCGGCAGAAGTGAAAACTTGGAGAGTAACGATATGCGAATTGAATATTTTGGAATTATCCATACTCCATACTAATATTATAAATGCGAAAGTATCTCTGCCTGTCTGTCTGTCTGTCCGGCTTTCACGCCAAAAGTACTGAACCGATTGTAATGTTACACAGATAGTCTAGAGCCTGAAAAAGGATATAGGCTATAAAACATCCCGCTATGACCAATAGGAGCAGAGCAGGAATAAAAAATGTTGCGAAAACGGGAGCAAACGCGAACGTACATATTGCTCCCATTATTTTAACAGGCGCTTATTTTATATCAACTGATCTCTTTCGGTTCGAAGCTTACGCGGGTGAAACCGCGGGACACAACTAGTTAGTTAATAATTTCACGCGAATTGCTGTATCACTTTACATGACAGCCTCGGTGACGTAGCGATAGCTAGCGAACGCGGCCGTTGCGCAAGCAGGCGTGGGTTCGATCCCCGCGCAGTGCTAATATTTGTATGCATGAATATGAATATTTCCACCGGTCTGATCGTACTTCGAAAAGCACGTTGAGCCGTTGGTCCCGGTTGCCATATTAACATCTAATGGCAGTCGTTACGGGTTATTGGAGCCCTCAAAAGTCTAACTGCAATGCTTCGATATCGCCTTCGGGTTGTGGAGGTCAGACGGTAGTCCCTTCACGGAAAATATTGAAGTTTAGCCAAAATCAGCAGTTAGACTGCTAAAGCGGACCTCAGACTCCAAAGCTGAAAAAGCTTCGGATGCGACTAGGATTAACGCTGAGATGATGATGACTTTACATACACGAATTTTAAAAGTATACAGTCGAGGTATCAGCAGTTAGGTCCATGGATGCGCGTAACAGGCTTAAACATACACGCACACGGCCGTCTGCGCCTTCTAAACGAAACATCAGAAGCATGCATACATTTTTGCCGCGTAGTAGAAAAATAGGGAGATATTACGCCAATCTGGTGGTCTACTGTTCCTCCGTCTTACGAATTTTCGATAAGGGTCAAGCGTGAGTTCATCATTTTTTACCCTTCCAAAAAGTGCACAATGCCACTAAACAACTTTTACTTAAAATGTCAACGTTATTTCAATGAAAATTAAGTTTATTAGATTATTGAAAAGTTATAACATATTTTAAGTTGAATTAAACTTTATTGTGAAGAAATTAAAATTATTTTTCCATTATCTCATATTCGTCTACACAATTGGCAGAAAAGTCGCCGGACACCGTTATCTAAAATAATATCTAGTATTCCAGACCAAATTTCAGCCTTACCTATATCATGCCCCACTTTCACAGTCCGATGGGATGGCACGCAATCCGCCGCGTCCGGAAACATACATCAGGCGTAGGACCAAAGGTTTAGTGTGCCTTCCGGGCACACCGCCAACTTCAAAACTACGGGCTATTACTAAAAAAGCAAGTGGAAAATACCAGCCCGACATGGGAATCGAACCCGATCGGTGAGTTGTTTGTAGATAATAAGCAAAAAACAACCACGTTTTTACCACATCACTGCATCAATTAAACAAGCAATGGATGAATGATGGATGGATGATTGGCAATGGGGCAATGCCAATCTTGTTGCATTCAATGCCGCCAAAACACAGGCGTGTCTTTTCACCGCCAAAAGGAGCCCGTTCACCTTGGCTCCTACTTTTCGAAATGTATCCTTGGAGTGTACCGACCGCCTTCAGCTTTTGGGAGTTGAGATTTCCTCGAACCTAAACTTTGGGCGATTCATTGAGTCCAAGGCCAAGGTGGCTGCCAGGAAACTTTGCGTTATCGCAAAGGTCCCGCGGTACTTCACACCAGGGCAGCTTCTAAACAAAGCACAGGTCGTTCGTGTGTGGAGTACTGCAGCCACATTTGGGCTGGTGCTGCTAAGTGTCACCTGGCCACTTTGGATTCAGAGGAGAAGCGGGCGAAGAGGCTGATTGGTGACTCTGATTTAACTCGAGACGGTCTCCAAAGCCTAGAGCACAGGCGTAGAGTAACCAGCCTTTCGGTGTTCTATAGGATGCATTTTGTGGAGTGTGCGAGGGAATTGCATGATTTAATTCCCCCATCTCCGTTCCACCTTCGGACGACCCGTCGTACGGCGAGTTTCCACCCTTACGTTGTTAACACTACTACGATCCGGACGAAGCGTTTCGCCTCCTCCTTTATACCACGTACATCAAGGGACTGGAACAACTTGCCGGCGGCGGTTTTCCGTCGGACTACAATTTGAGTGTCTTCAAGGCTAGAGTTAATAGGCTCTTAATAAACTAGTGCGCTTTACCATCGACGATTGCGTCACTGCTTACCATCAGGCGGGATTGCGGTCAAGCGCTAGTTAATAATTTATAAAAAAAAATCCCCTCTATTTATAAACGTTCCTTAAAGTGATCAGTGACTATTTAACCATAAAATTTCACGTTTTAACGTCACTTATCTTAAATTATCGTTTATGAATAAACACACCCAAAACAATAATAGTGTTTAAGGGGTTTTTTATTCATAAACTTAAGTGACGTGCAAACGTCAAAAAAGTATGGTTGAATAGTCGCTAATCACTAGTTAACTATATGCAACGTGTATGAATAAAGAGGTTTATAAATGTAACGTCTGAATCAGTTTTAGTGCCAAACAATATCAACGCTAAACGGACTTACCTATTGACCTAAAACCGGTGAATATGTTGGACTGTAGCAGATAGAATTCATTAGCAATTGAGGTTACATTTTGCCGGTATAATGGAGCAACACAGAATTATAATATCGATAATAGTTTTAGTGTAATAAACGATGTGAAAATACCCTGCGAACATGTGGCTTGGTAAGTTGGCCCAGTTAATTCTGTATCTATTATGATGGTGCTGTTTATTAAAGATTTGCCACACTTATGTGTACTTACTTTAGGACGAAGTAATAACAGAAGGCCACTTCATTATCATCACCAACAACAACCTTTTTATCGTCCCATTGCTGGGCACAGGTCTCCTCTCATACAGAGAAGGATTGAGCGTAATCACCACGCTTGCTCAATGCGGGTTGGTGATTTCAGACATAAAGTCCAGATGTTTTCCTTCACCATACACTTGAAGGCCACTTCTCTTTCTCTCTCTCTCTAAAATCTATTCAATTCACATATCGGCGACAAATCTATATACAATATGTAAAGAAAACCCTGTCCGATCCGTGAAGGTATTGTTAGGAATCGATAACTGATTCTACTAATGCCGACAAAGCCGGACTAAAGTTCCAAAAAATTCCCCTAAAAAAATAAATATTATTTTGCAAAAAGAGGTAACTTAATACATGTGCGGTAGGACACCCTTCGGCGGCCGACAGGGGGCAGGGCACGCGACGCGTGGTCGAATCGCATAAGCGTACCGTCAAAAAGGTGTTGTCACTTTTTTTAAAAATACCAACTTACGGGGAAGTTGGAATTAATTCGCGGGAAAAAAGATTATTTTAAAATTCATTACTATTGTTACTATGATGATTACGTATTTTATATTATATTTGGTCATGTGTTTACCTAACCTTTATTATCCTTATGGGTCGGACAGGGTTTTCTTTACATATTGTATAATTTATGTAAAGCTGAAGAGGTTGTTTGTTTGAACGCGCTAATCTCAGGAACCACTGGTCCGATTTGAAAAATTCTTTTGTGTTTGATATCCCATTAACCCAGGAAGGCTTTAGGCTATATAACATCACGCTGCGACCAATAGGAGCGACCGGCCGCTATTGTCAAATAATTGTTAAAATGTAGGGACAATAGAGTTATTTTTGACTGAGATCAGATTGTGAAAGTAAAACTGTAAAGGTTACGAGAATCACCCCTCAGCCTCAGGCTTTTAAGATATCTTTTAGAAAAGTACTTTGATATCTTATCTCAGTTTCATTAAAGCCGGTAAGTGGATGTAAATACGTGGGTGTGCATATCTTGTATTATTAACTAATATAAAAGTGTATTTATGTTCTTTTTCCGGAATGAGCTTACTGACACGTTGAGTTCATATAATTTGCTTTTTTACAATGCATAAATATGTGAGCTGTCACGCCTATTACCTACCTATACCTGGGGCTTCTATTTAGGTAATAAGTTTTTTCTTATTTACATTACAATTTTAAAAATATTCTATTTTTGGGTTTTACTTTGCTCGTAATTATGACATTTTAAACACTGTTTTTTTTTTAATCACGTACATTAATGTAAACATTTTCATTTTTAATGTCTGGGCTTGAAAAGAGACTATGATCCCTGAGTTTGTTTCGGCTCTTTCTTCTCAGCGGTAGTCAGTTAGGAAATCCCTGCTCCATCTAGTTTAAAAAAAATATGACGTGTAAAGGTGATCAGTGATCCTACTTGCTTAATAAACTTTTCATGACTTGGCGTGGGAATTCGTTAGGAATTGGTTTAGAAGGTTTAAAGTAGGTACTTATACGTCTCAAATATTTTGTAAATAATGATAACAAAGTTCTCCATACAACCCACAAAAACATACCAAATAAAATTACTAGGTCAGTGCTTTTCCACGAAACGATTAATATGTAAGTGGATATTATCTAGGCTACCCCACTGAACTATGCACATACGTAAATAGAGACTCTGCGAGGCAGGGAGCTGCTGACCGTAAATCCTCTGTTGAATGATCAATCACTTAGTTGACGCAGAGCTGGTCCGGTGAAGATGCTTTGAAAGTACTTTAGAAGGATATTTTGATGCATGCTTAGTAAACCTTTAAATTAAAGTGGACAGTCTTTGTTATAAAAAAAAACACTAGCCTATGCATTTCATGAGCGCGCGCCAATTGTTCTAATTTAAACCTTATATCAATGGTCATAAAAATCACATGACGCGCGCTCGTGACTTGCAACAACTATAATAGTAATGTAAAGATCGGTTTATAGCGGTATCTACAAACGCAATATGGGAACAACGCGTAATACTGACGTCACACAAATCCTGCACCTCGCAAGCACAGTTTACAGTGCAACTAGCATTTATATACCTTCCCCTTCATAAACTCTTGGGCAAGTGCCCGCCAGACTCAACCCACGTCTAGTCTGATTATACTCCCTTTTCTATGGAGGATGAGTAAACTTTACACCCTGTTCTTCATAAATCTAAACTGTGTTCGCCTACTGTTGAACATACAATCTGCACACAAACAAAACAAAATCAAAATCGGTCCATGTGTTTGGAAGCTACGGTGCCACAGACAGACACAAACATAGGTACATTTCAAACATTTAGCACACCGTTCTTGTTGTGTAGGAGATTAAACTATAATAAATAAAGTATAGGGTTTCGTAGTTAAGCTAATCTTAAATTAAGCTCAACAAAAAAAAATGTGAATAAAAGATATTAACCTTAATTTTTGTTTTGAATGAGAAATCATCAAATTACCTCTCCCGCTCTGGGCGGACCGGAACCGGACCGGCGTGTCAGACTTTTACTGACTAAAACCCACCCGTATTTCTTCACTTGCCAATGCTCCAGGGCCACGATTCCTAAAGATATTAACCTCAATTCTGAAAAAAAAATAAACAAAGAAACAACTGCATAATATTGAAAGACGTGTTTGTCAGGGCATGTTGAGTGACTTAAGGGATAAAGGTCATAGCACACTGCAACGACTCTCCCATCCGGCAAATAGAATATAATTCAAATATAGGCTGCCCGTTAGCCTTGACTTGCCTCCCACTAGGCCTGAACTGAACCCCCCGCCCCTTCAGGCTAGAAGCTGGGTACGCCCATGCAGCGAGCTTACTGCCCTCACACTGCTTGGTAGTTGACGCCTCGCTGGCCGCTCGTGCGTCCAGTCAGCACGGCGTCCGCGCGCAGTCTGCTAGCAGTCGCCGCACCGGCGCCCGCGCCTATCATTTTTTGCGCTTCACTCTTCATTCTCTAGTACAATATCAATAATTACTAGTTCGCGCGTTGTGATTTGGAACATTCTAAAAACGACGAGATGCTTCAATAGAAACCGATCGCGAACTGTGTCAATCGCGAAAAGCTAGAGCGGTCGACGGCGGCGTCTGCTAACAGTCTACGCGTGGACTGCTGGATATCTGCGAGCAGTCGTCTTACTTTAGGGCGATGTTGGAGTAGTGTCGTTTAAGTGTGCTATGACCTTTATACCTCGAGGGCTTCATGGTTGGATGCGCCAAAAAAACCCAACAAACGTCTCACTGTGATCACTACTAACGCTACACATATTCGTATTTCCCTCGAGAACGTCGTGTTTGCCCGACATTCGACATATTTGCATTGGAGATAGTTTCTTTTTCAATAAATCATTTGGAAAATTATTCGCCATGTTATTAGGGATAGTTCTTTGGGAGCCATTTTCGCAAGTCTCTGAAGGTAAGGGATGCTATTAGTCGAACATAAAGTTCTTTACAGGTTGATAAAATCAAGCCGTCATCTAATAAAATTAATAGCCGCTTTTCATTCAAACAATCAAACCCAATTATTACTAAACACAATAGCTATAGATATCTTAATGTTCGCTAGTCTATTACTAAACACAATAGCTATAGATATCTTAATGTTCGCTAGTCTATTACTAAACACAATAGCTATAGATATCTTAATGTTCGCTAGTCTATTACTAAACACAATAGCTATAGATATCTTAATGTTCGCTAGTCTATTACTAAACACAATAGCTATAGATATCTTAATGTTCGCTAGTCTATTACTAAACACAATAGCTATAGATATCTTAATGTTCGCTAGTCTATTACTAAACACAATAGCTATAGATATCTTAATGTTCGCTAGTCTATTACTAAACACAATAGCTATAGATATCTTAATGTTCGCTAGTCTATTACTAAACACAATAGCTATAGATATCTTAATGTTCGCTAGTCTATTACTAAACACAATAGCTATAGATATCTTAATGTTCGCTAGTCTATTACTAAACACAATAGCTATAGATATCTTAATGTTCGCTAGTCTATTACTAAACACAATAGCTATAGATATCTTAATGTTCGCTAGTCTATTACTAAACACAATAGCTATAGATATCTTAATGTTCGCTAGTCTATTCCATAATCCATAATCATTTATTTGCATAAAACGAAAATGTAATGGTCTCATAATTAACACAACTAATTTATCAATTTTTCTATATTGTTATTAAATTTATATATTTACCTGTTTTAGTCTCCGACAGCCTCCGTGGCGTAGCGGTAGCGGACGCGGCCGCTGCGCAAGGTGGCGCGGGTTCGATCCCCCCACAGTGCAAATATTTGTATGCATGAATATGAATATTTGCACTGATCTGATCGTGCCTCGGAAAGCACGTTAACCCGTTGGTCCCGGTTGCCATACGAACATCTAGTGGCAGTCGTTACGGGTTGTTGGAGCCCTCAAAAGTCCAACAATTGGTCTAACTGCAATGCTTCGATGTCGCCTTCGGGTTGTGGAGGTCAGACGGCAGTCGCTTCACGGAAAATGTCGAAGTTAGCCATATCAGCAGTTGGACTGGTAAAGCGGACCCCAGACTCCAAAGCTGAAAAGGCTTCGAATGCGACTGGGATTAACGTTGGGACGATTATAATGACCTGTTTTATTCTCTCTATGCTACTTTCAATATTACAAAACCCAGTTATAAAAGTCAATATTACTAAAGAACTCGTTACGTTTTGTAGTTAAATGATTTAAAGTACAGCTCTTAAGTTATCATATGAATTGCAACCACGTAGGTACCTATATATCTTTTAAACATACATAAGTTGAGTGTTAATTGTATATTAACACTCTAATCGTGGAAACTTATTTTCGTTTTTAGTAGGCATTTAATGATTAATTTGTGATAGGTAGATAAGAAATGCTGAATACGATAATATACAGTATGTTAAATAATAGAGGGCGTTCCCTTAAACTCGTTAATATATATCATTAATAGATTAAAATAAAAATATCAGCATAGAAAAATAAGCAATGGAAAGAGCTATGCTAGGAGTTTCTCTGCGTGATCGAATCAGAAATGAGGAGATCCGCAGAAGAACCAAAGTCACCGACATAGCTCTGCGAGTCGCTAAACTTAAGTGGCAGTGGGCAGGGCACATTGCGCGTAGAACCGATGGCCGATGGGGCAGCCAGGTTCTGGAGTGGCGGCCACGTACTGGAAGACGCAGCGTAGGGAGACCCCCAACAAGGTGGACCGATGACCTGGTGAGGGTCGCGGGAAGCCGATGGATGCGGGCAGCACAAGACCGGTCATCGTGGAAAGCCTTGGGGGAGGCCTTTGTCCAGCAGTGGACATCTATAGGCTGAGGAAGGAAGAAATATAAGCATAAAAAAATCTGAATAAAAAAAAATTCTAATTGGAAATAAATTTGAAACCTCCTGTTTTAAATCAAAATAGTAGTCGTCATGTATATATAAATTGCGACGTTGCCGTCTTTCATGTTCGCGTGTACAGTGTGTTTCTTTTACATGTCAATTTAAATTTTTTATTGAATATTTTCTTATTGGAAAAAAATTTAAAACATTTTGTTTTCGAATGGAAATATTTTTTTTAGCATGTATGTATGCTATACTATTTCGGGTTAACGGGAACGCCCTCTGTTAGTTAACATACTGTATATTGATACCATCATGGGCGTAGTCAGCCTTGGGCTCAGGGTGGGGCAGTATTCAACCTATCCCCCCCCCCCTCTACCGGTGGTTTTATTTTTTGTTTAATTAGTCACCTTATAGATCAGAGCCAGGGTGGGGCAAGCGCCCCAGCTTGCCCCAGTGTGGCTACGCCCATGGATACCATCTGCCCGCGCGTGTGCATTATTTGTTTTATAGACCGGATATTATTTCATGCCAAATACCTACGCTATGTAATTTGTTCGACAAACTCAGTTTTTTTATTTTAGGTAAAATTATATATATATATATATATACTTTTTTTTTTTTTTTTTTGTTATTTTAAGAGACTCATAACGATTTGTAATAACCACTGTATTACTTAATATAATAATCTAATCGCCAGTGTTGTAGATTTGTAAATATACATAAATAGAATAAGGTGGGTGGACCATGGAAGGCCATGCTCCTTTGAAGGCCAACTATTAAAAAATCGTAGTAATTGACATTTAAATACATATTCCTGATACTACACACTAAGATCCTACAAACTAAAGGCCACAAACGTGGCGGTTGATCGTGTCGTTATTGTGGCAGTGAGATCCAACGTTTCATAGGCTTCGGTCGTCGACGTTACAATTATTATTCGCGCGCACAACAAACTGTAAATTTTTAGTCAATAGCCTCTTTTTATTTCATGTTTTTTTTATTGTGTATTGTCATATTAGTACATGTGTATGGTACTAAAGAAAAAAAACATAGCTTTGCCTTAATTTAGATTAAAATATTGGTAGTGTTCCTAGGAAAGCCTTTGGTTCCTTATAAGGCCTATCAAAAATTGGACGGTTGGCCTTCCTATGGTGCAAGGAACCTTATGGAACATTCACAAATCCTGAACAAATGAACACTTACTTTTTAGTTATAAATAATGAAAATGTTATAATTATAGTACTTTGTAGTATCTATTATTTATTATAATTTACGACAAAGTTGTAATCATAATTATCAATTTTGGCCTTACAAAGAACGGACCCATAAGAAGTCCATTTTTGATTAAAAAAAAGATTGTAATTTCATAATAAAACGTGATGGCAAGTTATTTAAAGCCAATATAATACTCATTACTAATATTTTTAAATAATTTATATTAATAGATTCTTAGTTATAGAATGGTGTTCAAGTAATGTTCGTAGAGTTTTTTATAGATGATAAAAATATATTGAGCATTTAATGCTTCGCTTGAATAATAGAGCTTATTATGTAGTTTTAGTAAAAGTGGATATATTTAATGTTACAATCCTATTTTTAAGTTTAACGACAGATGTATAATATTGGCCTTGTTTGGAGCCGTGTTCCATGCAAAGCCATTTGGAAGAGCTTTACAAAACTTGAATTTAATAAATGTTGTTTAATGTTAGATAAAAAAAAAAAATTATACGGTGGACAATAAAACAAAGTATTAGGTACTTAATAATTTGTTTCCTTCATTTATCCAATAAATAAACGAATTATAAGCTTTTTTTCGTTAGAGTGGCCATCCATGGTCCACCCACCTTATATATAATACTATCCGACTTGGCAGACATAGTCCTGCCTGGACAAGTAACACCACTTACCGTATGTTTTTTTTATTATTATTAATTATAAACTACCGCTTGACCGCAATCCCGCCTGATGGTAAGCAGTGACGCAGTCGTTGATGGTATAGCGCACTAGTTTATTAAGAGCCTATTCACTCTAGCCTTGAAAACACTTAAATTGTAGTCGGACGGAAACATCGCCGCTAGCAAATTGTTCCAGTCCCTTGTCCAGTCAATTGTGCTATCAAACCATGCAGCAATCTGAACCGAAATTGAAATTTAAACACAAATCGTTCTCACCATTTAGGAGAATTCTGTCGTCATAAGGAAAAAAGACGCATCTAACAGTTTTTTCCAAATTGAGTTAGATGCATATTCTGAATCTATAAAAAAAATGGCATACACCAATATTTTTATATTTCGCATAAATTAAACGTAACCCTATAAATCTAACTGTTAAAAAAGACGTGTCTGCAATGTGAATCAAATATTACTAAAATGAAAAGACCTTTCTGACGTACACTAAGTTGAAAAGACGCGTTTTAGTAGAAGCGTCTTTTTTGTTTTCAAAATATTTAATTCATCATAAAATGAAAAGGCACATCTGCATCGTCATAAGAAGAAAAGACTTTTCTGTGCTTTTTAGCTTAGTATTACAAAAACTAGGCAGGCGCAAGTGGCAGTAGCGTCTCTTCTACTTAGTATTGCTAGCTGTGGGGGGTGTGGTGGGGCCCGCGATGTGGGAATAGTGCTCTTCAGTTGCGTCCAGGCAGTCAGTGACAACAGAAGAACAGAAGCTGTATCTGGGACAGCTGATCCAAATTGATAATTCCGGCTTCAAGGACGAGGTGTTTCGAGGGATAGGAACAGGTGATAGGAACTCGGCTGGGCAGCGTTTGGGAAGCTCCGTAGTGTCTTCTCATCCAAAATACCTCAGTGCCTAAAGACAAAAGTCTTTAACCAATGTGTGTTATCGGTGATGAAATATGGATCTGAAACGTGGTCCCTCACTATGGGCCTCATAAGAAAGCTCAAGCTATGGAGAGGGCTATGCTAGGTGTTTCTCTACATGATCGAATCAAGAAAGAGGAGATTCGTAGAAGAACTAATGTCGCCGACATAAACCAGCGGATTATAAAAGCATAAAAATATTCAAATATCATTAAAATGGAAATGTAAGTAAATACTTATTCGCTTAATACCTGGGGCTTTTATAATGGGGCAGGGGCAATGTATTGTATTAAAGAGGCTATGGAACAAAGGCTCGAAAGCAATCGCAAGAGATGTGTCTGTTGGACGGAGCCTACTTGCGAAGCTGAAGACTGGGAATGGTAGGATCGCTTCCAAACCAAAGCTTTTGGGTGAGATTTAAAAATTCTACGGAGAGTTATACACATCAATACACGTACCTGTTGTAAACCTGGCCAATGATCCTAGAGCCAGACTAACCCGACACTACAACGTCGATATTCCGAACACCAGCTTGTACGAAATTGTTATGGCTCTGAAACAGCCCAAGAACGATAAGGTAACTAAAGATGATGGAATTACGGCTGAGCTTCTGAAAGTGAGTAGAAAATCAGTACTTAAAGCGCTGCAGAAGCTATTTAATTACGTCATTTTCAAAGACGAAACGCCTAAGGCATGGCACAGAAGCGTGGTGGTATTGTTTTCAAAAAAGTAGATAATACCCTCCTGAAAAACTACAGACCGACTGAGCCATGTCTATAAGCTGTTTTCTAGGGTGATCAAGAACCGTCTACGCTCGCAGGTTCGACGACTTCCAACCTTCCCAATAAGCAGGCTTTCGAAAAGGCTTTAGCACCATAGACCACAAACATACGCTGCGGTAAGTTATAAAGAATATGACACACCCATAAGCTTAGCGTTTGTGGACTATGAGAAGGCCTTCGATTCGATCGAGGCTTGGGCGGTGCTACAGGATAAGATGATATGTGGTGAGTGTTTGTACAAAAACGTCACTATGTCAGTCCGCTTCCAGGATCAGGACTCGAAATCGATTCAACTGCAGCGTGGAGTGTGATAAGGAGGTATCATATCACA
The DNA here is from genome assembly GCA_017933935.1 of Sesamia nonagrioides. Lineage (NCBI taxonomy): Eukaryota > Metazoa > Arthropoda > Insecta > Lepidoptera > Noctuidae > Sesamia > Sesamia nonagrioides. The sequence continues at coordinate 291,619 of JADWQK010000586.1, read as the reverse complement.
CAACATGTTCACTGCTGCGTTGGAAGATGTCTTCAAGCTCTGAACTGGAAAGGACTTGGTATCATCATCAACGGCGAGTACATCACTATCCACCGATTTGCAGATGATATCGTGGTCATGGTGGAGACCCTAGAAGACTTGGGAAAAATGCTCAATGACCTCCTCAACAACTGGGTCTAAAGATAAACATGAATAAGATGAAGATCATGTCGAACTCCTATGTCGCACCTACTCCATTTCTAGTTAGTTGCTCTGTACTTGAAGTTGTTGACGAGTATATGAATACATATACCAGGAAAAAACAGCCCAACTAGGTAGGTCAAACTTCGAGTAAGAGGTGTGTCGTCGAATCTAGCTCAGCTGGGCAGCATTCGGGAAGTTACGCTACATCTGCGTCGTGTGTGTGTTACCAGTGATGACATATGGAACTAAAATGTGGTCGCTCACATTGGGCCTCATACGAAGGCTCAAGCTCACATAAAGGTCGATTGAAAGAGTTGCTCGGAGTTTCTCTGCGCGATCGAATCAGAAATGAGGCGACCGAAAACCAAAGTCACCGACATAGCTTTTCGAGTCGCTATAATTAAGTGTGCGTGGGCGCGGCACATTGGTCGCAGAAGATCGATGATCGCCGATGGGGCAGTAAGGTTCTGGAGTAGCGGCCACGTACTGGAAGATGCAGCGTAGGGAGGCCCCCAACAAGGTGGGCCAACGACCTGGTAAAGGTCGCTGGAAGCCAATGGATGTGGGCAGCACAAGACCGGCTATTGTAGAAAGCCTTGGCGAAGGTCTTTGTCCAACATTGGACCTCTATTAATAGGCTAAAGAAGAAGGTGTAAAGGGCGTGACAGCTCACATTGGTTGAAAAGTATAGATAAGATTAATCTATGTATAGGATTTATTCGCCAAATATGTAAAAAAAAATATGAATTATTAGAAAAAAAAACCTTAAATTCTTACACAACAGAGTTAATTTTCGATACAACTTCAAACATTGGTAACACTTTTAAAATAAGGTTTGTCACTCAGAAATCAAATTAATTACAATGCCAATAAAGTTGATATTTGTTTAACTGAAATATAAATTGAACTTAAAGATGTTAAATAACTTAGTCCGATTGACAGCATAAATATAAGGTATGAATTTAGATGAAACTTATAGTATTTCCTAAGTTGAAAAATACAACAAAAAAAGAATTACTTAAATCGAACTTGTAGTTCCAGAAATATGCGCGTACAAACACACAAACATACACTTTTGAAATTTGGTACATTTGTTCAGACGCTGTTATCTACACTAACATAATATACGAAAACTGAGCAGTTCTGGAAATATTACATACTTTTTTGATGTCGGTTGAAAGTAGAGGTTAGATTTATAAGGGTTCTAAAAATGGGCAGGCGTTTTTGTTTTTTAATTGAAAGTTGGTTTTACTAAGTAGAAAAGCAGCAAATGGCTATAAACGTCTTTATTATTTAAATAACTAGAACATAATAACACAATAATTACTAAATCGAAAAGGCGTTTAAACAAATACTACGTTGAAAGGACGTTTCTAACCAGAAGCGTCTTTTCATTGTAGTATCACGTATTTTCTTGCATTTTTATTACTAAAAAGAAAAGGAAAAATTGATTTTTTAAATACTAAACATTTATTTTATTAAAATTTACGTATACATACTGATAGATCAAACCCTAATTCATACTTTTGCATCACAAAATAATAATTAAGTTTATTTCTTTATGCACAGCAAGTTTTTTAATTTTTGAAACACGTTTTATTTTTTTACTCGGTTTCGTACTTCATGTAGAAACGTCTTTTTCGCTTATGGCGGCAGAATTTATGTGTCTAATACACGTCCAGAAGAATTACAATATCATCATATTAAGGTAAGGTGTATTTTTATAAAAAAAAAAATTGAGCAATGAAAATTATATCTGAAAATCAGTTATTTTCCAAGGCATGATACGTTACGTATATTCAGACGAAATTTAGATCCTAATTACGTTATTTAATAAGAAAACCGATTCAAAAGTTCAAAATCGAATTGTAGGAAACATTTATATTTTGACAGTTCAACAACATTCATTGCGTTTTTTTGATGTAGAGCAGACAATATTTTAGATCTTAAGACATAATGGATAAATAATTTCCTTGAAAATAATTCAAATTGGTGGTTTGTTACGCAATTACAAAAGACAAGACATAAGACAATTAGGGTGTACGAGTCAGACATCGAACATGACACGCGCACATTAACTACATACATAGATCAGCATTCCGTCGCCTTGCACAAATTGTAATGTAAGGCGACAGTACACGATCAGCGTTCATAGACTGTACTCATTTACACTTCCATATATCATTTGTTACAAGTTAGTTAAATATTCAATAAAACATCATCTTTGGCTATCCGTGACTATCATTCAAGTTAATAACCAAGGTGTGTGCGAACCATTCAGCAGCGCATACATAGGGTGTTGGCTTCGATAAGTAATTTTCACACTATGCGTCCTTAAAAGCATTTAATCAAACTAGACCATTACAAGATTTAGCATGAAATAAGACATACGTATAACTGTCTATTTTTGGGCAGCAGTAACACTTGACCCGGTTACAAAAGGCTTTCCTATAAGTTTCAAGATTCGCCAGGAGCAAGGACCGAAGTTTCAATGCCACTTGGAACATCTATACTAAAGGTAAGTTAGAATTCACTGTTGAAAATTTATATGACAGAAAGGTAGGAAATTGTTCTTTAGTGTTGAAGTTTTGGTATATGTGACTAAAGGTAAAGGCAATAAAGCAATAATTTCTTAAACTTAGGTAATATTTTTGTTAATGCATCGGAATGTCCATAAGTAGGTACTATTTTGTTAAACCGTGGTGCTTGGTCGAGCTGGTAGAATGAACTGCTGCTGATGATGTAGTTCTTGCGAATCCTCGGGCTTATTGAGGGTCACATGACCCTACGGGTCCCTACGTCTCAAGTTCTGATATCAATAAAAACAATATTAATTAAAAACAAAAAACCCGCCTACATAAAAATCTAACGAACTGAAAAGGCAGAAACAAGTTGAACAATCGCAGTTGGGGGACTGTTCTATGGAAAACTTGTTTATCTAGCTAAGAGGTCCCCCAACTGCGACTGTTCAAATTGTTTCTGATTCTGCCTTTTCAGTTCGTTAGATTTTTATGCAGACGGTATTTTTGGTTAATAAATAATATTTTTTATTTCTGTATTTTTAGGTTTAACAAATTATGTTTATATTGTTGCAATAATTAAAAAAAAGAACTGTCTTCATCGTTCCATTTAATTAATATTAAAACTGCAAGTTAAATACACATTTAGAATCAGTGTTTAAAATTCTTCGTTTGATACCCCACTCGATATGCCTGGTGGAATTGTTTATATTTACCTCGTATTATGGCGTCAAACATCGGCTATTATGGTTTTTTTAATGTCACCTATCTAGTAGCACTTGGGCTATGAAGATAATTCTAACGATACCTCAAATGTGAAAATCCATTTAGCGGTTCTGGAGATACAAGGTAATATAGAATATTACATACAAGATACGAGCTAAAAACATAACCCTTCCTGGCAGTCGGGTAAAAATAAAACATATGGTTCTAATCCAGTGTTTATTCTACTATCCATGAATTCATAATATCTATCTACTAAGTTTAACCTTATTTTTATAAACTATATACTATCGGCGGACAATCTTGACAGTTGACACCAAGGAACTTCTACCTAAACTGGAATGTGAACTATCGATCAAAACGCGGTCCGAGGGAGATAGCTTCACAGTAGGCTTCTGTCCTTTTTGTGTAGGGTGACTATTATAATGGAATTTATAAGGAATGTACGTAAAATTTTTTTTTTTTTCACTTAGGTATATTACCTGAGTTTTAATGAACATTTAGGCATGGATGCGAACTTTTTAATTTAATTATTAAATTTTAAAAATGGATGAATAAATTAATGATGTGCGGACGACAGTAGGTCAATCTATCCGAAACTGTACTTTTAGATTAATAGAATATCTACAAGAAAGCAGAATTTAATGTCATTGTAAATACGCAATAAAAGTCACTTACTTATTATGCACACAATGACTAAGTGCTCATTTATTAATTATTCCGAAATTTATGGTCACCCTACATACAAACAAAATAACTTGATGTGATTGTGATTACCGCAAAAAAAATACTTAAAGAATGATATTCCGCATCCAGGTTATTACTCAGTATTGCAGCCATTAATGGCACCCTTTTTCACCATCTTTTTCTAATCGAAACTGTTGGTTTCATATAACATTACAAAAAATAAATACGGGTAATACTATGAAAGGGACAGAGGGCTATCGGGACGCTTTCTCCCTCGGACCGCGTTCTCTTCAAATGAGGTGTTATGTCCGATCGACCTTATCGCTCTTGTGATAGAGTCTTCTTTTAAATAAAAGACTTATGCAAGTTCACATTCCACTTTAGGTAAAATTTCCTTGGTTGATACCGACTTCTAATTTTACAACACAAATCAAAAGTGCCATCTATCAGGCTCTAAGATAACTAAAATTATATTCGTCGTCAAAATTTCTTTGTTGCGACATTTATTTGGTTGATAAATGGCTGCACATATTTCAATTCTAAATAATTTTCTGAAATAAGTTATAGTTTTATTGTTTGATTTTAATCGTTGTCTCCACACGAGAAGCCATTGAAGTCGTTTATTGATAATAAAACAACCATTTGGTACTTAAGCCATCACAAGACCATTAACTGGCCTGGTGGTAAGTGCTCAATTCGCAGACATATTGCAAGTTTCAAAAGGATTCCTCTTCCGTGGACATAAAGCCTTATGTTACGTGTAAGATACTGTTTCCCGGTAAAGAGTTCCAGTTACCAGGGCAGGGGTATGTAGGCCAAGGCCGTGTGCAACTGTAAAGATTTAATAGCAGTCTGTTTTTGGCCGCATTTCAGAAGGCGCCCGTCTGCTAGCGGAAAGCGGATGACCTAATTATGAAGTTATAACCAGCACCCTAATTGCTAATACACTATTACTATCAATTGGAATCATTTTGAAGTATATTGCTAATCCATTGCTCATTATGTTCGAAAAATGTGTCCGCGCAACAACGTAAATAACGCAATGAATTTTGTTAAACTGTCAAAATGAAACCCATTGGTAGGTACTGATAGTGTGTTACGCAGTTACCCTATCCCATTCAGCCATATTTTATTTGCAGCATTAGACAGAATTTAAAAAGTATTGTTTTTATGATACACTTTGAAATATAAGTTCAGTACCTATAACTTATATCCTTGTCTGTATGAGAGGAGATCTGTGCCCAGCAGTGGAACTATAAAAGGTTGATGATGGACTTACATACTAACTGTTATATTATGACAGTACGGTTCGATCGACTTCTGCGCTACTTGTCGCGGTTTATATTCCCGCACGGAACAAACATTTGTATGGTCTACAGGCAGTTGTTTCCGATCTGGCTGTTTGTGTATACGAGTTAAAAATTTTTTTGTGCGTTGCGGTGCAGGGCGCGGGGCGCCATGAGCCCGCGCTGTGAGTCTATAAATATAGGTCGCCGCGCGGCGTCGTTCCTATTCATGGGGCTCCGCCGTGTCAAGATCTCCGCTGCAATGCACCAACTTCGTGTGTAGACTTCGCGCCAAGATTCTCACTGCGATGTACCAACTCCGTGTGTCAAAACGTACTTACGAGTGATGTCGGTCTACGCACCGAATCACGTATCTCGTTCCTATAACAGCAAAACGCCTTTTTCAAGGCGACCTCACGTTTCTTTTTGACAGATATTGCAAACGTATGGCGTCTCTCTCGAAACGGTATTGTTCGATTGTTTCTTGATGGAATGTTGTCAAAACGATATGTTGTTAAAGTGTTTAAGTAGTATTCTGGTAATCTGGTACTGGTAACTGTTTGGGAGGTACGGTAATTGTATATGTGATGTTTATGTCGCTACAATACAAACGAAAGTTAAGTCTGTATGCCAATCCGTTACCTGTTGCACTTTAGCGGCTCAACAGATTATGAATGACATGAGACACTCGGACAGACCATGACCACAATTTAGAACCAATCAGTTTAATTTTTATCCTTTTGGTACACATATTACTTGCTGAAGGACGTCCAATGCTGGCCATAGGCCTCCCCCAAGGATCTCCACGACGGCCGGTTCTGCGCCTCCCGCGGTTGCGGTTTCCCGCGACCTTCACCAGGTCGTCGGTCCACCTTGTCCTGGGCCTACCTACGCTGCGTCTTCCGATGCGAGGTCGCCACTCCAGAACCCATCGGCGCCATCGGACACTGTTGACGGCGGGTCAGGATACACTTGTCACCACCCTATCTCATCCCGCCGGTATCGTACATACGAGGCGAGTAAGGGAAAAGCCGGATGACGGGCCGCAGCGTCATCCGAGTACTATGAACATCTAATTACGATCACCAACCCGCCTGCCAAGCGTGGCGATTATCCCCTAAAAATGTTTACCACATACAGACCGAGGAGTATAACCTATCCCTTTGCTTGGCGTTTGTGGACTACAAAAAAACCTTTGATTCGATCGAGACCTGGGCAGTAGTTACAATATGTATAAGTATTAAGCAATACGTTTCCAGTACCAATCAAGTCTAACCAATACGAGGTCAGGTTATACTGGAAACCTATATGTTGCCTTATAGCCTGATATGTTGCCTACAATATAGTTCTCTTTCCACTCGTAGTAACTAATAAATCCTAAACCTCTACATTAATAAACGTCCGTTAGAAGTAAACCATATAAATTACCATAAAATCGATAACATTCATTAGTCTAAAGATGGGCCATCAGCCCATGATCTCCGCTTATCGTCTGCACCCAGACCGATCTTTTCAGTGCGCGGCCCAGGGCGGTCGACCCAAGCCTGCACACATGTAGTTTATTTACGAGAACCCTGTTTTAGAATCCTATGGGGATAATTAATGATGTGTGGAAAAGGAAGGGAATAACGGTGGGGTGTAAAGGGCTTCGTGTGCTGTGAGGTAATTAGTGAATGGGCTTTTATTATCGCTGTTATAAGAGAGAAAGGGCTTAGCCGTAACATAATATGAGCTTCATAAATCACTTAACGTTCATAATACACGGTATAATTTGCTGATCCTACATCAACAACGTTTATGAACTCTCCGTAGGTGGATTCCATTTACAAAACAGATAGAAAAGACGTGTCATCATGGGTTCTAGTTATACGCATCATGCCATTGAGGGAAGGACCTATGAAAACATCTTTAATAAGGTACATTTTATTTTATTTTTACATTTTAAGGAAACTTACAGCTAGCATACATTCGGGTAGAAGATAGTTATTGAAAGAGGGTCAATTAAAAGTTTCCACGGACAATATTAGGTTAGCACAAGAGACAGTAACAGGTACAGGTACAGTCAGTATCTATATGAAGAACTCATCATGAAAATGGAAAGAACTTTCTATTTTTAAACCTTTAGAGGTTGGATAAAACATTTAATGATTATATGAGAAGGAGGAGTATTATTACATATTTGGATTAAGATTCCTACCGACTAGTTTCTGCTAATAAACGTCCAAACCAAAAACTGCCGTCATAGACATCTGCTGAATAATAGTGGTGTTCTTTTAAATGCAGTGGGGACCACAATCAATTCGTATGGTTCGCCACATACCTACTAATATTCTGCTGCATCCGGTGAAACTTAAAGCCGACCCTGATATATTATAGTTGGGACAAGGGTAAGCTGATTGTAGATATGTTGACTTATCCGCCTCCCCTTTTCCTTCTAAATCTCTCCAGCTCTTTTTAGTATTTTCCTATCTATAACTGCCCCGCAAACAAGAACCTTGCACTGCATTCTGGACAAAATGACCCACCAGACAAAGTATTTTTTTTTTTTTGGCATGATGTCTGGTGAAGCCGAACGGAAGACGGGTCTGAGCAGTTGTGTGCCGGGTACGATACGCCAAATGTTGTTGTGTCGGGAGTTTGGGCGTGGGGGGTCTCCAGATCAATCTGGAGCAGCATCGCTGGTCGTGTTGTTGGGTTTAACATTGCATCACCTCGCTCAACTGCAGTCATCCTTTCTATTCACTCAGTTTTTTGAGTGAATAGGCTCTTAATAAACTAGCGCGCTTTAACATTAACGATTGCATCACTGCTTACCATCAGGCGGGATTGCAGTCAAGCAATAGTTTCTAATTATTTTTAAACAAAAAAAAACCTTTTCACAGTCCGTTCCACTGATTTTGACTTGCTTACACTGATTTGCTTGCCATTACACTATTTGTAACCACTGTTTTTCTTTAATACCATCCCTAAGCGTACTGAATAAAAGTCATAATCGCTTGAACTGACTGTAAAAAGGTTATTACAAATATCTCATCTTATTCCGAATAAATTTTACGTAAATCAATTCTGATAGCTTCGAACAAGATAATTTAAAAGTATCTTCCAAAGAACCACTTTCACATATCTCAACAATAAAAAATGCATTAAAACCGATCAGCCATGTTGCCGATTACCCCGTGTGGTACCGGGCCTAGAATTGTACCAACCCATATCCTCCCGTGGGTGTCGTAAGAGGCGACTAAGGGAAATCACCAGGGAAGCGGGCAGCAGCGCTTCTTCTGTGTAATATCAAATCACTGCGATCCCCAACCCGCCTGCCAAGCGTGAGGATTATGGCAAACCCCCCCAATGATGCACACGATACAGCCCAGGCCCCTAGTCCCCGGCAGCTCCGCTATTCCAGTCTACGGTAGCGGACTCGGTTACGGCGGAGCAAGGGGTGCTAAGAATCTCCGGCAGAGGTCCGGCTACCATCACAAACGACGACCTTTGGCCCTGGCAACATTTAACACGCGCACACTACGGACCGATGAGAAGATTGTCGAACTGGAGGAAGAACTGAGCCGGTTGCGTTGGGACATTGTGGGGTTATCTGAAGTCCGAAGAGAGGGAGAGGACTCGATAATCCTGAAGTCTGGCAACCTGCTCTATTTCCGGGAAGGCGACCAGCTGTCCCAGGGTGGTGTCGGGTTTATTGTCCACAAGTCCCTCGTGAACAACGTGGTTAAAGTCGGGAGCCTTTCGACTCGGGTGGCGTACCTTGTACTGAGAATAACAAAACGATATTCGTTAAAGGTTATACAGGTCTACGCCCCGACGTCTAAACACTCTGACGATGAGGTGGAGGCTATGTATGAGGACGTCAGTAGAGCCATACATTCCTCCAAAACCCACTACACCGTTGTCATGGGGACTTTAACGCAAAACTGGGCATGCGAGAGGCGGACGAGACGAAAGTGGGGCAATTTGGAGTTGGAAATCGGAATCCCAGAGGTCAGATGCTAATGGATTTCATGGAAAGGGAAGGACTCTTTGTGATGAATTCTTTTTTCAGGAAACCATTGCACCGCAAGTGGACCTGGCTCAGCCCCGATGGTCAGACCAAAAACGAGATAGACTTCATAATGTCAACGAGAAGGCAAGTGTTCAACGATGTCTCCGTGATCCATGCGGTAAAAACCGGGAGTGATCACCGTATTGTTAGAGGCATCTTGAACCTCAACATTAGGCTCGAACGCTCTCGACTTATGAAGTCTACGCTCCGTCCAGCGTCAACACAACTCCAAAACCCCGAGAGCTTTCAGATCGAACTACAAAACCGCTTCGAATGCCTCGGTGATGCGTAGATGTGGACGACTACAACAACAGGTTTGTGGAAACTCTCCAAACGGAAGGGTCTAAGTTTTACAAAACCCTCCGTTCAAAAAGACAGAAGAAGATCTCCGGTCCCACCCGCCGGCTAATGGAAGAAAGACGGGAGGTGATCTTAAAATCCCCTGATGATGCTTCGCGCATCAGATGCCTTAACAGACAGATCTCAAAGTCTCTGACTCGCGATATACGCCAATTTAATACAAATTGTATTAAAGAGGCTATCGAGCGGAACAAAGGCTCCAAAGTGTTCGCACGAGAATTGTCTGTTGGACAGAGTCTACTTGCGAAGCTGAAGACTGGGGATGGGAGGATCGTCACTTCCAAGCCCGAGCTTTTGGGTGAGATGGAGAAATTCTACGGAGAGTTATACACATCAACACACGCACCTGTTGTAAGCCTGGCTAATGATCCTAGAGCCAGACTAACCCGACACTACACCGACGATATCCCGGATGTCAGCCTGTACGAGATTGGTATGGCCCTGAAACAGCTCAAGAACGATAAGGCGGCTGGAGATGATGGAATTACGGCTGAGCTTCTGAAAGCGGGTGGCAAACTGGTTCTTAAAGCGCTTCAGAAGCTATTTAATTCCGTCATTCTTAAAGGCGAAACGCCTAAGGCGTGGCACAGGAGCGTGGTGGTTTTGTTTTTCAAAAAAGGTGACAATACCCTCCTAAAAACTACAGACCGATATCCCTCCTGAGCCATGTCTACAAGCTGTTTTCTAGGGTCATCACGAATCGTCTCGCTCGCAGGTTCGACGACTTCCAGCCTCCTGAACAAGCAGGCTTCCGAAAAGGCTTTAGCACCATAGACCACATTCATACGCTGCGGCAAGTTATACAGAAGTCCGAGGAGTATAACAAAACACTATGCTTGGCGTTTGTGGACTATGAGAAGGCCTTCGATTCGATTGAGACTTGGGCGGTGCTACAGTCTCTCCAGCGGTGCCAAATTGACCATCGATACATTGAGGTGATAAAGTGTTTGTACAAAAAACGCCACCATGTCAGTCCGTCTCCAGGATCAGGACTCGAAACCGATCCAACTGCAGCGTGGAGTGAGACAAGGAGATGTCATATCTCCTAAATTGTTCACTGCTGCGTTGGAAGATGTCTTCAAGCTCCTGGACTGGAAAGGACTTGGCATCAACATCAACGGCGAGTACATCACTAATCTCCGTTTCGCATATGATATCGTGGTCATGGCTGAGACCCTGGAAGACTTGGGCAAAATGCTCAATGACCTCAGCAGAGCTTCCCAACAAGTGGGTCTAAAATGAACATGGATAAGACGAAGATCATGTCGAACTCTCATGTCGCACCCACTCCAATTGTAGTTGGTTGCTCTGCACTCGAAGTTGTTGACGAGTATATATACCTGGGACAGAAAGTCCAACTAGGTAGGTCCAACTTCGAGAAAGAGGTGTCTCGGCGAATCCAGCTAGGTTGGGCAGCGTTCGGGAAGCTACGCTACATCTTCTCGTCGTCCAAGATACCACAGTGTCTCAAGACTCTTTTGACCAGTGTGTGTTGCCAGTGATGACTTACGGAACTGAAACGTGGTCGCTCACAATGGGCCTCATACGAAGGCTCAGAGTCACACAAAGGGCAATGGAAAGAGCTATGCTAGGAGTTTCTCTGCGTGATCGAATCAAAAATGAGGAGATCCGCAGAAGAACCAAAGTCACCGACATAGCTCTGCGAGTCGCTAAACTTAAGTGGCAGTGGGCAGGGCACATTGCGCGTAGAACCGATGGCCGATGGGCAGCAAGGTTCTGGAGTGGCGGCCACGTACTGGAAGACGCAGCGTAGGGAGACCCCCAACAAGGTGGACCGATGACCTGGTGAGGGTCGCGGGAAGCCGATGGATGCGGGCAGCACAAGACCGGTCATCGTGGAAAGCCTTGGGGGAGGCCTTTGTCCAGCAGTGGACATCTATAGGCTGAGGAAGAAGAAGGAAGAAGCCATGTTACTGGCGACCTTTTCAGTCGAGGATGTCATGAAGCTGATCATAACCATAAAAGACTCGGTCCATAAACATCCTGTTACAATTGGCGACTTAATTTTGAGGAATATGGACTAGGCAAAATAAAGAACGCCCTTGGCTTAGTTTGAGATAAATAACATCCCTTACGTTTTTAATGGTCGTTGAAAATATTGATGTAGGTAGGGTGGGTATGTATAGGTGGCCTAGCTCTGAAGATCTAAATAGGTAATCAAAATAGTTGAATCTTTATCAATGAAATGAAATGAAATCGTTTATTAAGCAAGTAGGATCACTGATCACTTTTACACGTCATGTTTATTTTTTATTTTATTTTTTTAACTAGATGAAGCCGGCATTTCCTAACTGACTACCTCTGAGAAGAAATAGCCGAAACAAACTCAGGGATCATCGTCTTTTTTCAAGTCCAGACATTAAAAATGAAAATGTTTACAATAATTTACCTTATAATTACGCATATTGCTTAATAACAATTAACAATGCTTAACATAGCGAGCAGCTCAGTCCCAGTCAGCTTTTTTGTCTTCTAAATAATCTGTGATTTTATAATACCCCTTTTTGCAAAGTTTGGCCTTTATATGGTTCTTAAATCGTTTAATGGGTAAGTTTCGAACGTCCATGGGAAGCTTGTGGTAAAAGTGTATACATTGACCCATGAACGAGTTGCCTACTCTGTGGAGACGAGTGTGATGTACAGCAAGATTGTGTTTGTTCCTGGTATTTATATTATGAATATCGCATATTTTCTTAAAATTCGAGATATTTTTCTGAAGATACATAAGATTTTCAAATATATATTGTGAAGCTACAGTCAGAATGTTCACCTCTTTGAACTTTTCTCTAAGAGATTCTCTAGGACCAAGGTTGTAAATGGCTCGACATCCTTACGGTCCCTTGTCAATACATTTATGAAAACATTATGTATGTTCGGAAAAATATTGATCTTTTTAAGAAGATAAGTGACAGGCACAATTTTAATACTAGGAATAGAAACAATTTAGATCAACCTCGGTTCAGACTAGCTAAAGTAAATAGTTCGTTTATGGGGTACTGTGTAAAATTTTATAATAAAGTACCGCTAGAGATTCAACAGCTCAATGAATCCAAATTTAAAACATGCATTAAACGCACGCTGTGTAAGCAAGCATATTATAAACTGGAAGATTATATCCTTGATAAAAATGCTTGGATAAATGCCAGTCCTGCTCCACAGCCACAGACAATTTTGTAGGTTTGGAAGAGATGCCATTCCCCTTTTTTGTTGTTTTCTAAATATTCCTTTTTTATTTTATTTGTTTATTTCAACGTTGTGCACAATATTTTGCAATAGTATTGTATAATAGTATTGTATAATGTAAAAGCACTTTTCAAATTTGTGAATGTGAGGCACCATGGACTATAGTTTGTTTTTATATATATATATATATATATATATATATATATATATATATATATATATATATATATAACTTGTTTGACATTGCGAAATTGGCAGTTGAGAATTGTCATGCTCACTCAAATGTCTTGCTGATGGTGGCGCGTGTTGTTGGGTCATTTGGTTCCCTTCAATATGGTTGAGCTAAGTGGGGCTGATGCGCGTGTTATATAAATATAACGAGTCATAATTCTAATAAAGTATTGTATTGTGGATTGCTTAAGTTTAGTTGATTCCGAGGGTAGAATAACTTTTATAAAATTATAAAAGCGGCTCGATGGTACTCTGAGAGTGGCATTTCCTATAAATACGGTGACTCGTCCCTTAGTAGACAGTCTTCATGGAGCCGTCGGACCGAGCACACTACCAGTTTAGTATTCTGAATATTCGTTATAGGCACATAATTCTTATATGCCTGGTCTTATGTAATTTATATTGCTGATATTGCTGATGATTCTAAATATGTCCAGTAGGTAATGTTATAAGTAACTACGTACATAATGTTTCTCCCATAATGTTTTGCTTTAAATACTATTTAATTACACATACTCTGCTATCCTAACATCAGAAGTGGGATCAGGGCTCTGGTTTTATAAAACTATTTTTTTTTTTTCATAACCGCCGTTGGAGCTTGTGACGATATTTCGGAAGCCGTTGTTCAGCGGGTCGCTGACTTCACTCGCACCGTAATGATGACATCAGGCCGTCTTCTCTTACGTTGGAACTGCTACGCTGCATAAGCAGCAATAATCCGGTACCTGGTGTCCTATACAGGAATAATCCTGTATGTACTTCAAAAATACAGAGCCCCAGAACCTCAACCAACAGTGAGAACCTCCAGAAGTTATTCGTAAGTAAAGAATTATCTGAATTGAGTAAATAACGACAATATAAAACAGTATTGCTTAAAAATAACATTTGGAAAACTTATTACGGGTCAGTATCTGTATCGATTGTATTTTCAATTTGCAACTGTGATAATTTGTTTGGTTGTGTATAATACTGTGTGTGGGTACATGGCTTGGGCTACTCTCTAGTGGTACTTTACCGCACATTATTGCAAATACTAACTACACAAAGGACATTGCTAAAATTCCATACATTGAATGCCCCAGAATTGACAGCAATAAGAAAATGCTAGTTGTGTTTGGAATGATTCATGTAATCATATCAGGTATTTGTTGATACACGGACAAGCTTAGGAACAGAGTATCAAACTAAAATGTGTTTGATTTTGAGGTTATATAATCGTAAAGAAAACTGAATAGATTTATTATTTCTTTTACGTTTAGTAAGAAAATGAATGTAATCATCAAATGTGTAAATAATACAAGTAATTTATAGTCTAGCCTTTTACCAATTATTTTGGGGTCGGCGTCCGGTCTGGCCGGACGCCGCTGAATATCAATGTTTTACATGGAGCGACTGCCATCCGACCTTCACAACTGTTACTCGTGTAATCCAGTAACAAAAGTGAACACTCACTACTCTGCACAAAGGCAAGGAAGCGAGTAACAATTTTTTTTTGGTTTAATTCTTTCCGTTCTTCTGAACGGAAAAGGCAAAGGCATAGTACGCCATACAGCCTAGTCTGATGGGGCAGAAGGAGGCCATCGCCACCCAGGCCTCCTCGCTCCCCACCATCCCTCTGACGATGGCGGGCAGCGAGAGGTCCCCTCCAACCGCCGTGGCAAGGTCGCGACGCGGCACGGCCCACGACGGGCACACCGCGAGGGTGTGTTCCGCCGCGCCCTCCGCCGCGCCACAACCATGGCACGACGGTGTCTCCTCTCGTCCTATCCGGTGCAGGTACCTGCCGAAGCAGCCGTGACCGGAGAGTACCTGCACCAGACGGAAGGAGAGGAACCCGTGACGCCTGTCGAGCCAGTCCTCCAGGACCGGCCCGATGGCGTCGAGGGTACGGCGGCCGAAGACGGCGGAGGCGAGGTCCTGCGTCCACTCCTGGACAAGAGCGACCCTCGCCTCCCGCCGGACGGCCTCCCTCAATTCGGGGGCCGGACGCTCGCCCAGCGCCCTGCGCCCCGCCGTCCACTCGTACACTCTGGCGAGCACCCACGCCTCGAGCTCCCAAGGCGGGGTGCCCGCCAGAGCGCATGCCAAAGCGAAGCCTACTGTGCGGTAGGCCCGCGCTGCCCGCTGGGCGATGGCCCTTTGGGGCGCCCGAAGAGCGGTGGCATTCTCCCTCCTATGGAGGGAGTCCGCCCAAATGGGGGCCCCATAAAGGGCCATACTCCGAAGTATGCCGGCGTATAGACGCCGGCACCGCATGCTAGGCCCTCCCATGTTCGGCATGAGCCATGAGAGGGCGTCCGCAGCTTTCAGCAGGCGCGTCGACAGCCCGCTAAAGTGCGGGCCGAAGCGCCACCTGCTGTCTAGAATGAGGCCCAGATATTTCATCTGGGCCTCAACCCCAACCTTCACCCCCTCCACGTAAATGTGGGCGTCAGGTGGGGGGCGCTGCCGGGGACCGTGAAAGAACACGGCCTCCGTTTTGTGCAGCGCCACCCTCAAGCCCAGGCGGCGGATCCTTCCTGCCACTAAGGACCCGCCCGCTGAGGCCAAACTGGCCGCCTCCCTATCCTAACTTATCCTAGCTTAACTTAACTAATCTATCTCCTTTCTTTTCCTGCGTGAGGCCGACAAGAAAGAATTTGGAGTAAGGACATGATGTGGCCACTGTGCTACATTATTTCACTGTTCTTTATAAATTATTCACTGAATGCACTTTTACTACATAAATCACGCGATTTTATTTAGTAAACAACACTATAAATAATTTTAAAAGTCCAATGAAAAATGAGAGTGACACTCATCCCGCCAAAAAAAAAAAAATCGCGAGTAACAAACATAACAAAACAATTGGAGATGTCACTCATTTCCGCATCTGTAGAATCGATACCGCTATTTGAACTAACGATTTGAGAATCGATTTTGTTTAATATCGATAAAAACACTATTATTACGCTATTTTACAGATTGCGTTTAATGTATTTTGATAACAAATGTAGTCATAATAATAAAAAAATGAAAGAAAAATTATAATGCAGGACATTTATTTGTCCATGCTGGGGCGAATTTCGGCGATCTCCTTTTGGGTGCGGGTACGTGCCCAGGGCTACCCTCTGGTAGTACCATAGCATTAAATATTGTACATTGTAACTGGACTTATCTTGTGCTTGGTCAGAGCTACTCTCTGATAGCACGGGATTTGTTAGTTACTTTAATTGCATGGTAAAGAAAGGAGGTTTTGAAAAATAAAGTTTCATCTGTCTCTTAATAATTAAATTCACAAACAATCTGACACAACATCGCTAAAGCTTTAAGGCTCAAGCTTTTATTGGGAATATTTGGCAGTTTCGGGTGGCTTGACCTGCTGTCGTCCGTACCTTGTATAAAAGTTGAATAAGACGAAGTAACTGAATGCTGATACTTAATAGACTTGATTGAATAACTTGATTGACTTGACTGTTAACTTGATTGACAGACTAGACAGATTATTATTTTTACTGATGCTGTTGTTTGATGAGCCAGGTCTATCCGCATAGGCTGACTGACAAAGTACAGTGTCCAGAATTAATAATAATAATAATAAAAAGGTGCCTGTGGCCGTGATGCCTGTGGCCGTGGTGCCTGTGGCCGTGATGCCTGTGGCCGTGGTGCCTGTGGCCGTGATGCCTGTGGCCGTGATGCCTGTGGCCGTGATGCCTGTGGCCGTGATGCCTGTGGCCGTGATGCCTGTGGCCGTGATGCCCGTGGCCGTGATGCCCGTGGCCGTGATGCCTGTGGCCGTGATGCCTGTGGCCGTGATGCCTGTGGCCGTGGTGCCGGTGGCCGTGGTGCCGGTACCTGTAGCTGTGCCTGTGGCTTTTGTGCTTTTGGCTGTTGTGCCTGTAGCAAGTGCTGTATCCCTGACGGGTGATGCCATGAAATATGGTAGATTAAGATATACTATACCAAAGAGATATAAGATAGAGAGGGCTTGTGTCAAAATGGCATAGAAAAACTGTACAATATAGCAAAATTAGATCGACAATTGGAGACATCAAATAGTAAAAATGAAATAAGTTTATATGAATTATATTCAGCTATTGCTCTGTAGATGGCCAGTGTGGTCTATGTTGCCAAGTCCGATTTAATACCCCTAGTATAGACTAAATCGGGTAAATAATTAGGATGCAGAAAAATTATTACCACTTGTAATATTTACAAGTTATTTATTCATATAATTCTTTTAATATACAACTCAATAATTATTATAATCTAGAGTCGACTGCTAAACATCCGATTTATGTGATGAATATAAAGTGTTTACCCAAGTCATAATATAACCAAGATAATGTCTGGACTTTTGATGGACTGTGATGTCAATTGCAACACAAATCCTATCTAATTTTCTAGTGCTACATTATTTTTATCCGGAAACCTAAAATAACAAAAGCTTAGGTGAATGGATAGCACTTGTTCATTAAGTATGATTACGTTCTGAGTTAATAGATAATAAATAAACTTAAAACATAGCAATACTTAAACCAAGTATGTAGATACTTACTAAAAATCACCATGAGATGACCGAAACCATGTTAACAGAAAATCCTTGTCGAATAGTTTTAATATTGAGACTGAGCGATGGTTTGAATTACCCGTAACATATTTATTAATACGTTAACAGAAAATGTTTGGAAAGTTTTAATGATATTGTCAGAATTGACCGAGCGATGAGTTATTTTAACTGTTAGATATTTGTTAATCTAACAGAGAATGTTTAATAAATAGTAGATTTGAATAATATCGACAGGTTGACAACACTGGAACTTGTTTGAATTTCATAATCTCTGCTTATTGTTTCGAATCAGGAACTGTTCAGTCGGCGGTCAATGTCAAACGTTATTTTTTGTGAGACTGTAGACATATTTGTAGGTACTTCGAGAACGAAGTACATTTCAGTATGGCAGTGTTATATATGAAGGATATTATAGATTTATAAAGTAATTATAATGTGTTATATAATTGTCACTACAATGTGTATTGGGTAATGGCATGATATTGTGATTTCATAAGACGAGGCTTAAATTATAAAAATCGCCTTTAAATTATGAAATGTTGGTTATTTAAGCATTGCGAATAAACAATTGTTATATTAATAAATTACCTTAAAGTGTTTACAAATGGATTTAACACATAGGGTGTACTTTATTATGATTATGTTGTGGTACAATGTGTTTTTATCCTAGCAATTGATATTAGATATGTTACTATAATTTTGAGTTCTCTTGAACTGTTACGTTATTGTTAATAAGAAACTTATTGATGGAATACGTTGATACCATTTCCAGGGAGTTTCTTGTCATTTCTGTAGTGTCAAAATTATTTGCACTATTTATTATGTTAATCGAAAAGTTTACTTCGAGAACGAAGTAATTATCAGAATGGCCGTGTTATATAAATATAACGAGTCATAATTCTAATAAAGTATTGTATTGTGGATTGCTTAAGTTTAGTTGATTCCGAGGGTAGAATAACTTTTATAAAATTATAAAAGTGGCTCGATGGTACTCTGAGAGTGGCATTTCCTATAAATACGGTGACTCGTCCCTTAGTAGACAGTCTTCATGGAGCCGTCGGACCGAGCACACTACCAGTTTAGTATTCTGAATATTCGTTATAGGCACATAATTCTTATGTGCCTGGTCTTATGTAATTTATATTGCTGATATTGCTGATGATTCTAAATATGTCCAGTAAGTAATGTTATAAGTAACTACGTACATAATGTTTCTCCCATAATGTTTTGCTTTAAATACTATTTAATTACCCATACTCTGCTATCCTAACACGCGCGTCATGCTCGTGAACGGGGGCCGTCAGTGGAGACTGGTCATCTCTTAGCTGCCAGTGGGCTTAATTCATTTTTATATTTTAATTAATTTTACATTGTGCTCACATGATAGAAGCAACATAAATATGTAACGAAGGAATGTAACCCATATATTATGATTTTAAAAGAGTGTGCATGGAGTTTCTTGCACGTTCTTCTCCATAGAGATCTACGCTTTGGAACGTGCAATTTAGCTTCACTTTTCTTGAACTGACCGAGATTGACTATTCAAAAGTACCAAGTGTTGGTTAATTTGAAATAAACGATTTTGATTTGATTTGATTCGAACAGCCCTCTTCTGTAAAACAAAGATGGTATTGATGTCCGCACAAGTTCCCCAGAGAAGAATCCCATAAGTCATAAGACTATGAAAATAACTAAAATAAACAATTCTGGCTGTATCCACATCAGTTATCTGTCTAATTTTCTTAACAGCAAAGGCGGCAGAACTGAGTCTACCCGACAGCTTCTCAATGTGAGGACCCCATTGTAACCTGGCGTCAATAGTTAATCCAAGAAAAACTGTCGACTCGACAGTGATCAACTCTACTCCATTCAGTTGAACATTGGTACTTAGCTGCCTGACATTTGGCGTAGAAAATTTAATGACTTTAGTTTTTTTTTTCATTTAAAGAGGTTATTTACATTAAACCAATGGACAACTTTAGAGAGTGCATTGTTAACTTCGACAAAATTTGTTAGCTGAGGCTTGACTTTAAAAATAAGAGAAGTGTCATCCGCGAACAATACTATGTTGTGATTATCTCTCACGTGATGAGGTAAGTCATTAATATAAATTAAAAACAAGAATGGACCTAGAATTGAGCCCTGCGGAACGCCCATGGTGACCACAGATCCTGCAGATCTCTTGCCATTAACATCAACCCTCTGAATTCGATTATTCAGATAAGAAGTCAGAAGGTCGAGAGCTCTGTCCTCAAACCATAATGGTACAATTTCCTGATAAGAGTATCATGATGTACGCAATCAAAGGCCTTGGACAAATCACAAAAAATACCAAGAGCATCTTGCGATTCCTCCCAGGCCCCAAATATGTTCTTTAGCAACGCCACGCCTGCATCTGTAGTTGAACGACCCTTTGTAAAACCAAATTGTTTCACGTGCAATAAATTGTGTAAGTTAAAGTGCCTCAACAACTGTTTCAAAATTATTTTTTCAAAAATTTTGCTCAAAGTTAGTAATATCGATATTGGCCGAAAATTCGTGGGATCAGTTGTACTACCAGATTTGAACAGTGGAATTACTTTGCTTAGTTTCATCAAATCAGGAAATACGCCAGATGTGACACAAGAATTAAAAACAATTGCTAAGAAAGGTGCGATAACATCTATTATTGAAGCTACAGTGTATACTGACAAACCCCAATGATCGGCAGTTTTTTTTACATCAAGATCCTTAAAAGATTCTATAATGTCTTTAGCAGTCACAAATGCAAATTCAAAGTGATTGTCACAATTTGGAACACATTCTTTTAGTATGGCATAAGCAGAAGTGGAGGAAGAAGAAAAAGTTTTTGTTGTCATTATTGGAATATTAGTAAAAAAAATCTCAGACTCAGTTGCTATCTCCAAGTCCGCCTTTATATCTTCATCGTTAATTTTAAGATGGAAATCGCGATTTTGTACTTTGGTTCTTCCAGTTTCAGAATTTATAATTCCCCAAGTTGTTCTGATTTTATTGCCAGAAGATTTTATTTTATTTTTAATGTGTATGGCTTTTGCCGAGGAACAGGCTCTTTTAAAAGTGTTTGAATCACACGACTAAGTAGGCACTGCGATGTACGCCGCAACTCCTGGGGCACGGCAATGGCAAAAAAAAAACAAATAAATCTAGATGATAAAAAGGTGCAAAGGTCTCTTCTTATAGTTTTGTAGTCAACTAGTACTGCCGTGCCAATCCAATACACTGTATTTTCTAAAAAGCTTGACAATTAATTGCGTTTTCTAGTGACAATTGATGAAAATTGTGTTATATTAAATATATTATAGGTAGGTTAGATTATCTACTATATAGCCAAGTAATTTTTTTAGATGAAAATTGAAAGAAAAACATATATTACAACAAACTTGTGTTCTTAAGACAGAGTTGTCAAGTTTTCGTACTACCAGAACCAGGCAACACATTGTAAAGCAACTTACATTGTTTTGTCTCGTTTGAATATAAGTATTTGATTATGCCAAAAAATGTATCCAATGGATCCAGGATAAAACTTTAGGCACTTGTAAGTAACACTGTACCAGATACCTCAAGGTGTCCATAAAAATCGCTATGATGCAGGCCTGGATTTTATAAGCAATTCATTTTTTTTAACTTTATTCACACCTCTTGGTTTAGATTCTCTTTCTATCATATTTATAAGATCTAATCCGTCCTTCTTTTTCTTTCTTAAATCAGTTTCAACCTTTTTGTTCAAGAAATGAATTTCTCTAAACTCCCGATTATAATCATTTTTAGTAAATAGAGAGAGTTTTCCTCTTCGAAACTCAATAACCTTTAAATTCTAAATGTTCCAGTGTTTTGTAAATATCATTTTGCAGTTATTTGCAAAAAGAACCATGTCTTTATGATAGAGTACATCTACACTTCCATATTTTTTCTGGACTATATGATTTTGCACACAAAATCTTCAAGATCATAAACCTTATCCGCTGCTTTTAGTTTTTTGGATATAGCGGCGTGTACTGCGTCTGCAACCTATGTATGTAATGGTTCAAAATATTCTAGTTTTAATGTTTGGTTATCTATTTTGGTGCTGTTTACAACCATTACTAATGCAAAAAGTAGTGTTTTATTTTTATTTTGATGAACAGAGAGGCAGACAGACTTGACGAAACTAAGAGTTACTGTAACCCTTAGTTTCGTCAAGTCTGTCTGCCTCTCTGTTTATCAGTCCGCGGGTAATCTCAGTGAACGTTACCATGAGAGAGCTGAAATTTATTATCATTATAGGTATATATCGCCATCTAAGTGCAAAAAATATTGTTTATTAGGATAGGGTACCTACCCTCATACACGTAAAGTGGAGAATGATTTTGTTTTTCATTTCCACCTAACGTGTGATATATTTTTGGATAGGTATTTAAAAATTATTAGGGGTTTAGCAAAATATTTTTTTGATTCTGCTTGTTTGATTTTTTTGATATTCGGAAATAATCCCTCCAAAATTAAAAAAAAATAATAAATAAAAGTTTAAATATGTAGGTACATACGATGTAAAAATAATCACAAAAGTAGAACTGTGTAAAGATCTTTCTTGAGAAATTTATTTTCAAACTTGATATGTTAAACAGTTTTGAAAAATTAAAAGAAGATACCTACGTAATTACTAAACTAAGCTCGTAGGTACTACCTGGGTGCGCGGATAAGTTGGGACCTGAGTGCAATACTCATTTGAATAAAATTTGACCCTAGGTACCTACCTATTTAATTATGTATCACCGAAAGTGTTGACTATGGTTTTGTAAATGAATAAAAAATACAATATTTTAATTTTATACATTGATTTTATCTATTATTTACATTATCTCATCTCTCAACGTCACCGCACTCAGGTCCTAAATTTATCAAAAGTACGGGTAGTACCTACTTTGGGGCATATGCAAATCATATTTGTTACCTTAGTTTTATATAATATTTAATTCTCCATATAAAAAAAGAAGAATTATAAAAAATCGGTTAAAATCTAATCCAAAAATTACTACAGAAATTCCAACGTAGGTACAGACAGCAGGTCAGTTTTCAGCTGAAACTGTCAAGTATTCCCATTCAACCTGAGCCTTAAACTATTTTAGCCATAAAGATAAAAATCTATAAAGACATTTGACAGGATTGTAGAAGCTGATACGCTATTTTTGTTTGGGTTGAGAAATCATTAAGAAAAGACCTCTCCTGCTCTGGGCGGAGCGGAAGGGCGTGTCAGACTTTACTGACTAAAACCCACCCCGTGTTTCTTAACTTGCCCGTGGCAAGTGAGAGCCACGGCTCTTTTTAACCAACCTTCAACCCTACTCAGGGTGACATCAGTCTCCGTGGACCTCATCAACATGTGCTGACATCTCTCTGAGGCGCGTAAAACACAACATGCCGTCGACTCTGGCCTGACCTTACCGGGCGCTGAGTTGCCATTGCTCACCACCCGCAAGCCCGTGCTTATGGTGGCCGGGAGTTTGATGTTGTCTCCCGACCATGGCGTCTCCTGACGCTGGGTCCAGGGCGTTGGGATTCCCGCTGCCTCACGCGCTCTGCCTCCTCCTTTGCCAGCATCACTGCTTTGCAGAAGGAGGTGACGGGCTGCCATGCATTCTCGCTTCGGACCATGCCCTAGACCAGGGTCGGACGCGAGAGGTCGCCGCCGCCGATCGCCGCTACGAGGACACGGCGGTGCTCTACCCAAGCCGGGCAGACCTCCAACGTATGCGTGTTAGGCTCCACCGTGTCCTCAGAGCGATCCACACAACGGTGACACCGTTGTGTGGATCGTTTCCTCCCGCCTTATCTGGAACAGGAACCTCCCGAAACAACCATGTCCGGTGAGGACCTGCGTCAGGAGTAAGCTGAGGGCGCCGTGGCGCCTCTGTAGCCACTTCTCAAAGAGCCCCTCTTTGAGAAGTGGCTACAGAGGCGTCACGACGTACCGCCGCTATTGTGGCGTGCCCAGCACTGTGTTGCGACAATCGCACTCTCCATGTCGCCATGAGATCCCGCCGGAGGGCTGTCTGCCGTACCGCGATTTCTTGTGGCAGCGGAGTTATGCCCCGGCGTTTTGCATCCTCTAGCCACTTCCACATGTGAGCGAGGGCTTTAGCCTCCAGATCCCATGACGGCAATCCGGCAAGGAGGCCCAACGCGGACTGCGCGGTATCCCCGGACCAGCCGAACGGCCATGACCCTCTAGGACGCGGTCAGGCATCAGGCTGGTCGGTTCCTTAGCGACCGAGCTCACACCGGTACCCTGTAAAAGGCCATGAACCGCACGATAATAGGCGCGCCTTTGACAGCAGAATCTGTAGGTACGGGACGTAAATAAAATCGACAAGCAGTAAAACAGTAGCTTGAACATCAATAAAGTTCGGAAATGAAAAGCAATTTGCTAACTATTCGAAAGTGAGAATATTAATGAGTGTGGACCATTGAAGTAAAACGGCGGTTTTACTGCATTCCTACTTGATTCATACGTTGCATTGCAATAGAACTGCGTAATGGAACGCACTCATTTTGACATGTTTATCTTTTTTTTTAAGTTTTGTGGCATTGCTCCTTGGTTTTTGTGCCAACATGCATTTCTTGTTTTTTTTATATATATTTATTTTTGACCAATAGCATTTCCTTGACACGAGTATTGCCAGACAGTTAAACAAAAAACGATCGAAACGAGTAAAAACTCTAAAAGTATACAGACGACAGCACGTCAGGCTACTACAATTTGTCAGATTCCTTTAATAGATTTTAAAATTTATTCTTAAAACAATAAAGCTCAAGGTTGATTGGGAATATTTGACAAGAATATTTCTACTGACAACTTGACACAAGTGTGACATTTGCCTATTAAACATGATCGGAGCTGGTCACACTGATTACGACCTCCATTCATCCTTCGTCTCATCAAAATAACGTTTTTAATACCATTTTCAACCAAAACCACTCGAAAATCTCTCCAGAGGTCATAAAGTGCAGTTTTTTTAAGTTCTTAAGTGTAACAATATAGTTTTGAAATGAAAATGGCCTTGAAATCATCGCCGGTTCTCTTCGGGTGGCTCTCTAGGTTGTCCCGGAATTTCTCCACATCTAGTGCTTTAGCCGCTAAGCCTATGACTGTGCGTGATGCTATCAACAGTGCCATTGATGAGGAGATGGCAAGAGACGAAAGGGTGTTCATATTGGGCGAGGAAGTGGCCCAATACGATGGTGCCTACAAAGTGACCAGGTATGAGAGAAATGGGCTGCATAATCTTTACACAGTAGGGATTGGCCTAAGTTCTGAATTAAAAAACTATGATAATGTACTACTCTTTTACATTCTATGTAAATACGGAAAATTCCAAGCTTTTCAATGATTTTTCGTTACAAAAATATGCTTCAATATTACATAACCAAGAAGTTTGTTGATAGATTTCAATAAGAATGTTATCTGTCTGGAAAGCTGTCAAATATAATACTTAACATTTTATCAGCTGGAAACTATCATAAATGAAAACATTATTAGAAACCAGGTCTTAAAAATTAAGTTTTATTTAATTGAATATGTTATGAAGTTTTATTAACGACAAGTCAGTATTTACTTATAACTTTAAAAGGAAAACGATGTAGCATTCGGTACTTAAGCAAGTTAATTCACTAACTATTCTTAAAGCATAATAGAAGATATAAACAACTAATAGTGTTTGTGAAGATTATACGGGTATTTTATGTACTTGTTGCAAAATGTATGTTGGTCCACCCCAGCGCTTAATAACTGGCGCGCTTTACCAACAACAATTGCAAAATATAACCTTCAGGCAAGATTGCAGTCAAGCTCTAGTTTTTAATATTAAATTAAAAGTTCAAAGAAGGCAATTTTAGTAGTAATAGGTGGCAAATATTGGTTTGCAGCTGAATCTGGTTACACTAGAAACCAACCCCAACTTATTTGGAAAAATGCTTGGCAAACAAAGGCATTATTTTTTAAATAATTATAAAAGTTACCAATTTTTTTTATATTTCAGGGGTCTATGGAAGAAATACGGTGACAAGAGAGTCATAGACACACCAATCACAGAAAGTGGTTTTGCTGGTATTGCTGTTGGTGCTGCAATGGCTGGTCTCCGACCAATCTGCGAGTTCATGACATTCAACTTCTCCATGCAGGCTATTGATCAAGTAAGTAATTCCTTAAATAGTCTGCCATCTACATTTGCATTAAACTATTTGACATTATCAACTAAATTATTTGTATGTCTGTTAGTAAATCATTTAACATTTTGTATGGACATGGATCCATGCAAGACACTTTTTTTATGTTTCTGTAATATCAGTTTTGAACTAGTAAAGACTGTTGTTACACAACAATTTATAGTTCAATATTTTTAAATATTAGATGGCGCTATCAATTCCTAGCTAGCTGGATTGCTAAGAAGAAATGCAGAAACAAAGTCAGTGCTCATGGTCTCACATAATAACATTACTAGCGGCGTCCTGCTGGTTCACCCGCGTAAGTGTCCATCCCGTAGGAATATCAGGATAAAAGTATACCTTGTGTTAATAATGGTTATAAAGTATCTGTGTGCCTAATTTTATCCAAATCTGTTCAGGGACTTATATACTTAGAGTAACAAACATCTCTTCATCTTCACAAACTTTCGCATTTATAATATTAGTAGCTTTAGGTATGTTTGTGAAAGTGGCTTGACAAGTCATAGCTTTATTTAATACATTCGGATGGACTTACTGTAAGTTGAAGAAGAGTACATGAACATTTTTGCAGTACATTTTTTTGTTTATTAAAAAGATTAGTTACATAGAATTTGAATAGATAATAATAACAAGATACACTACAGTATTATGGTACCTTAAACAAACAGAAGTCTCTCAGAAACAACTACAATACAAAGCAAATTGTCTACTAAAGTGCTATAATTCTGTAAAAGTGACTTCCTGGCTCATACATTTTTAGTTGAGCATTTGGAACCAGAACAGTCCTTCAAGTACCTCATAAATAAGTTTCTAACCAACCTTCTACTCAAGTTGCATGTGTTTTGTTGTTTTTATATTTTCAATGCACAATATAGAATGTCTCCCATGGTTGATCAATCTCAGTAACAATGAATTGAGTCAGTATTGTTATGAAAACAATTACGAGTACATAGCATGTTGAATGCAGCCAGTACTTGTGTGTACACTGATTTAAGACTATTGATTTAGATAGATATATTTGAATACAGTGTAGTAAACATATTCCCTCTGAAATGTTATTCTATTGGATAACAATGCATAATGAATAACCTCACAATACAAGCAATTAAGCACTAAAGGGTTTTCAAGAATCGTTAAATTTTTCACACATTTACAAGTTGTAAACGTGTTTAAATCGATAAATGTAAACACTTTAACAAGTTGGCTACAGTACTATTTCAATACCAGCATAGCATATTTATTTTTGAGATACTTTAGTATTTTTATGAACTGTAGGTACATTATATAGAAAAATGTATCGAACAAATCACAAGTTAAGAAGAAAAAAATATAGTCGAACCAAAGTTAATGTACATTTTACGATTTTAAAGTTTACATTTTGTTTTACAACCAATTAATATAAAGATAAACTAAAACCCATCACAAAAATGTGAATCTCATTCACAAACTGCTTACAATTTGGAGTCGTCTCAAAGAAATAATATAAAACAATCTGAGCTGATAAGCTAAATGTCTACAAATTCTTGGTTACATACATAAATCATGCAGGCATCTGATGAGTGATAGTTTATCTAATCTCTGCGATATTTGAGTGAATGTCAACTGAAGTTCAAGAAATGAAATAAATTGTTAAGTACTGTAAGTTTGATTCGTAAAAGAGCGAGAGTCACCGACATAGCCCAACGTATTAGTTTTACAACGTACCAATGCAAGCGCAGCGTCGAGCCCACACCGACTAGGTGGTCGGATGACCAGACCAAAATCTGGTCTGAATCTTTCTGAATCACAGGGAAGCGCTGGATGCAGGCCGAGTCCAACCCGTCTTTTTGGAAATCTTTGGGGGAGGCTCATGTCCAGCAGTGGCTGATATGATGATGAAGTTTATTATCCTATCTGATTGTTACAGTGTGTGTTAATAAATTAACGGCATAGCAATCTTAAATTCATTCATTCGTTCTCTTACGGTTAACCACAGTGGTGGTATAAAATAAGAACTGATCTGGAGTCTATTAAATAAATATGTGTTTTGGCAGAGAGTTTAATAATTAATTATTCCACTGACATAACTGACTTCCGCGTGTATCTGAGTACTAAGTACTAACACGAGCACGCGCGTGATACATGAGTGGTGAGCGATAGTTAGGCCGTCTTACACCATTTCCCTAATCGTTTTGTTTGGCTTATGTTAGAATGCACCATTAATGCACTTACACTGAACTCTTGATACTTTTTTTAGGGTTCCGCAACGAGAGGTTAAAAATGGGACCCTATTACTAAGAATCTACTGGCTGTCTGCCTGTCTATGTTTATGTCTATCTGTCCGTCTGTCCGTTTGTCTAACACCAGGCTGTATCTCATGGACCGTGATAAAAATACATCATCTGTGAAAATTCCAACTGTCTAGTACATTTGAGTTTCTGTTTCGCAAATATATTAAATGAAGTGATTCGTTCGATCAGATAAAGCTATACTTGCCGCGGTTGGTGTGTGTATAGGTGACCATCATTTCATACCGAGACCCCTCCGTGCCTCGGAAAGCACGTTAAGCCGTTGATCCTGGCTGTCATTGATAGAACTTTGATAGATGTCGGGTCGTCAGAAGTAGAAAAGTCAGACCACCATTCTTACCAAGTGGTACGGTATTACCCAGTAACTGGGTTGTGGAAGTCCGATAGGCAGTTGCTCTATATAAAATACTGGTATTCAAGAAGCGTTTCGCCTCCTCCTTTATACCGCGAACATCGAGGGACTGGAACAATTTGCCAGCAGTGGTGTTTCCGTCTGACTACAATTTGAGTGTCTTCAAGGCTAGAGTGAATAGGCTCTTAATAAACTAGTGCGCTTTACCATCAACGATTGTGTCACTGCTTACCATCAGGCAGGATTGCGGTCAAGCGCGTGTATAAAATATATTTAAAAAAAAAACAGTTGAATCTAACAAACAACAAATGATGTATACATTTATACAACCTTATTTTTCTTTATACGATACTTAAATATAGTTTGTTCAGAGTAAGCAACTCATTCGATTTCAATAATTTTTACACAATGTTATATTTTTTCCAAATACATTTAGAAATTGTTGCAGTGTGGTTACCGAGCGCACAACGCAGGTCACGACAGATCATAGTTACATATACTAGGACTGCACACTGCAGAACGAGACAGCGTTTGTCGTACATAGATTCTTTACTTTAAAATCATAGACACGTGTTTCCGGTTTCACATATACAAAAAATAACGTTGTATATAAAGCGAGTTGTAACTTAAGACCTAACCAAAAACTTTAGCAGTTACTGTATTTTGATTTAATTCCGACAGTCATAAAAAGTTACAAGAGACAACTTAAACATGGAGCTTAACGTCAGTTTTTGTATTAAAAACTTTACCTGTGTCGGATTGGAAATAAAATATATATTTTTTTACTTGATTGTTTAAACCTGTTTCTAATTATAAAGCTTGTTTAGTAACAATTCCGTATACGTCCTTTACGATTCCACTTCTTGAAACTGTGATAGGTACCTTTTGTTGTGATCAAGACATATAAACACCATCATCTCCTGCCCTGATCTATCAAAACATGTTTAAATTTATGCCACTAATAATATTCTACCAATCAACGTTTAATCTGTAATGAGGTTAAGTAAAGAATAGCAAAATTATAGTGTTGCGGTAGGTAGAATTTTTGTGCGAAACATTCTCCCAGATATCGTACTTATACTTTTTTTAGGCACTGGGTATTCAAACAGAAGTTGTCTTTGTTTTAATTTAATATATTTTTCATTCAGACTCAGTTCTTAAAATAGTTACAAAGAAAATACACCCAAAAGATATCACTCTTTTTTCCATATCTAATATATAATCATACCATCAAATTCCAGGTAGTAAACTCAGCAGCAAAAACCTTCTACATGTCAGCCGGCATGGTGCCGGTGCCGATCGTGTTCCGCGGACCCAACGGCGCGGCGTCCGGCGTGGCGGCGCAGCACTCGCAGTGCTTCGGCGCCTGGTACAGCCACTGTCCCGGCCTCAAAGTCCTCATGCCCTACTCTTCCGAAGATGCTAAAGGTACCTAACGTCATCATCATCTGGCTAGCCTGTTCCACTACGTTGGGATCAGCTTCTAATCTAACCGGTTGCTACGGATACTAATATTTGACATGGAGCGATTGCCAATCTGACCTTCACAACCCAGCTACCTGGTAATACTATACCCATTGGTAGCACTGTTTGTTCAATGTTGTATCAAAAATACAGAAATACCAGCCTAGACTAACGCCTTAACGTAATTACCGAGGCATGGAGTCTTGAAATGTAAAGATGGCTCACCTATCCTCAGATCAACCGCGGCAAGCTCCCCCCTGACCTGACAGGTCGACCCGTGTGGC
This sequence comes from Sesamia nonagrioides, assembly GCA_017933935.1. Lineage (NCBI taxonomy): Eukaryota > Metazoa > Arthropoda > Insecta > Lepidoptera > Noctuidae > Sesamia > Sesamia nonagrioides. The sequence goes on along the minus strand of JADWQK010000586.1, from coordinate 261,212 downwards.
TGTTATTACCTTGCGACAAGCTCTGTGGGTAACTGAGGGGTTGATAAGACAGAAGGCGAAGCGCGTGGAATCCCAGCGCCCTCATGCCTCTAGCCGCCGTAGGAGACGCCCTGGTCGGGAGACAACATCGAACTCCCAGCCACCGTAGGCGCCGGCGAGCTGCCCATCGCTCGCCGCCCCGTAAGGACCAGGCCCGGGTCGACGGCGCGTTGTGCTTCACGCGCACCTCAAAGAGATGTCAGCACATCCTGACGAGGCCCACGAGGACCGATGCCTCCTGGGCCTTTTCCCAGGGCCTTGCAGGTTGGTTAAAAAGGAACCGTGGCCTTGGCGCAAGGGAAAGTTGGATCAGATGAGTTTTAGTCAGTAAAAGTCTGACACGTCTTTCCGCTCTGCCCAGAACGAGAGGTCATTTGATGATTTCCCATCCAACACAAAAAAGGGGTTAATAACCCTCCTGGCAGTCGGGTAATAAGACAAGTTGTCAGGCGTGGTATACGCTGGTAATCACGACGGGCTAGGCAAAACTGTAACTAAATACATACCTAAATACCTCCGATTCCATTATAGGCTGCATATACTTATTACAAATACGCATGCGTTATATTTAAGAGAAAAGGTAAGTCCTCTTAATAAAGACTTGTGTTTTGTTTCAGGTCTCCTTAAGACCGCGATCAGAAGCCCAGACCCCGTGGTAGTATTAGAAAATGAGATTTTGTATGGTATTCCATTCCCAATGTCAGACGAGGCACTATCTCCAGACTTTTTAATTCCTTTTGGTATGTATATTACTTGTTTTATCCAATACTTACTAGTTTTATATTATCTCCTTGTGGTTTAGCGTTTTCTTTTTTCTGTTTTAAAATAGACAAGCTAAAGAGTTATAAGAATTGAGCTTTTGAAAATACATATAAAAAAATAACCCGCCTGACGGTTGCAGAGATTAGCGCGTTGAAAAAATAACAAAGAAAACAAACTTCAGTTATATTTTTAGTACAGATAAAAATAGACCACTGTTGATGACTTGTTGTATGACGTAGAAACATATATTTTTAATCCCTGTGGTCAACTATTTACCTCGGCTTTCAGGCGATAAGAAAAAGCTTTTTAACTGTGCTCAAAATAAGTGATTATTCAAACAGTAACACAGTATTTGAACGATGAAATAAAACATCGTAAGAACATCCTAAAACTAGATTTGAACGTTTTGGACGTCCTTCCTTTACGTATTGTTCACCTCCCAGGTAAAGCTAAAATAGAGCGAGAAGGTTCCCACGTGACGCTGGTCTGCGCCGGCAGAGCGACTGAAGCCTCACTGCAAGCGGCCCAAGAACTCGCCGGCAAGGGTAAGCTAAACAATTGCGCAATGCTTTACATTTAGGTATAGATATTATAATACACACTTGATTTATCACGCATCCGTTATCGTCAACCACAAATTAATCTAAAATAGTTTGAGCAAGATCCAAGCAATACAGATGGCTAACCGACTGCTCCAGCTCGGTTAAACGAATAGGGATTTCACACTAACACATAATATTTATATAGTCATTCATAAATTGTTTACTGCTTAAAATTTTCTTATAACTTTCATGAACAATAAAAGTTTCTCAATTGTTTTTATGCATTATTTTGGTTAGGCTTGAAAAGATCGAGGAGTATCGTAAACCTGTTGTATAAAGTTCTACACTTACAAGTACTTCTAAAATACTTCAAGTGCAAAACACAATTATCATTAAAAGTAATCGCAGACTCCTTAAAACGCCTAGATAAAAGTTCATAGCAATGTTATTGTTTGAAGTTTTGTACCTTTGCCATAGGAGTTACGCGATATTATTTTCAGTATTGTGTAGATATGAAATGCTCTATAAATGGACATGGAATATAATAATTGTGCCTTTTGTGGTCATACTGTAATGTCCGAGGTTCAAGCTACTGAGCTACGAGAACAAATGGATTTTTAATTATTTCTGAAATTATTCCGGCATTCCACTGGCTAAATAACCTATACTCTGTTTTTTTAATCTCGTAGACTAAATTGACACATGCAAATGTCAAATTTACATTATTAATTTTGTATTATTACGTTTTTAATAAGTACCTACACATTATTTCAGGATAACTTAATGTAAAAAAGATACTTGATTTTATGAACGCTAAGTTTCGGCACTATTGCACCTAATTGCAATAAACTGCCAACACTCGTAATGTCAGTTTAGTCTACGAGATTAAAAAACAGAGTATAGTAACTGCCACCAACTTTAATGTATCGTGACGGTGCGACGTATTCGCTAAACATGTTAATGAATAAATGTACAAATAACTTTATTCACTAGACAAGTTCAGTTTAGGCTACAACTTCAAACATTTCTATAATATTTCAATAGTGCTAGTCATTCTGAAATCCACTTAACTATCATTGTACTAAAGATGATCGTAGTGAAGACAACGAATGCGTGTTCAGTAATGCTCTTTTATTATATAAACTTAAGGCTATTTATACTACATTATTAATATTGTGTGATCAAATGCATATTACACCATAGAACGGAGATTCAGATGATTAACGAATAAAATAAGTTAATTAATTTTAACTATTTAGGCATCTGTGAATCTACATCTACAATAATATTTGTTTGAGTGAAACATGAATAAAATTTTAATATGAGAGGGTGCGGGCCGTAATCCATCAGACGGTGGCCGCGCCTGCCCTCATCGAAAGAAGGTCTATGTCCCAGCAGTAGGAATAGCATATGATGACATTGGACATGTTTCAGGTATCGAATGCGAGGTCATCAATCTGCGCTCCCTCAGGCCTCTAGACTTCGACTCCATCGCGCGCTCCGTCGCCAAGACACACCACCTCGTCACCGTGGAACAGGGCTGGCCACAGTCAGGTCCGCATTTATTGTTATTTTCTACCGCACATCAAAAAACACTTTAAAATCAATCAACGTAATCACAGCAATTTTTTTTTTTTTTTTTGGTCTGTTAACTATGTTTGGTATGACTTGTATTCAAATTTTGTATATTATATTTTAAATTAATATTCCTTATAATATGTATATGTACTAAGTAAAGTTACATGTTGAGAACACACAATCATCAAATAAGGACTAAGTTAGTTCGCTATTCGGCAGATTGCTTGCGAACAGCAAAGCGATACCATTATTTATTTCTACTCTTTTTTTGTCAAGCTGTAAGATTATGTGTAATAATACTGATGTTTTTATTTCATCAAAAAGGGAACAGATTTCAGATGGTTTATACAATACATAGTTTAAGTAGACTTACGCAGAAACACAAAGCAACGAAAAGGTTTGCTCGACATCACTTTCAACACGGGCCGCTGCGCTCGCTCAATCCTTAAAAGATTAGTTTTATTTGCACCACCCCATACCGTTATGCAATATCCAATAACGGATTGGCATACAGCACAATAAACCAGCTTCAGCGTTTCGGGCGCAACTGATTCTCTAAGGCATTCGAAAATATGAAGTAGTTTAATAGCTCTAGAAGAAATAGCGTCAACTTGTTGATCCCATCGCAGTCCTCCGTCTATTTGGACAGCTAGACTGTACATGGTCAGTTTTGTAAGTCTCGGACATAAGCAATGTGCGGATTGATTGAAGCAGATTTTTCGGATGAGTTGCTACACCGGATACGAAATGGGATGAAAGTTGTTTTATCGCAGTTGAGGGTAGGTTTAGGTTGAGCCATTGCATTATATTTGTTACTGCCGCCTCTGCATAATGTTTAGGGTAATTCCATGAAAAACGCTACCGCGGCATAAATTTTTAAATTACTGTTTTTAAATTAAAATGTATCTTAGGATAATCTTAAAACCCCATATTTTAATAATATATCATTATTTTTTCGATAAGTATTTAATTTTTCGATTTTTTTACATATTTAAGTTAGGTTAGTATGAACGATTGATGGTTGATAAATTTAATCAAAATTGGATTCACTGAAAAAAGAAAACTATTGTTAAATTGGCATTACGCTTCCCGCCATTCGAACAGAAAAGTTTTCAACAGTTGTCGCGTGTAATATTATTTCGTAAGTTTTATTATTCTTTCCATTTATTTAACTTTTAAATTATGCCTCCTACCTGTAACACCCGTTACAAAAAAAGTGCATTTGTTTGTTTGGCGATTAAGTTATTGCACGCATTATAAAATGCTTTTAAGAAAGTAAGGATATGATTGATAACCACTTAAGTTTGCATTTATATGAAGATTGGCCTTTTGTTTTGTGAAATTTTGGCGGGTAACAGTGTGTAACACCCGTTACATAACGGGTGTTACCAAATTTTGACATGCCTTGATAAGAACTAATAAAAACGTAATGGCGCTAGTTTAGTGATTTTTTAAAGGTTTTACGTTTAGGGGTCCTCCAAATATTATAATGACACGTTTTTTATGTCCTTCGTTAATAAAAAATGTTTTCATCAACAGTTGACAACATTTTCATTTTGCTGTGTTGAATAAAATATTTGCATTTTATTCTTACTTCTTATCTTGTTTGTAAATGGTAACCTCTAATGTCTTGAGTTGTTTGACCCATTCACTAGCCCCGAATCCCTTGTTCAAAAACTAGACTAAATTTAAGTTGCATGCTATTCTTTCTATTTAATTAAGAAAAAGACACTTAGATAAATTATAGTTAGCTGTTTTCAAGCAGCCTTTGACAACTCGACAGATCTCTGACACTAAATGTTGCAATTCAGCAAAAACGCCGACAATTTAACATAATAGCGTGATTTATTGGCGGGCCCCAAAATAATAATTATGCCCGATGCCGAATGCAGTATGGTGTACTTTGCTTAGGTTGACCTAGCTTTCCTTTTATACTGACGATGTCTTCAGCGAAAAATAGAATGAAGAAAAATATAGACAAAGCCTGAAAAAAAATCTGCAAAACATGCAGAACACCGTGCAAAAAGAAAGAGAGAGGGACAGAAAACGAAGAAAAAAAGATAAAGAAAAAATTGTACAAGATCCAAACTTAAAAGCTTAAAACCATACAAAAAACTAGAAATCGCGTAGAGAGTATTTCGACTAAAACATTACAATATTTTTATTAAAAATATTGTAATCTTTTAGTCAAAATGCTCTCTCTGAAAGCAAAAAAAAAAAGATACAGTGGTGCAGGGATATGCCAATATGTCCAGGCGAAGGAGCAGATATTATTATTTTCCCAAAAATATTAATGCAAATTAGCAGTAAACATGATTATTTCACTGCTATTGTTATTAAAATACCTTTATTGGTACAAATATTGTTTTAATTTCGTACTCGTAACACCCGTTACATTCAGCTGTAACACCCGTTACAGTTTTAAACTTCGATAAAAAATTATGTTTGTATTTTTGTTTTAAAACAAGTGGACTACGAAGTTAAGAATTTATTTAGCTACGTAGTTCCAATTTTTTCACTAACGTAAAGTAAAGAAATTCGCAGAGTTTTGCTTTCATTTCGGTTAAGCCCGAAAGCTTAGACAAAATCGTGTAACGCCCGTTACACACATGTCTTGCCTTTAATTTCTTTACTGCTGTTTGTAAATGTCCAATTTATTACAGATACTTGTAAGTAGTCCTAGATGGAAGGTGTTAAGCTCATAAAACTTAATTGTTTTCTTATTGCATCATGAATTAATTGTCATGTAAAAGCGTACGACCTGTAACACCCGTTACATGGAATGACCCTTTAACAATATCCCAATTTAGCCCATAAAATATAATCGCGGTATCATCTACATACGCATTGGTCTTAGCATTTGGGATGGTCATTCTGCATAGCTCATTGACAATGTTTGGAAAAGAATGGGGCCAAGAATGCTACCCTGAGGAACTCCATAGGTAGTTACTACTTAGTCACTTGTGTGCACCCTTATTTTTACTCTCAGGGTCCGGTTGTTAAGATAATCTTTGAAGATCTCGAGGATGTTTTCATGTACCCCTAGGAGTTCCACTTTAGAGATAAGTTTTTGGGAAGAGACACTGCCAAAGGCTTTGGAGAGATGGGAAGAGACGCTGCCAAAGGCTTTGGAGAGATGGGAAGAGACGCTGCCAAAGGCTTTGGAGAGATCTAGGAAGATCCCTAGACATTTCGTTTTTATATTAATACAGTATAATGAAACATATTATATAGAAATTGCAGCACTTTGCTCTTACAATTTTTACAATTTCCTCGATGAGCTGCTCAAACCCAAATGTCCGTGTTCACGCGTACCACTCTTCTTTCTGCCTTTTCACGTCAACTTCCATAAACGAACGTTCGTGTCAACTACAGTCAAGTCCCCTTAGTCAATATACTCCTATAGTGAATTGACTAGAATCGAAAAGGTTGATGATGATGATGATGATGATAATGATGATAAGTAGGCGTCATTATTTTAGTTTACATTATTCAGTATCGTTTTTGTTTGGATATGGTACTGAAACTGTACCCCTTACTATGGAGTTGAGTAAGAAACTACGGATTTTGTAGTAGATTCTTAGGACTTATCAAAAGAAACATATTGTTACATAAATAGGCAGTTAGTTTGAGGAGGCACATTGTTCACTTGGCAGGTATCGGCGCGGAGATCTGTGCGCGCGTGATGGAGTCGCCGTCGTTCTTCGAGCTGGACGCGCCCGCGTGGCGCGTGACGGGCGTCGACGTGCCCATGCCGTACGCGCTCTCACTGGAGACCGTCGCCATCCCGCGCCACCACGACGTGCAGGCCGCCGTCACCGCCGTGCTCGGGAACAAGTTAGTACCACACATCATCTCGTACGTACGTACGTCGACGTGCCCGAGGACCTGCAGTAGCGGGGCAGCCTCAGCACCGCCCTTAACTTGTTATTTAACTGGACTCGGAAGGTTACCGCACGAGTATAATTAGCCCACAGGCTGCACGTGTAGAGGGACGTACAATAAGCTCTCAAGAACGATATTTTTACCTCTCTCGAACAACGCACAAACCTACACGCTGTCATATATCTCCTAACAACGTCCTCCACTCCCGCTCAATGTCTCAATCGTCTTTTAGATCAGCCATGCGAAAAATTACTTAATCCATATTTCTGAAACAAAAATAAATCCAAAAATTAACTTGCAAGTTAATAATTAATTCAATCAATCTTTAATTATAATTGATTGATTGAATTAGTTGCCATGAATAAATTTATCAACAATCAATCACATGACTTGGATTTCAGTTCGTTTAAAGACGAGTTTTATTAATCTGAAGCAAATAATACAATTTGAAAACAATAAGAGCACACATGGGCAAAAAAGACTGATGAGAGTATTTTGAAACTATCAACGAAAACCTTCCGGAAACCGGTCAGCGTGGAGAGCCTTGGGGGAGGCCTTTGTCCAGCAGTGGACGTCTATAGGCTGAAGAAGAAGAAGAACGAAAACCTTTTACCTTAACCTAAATAACGCTTGATATTGACGTCACACGAATTCTACATCTCGCAAGCAGAGTTTACCGTGCAACTAGCATACATACAACTTTCCAAAATCAACCGTTGGGCAAGTGCCCGCTAGGCGTGACACCCGTCTGGTCAGAGGATCCTCCCTTTTCTATGGAGGATCAGTGAACTTTACTCTCTGTTCATCATGCCTCTACACCTTCATTTCAAAATTAAAAAATGACAGTGCCAGACCTACTATGGATTTTGCGTCCTTAAACAGCTGTAATGACCAATTGAATTTTCATATACAGACTGAGAACACCATTATAAATACGCAGTTTAATTTATTGTAGTATTTTCATAGCATAACAAGAAATGTTTTTTCTCTACCAGGATCAGCGCAGCGAGCAGTCAATGAGTGGGAATCTCTAGAGAAAAGTGCTTTCGATACCGGAGGTTAAATATTCAAGTGTAAATATTTTTATTCTCTTCGATATTTTATTTACTTTTTATTTATTTTGAATGAAAAGAAAATGTTGAAAATAAAAGATGTTATTTTATGGTTGTGTGTTTTATCTTGTATTCCGTTAGTTTATATTTTGAAAGGGCTTGTGGCTAACTAACTATATCCGCACGGGTTGATGGATCTGGTTAAACTGCTTGCCGGGGTTGTTCTCTGAATGGGTGACTGTCTTCACTTACCTCTTCACGTGCCTCAAAACCTACGTTTTGTTGGTCTCGGATGTCATTCGTGGTGAATATTTTACAATCGTCCAGTCGTCATCTTCGTCTCTTTCACCAATCGTCGTTCATCAATCGTCGTCTTTTAAACCAGTGTTCCCATGGAGTATCGTGTTATCCAATAACTGGGCTGTGGACGTCAGATAGGCAGTCGCTGTATGTAATATGGTATTCAGCTGCTACCTGTTAAACTAGAATTCACTCCATCTTAGTTGGGGAAGTGCTGGGAAGACGACAATTATAAGTCTACTAGCAAACCGCCCCGGATTCGCACGGCTGCAATGCCGATACTGAATACACTACAGAAAAACAACGTATAAAAAGCAAGGCGGCCCGCCACCGCTACTGCCGCCCCAGCAGGCCGCTCCTGCCCGGAATTTTTAAATCTGTAATATCTTCGAAAATATTCATTAAAATCATATGCTGTTACACATAAATTGTTGATTTAATATAGATCCATACTTTTTCTTTTTTTATGGGACAAAACCCGCCACATATTTCCCACCCACTGTAACTCCTGAAAGCCAGAATCAACAGTGGAGACCATGTGGAGACCGCCAGAAAACGCCGAGCAATGAAGCCAATAAGCAATATAGATCTATATTAAATCAACAATTTATTTAAGGTATTAAATTGGAAAAGGATTAATGCTGTATTGGTTAAAATCGCTTCGAAAATTAGCCGTTTTTTCTTGTAAAAAGTAAATGACAAAAAAAATGTTATTTTGGGATATCCTTAAGAGATAGACATATACCATCGTAAACTTTTTTGTAGACATTTTCAATATGTACAATATTTAATACATTATTTTGATAAATCTAGGAATCAGCCTGTGTTTCACTGTAAACGCGAAAATATAATTTAATTATTTACGAAATCACTTTCGAAACCTCAAAAATAATAGTATTTCTCCACAATTTAATGGATGTTATTTTACATAAAACCTTTCACTTTAATCACTATCTATTTAAAAAAATCCCATTCAAATCCGTTGCGGAGTTTTAAAGATTTAATCATACAAAGGGACATAGGGAAAAAGAAAGTGATTTTGTTTTATAATAATTATGTAGTGATAAGGTCGGCCATTGATAATATTTTATTAGTAGTATTTGTCAAATGCATTGGTTCAGCCATCTAACGTTATATTTCTGCACTGAATGATACATCACTCCGTTTCCATATGGCAAATTGTAGGGTGACTGGGCGCTAAACGGTAGATAGCGTTTACTTTCGTTAGTTTCTACGGCAATAGATGGCGCTAACCGCAATCATAAGTAAAAATTGACTGAGATTTTGTATTATTTGCTGGTTGCGATTGATATTTGATGATTGAGAGATTTGATATATTATCCATACTAATATTATAAATGCGAAAGTATCTCTGTCTGTCTGTCTGTCCGGTTTTCACGCCAAAACTACTGAACCGATTGTAATGAAATTTGGTACACAGATAGTCTAGAGCCTGAGATAGGACATAGGCTATAAAACATCCCGCTATGACCAATAGGAGCAGAGCAGGAACAAAAAATGTTGCGGAAACGGGAGCAAACGCTGATGTACTACATATTGCTCCCATTATTTTAACAGGCGCTTATTTTATATCAACTGAGCTCATTCGGCTAGAAGGTTACGCGGTTGAAACCGTGGGGCACAGCTAGTGGGTAAATAAAAAAATTAAAAGGATTTTATCAACAACTAACTTAAGTACCTATTTTTATCATCCAAAACCCACACTATGTGTGCTTCAATCTCGTCATACAAAATTTTGGGTTGGATCCCACTGTGTTGCTACAGGAAGTCCGAAATTCTGCAAGATTGGAACATACTACTCACTACACTACCTACTTCCAGAACACCTACCTACAGCTAGTGAGCGGGTGTTACGCAGTAACTATTATAATTTCGGTTTTTCTTGGAATCCAAATTCTCACGGGCTTGGATGTGGCATAAAATAGTTGTATTGGAACCCAACCATCTGTGCTATTCTGGCACTCTGTCCGATGCTGGGCGGTTACTATTAAAACATCACCTTTCTTGACAACCGACCTCGTACTCCGACCAACTCAAAAACTATTGAATTAACAACAGTCGACAGATGTCGATATATAGAAAACATCTAAATTAAAATAACAATGTAATAAATAAGTAGTATAGTAAATCCGTCACGAATCCTGAACGATAAATCCATACAATAGCGGATTCGTGCGATTTTAGCGAAATGTTGCTTTTGTACGACAGACGTCCGCGCCGGGGGACGCCCGATGACAGAATGATGGATCGCCAACGTTATGTGCGAGCACACACTAGCCATGTGTGAGCTTCAATTGTACGGGGATCATTTTTTATGTATTGCTGAGAGGAAAATATATTGTGGCGGTATTTCAAAAGCTGGATGTAAGTAGGTATATGTAAGTACCTACAGATCTTGTTCTTGAATTAATATTGGCGTACCTATACATAAATATTGGCGTGTGCTAGCCGTAGCATGACTTACCGTTTTATAAAATCAAGTTCTAATGAACAGACAGCTGTGCTGCTGTAAAGTTTGTTGCGCCATTTTTCTTCCCAGCTAAAGACTAGGTGCTGTTGTATGGTCACCAGCTTAAGCACTAAGACACGGTGAAGGGGCGTTTTGGAGGACTGTCTTAGTTAATTTTAACGCTCAAAACCTTCGATTTTTATACAAATCTATGAAATGAACTTCCACTTCCTGACATCGGCGACTATCTGCAAGAGAACATGCTATCTCGTACAGACAAGGAAAATGTTCCCTGATTCACGCGTAGGTATAAACCCGAAAAAGGACTCCCTTGTATAATCCATTTACATACCTTACATCTCAATATTATTATTACAGCAAAAAGTGCTAACGAACACGTCAATCCTCGTCTAAAAGCATAATCTTTGTATATTTTACGTATAAAAGTATAATTTCTGCGCACAATGTGTGATGGTGATCCATCAAGTGAGACGGCTAGCGACAGATTTTTGTGAATAAACCAGGAGCGGGTGAAATTTTGAATTTTTAAGGCTATAGAATTTGCGGCTTGTGTAGTGTGGACAAAAAAATAGAGAGCTACCTACTTATTTAAGATATCATGCTGCTGAATCACTCTCTTTAATCGATTGGATTTGGCGTAGGTACCTAAGCATGCAAACATAAAGAAGCGGGTTTTCAGGGGACAACAGTACACATGTCTGGAGGTTATGTTGATCTTCAGGATTATACATATTTATTTATGTGTGGACGCTGTAAATTAAAATGAGACTTACCTGCACCCATCACTACCTACTTGTCGGTGTCAGGAACCTGCTTCTATACGCAAGATTCCTAAATACCTACATTGCGTGTTGCATTGAATCTCGAAAGTTACATACTTACCTAATAAGTAGATAAGTTTAAGTGTATTGACGTAAATATAAAAGTGTTAGCGTATGCGTGCGTGCGTGCGTATGCGTGTGTGTTAGCGTGTGTTAGTGTTGTGTGTGTGTTAGTGTGTGTGTCTTACAAAAATAAATATCAGTGGGACGTCTTAAAGTTACTTAATCATGTAACCAAATATGGTTGTCTTTCGGTACCTTCCACTTCCTTCCACTAACTTCGTCGATTAATAGTTCCAAGACATCCTGAAGGCCAATCCTCCCAAGTTATATAGAACATTCAAAATCTAGTCGCAGTCTCATCTCGGTGACAAACAAATGTCAACAATCTAGGAAAATTAGGAGTAACGCAGAGAGCCGAGTCTGGCTAAAAAGGTACTTAGGTAGTAGGGGAGAGGGGGGCAGTTTAGAACAGAGGCAGTTTTGAATTATTGGATTTATGAACGCATTATTTCTCTTTCCTAACCTCCAATACCTTTTTAATACTGGTAAGACCGAACTACATGTCTGTCAGTCGCCAATTTACGTCAATGTCAGTGTCAAACAGGATAAAAGTGGTCGGTTACTTTACGGAGACGAAACCAAACATTGTTATTTTTTATTGTAAGCGGATTACTGAAAACGTAAGTATTATTTTCGAGTTTTGAATATTTCATAGTGTTGTGTGTATACAAGTGCAAGTGTATTACGAATATAAGTTAATTAAATACAAGTTTCTTGGTCGTCTAGTTAATTTTGTTTCTGAAGGATGGTATTGGGGCAGATTTGAAAAAAAAACTGTGGGGCAGTTATGAATAAAATGTTCAAAAGTGCCCCCCGCTATTTGAACAAATGATGTTTATTTCTTTTTTAATAATTGATGAATATGATGAAATAAGTTCATTTTATATTATTTTACAGATATAAATCACAATGGTAAGAAATTACAAAAAGAAAAAAGAAAATGATGTGAATGAAGAAGACGCCGAGAGAGCTGTATTGTGTGTTTTCAATGATAGGCTGAAACTGAGGACCGCTGCTGCTATATCTATACTAATACATAAAGCTGAAGAGTTTGTTTGTGCGCGCTAATCTCAGGAACTACTGGTCCGATTTGAAAAAATATTCTTGCATTGCAGGAAGGCTTTAGGCTACATAACATCACGCTGCGACCAATAGGATCTGAGCTTATCTAATTACACGCGAACGAAGTCGCTGGCGGCCGCTAATATAATATAAAACCAACCACTTTGTACTATAGAGTAAAGAAATATAAAGAGATTGTAATGCCAAAAAATATAAATTATAGCAGCAAACACACTGTGCATCAAGTTTTCACTAATGATGAAGAACTTATGCAAGAAAAGTACTTTTTAAAAATGTCCAAAATGAATTATGGTCTTACCTACTTACAAGGTCGAAAATTGGCATATCAATATGGGAATTTAGGAATAAGGTGATTTGGATTGTTTGTTTGATATATATTTTTAATGCCTTCCTGAGACCATTTTAAATGGTATGTTTTTAAGATAATGTTAAGATTATAAAGACAAAGATTAGCAATATGTAACTAGATCTCAAATATTAAAATAATAAGTCACTTACATTCGTTCAAGACTGCCCCAGGCTGTTAATAGTTTTATAAAGTTTATTTATGTAATAGTGAGTGTACGAAGCTAGTGGCAATAAATTATAATTATATACGATCTGTATGTCTTAAATAAAGTGTTGATTATGTTTTAAGCTGCATTGTTTTCTTGTTATCATGGTATTTCAAAACTGCCCCTGGGGTTATCAAATGTGCCTCTTGCCAGGGGCACATTTGAACAAAAAATGGTTTTAAAAAAATAATAATATTGCTACTTTAAGAAATAAAAACAAGTAAGTTAATTTTTATTTTGTAGAACAAATAGCATATCTATTCATAAAAAAATAAAATACCTTGATATGTAGCACAATACGATAAATATAATATTTTATTCAAAAAGTGTTCAAAGGTGCCCCCCTCTCCCCTACCTAACTGGGCTTCTTTGTCTCACAGTACAACTATTTTCTGCTAATTTTCAATTTATCAATAAAATCTACAAGTTCAACGATTACTTACCTCAACAAACGCAAAAGCAGCTCCACTAACACAGCGGTTACAAAATAGCGGTGATCCATCAGGGAACTAAGTTTTGACGGCGACTATGACAACCAGCATGGCCGACAGTTTAGCGCGGGAAAAATTTGTGAAACTAGGAACGACTAAGAACACAACAGGAATCAGGATACGAGTACCCACCACGATATAGGTAGGTGGTAGGAATAGGCAGTGGTGAAAATAGGATATTATTTTAAAATTGTAGGTAATTTTAATTAACACGGAATATATAATTATCAGGTATGTTGCGAACCCGGTACATTTCAGACTCCTATACTATATGCGGAATAAGATTAGACCTTTACCTAAATTAACCCTTTTTAAGGTTTGCCGATTTTGACTTATATTGCGTTGGTGGCATGACAAACGGCATCTGCAGTAAACAGTACCTATTGCCAACCACTTCTTTGCTTTTAATGCAATCCTTATGTCTACGGAATAGAATTCAAAATCGGTTGAGCGGACTGTAAAAAAGGTTCGACTAGTTGTCGATTGTCTCTAATCTTATTCCGAATGGAGTTTAGGTAGGTTAACTACTACTAAAATTTTACCCGTTTATTGGCCGACCCTAGAATCGAAGTTTGATCGAGGATCATCCACAAATTGTGGATCCTGTGGACCACAATCATTCGAGTTTCCGGACCCTAGACTATCATCACAACGGTACCTAGGCAACTAGATTCTAAGATAATATTGGCGCCATTTTCATTGATAATATAAATCCTATGTAGATACCTACACTTGGGTAGGGTTTCCTTGTTTCAAAATACTTACATACATTTAACGCCCTGTTAAACTTAAAAGGGTGATTTTAATTCAATAGAGTGTTTTACCAAGAGGGTCAGCACTGATTTTAAAGAGGGGTGGTGACAGATGTTTAACGGTGATTTAGTTTAAGACGAATCCTTCAACAAATTATTGTAAGAACACGGGACGACATATCAGGCTAAAGTATTTATTCAGTAAAAGATAACCGCGCATTTTATGTGCTTTTTGCGTAGGTACAGTCACGAGCATCATTATAACAATGCTTGGTTACTTTCAATTGCATTTTTTTTTTCGTAAAATAACGAAAATACGACACGTTACATAAATCTATAGGTTCGAAAATACTGTGTTCGTAACTAAATAAAATTTCCTTCATAAATAAAGGAGTAAAGGGCTTTTGAATAAAGCCGAGTACCTATGTAGGTAGGTACAATACCTACTTTTGCTCGTGACTGTATATATGTTGGAACTAGGGTTGCCAGATGGTCGGGAATCGTTTGGATTCTCCCGGCTTTTTCAGTGAACTCCAGACTCCAGACAAATCTCAAAATCTCCCGAAAAACGAATATTTCTAAAATTTCCTACGAAAAATAATTCAAAAATTTAAAGATACTAACGATCATCTAATTAAAGCGAATTGTAATTGCCATGTTATAAACAATTGCGTCAAGGATGCCTTAAAAGCTTTGTCAGAAGACATTCAAAGCATCGTCATTGAGATATACAATGAATTTAGCTTCCCCTACGAGAACTGAAAAATTTAAAGAATGTTTCGTATTTGCTAGTATCGAGTAAGTATAAAATCTTCTTCGGCATGTTCCCACAAGGTGGCTATCTCTTATGCCCGCTATAGATCGTTTACTGCATTGCGGGCCTGCCGTAAAACAGTATTTTTTGTTGAAAGGTGAGGTAGAAGTAGCCTTTTTAATAATAGTGATATTTGAGAGCGAGATTTTGATATTGAAGAGCTATCAGTACTTGCTAGAACACCATGATTTTTCTGAGACCACCTTATTAAAAAAAAATATCTGTAGGTACTATCTTTAAAAGGCAATTTAAGTATTTACATGGGAAGTAAGTATTTACATCCGTATTGCCCGAAATCCTTAATATTTCAGACGATATTGACCAAGATTCCCTATACACAGATTATTGTTGCATTACAGAAATATTTGAACATCTTCCAAAAGAAAAAAACATATGTCTAATGACAAGATTTATGCATATTTTGAAAGAATGAAATCAAAAATTTAAAAAAAAAATGTGTGTTTGTGTTGTCAATTCCTATAAGCAATGCTTACTGCCAAAGGATGTTCAGTTTGCTAAATAATTTGTATGCTTTAGATTTAATTAAAGCTGAGTTAGTCATCATTCATCATGATCATTTCAACCGAAAGACGTCCACTGGTTCTCCACGACGACCGGTCCGGCGCCTCCCGCATCTAGCGGTTTCCCGCGACCTTCACCAGGTCGTCGGTCCACTTTATCGGGGGCCTACCCACGCTGCGTCTTCCGGTGTGTGGTCGCCACTCGAGGACCCGTCGGCCCCATCGCGCATCGGTGCTAGGGGCAATGTGCCTACTCACAACCGACATAGCCCGAAGAATTGCAACACTAAAGTGGTAGTGTTTGCAATGCAATTCTTTGGGCTATGTCGGTTACTCTCGTTCTTCTGCGGATCTCTTCATTCCTGATTCGATTGCGCAGTGTAACCCCAAGCATAGCCCTCTCCATTTCCCTTTGAGTGACTTGGAGCTTTCTTATAAGGCCCATTGTTACCCACCACGTCTCAATTCCTTAAGTCATCACTGGCAACACACACTGGCCGAAGACTTTTGTCTTAAGACATTGCGGTATTTCAGACGAGAAGATTCTACGTAGCTTCCCGAAAGCAGCCCAGCCGAGTTGGATTCAACGATTGACCTCTTCCTCGAAGTTGGACCTTCCTAACTGGATAGTTTGTCCCAGATACACGT
This sequence comes from Sesamia nonagrioides, assembly GCA_017933935.1. Lineage (NCBI taxonomy): Eukaryota > Metazoa > Arthropoda > Insecta > Lepidoptera > Noctuidae > Sesamia > Sesamia nonagrioides. The sequence continues at coordinate 244,816 of JADWQK010000586.1, read as the reverse complement.
AACTGTCAACTTCGAGAACAGAGGCTCCAATCTTTATAGGAGTCGATACAACATGGGCATTAGACATGACTTTCGTCTTGTCCATGTTCATTTTAAAACCGACTCGCTCGAAAGCTCTACTGAGTTCTTCGAGCATTGTACTCAGGTCCTCCGTGGTCTCAGCCATGACTACGATATCATCAGCAAACCGAAGGTGTGTCATGTACCTACTCGCCATTGATGTAGATGCCCAGTCCTTTCCAGTCCAGAATCTTGAAGACATCCTCCAATGCAGCTACTTACTACTTAGCTACATCTCCCTGTTTGACACCACGCTGCAGAGGTATTGGTTTCAAGGTCTCGTTGCAGTTAGTGATTAGGCTAAACTTTGAAGTTAACCGTTTTATATTCAAGTCAGTTCTAAACGGCGCTAAAGGAGTTAAATTATTGGAATCAGTGAAGTCTAATACCAAATGTGGCAAAATAGACAATAAGCCTGCGTGTTTAATGTCTTGGTGCATTGTTAATTATTTTTTAAATTAATGTCATTTTTCTTATTAATATTTTCGTTCTCCCGACAAAAATCTCAAAATCCCGACTTTTTAAATCTTTTTCCAGATATTTTGATATTTTGATCTGCCAACCCTAGTTGGAACTGATAGATCTGTTAAAATAAAGCTTAGATAAGATTTTTACAACGTATAACAGAGAAGGTATAGGTAATCAATCGTCAACAGGGATATAGATCTCTGGTAGTCACCTTTCGCTCCATTGTCAGAACTCACAATCTGACCGTAAAAAAATTAGGTGTAGTGAGCTGTCAATAGTGTCAATCTTGTCAATCAATTTGTGCACATTTTATGATCTTGGTACAGTATTGTTTCCCACAAAGAAAAACTCGAGCAAAATATTAATTTGGCTCGAATGTTTTTTGCGGAATAAGTAACAATAATTGTTACTTACTTATTCCTTGTCCTTTCGATAGGAAACAGATCCTTCATACCACATTTTTCTTGAACATAACATAAGTCTTCATCATCATCTCTTGAACTATTATAAATACTTAACTGAAGAAAATAGAATAGTACATACGATCGGCGATGCCAAGATGGCGGGTTGAGCCTGTCGTTCATCGAATAGAATGACATAAAAATGGCCATAAAATACTTGTAAGTAAGGATTCTATTGAGAGAAGACGTGTGGTGACCTGTTTGCTAGTACCAATCCGCTGAAACGTCCTAGCTTATAACGTAATGATTATCTACCAGGATCAAACGACCTGGTGCAAACGAAAGATTTGTGCTATTTGCAGTCATAAACTTCCCATTTAGGAAGTAAAGCAGGTACCTATACCAGTCATAATAGGTAGGTATTAGTAAACGGTAAATAAAGCAATATTTATCTAAAATATAATATAGATATATAACGTTAATATACGTGCGAATGGCTAAGACCAAGTCGGATGGAGATATTCGTGTTTACGCGTATTTTGCGAGAATATCGCGCGTGCATGGCCGGAAGAAAGTGCACAGAGATTTTTTTTTTGTTATTCCGACTTTATTGTGAAGGTAACAAGCGTAGCGATACTTACACTTATATAAGCATTATTATGTACATTGTCTACTATTTCATGAGATTTGTGAAGCATGAAAACTTTCACGAACTGCTAATCATAAACACAACATATTTTAAGTTCCTAATTGACAGCTTAAATATTTAAATTCTCGTGATCTGTAATTTTTAACTTGACAATTGAAATATCGTAATAACAATATTAATTATTACAACCTGCTTAAATACCGATTACGTAACCTACCTACACCGATACAAATCAAAGAACAATGACAGTTTAGCGGTCAATGTTTTTATATTAATTATTGTTTTAGTATAGGTATAATAAGTAAGTATAGTTATCTACTGGACCTCCTCCTCCTGGACCTGGATATTTTCAGGGAATTTGTGTTATTGGGTTTGATAGGTAGTAGAACTTTTAAATTCACGGGATAAGTTTTGGTAGAACGATGCAAATGTTAGATTAATTCCTAACTACTTACTACACCTGAAAGAAACAAAGTTGGCGACCTCGAGAAATCTTGAGGCATCCAGTCTATGAAATATTATTTATCTGTTTTGTAGCCCAACACAACAGAAAAGAACAGCGGATAACTCAGAACAATCACTGCTTCCGCTCTCAATGAAGCAGGACACAGCATACAAAGGTGACCTATGTTTATCTTACTAGAAAACGTCTCCTCTTTTGTACCATAATAGATGGTAGTTTCCTGTCTTACCACACACATTATAACATAGCGTACTTTCCTGGAGCCATACCTCGTAGGCCTTGCTAATGGCATGTGACAGCGGCGGTGATGGATCGGACGCCCCTCGCCCCTCTGCACGACTACCGATAAAATTAGACGATTTTTCCCCAAAATGAGACATTCTTGTGCGAGATATTTTTGTTATTTTATTTTACTGCTAGGTAAACAGACCAGGGTCACTCGTTATGGTGAGGACACTCGTCATCACTGCATATGGTGGTCGCAAAGTAGAGAAAAAACTTGATAAATTTCACCAATAAGACTGAACGTTTTCAATAGGTACGTCTGAACCATGTTCAAGAGGCGTCAGAGTAATTTATTCAATATATTTTATTTGTTCCTAAAAACATGTGTAGATAATAAATATAATACATGTTTTAACAGTTTATGACTTCGATTAGACTGTGAACGTTCTTAAAATTACGAACATTGCTCCTCTGGAATTGGGTTTTGAGGATTGGTACAGATGGAGCAGGTATACTCCATCTTCAGTCAGTGCACATACATATTTGTCAAAAATTCATCGTTGAGAAGCTCAACCTTACAACATATGATTTTTAAATGAATATTTTCGAAGTTATTACAGATATAAAAAATGCAGGACGTAGCGTATGCGGCGGTACCAACCGGCCGAAGCCGGCCGGCGCGGCGCGGCTCCGCTATGTTTTTATAAAAAATGTTACAGCCAAAGTAATAAATCTGGATATTATATATACAGGGGTCGGCACTCGAAGTGTTACCAATTCAAAATGCTGTAATTCTGTTAAACATGAGCATATTTATTTAAAAACTTCAGTATCGAAAAAGGACATATACAATAAATAAAAAAAGAAGCTATTGTTCGATATGGCCACCTTTAGCGCGGATAGCACCATCGAGTCTGACCGAGAAGGCTTCACACGCTGCACGAATGTGGTCTGCTGGTATTTTGTTCGCCGAGAATGGCGAAGCGCAATCTTTAAGGCGTCGACCGTCACATACTTTTTTTGGTGACACTTTGGCTTCTAGAATTGACCATATGGAAAAATCCATTGGGTTTAAGTCCGGGGAATATGATGGCCATTGTTGCGAAGAAATGAAGCTCGGAACATTTTCTTGTAAAAAAATTTGGGTTTCACGAGCTTTGTGAGATAGTGCCGAGTCTTGTTGAACGGTCCAATGATTTCTACCAAATTGCTTACGTGCCCAAGGTAACAAAGCATCGTTTAAAATCTTTTTACGGTAGATCTGCTGGTTTATCTTTACACCCTGGTCAATGAAAACGAGAGGTGAGCGTCCCATGGCAGTTACCGCCGCCCAAACCATCACAATTGCTGGTGCTTGCTTTCACAAGGCGATTCGTTGGTCTAAATTGTCATTTGATTTACACTTTAACCGTACTACGCGATCATTTTGCTTGTTCACATATTGCTGAACGGTAAAATTTTTTTCATCGGAAAATACCAAATTTTCAAGCAAGCTATCAACGTGCAAGTGCTTTAAGTTCTTAGCTCTTTCTAGACGAACTGTCTTTTGTGCAAGTGTCAGATCTTGCACTTTTTCTAATTTGTAGGGCTTCAGTTGAAGTTTATTTTTTAATATGCGCCCTATGCTCCGTGCAGATACATTAAGACTTTTCGCCAATTTAACTGCGCTTTGTCGTGGATTTCGTTCAATTCTAGCCTTTACCTTTCGAACCATTGCTGATGATGTTGCTGTTGTTGGATGTCCACCTCCATGGCGATTTTTGGTGCCACGCGTATCATTGTAACGCGTGATGGTCCGATACACAAACATTTTGTTCAAATGTATATGTCCTAGCTCATTAACGATGGCTGCCTGCGATTTTCCAGCCAAATACAAAGCAATGACACTGTTTCGTTTGACTTCCATCCACAAAACTTTTTTTAACAACGACGAAAAATAGTAGGCTTTTGTTAGTTTATTAACAATACCATAATAGGGAATGTGAAAAAATGGGCGCCATATTGTAAACAGTTTAGTTGCTATAGCAACGTAAAATTAGTAACACCTCGAGTGCCGAACCCTGTATTGACTAGCCATTATATATAATGTCTACTCAGTTTAGATAAAGTGATATTCGAAACAAAATTAATCACATTAACTAGCAATTTTATATAATATCTTCGAAGACTTGGTTAATGTAATGAAACAAGTAGGTAAGCGTTTAAGATTATAAAATCTTATTTTTTAAATTTAAAATTATTTTTAAATTTCAACTTGCCATAAGCATACCTAACTAATCATAAGGGTTATTTTAAAAAATAAAATAATTTAAGATAATAATTTTACGCCAATTAACATTGTCATAAAGTTATCTAACTTCAATTTATAAAGTAAATTTAAAGCTCACTAGTTATAAAACAAAACATTAAAAACACAGAGATCAACACACAATAAAGACAAAAATAATAAAGTTTTTAAAACGAACTGACATTAATCAACTAGGTCATAATTATTATTTATTCTTACAAGAAAGGCTATTGTGACAGTTTGAGTTCCACATGAGGTTGGACTTTTTATATTTACACCTATTTGAAACGCATTCTCTAGTACAGTTGCAATGCTGAAATCCTTGGCCGCCAAGATGTGACTCTTTTCTTGCACATTCCCTGATGGTAACTTCATGTTGAGGAACAGTATCTATTGTAATAAACTTTTCTTTGCAGACAGTGAACTGATTCCTTGCGTAAAGTTGATTTAGAATCCCATGCTTAGTGCCAAACTGATACATTCCTACTGTCTCCTGAGAAATTATAACAGCCATAATGTTTCTGTCATCGGCTTTGGCACGGTCTACATCAGGAATTTTTACCACTAAATTATCGCATGTATTACCAGTGGGATATTTAAGCAAGGATTGAGTCGGATAGACCGTATTTATTACTTTGACTAACTTTGACGCGCTGTTATAAATAATGTCCAGATAAAGTGATTAATTTATTACATTGTCTAGTGAATTTGGTTTTTATATATAGTGACCAGTCATTATGTATAATAGCCATTTAATCACTATGACTGTAACATATATATTATGTAGGAACAACGTTCACGGTTTTTTCGTAGTGTTTTAGTATCAGCATTGCACCCGTGCGAAGCTGGGGCGGGTCGCTAGTAAGTAGTTTTAGAACTTAGTTTATAAAGTTTTTCGGTAGATAGTCACATAGATGTAATTAGACGTCTTGTCGGACAGCATCAAGAACTCACATGAGCAGCCTCCCTGGCTACTCATGTATGCTGATGATATCGCGCTGGCGGACGCGGACAGGGAACGGTTGGTGCGGCGTGTGAATGCGTGGAAGGACTCGCTTGAGAACGGAGTTCTGAAACTCAACGTGGCGAAGACCGTATACTTGGCCAGCAACACGACAGACCCCATGTCTGTGCGCATAGGCGGAGACATGGTCGAGTGCACGGACCAGTTTAAATACTTGGGGTCTGTGCTCCACGCGTCCGGCGACAAGCAGGAGCTGCGTGTCACCAAGATGAATAGGCTGCGGTGGATGTGTGGAGTTACGCGGAAAGACCGCATCAGGAACTCCCGCATCCGGGGCAGCCTTCGTGTCTGTGACATTGCAGACAAACTGTAGGAGGGTCGCCTACGCTGGTACGGCCACGTCTTACGCAAACCGGCATGTTACGTGGGTAATAAATGTCTTGCCATGGCGCCTCCGCCGGGCCGGAACAAGCGGGGTAGACCAAAGAAGTGCTGGCTTGACGTTGTAAGAGATGACATGCGTGCCAACAAGCTCTTACCACAGGATGCTAAAGATCGTGCGAAATGGAGGAGAATGTGCAGGAAAGCGAACCCCGGGCTTCAACGCGAAAGCCGCGGATGCAACCGGGATAAACGCTGAGATGATGATGATGATGAGTCATATAGATGTAATTACTAACACTAGTTTCTAGGTTGTATGTATACTAATCAAATGGAGTACAATAATGGGTCCCAATTAAAAGCACTTGATCCGACCTGGGTATCAGCCGATCTTACGACGTCGAGCACAAACGAAACAGTTTCAATAAATAATAATTGTTTTCTTGTAATAAAATCACAAGTAACCAAGATACCAAAACTATGTGAAGGCTAACCATAACTGAAGAAATGAATGATAACTTTGAAATAAAATTAGTGCATTTTAATTGTTAAGCACAGAAAGTCAATCAGTTCTTAACTGCATTTTTTAGATCAAATCTCCCAACACAAAAGCTTCGTTGTTCAATGTAATGGCACCAATTAAATAAAAAAAGCCTTTATGTTTCAGGTTTTACAGTTGCGAAACACAAAACACTAAGTATATGCTGTAATAACAAAGGGACCGAAGAGCCTGTAACAGCGACTCTTTGGGATAAAACGGGGAAGTATTCGTTAGCCAGTCTTTAGATCATCACCATCATCATCTTCATTTTAGCCGAAAGACGTCCACTACTGAACATAGACCTCCGCCAAGGATCTCCACGATGACCGGTCTTGCATCTCCTGCTTACCTACAGCGGTTTCCCACGACCTTCACCAGGTCGTCGGTCCACCTTGTCGGGGGCCTACCCACAGTACCCACACTATTAGTTACTCTATTTTTGTGACATAAGTAAGTAAATTAATTAATTGGAATGTCTGTTTGTAATATTAAAATAACCGCTTTCTACTACAGGCATATGAATGTATATACGGTACACATACCAAAATACATATTTTTAAAATTTTTGTCCGTCTGTCTGTTTGTTCGGGCTAATCTCTGGAACGGCTGGACCGATTTGGACGGGACTTTCACTGGTATATAGCTTATGTAATAAGGAGTAACTTAGGCTACTTTTATTTTAGTTTTTTTTTTACTTAAGCGATTCGTCGTGTTCCGGCATGATGTCTGGTGAAGCCGTTTGGAGGACGGGTCTGAGCAGTTGTGTTGCGATGTGTGCCGGGTACGATGCGCCAAATGTTGTTGTGTCGGAAGTTTGGTCGTGGAGAGTCTTCAGGTCAATCTCCCTCTGGCGCAGCATCGTTGGTCGTGTTGTTGGGTTTAACATTGCATCACCTCGCTCAACTGTCGTCATCCTTCCTATTCCTAAGTTTTTTAAGTGAATAGGCTTAATAAACTAGTGCGCTTTACCATCAACGATTGCATCACTGCTTACCATCAGGCGGGATTGCAGTCAAGCACTAGTTTACAATAATAAAAAAATACACATAATGCCCTGACATAATTACTGGTTTAGGTCACACGAGCTAAATAATACTTATTAATGTACAGATGCCAGCGCAGGTCAAGCCACCCTAAACTGACAATTTTTTCAATCAACTCCGAATGTAATGCTTAGGCAATGAAGTTGAGATCTATTAAAGAAATTTGACAAATAATAGAAGATTATATGCTGGCATCTGTACTATTAATAGCGTCTTCTTTTATAATTAGGGTTCCGTACCTAAAAGGTAAAACGGAACCCTATTCATGAGACTTCGTTGTCCGTCTGTCCGCCCGTCTGTCACCAGGCTGTATCTCATGAACCGTAATAGCTAGATTGTTGAAATTATCAGAGATTATGTATATCTGTTGCCGCTATAATAACAAATACTAAAAATAAAAAAATAAAATATTTAAGTGGGCTCCCATATACCAAACGCGACTTTTTGGCCGTTTTTAAAGATGGTATGGAAATGGAACCCTTCCTGCTCGAGTCCGACTCGCAATTGGCCGGTTTCTTTGATAGTGTTCAACAGCCTATTCAGCCAAGCATTGCTAATCATGCTGTGCATGATTAGCAATGCTTGGCATGTGCAAATGTGCATGCATGTGCTTAATAACTGAAACACTACGTCCCGACCTACGAACTTCTTTTTACCCCGGCCCAGCTGAGCCAATATCGCAATCTCTGGCACGGTTAATATGCCCCCGCTTCGAGCCTGTATAGCAGATAGATAGAATAAGTTGATCTTTGTAAAGCGTTATCTCTTACTCATACCGATCTATATGTCGATGATACAGCCAGGTACTCCAGCCGATCTCATCGACTCACCGATACAACTGCTGATCTATTTTGTAGAAACCTCACTTATATTGGTGAGCGTGCGTAGAGGAAACCCAAGGCTTCAAACAAATAAACGCCAAGTATTTAAACTTTCATCACGTTCGACCAATTGTTTAATTTGATTAATTACCCAGTCAAGGTTTGGGCGAGACAGATCATGGCTTCGTTAACACCGTGCAGGCAGAGCTGAGACCGTGGGATGTGGCAATACAACACACATGATTGATTCAATAATATAGCCTAGTAGCGTACTACAAGGCTACCTATCTCTGGTTTTGAGAGAATGAGGTTTGATTTAGAACGAGATAAAACTTCTTTCATATAGAGTGGGAAATATGTGTCTCATCAATCAAAAAATAAAAACTGTAAGTAAAACTTTGAAGACGTTCCCTGTTGGAAATTATAATTAACTCATTCAGAAGCAAACGTAGGTTTTATACAAATTTGGTACGAGGTAGATATTTTATGAAAGGCTCTTGGTAAAGAAAATGATTGAATGAATTATTTATTTCCTGTTAATTGGTTTATATAAAACACACTTCAATCACATTTTGTTTTAACTAGGTGCGATACGGTCTTTCCTGACTACACACACTTTAAATTGTTATAATTACCGATACTATGTTCTATGTTACAGGTTTGGTTCCCGCACTCAGTCCCTCCAGTCTCCAGTGGACCATTGTGCGTGGATTACCGATACTATAGGTATAATATTGTATTAAGGTTTGTGTGTTCTTATTCAATATCTCAGCAGATTTCCATTTTTGCGCTGACACACTTTTTACCCATTGACAGCCTCCGTGGCGCAGCGGTAGCGGACGCGGCCGCTGCGCAAGGTGGAGCGGGTTCGATCCCCGCACAGTGCAAGTATCTGTATGCATGAATATGAATATTTGCACTGGTCTGGTTGTGCCTCGGAAAGCACGTTAAGCCGTGGTCCCGGTTGCCATACGAACATCTAGTGGCAGTCGTTACGGGTTGTTGGAGCCCTCAAAAGTTCAACAATTGGTCTAACTGCAATGCTTCGATGTCGCCTTCGGGTTGTGGCGGTCAGACGGCAGTCGCTTCACGGAAAATGTCGAAGTTTAGCCATATCAGCAGTTGGACTGGTAAAGCGGACCCCAGACTCCAAAGCTGAAAAGGCTTCGGATGCGACTGGGATTAACGCTGAGATGATGATGATGATGATGATTGTATTAAGGTTTGTAAGTTACCTATGTAAATACTAAACACTTCCCACGAAACACACAAAAAAGCTAACACGGAAAAAATGCAATCAAACAGCATAGACGGATACACAAATCAATCAGTTAATAATCCAAGGTTATGGTCAAGCCAAATACCAAACATCTGAACAATCAAAACACCAACCAATGAGCTTAACAATAGAGTTTATAATCCATTATTTGGTAAGGACAATAGCAATTCTGTCTTCGTGATAAATTTGTTTTGATTGTCTTAGGTCTGGTGTGAGGCAACTTCATTGAGGACAATGATCGGATGGGTGACCAGCCACGCAGAACTAGTGGTCTGAATTAGATTGGCCAAGTTTTGTTGGTAAAGAATGTGTCTCTATAGGTTCAACTTAATTTGGCTTGCGAAACTCCGCACATGCGACGGTACCTATTTAAACATGAAAAAAAAAGAGAATATACAGTAGGGTAAACCAGGCAAATGTGGGGCACGTTTACCCTTACTCGCAAAACTCAGTGATGCATTTTAAAGCTTTTAAACACTGTGCTGATTTTTATTTAATTTTAGCGAGAAAAAGTATTTTATTATTTTTTATTACTTATATGAATTTGTTTTAAAAACTATTTTCACGTTGATTACAACTATTTGCTCGATATTATTTCGTTTTTTTATAATTTTTATTGAAAACCAAGAATCAGAATCAGAATCAGAATTTTATTTGTAAAACATAGGTGCATACCTACATGAAGGTCTTACAATTAGATAAATGAGCGCTATGTTTTGCCGTGAAGGCATACAAATATAGAGATCATAAAATCATTAACAACTAAAAAAATGAATAAAGTACTTAACAGAAATTAAACTATCACAAAAAAATAAAATAAAAAAAAACCATACTATCTTACATTTTCATAGAAATATTTATAAATTTAATATTAAAGGAAACTTACATGCATGTAAAATATTAAAAAACATCTCTTAAAAAATCTTCTACAGTATAATAACATTTTCATCCCACCATCTCGGAAAGAGTATTTTTAATCTTCAATATCTGACTGGAAAAGCCGTTTTTATTCTCTAGAGGATAAAGTAAATTGAATTTAGAACATCGTGTGCACTAAGTTTGTAAATTTTAAAAAAACATTAAACCTATTTACTGTTACCTCTATGGTGCCGAATATATCATACAACTTTTTTTAATTTGTTAAAAACTCAGACTCGGAACCTTCTTGGTGTTCTTTTTTCAATTTTCTTTGTACGCGGATCTTTATGCGGCATTTTTTCACGTCATTGTTAAACCTTATATTAGTTTTGGCGGGAATGTCAAGATGAGTGTCACGCTCATTTTTCATTGGACTTTTAAAATTATTTATAGTGTTGTTTACTAAATAAAAGCGCGTGATTTATGTAGTAAAAAGTGCATTCAGTGAATAATTCATTAAGAACAGTGAAATATCGCAGCATAGTGGCCACGTCAAGATTTTTCCCCAAACCTCACTCGTAAGACGGGTCACGCGGCCGTCTTTTTCGCCATGAATACCTAATAATTCATAATTACGTGACATTGGCTAAATGCACAAACCGTGCGAAGCCAAAAAATAAAGAAAGAAAGAAAGAACCTTATATTAAAAAAAAGAAACTTGAAAACAAGTGAAAAACTAAAATGAGTGATTCTAGCGACGAGGAAGTTTGTTTGACGCCAACAGAATTGACTGAAACTGTTAATAATGCGCAAATGAGCTTTCTACCTCAACAATCACGCGAGAAGTATTTAAAACAGTACGATATGTTCAACACGTGGCGACTAGCAAAAGGAGCCAAAACTTTCTCAGAAAACGTTTTGCTGGCATATTTTATAGAATTATCCGAGAACAAGAAAGCAAGCACTCTATGGAGTACGTATTCGATGCTAAAAGCAACAATAAAGATGAAAAAAGACATACATATCGATACCTATCCTAAATTAGTAATTTTCTTAATTATACTTTAGTATTATTTTATTATAATTTAAAGATTATTCTGTACCTAATACTTACCTGTCATAATGTAGTAATTAATACCTAAACTGAAATAAAAGTGTACCTATCTTGTGATTGTAAACATTTTTTTATTGCATTTAGTCATTTCCTCGCTGAGGTGGAATGAAAAGTTACGTGTTGCACTCGAGTGCAAAGATTTTTCACCTCGTGTCCTTTTGATTCCCTCGCTAACGCTCAGGATTCTAATTTTGAATCACTCGCTGCGCTCGTGATTCAATTTTAGAATCCTTCGCTTGCTCGGTCATCAAAATTGAACACGCGGTTAAAAAGCAACTTTGCACTCTTGTATAACAAATAACTATTATTAATTAATAGAGAGTGGAGACTTTTCTTAAATTTTGATTGGGGCAAATTTTTTATGCTGTCAGGTATTTTATTATAAATTTTCGGGGCCATCCCAAAAAAACTTTTTTTCATTAAAGCGGTTCTGCATTTCCTGTTACACAGTTTGTTCATATACTGAGAACGCATTGGGGTCTTCTTTACTTCAGATAGTTTTTGAAATAAGTTTAAATTGATCTTAACAAACAAAGCAGTTTCGTAAATGTACATACCTGGCATAGTCAATAGTTTTAATGATTTAAAGTGAGGTTCACATGTTTCGGTAGTTTTCAAGCCACACATAGAACGAATACATCTTTTTTGTGCTTTAAAAACAGTCTCTCTTTCAGTAGATTGCCCTCAAAAAATAATACCAAACCTCAGAACCGATGCAACCAAACCGTGATACGCTATTAAAAGTGTTTGTATTCACTTTTCTCGACAGCTGAAACAGTGCATAAGCCGATTTATTTAATTTAAGACAGATTTCTTCAATATGAGGTTTCCATGTTAGTTTGCTATCAATGGTTTTAGCTAGAAATTTGGCCTTATCTGTATCATCTATTTGGCACTTATTAAATGTGACAACCAACCTCATTTAACTTTTGTTTTGCTTATAATTACGTTCCGTTTTTCGTTATAAAAATATATATTTAAATGTGCCCCATTCTAAGATTATTCCTGAGTTTTGTTTTTTGTTTCTAACAAAATTATGATTTTTGGAGGAAGACACATCCTCAAGTGTTGGAGGTCGATGCAGAGAATTGGAAGACACGATACAGGATAAGAGAACGAACTGGATACGAGAGCTTGCTGGGGCACATAAGATGGATCTATCCTTGTAATGTGCCCCACCCTAAGTTTCACAAAATTGTTGATCTCAGTTATTTTAAGAAGATTTTTTAGTTTTTGTTATGCCAATTGAATCAGAGGTTAAGACTAATTATTTTAATAAACATGTTCTGAACAAAATTTAATTTTTATTTCGATTCTTCCCTACAAGTATCTGATCATGATTACATGACAATTAGCTGAATAATTAGTAGGTACCTGAATAGTACTAGCCCATGGTCCCACAGATACATGACGCGCCCTCATGCTTATGATCGATCGACGATCACGCTTTTTGGTGACTTACTACGTAGTCCAGATGTGCACAGAAAAGTATCATATAAGGTGGGTGGACCATGGATGGCCACTCTAACGAATAAATACTTTTAATTCGTTTATTTATTGGATAAATGAAGGAAACAAATCATTAAGTAATACTTTGTTTTATTGTCCACCGTATAAAATATTTTTTTTTTTACCTAACTTTAAACAACATTTATTAAATTCAAGTTTTGTAAAGCTCTTCCAAATGGCTTTGCATGGAACACGGCTCCAAACAAGGCCAATATTATACATTTGTCGTTAAACTTAAAAATAGAGTTGTAACATTAAATATATTCGCTTTTACTAAAACTACATAATAAGCTCTATTATTTAAGCGAAGCATTAAATGCTCAGTATATTTTTATCATCTAGATATAAAAAACTCTACGAACAGTACTTGAACACCATTCTATAACTAAGAATCTATTAATATAAATTATTTAAAAATGTTAGTAATGAGTATTATATTGGCCTTAAATAACTTGCGATGAGGTTTTATTATGAAAATACAATATTTTTTTTTATTCAAAAATGGCCTTCTTATGGGTCCATTCTTTGTAAGGCCAAAATTGATAATTATGATTATAACTTTGTCCTAAATAATAATAATTAATAGAATCTACAAACTGCTATAATTAAAACAATTTCTCATTATTTATAACCAAAAAGTAAGTGTTCATTTGTTCAGGATTTGTGAATGTTCCTTATGGTTCCTTGCACCATAGCAAGGCCAACCGTCCAATTTTTGATTGGCCTTATAAGGAACCACCGGCTTTCCTAGGAACACTACCAATATTTTAATGTAAATTGAGGCAAAGCTATGTTTTTTTTTCTTTAGTACCATACACATGTACTAATATGACAATTCACAATAAAAAAACATGAAATAATAAGAGGCTATTGACTAAAAGTTTACGGTTTGTTGTGCGCGCGAATAACAATTGTAACGTCGACGACCGAAGCCTACGAAACGTTGGATCGCACTGCCACAATAGCGACACAATCGACACGCCGCCACGTTTGCGGAATTTACTTTGTAGGATCTTAGTGTGTAGTATCAGGAATATGTATTTAAATGTCAATAACTACGATTTTTTAATAGTTGGCCTTCAAAGGAGCATGGCCTTCCATGGTCCACCCACCTTAGGTACTTACATATATGTGGGTGTGAGTGTGTGACTTAACTATTCGGCGATAAGCTAAATTGTATGCCCTGCTATAATGAACTACTTACCCACACTCCGTTATAATAAGATTAAATCTTTTTAGACTCAATTCAATCGATGTTGACTTCTATTCCGTAGTCATTAGATGCAAAAAAAAAAAGCTTTTAAAATATCAACTATTTACTACAGCTGTCATTCGTTATGCCACCGACGCAATAGCAATCAAAATCGGTTGAACGGACTCTATAAAAGGTTTATGTAAATATCTAATCTTATTCCGAATGGAGAATAAGTCACACGTATCTTAATGTCCAGCAGGTGAAGCTACCTGAAATTGTCAAATATCCCCAATCAAACTTGAGCCTTTATGCTTTAGTGATAAAGTTGAAAATCTACTAAAGGAATATGACAGACTGTAGTATTGTAGCTTGATGTGCGATCGTCTGTTCTAATATAAAATCATTGGCTTCTGTTGAGGCTTTCCTTATCACTGAAATCCAGAATGATGACCATAATTTACAATGTACCAAAATCAATATTTTTCCAACGTTTTCCTAGGATTTCTTCTGGCATTCTTTCAACACATACCTATAGGTAGGTAAATGAAGGCGCGTCTGATTTTATAAAATATGTAATTCTATAATTTTGTGATGATTAATGTTGAGCCATTTATTTACAAGTTTCGACATTAGCTAATAGCCTGATTAGCATTTCATCAAAAATGTCAGCCAATAATACCGCTTTCATAATAAATTATCATACCTAAAGGATATGTAGGAAATAGTCGAAATTTACTTTGGTGAGGAAGAACTGCGTAGGTAATGAATTCTGATAGATTTGACAAGGACTTTTCGCCGAAGAACACATGCCAGACATCGGTAGTGGTTTGATCAGGGGCAGTTTTTCATCTTTACAGTTTTTTCTTATACAAAACATTTTAATCGCTACCACAAGTGCATTAAGTGCTTTGATTTGATTTAGATCACCTTAAAAACATTCTTCATTTGACTAATGATGTTAATTTTATGACCTCATAGCTAGATTTTGGGAGGCCCAGTGTATACCCACCATACACCGTGGAATGTGGAGGTTATTACATGCTTACGCCATTACGTACACTATAGAGCCTTGAAATTAAACTAAATAATGTCAGTTAATTTATATGTATCAAATATCGACTAAGTACTTTCCAGACGTCGAAACATTTCAATATGTTTCTAACTAAACACTTTGAGTCGTTCAGTTAAGCAATAGCTATCGTAATAATCAACAACGTTATACAATTATCAAATGTGATTCTAATCCAGCGCATTTTAACAGGTCTGGTGTCTGTAAAATGTATGCAGGACCTTGAAATTTCTAAATAATAGTGACAGAGTTAATGCACCGATTAATACATATATATACAATGTATAACAAAAAGGGTATATACATACCAAGGGCATGGCATCTTTAGATGATATCAAACGATATCAGACGGGTTTCAACTCAAAATAAAATACTTAAAAATTGTTACCAAATTTTCGGTTTCATGTGTTTCTTAAAATCAAATCATAACAAACGTGGCAGCACACTACATACGTTAATAACTACTCGTTACCCGTCACGTTACTTGCCAAAATCTGATAAATGTCTTCAATATCTCTGTGCGAATAGTATGATAGTAGTCTATCACAGGCGGTGTTTTTCCTCATAACTTCCTAACATAAAGAGATAGGATTAAAAAACCCTTCCAATATCGTTTGATATCATGTAAAGATGCCATGCCTTTGTTATGTATATACCCTTTATGTTACACGTTGTATATAGGTATCCAATGTATTTTATCTCAAACTATAGTCTCTAAAATTACAGCCTCCATCTCCAGCCTCCTACCGAATTGTTCCTGGTACAAAAATTTACCTAAGAATATTTTCCACCAAACGGCTCGCATCGCAACAGCATATTTTTCGTATCGTTTCGGATGCGATGCGACGCAAGCCGTTTGACGGCAATCATCCTTTATAGAGTCTCGAATTTCAAACCTCGAATTCAAAACAATGCCGATAATTAGTTTTTATTATGAATTTTCTTATTAAGAATATAAAACTATCAATCTATTAGTTTTCTTCTTCAGCCTTTTGCCACCATAAAGCCATTTAGGTATTCTGCAATGCACTGTAACAATATGTAGCTACAATTAAGTAGATACCCAATGTGCATGATAGGCTACACATTGGTATAATATTATCCGTACTAATATTATAAATGCAAAAGTATCTCTACCTGTCTGTCTGTCCGGTTTTCACGCCAAAACTACTGAACCGATTGTAATTAAATTTGGTACACAGTAGTATAGGTTTCATAGCATTCCGCTATAACTAATAGGAGCAGAGCAGTAACAAAAAAATTTGAGAAAACGGGGGCAAACTTGGACGTACATATTGCTCCTATTATTTTAACAGGCGCTTATTTTATACCAACACGCGGACGGAGTCCCGGGCAGCAGCTAGTGAGTAATAAATTGTAGACAAATAAATTGATGTCGTTGTGATCTTTATTTGGAAAAAAGCAAAAAAGTGGTGCAGGCAGCAACCACTTTTATGCTATCACGAGTAGGGCCTTTTTAGGGTTCCATAGTTAACTAGGAACCCTTATAGATTGGCCAAGACTGTCTGTATGACCGTCCGTCCGCGGATATTCTCAGTGATCGTTAGCACTGGAAGGCTGTTAGATACCAATATGTCACCCCGCCGCCAAAGTGGTAAACTAAGAAGTGGAATAAATGTTTTATTATGGCACACAACAAAAACAATTACTTCCCTCTTTACGTTCCCATACGTAAAGGGAGTGATAGTTTTTTTCATTTCCACCTTTACATGTGATATTATATGAATTGGATAGGTATTTAAAAATTAATAAACGTTTGCCACAATATTTTTTGATAATGTTAATATTCGCTCAAAAAGTAAAAAAAAAGGCTCTAATTCTTGAACCATAACAAAATCCCTCTAATTTTTGAACCAAAAAAAGGGAAAAAAAGATTCCATGAAAATTATTTTGAACTATTCAACTTTATTTGAAAATTATTTTGAACTAAGTTTGAGTTTTTGAACTAAGTTTGAGCTTTTGAAAAAATTAATTTCTGAAAAAAAACAATTATAATTTAACTGTAGCTATGCATTATTTTACATGTTTTATTATTCTGGACGTATATTCTTTCAAATAAAAAAATATAAGTAAAATTGGTCCGAAAATCGAACATACATTATAATCTCTCTAGTTTGTGTAAATTAGTAATCCAATTTCCCGAGAGATGACGCTGTACTTTGGCCTAATTCGCGCTGTTGACTTTACCTGAGTTGATGGTGTCAGTATGTCATAGTTCGAATGCCGTAGTCTACAACTCTTTATTTCGTTATCACCGTCCTTTGTGGCCCCGTTTTTAGGACTCCGTACTTAGTATGTCAACTCGATGTAACAAATAGCTCAACTAAAAAAAAAAATGAACTGTAAAGTCGGTATATTTATTGTGACGGATGGGAAACAACGGAACCCAACACAGAGCGTGACCCGACCCGTTCTTGGCCGGTTTTTTTTTCTTTTTTGTGGGGAAATTCCCATGAATGGCTCCTTCTGGGGACGACGGAATGTTCTGTCGGACTCCTACCTACTATAACCTCACTGTTCCTTGAATCTTGAGGCGGGGGCCCGTCGTCGTAGATCACAAGTCGCTTCGCAGGCAAGTCGTGTTGTTGATGATGATTAGTGTTCCGTTGCTTTATGGCAATATGTGTGGTTTCAGAAAATCACAAGAAATTCAGGTTGCCTTAAATTTTAATCAATGATTTTGGTAATATCACACTCGTTCTTACTCAATTAGAACCAGTTCAATTCTAGCGTAGTTTCAGAAACACAACATTACTGGCAAACGATACTTCATCGTCAACCTGTTTATTGTCCCACTGCTGGGCACAGGTCTCCTCTCTTACAGAGAAGGATTGAGCGTAATCACCACGCTTGCTCAGTGCGGGTTACCGATTTCAGACTTAGTCCAGGTTTCCTTAAGATGTTTCCCTTCACCTTGTAGGTAATCAGTCATCGATGTCCAACTGTATACTTAGAAAGTACATAATTAACTTTAGAAAAGTTACATTGGTACTTGCCTGACCTGGGATCGAACCCGCACACTCATACTTGAGAGGGTGCTATTTTAACCACTAGGCCACCATGATGACAAACGATACATAGTAAGCTCATATGCTACCTATAGTATATGTATCACTCCTCAGATTTATTACACCCAGTCATAATAATCGGATTGATATGCGCGTGAGTGGCAGATCGTCGTCATTCCGCAAGCCGCGTCCGCGCAACACAGCCGCGTATTTTTAACATTTAAATTTAGAACAATCGATCGTGTTTAACATCGATTAATTTGTAAATGTGGACGACTTTATAAAGTTTTAGTGGTTGTGTCTTGTGGTTCTATAATTTAAATTAATTATTTAATTGGAGTAAACATGTTACGATACGTGGTAAGATTTGGTTTTTATTGTGTTTTTTTTTTAAATATAGAAGCTTAACATACTTAGTTCAACGGTTTTTGAAATACCATTTACACATCCTGACAACCTGGACTCATGTTTGGAACTGCCAACCCATCTTGAGCATACGCGTAACATGATGATCAATGCTCGCGTCTTCTCGGTATGAGAATAGGTACTTATTTGCCCTGCAATAAAACACTTATTATAGGCTGTGCAAGATAATCATCTCCCCAAACATCATCAACAATAATCATCTCAAGCAGACACATTTTTCAAACACATGAAGCAACGGGTAAGCAATATGCTTCAAAATGATTGACAGTAATAGTGTGGTACGCAATAATTAGGGTGCTAGTCTGGTATAACAGCATTTTTACCAGTAAGGATGGTTACAGGTTTATCGATGTTGTCTAATTGAATTACTGTGGTTGTGAATATGGTTCAATGATACAAGTTTCATAATTAGCAGGTAAGAGAGTTAATGGTAACATTGGGACAGTGATGGTCACGGCATGTATTGATTGCATGTGCAGGGATTTTCAGAATCGTATTTTTTGGCTTATATGGACCCCTTCGGGTAAAAGCCTCCTTCCTCCAAGGATATCCATCTTTCTTAGTAAATAGCCAAGGTTTTCTATTTTCTTTTTCTACTTCCTTTACCAGTAGCGACACTTCGACACACACCTCTAAATCCTTGCCATTTCACCACTCTGATGCTCCACCTGTTGTCGTCGACGACACAATATACTTCGATACATCATCATCAACCTTTTTATCGTCCCACTGCTGGGCACAGGTCTCCTCTCATACAGAAGAGGATTGAGCGTAATCACCAAGCTTGCTCAATGCGAGATGGCGATTTCAGACTTAAAGTCCAGGTTTCCTCAAGATGTTTTATTTCCTTCACCTTTTGATCAGTCATTGGGGCCCAAGATATACTTCGAAAGTACATATAACTTTGAAAAGTTACATTGGTACTTGCCTGACCTAGAATCGAACTCGCACACTCATACTTGAGAGACTGGTGTTTTAACCACTAGGCCACCACGACTTCTTCGATACATAAAATTATGCAAAACAGTCACAATTGTGTCTAATTACTAGCATCTGCTTCAGAACTGGGTATGCAAGTAAGAGCTTAGTACGAAAAGACACAGTTTATTAACATATGATCATAACTATAACAAAAGAATGTAAGATTGATATCCTCTAGGATTTTAAGCTGAAGAGGGTGGGTGTATGACCCTGTTTAAGTACGTGATTCTTTGAACAACATTCTTCTCTGACATTTATTTAATTCGTGCACTCATTAAAGAAAATAGGAAGGTGCCCTTCAGAAACGACTTCTGAATCTGTAGATAGTAACCTCTCTTTATGAACTCACTGACCTCAGGGTAACCTGAGTTACGAAATCAACATATTTTTACATACATCAAAAACCGGTGTAGACAGCAGCTTTCGCGAATACTATAAGCCCCGCACGATGATATTGCGATTGGCGGCCATCTTGGTGACGTAGTCGAACTCGCACCGTCGGTACCGTTCGCAAGTTCAGTCCGCGCTTACCCACTTACGCACATCGAATATTTTTGTTAGCTTTTTGTTTTTGTTATCCTGTTTTATTGTTGTTCTTGAGTTTTGTTGTTTAGTTTTGTTAACTGTTACTCGTTAAAATGAGTAAGAAATTAATTAATAGTCGTGCTCGTGAAATTATAATTAAAGTGGACAATTATTTTGTTAAAGAGAAAGAGGATTGTAAGTTAGTTCTTGAAAGTATAAACCGTGCTTTAAAAAGTGCTTCGGACATTTTAATACCGAAGCAACTGCTTACAGTTATTAAAAATATTTTGCAAAATTCTATCAAAGTCACGGAGTGTGTGGCATGTGCCACAGGCGTTGCAAAAAATACTGTGACGAAATTGAGACGAGAGCATGAGTCAGCAACAGCCAGTGGCAGCAAAATGAGAACTCCTACTAAAGGAAAAAGACAAAAGAAGAAATATTTCGACGGGTTTTCCTTAACAGCTTTAAGAAATATTATAGATTCAATGTGTACGGTGAGGAGAGAAATACCCACAATGCGCAAAATCTTGGCGGCTTCAAAAGTAGACCTTAATTATACTGGTAGTGAAACTACATTAAGAAAAATAATTAAATGTGATTTAGGCTACCAATTTAAACGATGCTACAAAAAAGACTGGCCCTAATTCAAAGACCCCAAATTCAAGCGTGGAGGGCTAAATATTTACGACGTATGAAAGAAAATGACTCGCTTGGTAATAACAAAAGACCCGTTATTTATCTCGACGAAACGTGGATACATGCACACTACACGGTAGAAAAATGTTGGCAAACAGCAACCGATGGAGTGAGACGGAACGACAGCCCCGGCCGCCGATGGATAATAGTTCACGCGGGAAGTTAAAGCGGTTTTGTTGACAATGCCCTTTTAATGTTTAAAGCAGACACCAAAACGGGGGATTACTATGATCAAATGAATGCTGAGTATTTCACCAAGTGGCTTACAGACAAAATAGTACCCAACATACCACGCAACTCCAAAATTGTGATGGACAATGCCACTTATCACAGTAGGGGTGAGAATAGGCCACCAAGTATGAACAATAAAAAACAGTTGATTGTTGAGACTTTCCCAACGACAGTACAAAACCTGAACTGTATTTATTAATTAAACGGCACAGACCGCCGAAACATTATAAAATTGACAATTTATTAGCTGGCAATGGCCATGAAGTCGTTAGATTACCACCTTACAACTGCGACCTCAACCCCATTGAGTACATCTGGAATCTGGTAAAGATGAGGGTGTCAGAAAAGAATGTGGAGCAGTTGGAAAGTCGCATTGAAGCTCTGACGTTGGGGTCGTTGGCGTCAATAACTCCAGATGACTGGCGAAAGTAAGTCAATCATGTTAAACGGCTTGAAGAGGAATACCTATTGGAATAAAGATCGAATAATTGACGAGTTATTTGTCATAAATACGGCGACGACAGTGAATCGGAAACGACAGACACAGAAAGCAGTTATGATTCGGTAGACTATATACATTTTTTTACATATTATCCTGGTTTTATTTATAAGCTGATAGATGTAGGTAGTAATTAAAACATGACTACTACACAGTGGACTCTGGTTCAATTCCCGCTCGCAAATTAACAGAAATGTAGTTAGAAAAACATAGTATACATGTAAGAAAGATATACGAATAAGTATATTTTTCTTACGTCTACAAAAATTATTTCCTTGAATTTTTTAATAATGAAAGTTTATTTGTCAGAATATGGGTGAGTAAGTATACCTAAGAAAGAATGTTAAATGCAAAATTAATATTAATTTTAATATACATACACTCTTTATAAAGAATGTAATAAAATTATAAAATACAAATAAACCCTTAACCCTAATATTAATTTATACATACACTCTTTATAAAGAGTGTAATAAAATTATAAAATACAAATAAACCCTTAACCCTAATATTAATTTTGCATTTAACATTCTTTTGCTAGCTGTCCTTTTGTGTGACAGATGACGTCACAACGCTGTTATTGTGACAAGGTTCCATCGCAATATCATCGTGCGGGGCTAGTACTCGTCATAAAGTTACCGCATGTTTTCACAATTTAATATTGAACACGTAATAATTATACTAATTGGTAAGTTAAACAAACCGTTGAATGTGTGAATTCAACTGCCAAGTAAATGAGTGTAAAATATTTAATTAGTTTTTATGAAGTTTTCACATCATATCTTTATTAATTAGATAGGTACATACCTATTTTATATTTACTCAAGACAGTAGGGTTCAGCTCACAAGCTACACATCTGTTAACCAATTGGTGAATATCAATGTTTTTTTTTTTAATTCCCTGTTATCAATTTTTTATTATTATTATTTTAAGTTAACAAAAGAAACGTAAAAAATATTTTTTCCTACAACAATGTTTATTTATAAAGTAAGTATACAATTTAGTTAATCTTTTTTTATTTCGTATTTGGAAGTAGAACAATCCCAAGGCATCTTACGCCTTGATCCACATTCTCCTTCAATTATTTGCATTCTTGACCGTAACGCCTTTTAACGTGGTTAGGTTGTTATGGAAACCAAGCTGCGTCCACGACGCACAAGAGAAAGTTTTTAATATTTCTGTTTACTTCTTACGGGTTTGAAATCACCAACTTGTCTTGAGCAAGTGTGGTGATCAAAGCGCGTGCCTTCTCTGTGTGAAAAGGCTTCTGCCCTGCAGTGGGATAATAAAAGCCTGGGGACAAAATCTTCTTACATAAGCGGTTACTGTGAGTGATGATATTAATGTCAGCATCCTAATGTCATGTTGACTTTTCATCTTGAAAAATCTCACTTTTCAAATCCTTATACTTAGTTTATGTGGGTGACACTGAACTGGCCTGAGCTGGCCAGTTAGAAACATTGCCAATGTAAAGTTGTTTCGAATTTCGAAAATGGACTCATTCGTTATTTTATTCATTCCGTTGCGGTCTGGATCAACTATAAAGTTTCGAGACTTAAAATTAGCATTTAATAATGAAGCCCCATCTCAGGCCACAGTTTACAACTGGTTTAATGAGTTTAAGCATGGCCGTAGAAACCTCGATGACGAATTTCGTAAGGGACGTCCTTCAATAGCAACAACTGAAGATAACATCAGTGCTATGCGACGCATGATAGAAGGAGACAAGAGAGTGACCTACCGGCAGATTCGCGCAAGTTTAGGCATTGGTGACTTAAGTAGGTACAAAAAAATTTATAAAAACATTTACATGTCAGAAAGATTTGTACCAGGGGGATTCCCCATACTTTAACCGAAGACCAGGAACGCCTTCAAGTGAACTGATGTCGCGAAATGTTTTAATAGTTCGACGGAGGTGACTCAAATGCTGTTTTTGACATCGTCACTGGTGATAGCTGATGGGAGCTGGATTTATTGTTATGAACGTGAAACCAAAAGAAAGTCTGCTCAGTAGGTGTTTCCTTTTGAGGATCGGCCAACTAAGGTGAAAAAAGGAAGAAGTCAAAGGAAGAAGATAATTGACTCGTTCTTTGGTCAGAAAGGTCTTTTCGTAACTTGCAGATGGAAGGACAAATACTACAGACTGGTAAATTAAAAATTGTTTGCCTTTTGCCTTGAAAAAAGTTCGTCAACAGCGCCCTCGCAGAAGGATCCTCCTCACCACGACAACGCTTCAGCGCATACCGCTAAACGAACAAATGAATATTTGACTAGGGAAAGTGTCGAGATAATGAGTCATCCTCCTTACAGTACTGACCTGGTGCCCTGCGATTTTTAATTAATCCCAAAAACCAAAGATAAACTTCGAGGTATTCGCTTTACGAGCCCTGAAGATGCGGTAAGGGCGTCTGAAAATGCTGTTGAAGAGATCCCTAAAGAAGAATAGGCCCATTTGTTTTATCGCATGCAATGATGTGTAGAAAGAAATGGAGATATTACTTTGAAATACAATAAAAGCCATAGTAACTTTGTGCATTAGACCGAGAGAGTTTTTTATTTTCTAATAACTTTCAGTGCGCCCTAGGATAAGACTAGGCTCATAAAACGGTTTTTCAATATTACCACATAAGTAGTACCTTACCATACAACGTTACTTTTTGTTTATGAGAAACCCGAAACACATGTCCCGCATTTTTAAGTAAAGAATCTATGTACAAAATTTCAAAAACATATAGTGAAAAACTACTCCGCTCACCGGTCCGTGCCTGAGCGGCGCGGCACGGGGGGTGCCTTTACCTCGCTCGGTAACCACACTGCCCAATTTCTAAATACAATATGTTAAGAAAACCCTGTCCGACCCCTAAGGATAGTAAAGGTTAGGTAAACACATGACCAAATAACATATGAAATTTTACATAATCATCATAGTAACAATACTAAGTAGTGAATTTTGAAATAATCTTTTTTTCCCGCGAATTAATTCCAACTTCCCCAAAATTTGGTAATTTTTAAAAAGTGACAACATTATTTTTGACGGTATATTTCTGAGCGAATAGCGATGCGACCGCGTGCCGCGTACCCTGCCCCTCTTCGCCCGCGCCTGGGTGGCATACCGCACAAGTTTTAAGTTACCTCTTTTTGCGAAATAATATTTATTTTTTTAGGGAGATTTTTTTTTTAAGTTTGGTCTGGCTTTGTAGGCATTAGTAGAATCAGTTAACGATACCTAACAATACCTTCACGGATCGGACAGGGTTTTCTTTACATATTGTATATTTGGGACAAAATATAACATGGTGTAAAAATGATTGGAATCGATTCAGTTGCTTATTCTGAAAAAACGTTGTACAACAAGCCGGAAAATTGTGGGAAGTTTTACGAAATTAAAAATAACCATCAACAATCAATTAAAGCATATAAATACCTATGTAAATACGTAACCCAATCACTTGGCATCTTCCTTGAGCCACATTCACTCGGACCTCGACCACGCTATAATATAACGAGCTCGACGATCTGCACAACGCAATAAAAGTTATGACCACCATGTTATGAATACCTTTAGTGATGTGTGTAACGGAAAACCACTTGATATGGATCGTAAAGAGCCTTATTAAGTTAGTAGGTAGTTAGTAAAGTTGTAAACAATCAGTCTGCCTAGCCTTTTGACAACACTTTTCGGGTAGGCTTCTAATCTTACCTATTGCATTTACCTTCAGCTGAATATTATACAGCGATCGACACGCATATCTGACCTCCGCCGCTCAGTTACTGGGTGTGTTGACCAGTAACTTGTAGGATACGGGTGAGACAGGATGTCAGACTTGGGTCTCTGACCCTTCACGACTTCATCGACAGTTGGGATCAACGATTTAGCGTACTTTCTGAGGAATGAAGAAGTCTTGAAATTTATTTTATGAATGGTCATCCACCATCGACATTTTGCTAGACCTTCGGTTGACTCGTGCAGTGGTTATTATTCGTGTACAGGTTTATCTAAACAATACCCAACTATTACATTTTAAATTAACTCACGAAAACTTATATATTTGATTAAAAAAATATTTTTTTAATCATTATAAACTATTGCTTGACAATCCCGCCTGATGGTAAGCAGTGATGCAATCGTTGATGGTAAAGTGCGCTAGTTTATTACCCTATTCACTTAAAAAACTTAGTGAATAGGAGGGAAGACGGCAGTTGAGTAAGTAAGTAAGTAAGTAAGTAAGTCATTTATTTTGCAAATATGGGTACAGTACATGGTGATAGAGTGATAATTGACAAGTTCAGCCATATTTTACCAATAGGCATGCAAAAATTATAATTTGAAGCTAACAATACTGGAAATTTATATTTAGACTGCTGAACAAATTAAATAATTTGATGTCATAACTTGATAAAAATTACATAATAATGTTACAATATGCCGAAACCAATTATTAACAAGCACGTTACATAAACAATTATTATTGAAAACACAATTTAGAGTCCTTAACAATAAAAATGTCATAGAATACAATTTTAAATATGATGTCGAAGAAGTGTAAAAGAAGAATATACAATATGTAAAGAAAACCTAGTTGAGCCTAAGGTTGTGAAATGGTAACAGGCAGACAGACTTTACTACTAAATTAATACTATTAAATGTGAATTTAGGAAAGTACTTGTTAGTGTAAGCGTTTTTTTTTTTAGAATTGTAACTACTTTCAGCCTTTGAATTCCAGAATTGCATTCAGCCTTTTATACCTAATTTAGAGGATGTTTCACCAATGAAACTGTTCAGAACATCTAAACCACGTTCAAATACCTACGTGAAGAAAACGTACGGATACATTATCTAAATACAACATGCATATTATGTAAATATTAGGTCGAGGATTATTAGAAAATCATGCATATAAAGCGTAATTAGTTAATTGATGATTGACGGTAATTTATTACCAATTTGGTGGGTTTAAATAATTTTTGATAGGGTAGGTACCTAATCCTCATTGCTTAGTCGTCCTTACAAATAAGTGGCTTAGTAGTAGATATTTTAATTAAATTTCTCCTGAGGTCCATATTTGCATTATTGATCAAATAAATTAGGTATTTTTTCACATGAGGAAGGATTATTTATTTCGCAAAGGAATTATTGTACATTACATTATGGATGCAATAAAGATGAATAGAATTAACATTGAAAATAATTTTTACCATTTTTAAACAGTAAATAATTCCTAAATTATTTGGTCTGTTGGATACAAAAAAAAATTATAACTAGCAGAGAGGTAGGGCAATTATTTTTTTATTATTTATTTGGCCAATGGTGTAATTTTCACGATATACTTATGTATTGCATTTCTTCTCTAAATTATAAGATAGGGTAAAATAAAACATCATCTATTGTGTGGAGTTTCCAAATAATGATAGGTTGTCGAGGTATCCTTAGCGACTTCCACAATAGGCTATTTGGCTTAATAAATTACAATTTCCCAGGACACTGATTTGATACAAAATGCTGCTCGCTGATTCCCATAATCAAGCTATCAAATCGATCTTACTACAGACAACAGAAACCGCAATTCGAGGTCAAAGAGGCTGTAAATCAAATTGTATCAAAACCTTGTTGTTTATACAACACTAGCGCCCGTTCGTGACTTCGTTCGCGTGAAGTTAGTTATGCTCCGCTCCTATTGGTCGCAGCGTGATGTTATATAGCCTAAAGCCTTCCTAGATTAATGCACTGTCCAACGCAAAAACTTTTGTAATTAAAATTTTTGAAATCAGACCCGTAGTTCCTGAGATTAGCGCGTTCAAACAAACAAACAAACTCTTCAGCTTTATATATTAAACAGTATAGATTACGGCACGTCGTTACGCAAGTAACATAATAAGGTGCGTAAATGTAACATCTGCCTACTAGAAAGTCTGTCTCATAAGCAAGTGACAATATTATACTGAACAAACAGATAGAAGAGTTTTTTTTTAAGGACAGCCTCCTTGGCGTAGCAGTCGCGAAAGCGGCCGCTGCGCAAGGAGGCGCGGGTTCGATCCCCTTGCAGTTCAAATATTTGTATGCATGAATATGAATATTTGCACTGGTCTGGTCGTGCCTCGAAAATCACATTAAGCCGTTGGTCCCGGTTGTCTTACGAACATTTAATGGTAGTCGTTACAGGTTGTTGGAGCCCTCAAAAGTCCAACAATTGGTCTACCTGCAATGCTTCGATATCGCCTTTGGGTTGTAGAGGTCAGACGGCAGTCGCTTCATGGAAAATATCGAAGTTTAGCTAAAATCAGCAGTTAGACTGGTGACTGGTAAAGCGGACATCTGACTACAAAAGCTGAAAAAGCTCCGGCTGCGACTGGGATTAACGCTGAGATGTTGATGAAACAGATAGAAGAGCAAAGTGATGAAAGGGTAACGTGCACATTAAACATAAAGCTAATGAGATACTGGCGCCGAACCCTGGCCTTTTTCACAAATTAAATCAAATTTAAGTTCAGTACATCATTTTCTTTGTTTGACGACACGATTGGTGCAGGGGCTGAACGTTCGACCGCTGCGCTGTATTTCGCGGGTTCGATTCCCACGCGGAACAAATATTTGTATGAGCTACAGGTAGTTCTTCCGCGTTTGGCTGTTTGTGTATGTGAGTTTAAATGTTTATAAACGCACTCACGAAACAGGAGAAATTCGTAGTGCAGGGCAATGATTAATTACAAAAAAGAAATCTTTGTTTTTCATTAAGTAAAGGACAGAAAAAAAAATAATAGATTACTCGAAAGCGCTCAGTTTCAGCCTAATTTTAATAAATAACTTGACGTGGATAGTCTTCAATACTAGACTAGATACGACAATGTAGTGACAATGTTTCAATGGCTCACTCATTTAACATTCTTCCCTCGGGGATCGCTAACGAGTTTTTTTTTAAGAAAAGCGTGTTTTTACGGTTCCGTACCTAAAAGGTAACACGGGACCCTATTCATGACACTTCGCTGTCCGTCATTCTGTCACCAGGCTGTATCTCATGAACCGTAATAGCTAGACAGTTGAAACTTTCAGAGATTATGCATTTTTGTTGCCGCTATAACAAAAAAATAAAAATAAGATAAGATAATAAAAAATAAAATAAAAAAAAAATTAAGTGGGGGGGGGGGGTCCGTTTTTTGCTCCATATTAATTGAAATGTTCAGAAAATATTTTATTATATATTAAAATTCATCATCAACCTTTTATCGTCCCACTGCTGGGCACAGATCTCCTCTCATACAGAGAAGGAATGAGCGTAATCACCACGCCTGCTCAATGCGGGTTGGCGATTTCAGACTTAAAGTCCAGGTTTGCTCAAGATGTTTTCCTTCACCTTCAGTCATTGGTGTCCAAGATATACTTAGAAAGTACATATAACTTTAGAAAAGTTACATTGGTACTTGCCTGACCTGGAATCGATACTCTCATACTTCTTCTTCACGATCTCATACTTGAGAGGCTGGTGTTTTAACCACTAGGCCACCACGGCAATTAATCAATTTATATTAAAATTAAAAATAAATAATTAAATTAAAGTAAAATAAATATTGAAGGTTAGCTTAAAAAATACTTTAGTTGTATGGGACAACTAAAGTATTTTTTGCGGTTTTTTATCCTGTTAAAGCGTTTTTAGAACCCTTCGCGCGCTAGTCTGCGAATCGCACTTGACCGGTTTTTAACCGACTTCAAAAAGGAGGAGGTTACTCAATTCGACCGTATATATGCTTTTTTTTTTTTTATGTTTGTTCGCGCATAACTTCGTCGTTTATGAACTGATTTCGATAATTCTTTTTTTGTTGGAAAGACGACATTCCCAAGGTGGTCCCATTATAAGGACATCAGGGTCTGATGATGGAAGACCAGAGAAATCAAGGGGAACTTTCAAAAATCGTAGGGGCGTTTAGTGCATTTCTTAGTATTTTCATTAAGTATTTTAAAGCACTACAATTTGATAAAGGTCTGGAGTAGGTCTGATGATGGAGCCGGGAGACAGTCGAAGGAACTCCTCAACAATTCACAGCAGCTACCTTGTGTTTGGGCTTGATTAATTTGTATTGATAAGAACTTTACACCTAGATGGGTTGTGACTGTCATAAGAGCACTGATGATGAAGACAAAGGCCAGTTCCGGGAACTCCTCAACGGTTTGTAGTAGCTACTTTGTGTTTGGTTTTAATTCATTTATATTGATGAGAACTTTGCACCCATTGGGTTGAAATAATGGTCTGCAGTAAATCTGATGATGAAGACCATAGGCAGTCGAGAGAATTCTTCAAAATTACGGGTAAAAATTAAAGTATACAAAATTACGTAATTTCCCAACTATATTTGCGTCAGCTTCCAGTCTGACCGGATGTAACTGAATACATAGTACCTACTTTTCACAACTAAAAAGTGTAAAATAAAAACTTTTTTACAAAAAAACAACCGACTTCTAAAAACCACTACAAAGTGAAAAATAACTAATTTCGGAAGTCGGTGTCTTTAGTTTTTGTATATTAGTTTTTGACACCGACTTCCGAAATTAGTTATTTTTCACTTTGTAGTGGTTTTTAGAAGTCGGTTGTTTTTTTGTAAAAAAGTTTTTATTTATATACACGACCTTGCCGCATTGTTTCTAACTAATTAAAAATTCAGACTATATGCCATGTTGTTACCAGTTAGTTGGTACCTTCAATAAATTGTTTGCGGAGAAACTCAGAAATTGCTCAACAATATGCTATTCAGTTTTAAACAATGTATCGTTACTGGAAAATGCCTGAGGAGGCTGCAATTCTAACAAAAACCTCCACTGGATTAATAATTATGATGAGATATGTTTCAACATTGACTGGATTAGCTCCGTGAGACTTTATTGCCTTATATAAGACTTCGCTCATCATTTTAACTAGGTATGTGTTAAACTTGTTGCTGGTAGTGGAAAACGCAACATAAGTTATCTGAAATAATCGTTATCCTTATGTTGGCTAAGAGATGAAGTGTGTTGTACTATCGGGAAGAAATAGTAAGCTTTTGTTTAGGTATTTGCTTCAATTACTATAACGCCTAATGCTGAGACATTTGTTTTCTATTAAGCCTCAGTTTCCTCTTGGTTTGTCCCGATTGTGACCTCTAACTGATTCATAAATACAAAAGTATCCTTTGTTGTAATAACGAGACGGCATTGTTTCTATTTACACATAACGTCCACCACTCATTGTTAAGTGCTCTTATTTATCACAACAAGCTCAAAACTCATCGGGGAAACTTGTAAAATAAAACCAATAAGCTTTCGAGAAACGGCTATGAAGTGGACCGCATCTTGGAACAACGGAATCTCGGAACATTTCTGAACCCGGCCAACCCGCATCGCTGTTTTATAAAGCTAGGTAGTTCTACTGCAGGAGAAGGGTCTACCTCTACCTTCTTTTCTTATTACTAAAAGTTACAAAAAATTATTCCAACTGCGTGTTCCAAAGGCAAGTTAGCTTAAAATTGACCTAGCGCAGTTCTATTGACCTAGGAGTTCATTCATAAATAGATAGCTTTTGTATCTCAACAGACATTAATTGACATACATAACGAACTAACCCGACAAATGAATCAAAAACAAGTGAAAACAAATGTTATAAGTAGCCGTAAATACTAATTCACTGGTTACCTAACTCAACCACGCAATGTTAACTGCTCCATATAGCAAAGAATATAGATACCGGTTTCGAAAATAACAACACTGTTACGCGTTCTTTCGGTCAATGAGCGGAAACTGGTTGAAAGTCGGTCGACGCATGACCATGTGAACAGATGTTCAGACTCATTATTATTT
The DNA here is from genome assembly GCA_017933935.1 of Sesamia nonagrioides. Taxonomy (NCBI): domain Eukaryota; kingdom Metazoa; phylum Arthropoda; class Insecta; order Lepidoptera; family Noctuidae; genus Sesamia; species Sesamia nonagrioides. The sequence goes on along the minus strand of JADWQK010000586.1, from coordinate 213,278 downwards.
AGATAGTGTATGCTAATTTTTAGGATATTTCCGAAAGGTTATCCTTGACCAACAATTTAATGGTGTGAATCTTGCAGCTAAGTAGAGTGTTTGTCTCGATATTTAATTTAATTTAGCAATATTGCAAAAAAAAAATAGAATAACGGGTCACCTTGTCAAATACACAAACAGATGTGATAATTATAGATAAAAGTGAAATGTATCGTGGGAAAATACCATTTATTAAATGGAATAACTGACTTAACCTTATTGTTCACAGGTACCTCTAATACTCGTGTTATCATCAGCGAATTCATGGCGGAACTGGGCACCGACACATAAATTACCGCACCACAGTCAAGTGGCGTCGGAGACACAAGTCAAGTTCGCGTTAGAGAGCAAGTACGACGACACAGGACCGGGAGCCAAGCAGCCGGAATACGCTTACAACACATATAATAACTTGGAAGATGCACTGATAGGATACCTTAATGACCCAGACACCAAGCTGCCAGAACACGAGAAAGAAAAGGCAATCAATAGGTTAACACAACAAGATCACTCCACCACGCATTATGCAGGCCTATCCCTGAATAAGAAGCCTCACTTTCAGTATCAGAACATCCACTCAGATATATACAACTATCCTATTGGAAAACACTTTCAAGCTCAAGACAGCAAAGTTGATACAATAGGATTTAAAGGATTGGAGGGCAACGGTGTGTTGGGATCCCTCCAATTTGAGAAGAAATTGGAACCATTCAAGTTCCAGAGGATACGCGTGGTGAAGGGCAACCCGTTGAACCTGGCGCATTATCTGAGAGAAGGTGATCTAAAGCAGTCGTATGATCAATTTGATCCACACCCTAAATACGTGTTTTCATATGGAGTTCATGTAAGTAGCTAAGTATATTCTGTAGCATTACAAGCAGTTTACTTTCAAATACAATGTGTGGCTAAGGATTCGCTTAGTGTAGAAACCGTGGCCCTGGCACACAGACAAGTGAAGAAACACGGGTGGATTTTAGTCAGTAAAAGTCTGACACACCCTTCCGCTCCGCCTAGAGCGGGAGAGGTCATTTGATGATATCCCATTCCAAACAAAAAAAAAAAGGATTCGCTTTGTGTAGGCTCGAGAAAGTAGTTTTATACCGGCACAGTGATATCATTATGTATAGCCGCTTCAACTCAAAATAAATTTGTCGAATGACTAGGCATTACAACATGATTAGTACTATTATTTGAAGTCCTCAGTTTATTTCTATACTACTTTCTGTCCGCGACTGTGTTCGCGTAAAATTTATAATTTCTTCAAACCAGCACATCGCCTGCCTGCGCTATTAGTTGACTTTTGCGTTCTTTACTAATTTCTATACTTTTTGCTTGGCTCCTGAGAGTTCTAACGTGATTTTAAGTAGCCTATAGACTTCCTTAAGAATCCATTTATTTATTTGAGAAAGGCTTCAATCCGACTGGTAGTTGCATTAGCACGTTCGAAAAACAAACGAATCTTTCAGCTTTATTATTAGTATAATTAGGAACATTTTTGTTTGTGGTTTGCGCAACATGTCTTTTCCTACATAGTCCTCTATTAGCTGCCATCTCAGCTGTCACCCCCTTTCTAACCGTATACATTACATAAGAATATCATTCACACAGTCTATACATCGTTTTTTTAATTTTTCCCTACTCTTATAGCAATCGACATTCACAACCAAAAGTTTCCTCACGAAAATACGAAACACAACATTATAATTTATACTAGCTACCTATAAGACATATATTATTAACATTAAAACTCCACATGTTAAAGGGAATAAGACTGTACAATATACGCCTCGAATGCGCTAGATTCCTGACTAATGATCGTGCGCATGACATTAGCCGAGCACTTACTCGTACGTTTATTTTTTCTATTGTTTTAAATTACGTGTCGGTTCGCATGCTTATATAACAGACAGTAAACATTGTGCTGGTATGAATCATGACATTATTGGATACTGATTTATTCCCTCAACAAATACCAGAGGTGTAGTTCTCTTAATTAATACAAGTACGTTCAAAATCTGATCTAGCAGAGACTAGACTAGAATCCTGATCAGTCCTTGACATTGATTGTCGCTGATTTGATTACGACTTGATTTTGGACGTTTTCAAAATGAAAAGGTAATTACAGGAATTTATCTCCTGGAGTCCCGAAAAAAAGTAGAATGACTTTCGCAAGCTCCGGTTAGATTTAAATTTTGGGTTCGATTCCATTCTCAAAAGTAGTTTGGATTTTTTGTAAGACCTTTATTATCAACCCAGAATCCGTTACATAAAATTTAAACTTTCTCTGTTAAAAATGTTGATATAATACCAGTTCGTATTGCAGAGGGTTTATTATTTTATTTCTCAATTTTGTCGTAAAAATGCAAGTCTTCATTGAGAATAAGAAAGTTGTAGTAGCTGGTCCCACGTGGGTTGCGACAGTGCGACAGTGCGACAGTGGCCTTATTTCACCGACAACGATCTTTAAATGCAAAATACATTAAGTGAAATCTTACGGCTAGGTTTTTTTATGTGTTATATTGTGTAATCTAATAGAAGTGATTCTATTAAGTAATTATGTTTTTGAATTAGCCTTTTGTTAGCCTGTTTTTGGAATGTATCTAAGTGCGCTTATGCCTCTTTTTAAGAGACTATGGCCTCTGAGTTTTTACGGCCTCTCTTCTCAGAGTAAACCGCAAAATAATATATGATTGACGTATAAGTATAAATGTTTGTAATATCTACTTACAGCGAAACATTTATGTGCGTTTAGTGAAAATTACTTAATGTCTAAATAAAAGACACTGTTGGGTTACATATCTCGTTTCGGAGCTGGTTTAATTTTTTTCTATATTGTAAACTTGTATTTGACCGCCATCCTTCCTGATGGTAAGCAGTGATGCAATCGTCGATGGTAAAGGACACTAGTTTATTAAGAACTTATTCACTCTAGACCCATAGCGGTCTTCTTATGTATGTAGGCTTCAATCGATGATGACGATAGCTCCCATATTTTTTCCATCAACCCTACTTAACATACAACTATAATTTACCAGCACTAACTGACATTTCTGCAACAACCACGTTTTAATCGTTGTGGTACTTATTAACAATGCAAACGGTACTGGGGCGTGACGGTAGCTTTCCACTGGCGTCAGTTAGAACCAAGGTGTCGGGAGTTTGGTAACGTTTCCTGGAAGTATAGTTCATTTGTTCAAAAGTGCGTTTAAAGGTTAATAAATGGTAGATACGCTTATTGTTTTCCAGTTCCCCAGTTTGGCAGGTATGTGACAGGTTACTTGTCTTGGACTTTTGAAAAGTTACTTATACTTACCTAGGCAGCAAAAACTTATAACACTTGAACGTCCCGATTTGACAGCTAGGAAAGCGTTGTACGTCCGAGCGCGCGATCGGTATCAAGCCGCGCCGAGCGCTCGTAAAATCCTGGTTATTTTCTTCTTATTTTTTAGCAAAAGTCTATTTAATTACTTAATATGAACAATTTTTTCTTCAGGGATTATTTTGTCATATTTTAAGATATTATATCAAACAAAAATTTGACTAAAATCCGGCACACAATGAGCAATGACCAATAATTTAATCGTCCACTATAACACTCGTAAAGTCAACTTATCAGACATTATTACAAAGTATTTATACATATTCAGAAAGAACAAGTCTCGATAATTATTTTAATATGTGACACTAATAAAAATACATAATTTATTACTCTTATTTTAATCGCAGAACTCACAGCCACTGTACAAAACTGCACTCACCGTTTTTAAACAATTTTTATTCCGATATTAGCTGTCCGGTGGGGCACTGTTTTATCGACCCGAGAATCGTTTTAATGCAGAACTATCTAGTAAAAAGTTCATGAAGCTCTTTGATACATATCATAAATAAAAACTCGTTTAAAGTGTACAAGTCGGTGAGGCCACCATGGTTGCCTGAACGCTTAACTGGAAAATTTTTAGGCAACTTTGGTGGCCCGGACGCTTGAGTGGATAAGAGTAAACTTCATCTTCGGCAAATACGATGAATAGGTATCTCAATTCCTGCTTCCTAGAGAAATTCCCAGAGGGAGTTCCTAGAAAGGTTCCTAGAGAGCACTAGATACATAATTACTTACCTACTTACTGGACAAGCAACTAAAGTCTCTTAGTCTGATATCGTTTTGGCTGTCACTTAATACATATTATCTATACTAATCTATACTCTATACTTAATATATAAAGCTGAAGAGTATGTTTGTTTGTTCGCGCTGATCTCGGGAACTACTGGTCCGATTTGAAAAATTCTTTTTGCGTTGGATAGCCCGTTAATCCAGGAAGGCTTTAGGCTACATAACATCACGCTGCGACCAATAGGAGCGGAGCATAACTAACTCCACGCGAACGAAGTCGCTGGCGGCCGCTAGTAGTACATATTCTCCTGGTTGTTCTTTCAGCTGAGTGCAATTACTTGTCCATGCGTACGTGGAAGTCAGTCAGTTCAATTAACTTATCTAATGTCAAGTTCAAGTACGTAATGAAACAGTCTCACACTGAACATAACAATATTGTCATACTAACTGACATTCAGGCTCGCACAGGTACCTAACTACTATTACTTCCATTTTTACAAGTACTTACCATACAAACTCATGTCGTGATTGCGAGTAGTTCAAGGTTGACTTTAAAAAAATACAATTGTATTGGACTGTCCTAAAAATAAGCCGGCATTAACTGCTCGATTTTATAATGGTCTGTGGTTTTGTCATGGTGCTTTAATGGTGACATTAATTTAACACACAAAGATGTTGTAATTACGTTAAACATTATTATTTATTTATAAAATTAAACCCGTACCGTTAAGGAACAGAGTAGGGTTCATTTCTAGAGTTAGGTATCATAGTATCGCATCTTATCACCACGATCGGCGCAAGCGGCGGTTTTTAAATTACGAATTATTTTATGTTCTAATAATTGGCCAGTGCTCACCAATGTATCGCCATGCTGTATAAAGTTGCATTCAGTTAATTGAAAAAAAAAAATACAAAGTCAGTGTTGCCAGAGTGATTTTAAATCTTATTAAGAATATCTCTAGATGAGCTGCCAAGTGTCACCTGGCCACTTTGGATTCAGTGGAGAGACGTGCAAAGAGGCTGATTGGTGACCCTGATCTAACTCGAGTCGGTCTCCAAAGCCTGGAGCACAGGCGTAGGTAGAGTAGCCAGCCTTTCGGTGTTCTATACGATGCATTTCGGGGAGTGTGCGATGGAATTGCATGATTTAATTCCCCCATCTCCGTTCCACCAGCGGACGACCCGTCGTACGGCTGGTTTCCACCCTTACGTTGTTAACACCACTACGATCCGGACGAAGCGTTTCGCCTCCTCCTTTATACCGCGTACATCGAGGGACTGGAATAGTTTGCCAGCGGCGGTGTTTCCGTCGGACTACAATTTGAGTGTCTTCAAGGCTAGAGTGAATAGGCTCTTAATAAACTAGTGCGCTTTACCATCAACGACTGCGTCACTGCTTACCATCAGGCAGGATTGCGGTCAAGCGCTAGTTTATAATATAATAAAAAAAAAAAAGAGCAGCCCAAAGTCTGAATATGTGTCAATTAGGACTTGAGTGTGCATACTCAAATCTCGAAGCGTGATGTTAAGAAAATCATTGTTTATTTTCAATGCTTTTGTGGTCAATATTTTTAACTATTATATTAACCTCACGTTCGGCCATTTTCGCTCTACATCCGAATTTGTACTCGTTTACTAGTTTGCGCCTTACGCTTGTCAAATATTCTTATCTATGTGGCTAGAATCGTGCATTTAGACAATGTCTGTCACCTCTAAAAGATTGGACAAACGATAATCTGATTTCAATAACAGTAAGTTTAACCAACACACGTTATTGTTGTGGACAGGTCGAGGATAGTCGTGCCGTGAATTAGGCGGTAAGGTAACGATTCCTACATAATCTATCAAACCAGTCTGTCGTGATGGCCCGGAGATAAGTAAAGGGAGCCGTATTGCACGAAGGTTTGAGCCTTGTAACTTGTATGTACTACGTTGACGTCATCAATTTCACTAGTATCCCAAGCTCGGTCGACATTATGAAGAAATCTAAAAATAGGTTCATTATATTTGCGTAATACACTAATAGTAATAAAGACTTTCATTCTGACAGTTTAGTAACATTCATTGAGTTATTTACGTTACTGAACAAACAGCTTTACAAACGTATCACGCAATGGATTAGTAACATCTTTTAAAATGGATAGTATACAAGGAGCGCCGTGCGGTTTCATCCGCGTAGGTTTCGATATGTTTTTTTATAAGCGCCTCTGCTATTGGTCGCAGCGTGATGTTATATAGCCTAAAACCTTCCTGGATTAATGGGTTATCCAACGCAAAAACAAAAAATTAAGTTGGACCAGTAGTTCCTGAGATTAGCGCGTTCAAACAAACAAACGGATTATTAGTATTTATAGAGTATACATGATAGTGAGACTCTTTCAATAAGTACAGGTTCTCATTATATTTGTGCTGCTATGCATGGTAATTCGGCCATCATATTCCGAAGACCATAATTTCATTCGAATACAATATGGGTACCTACCTAATTTATAAACATTGTAATGGTATAATAATCAAGTCATAATTGTTATTACAAATCATATTTTACTATTTATCTAAACGTCAGGCTGTGACATTGTCAGTGAAACTAATATCCGCTTATTCATTTACTATGTACCTTATGTCATTACAGGGAAAACTGGTGTGTCGAATATTGCAAGGTACATAAATTGTTAGTGTTGTTGCGATGAAGAGGGTTGGGGTTTCACTGCGTGATCAAATCAGGACTGAGGGGATCCGCAGAAGAACGAGAGTAGCCGACATACCCCGAAGAATTGCAACATTAAAGTGGCAGATGCTCGGTGGGGCCGACGGGTTCTGGAGTAGCGACCACGCACCAAAACAGTGTGGGTAGGCCCGCTACAAGGTGGACCGACGACCTGGTGACGGTCGCGGGAAACCGCTGGTTGCGGGAGGCGCAGGACCTGTCGTCCGTGGAGATCCTTGGGGGTGGCCTATGTCCAGCAGTGGACGTCTATCGGCTGAAATGATGATGAATTATAAAATTGTTATTTAGGGGCCCTGTTATTATGGTATCTGACTGAATCTCAAGGTAAGATTACTGTGAATCAAATTCTTTTTAGCATGATCAGCCTGTAATGTTCTCACTGCTGAGAAATAAACCTCCCTTCTGTGAGAACGAGTGGGCCTTAATACACCGCGCTACGTGTGGCTTCCACCACAATGCTCCGTGCATTGTCTACGTCTTCGTTTTTAAATTATATAACATGTTTTTAAAATTTTTTCCTTCATCGTTTTGAAAGCAGTGGTGATAAAATTTTCAACACAGAGTAGGGTTCGAACCTTGCAAGACTACCGACCTACAACTCGAAGTCCCGCCACTGGGCCTATTGCATTCAACACTCAACGCAGTGATGCTTAGTCTAATTTGAATAAATGATTTATGTGAACTATGTGATATCAGGTTTCTCCATCAAGAATTTCGCAGTAGAGGAGCTGAATCAGGATTTACGTACATCCGGTAGTTTTTTTTTATTCCACAACTTACCGTTTCCTTCACAATGTTTTACTTCGAAGTTTTGCATTGGCGATGAAATAATTTACACAAAGTAAAGTTGCTGCCGTTGCCAATGGTCCAGTGCTGCATTCTGCTGTATAAGGTGGACGTCAGAGGAGAGACGACAATAGTGTCATCACAATGGTCTACCTACTTACCTCGTGCTGACTGATGAGCAAGTGTTCTTTGGATTTCAATTCCGTTCATTTCATTCAGGACAATTTCATTGAAGTGCCACAAAGAAACTCCCACAAGGAAATTTCCTTTAGCAGCCTTTTTTTCCGAAGGTGGAAAAATCCTCATAGGCTATCTTCTGCTCGGAGACGTGGAGGGGTGCGCCGGTCTCTTACCAACAGACCTTCGACAGGTCTCTTCTCGCGCGCGTAGCCCTCAGCGGCTGCTCTCCTCGTCTGATTAGCGTGTGCGAACGCGTCACAACGTCAACTCGGACATATGACGTACGTTGGACTCTCTGGGTCATTCGCCCATTCTCGGCCATTATCATGGAGGCAGTAGGTCGGCCTGGACCCTGCGACAGCGACCCCCGCGCCGCTGCTGGGAAGGGAGACAACCCTGTACCTCTCTGCCTCTCGGCCGTCTCCCATGCTTGCATTACTGCTTCGCAGAAGGAGACGACCCCTTCCTATGCGCTCTCGCTCCCGACCATGGCTTTGCAGATGGCCGGAGGCGAGAGATCGCTCCCGAATAGCACCGCTACTAACGCTGCTACAGCGCATGCCGTACCGTATCCTCAGGGCAGTAATCGCATTGATGGCATGCCGCCGTCAGCTCAGCTGACCGATGCGGCACAGGTACTTGCCGAAGCATCCTTTAGCAGCCTGGAGGCTGAAATTATTCGCGATTAATGGCAATTGGTTCACCTCCTATTATAAATTGATGCCAATCCAAGTCCGTATTTTTCTTTCGGTTTCGCTAAGAAGCGGACAGAAGATAATATTAATTTAATCTTGTAAAATTAGCGCCTGTCGTAGTTTTAGTCGTCATGTTTTTCATCACTTCTACACTATCTATAGATTGACTTAAGAGAGGACTAAATTAATATTATATCTTCTGTTTTAATTTATGTATTACTTCGCTTATATTATGGTTTAAAATATTACAGACCTGCTGTCTCTACGAATGATAATTAACTCAGTCGCATTTAGTACATAATTAGTTCCTCGGACACCAACACGGAACTGGAACGTTTGTTTTTTACATAACCATTGACCGGTATTTACGAGTCACTTGCTTATTCCAGTTTTTCTTGACTGTGACCAAAGTAAATAAATTAGTTTGACGGTTTAAGCATCCGTGTGCGACATTTACCTAAGTAATAGTCAGACAAAAAATTAATAGCTTATACGTCATTGTGTTCCTATAGGTCATCTGTGAAAAACTAAAACCGAGAAACAACACCAAGGCATATTGTTTTCACAGACATTTTTACATCATCAAACAACTCTATAAAGAGAATATAATACAACATTTTTTAATATCTCCCAATAAATTAAATTATTCATAATTCGATATTACCGTACTTACTCCGCATATATCTCATCAGTCTGATTGATAAACAATTTCTATCGTGTCCGTCATCTTGAAGACCCTAACTTCTCGTCCCTATTGCTCTTGGTTGATAATGGTGTGGACAAAATTGTGTACACCTGTGTCTACCGACTGCACAGCGGTGATCAGGAGACAACTCGACTATTTGACCACCTATATCTATGCAATGTCTACCTACCACTTTAGCAAGTTGACTATACATTATGTACATATAATGAGCTCGTACAAACTGGATAATATTCACATCATTCGGAATTTAACACATAACTTTTCATTTCAGATTCATTCAACTTCATTTCTTCACCAAATTCATCGTCCAACCGATTTCGACTCCTATTACGTTGGTAGTGACTTATACTCTTTGGTAGTGACCATGATAATGGTAGCTGCTTCAAATAGTTTGGCATTATATCCACTTTATTTATTTTAATGTCATCCTTGTGCCTACGGAACAGATGCAAAATTCGTTTGAACGGACTGTCAAAAAGTATGTTTAAATTTCTAATCTGATTCCGAATGGAGTGTACTTAGTTCAAAGTGCTTGTTTATGTAAAGCAGTGACATTTCTGTACACTTTCGCGCGACGAGTGACGCATTCTAGATGTAACACTTTCTCTGTTGGCTACTGTGAATATTATCCAAGTTAATTTACTTCTACTATAGTCGACCTGCAATGGATTTCAAATTCATCATCATTATAAAAGAAAGGATGCTTCCTTTTGTTTTATTGTGCCATAATATCGCAAACACCTCCTATGCCGACTAGAACCCAAATTAATGCCTTGTAATTATAGTAATTAATAGCTATTTATCTTCTAGAGCAATCTTGGGTAGCAGTCAAAATGCAAGGACTCGTAGAAGAAAAAAACTAATTAAATATTATTATTACTAAGTCATGCAGCATACTTCTATATTATATTTAGTAAACAATTGACAGCTTAATAAGTAAGGAACAGTGCATAACACGCAAGTTAATTACAGGTTCGATTCCCAGTTCGGCATTGATCTTGAGAAACTTCACATGTGTATAATGAGTATCGAAACTACAATCCAAACACATTTATTACTAGAGTTAGAAGACTTATATTCAAATCAGGATAATTTAAAATTTTACATGTACCATTGCCTCAGCAATACAAGCTGCTAAAAATTCAATCAATACATTACCGTCATTGTGTCTCGTGCAATAGGAATGTGGTCGGAATTAATTGCGAGAGTAGGAAGTAAGACGAAGGTGTGGTCTGTTACGCAACGAGGTATAGCTACCTAGGTAATCGACTTTCGTAAGGTTACGCGTAGTGATGAGGTGCAAGGTTACCCTGTTTTTGTTGATGACGTTTATGAAATAAAAATAAAAGGCGAAGCAGTTTTTAGTTTTCTAAACAATAATTCCGAAATATTTTGTGTTTTCGAGGAAATATTCAACAGAAAATTTATTTTGAATTCTTATTAGGTATTACTTTCTACTACTTAATTGGCATTGAAATGAAATGAAATCGTTTATTTTGCAAGTAAGATCACTGATCACTTTTACACGTCATAGAACTGACACTAGATACTCTGCAGTTCAATGTCATATTATTAGAAATCTTCGAAAACTTTTCATTCATTAAGGGTATGAAAACGTATCGACGAAAAAAGCTGCATTTGAATGGGTACGTACTTGAAAATGTATTATTTATAAAAGAACTAATTTTAATTAGATAGTTTACGAAACAACAACCAAAACCGATAGACAATTTCACTTCTTAAAAAAAAATACCAATCTTACAGAACTAAAAATAATTAGAGAAACTCAAAATACTCAGGTAGGTTAAGTATCTACACTGTTCTCAGTTTGCCAATTTTGAAATAATTAATAAAGGGTAAATAAAGGCAGTAAAATAAAGAATATTAAGTAAAACCTGCCGAAACTGTTTATCCTTGTTTACTTATCAAGGATAAACAACTATTTCAAGTTCGAAAAAAATACCCACTCACATAATTATTATCTGCAATAAGGAACTCTGAACAATTATCGCAATACCGTATCAAATGCACATATTGCGCTCTTGGCCTTGAACAGTCGGGTATACACACATCAATGCGTGTACGCATAGAACTTACTTTTATATTGTAACCTTGTACTCCGCCACACCTCCGGCCCCGTACGTCCCTATTTATATTCTAAAATAGATCTTAGAGTGAGACGAAAAAGTTTATTTTGGGCTAATGATAGTTTTGATATAGAAATATAGAGCTGTTCCGAAATGAAGTTTACATTAACTGTATTAAGTTTCAGTTTTCTTTGTTCATTATATGAATTTGCAAAACCTTCAAAAAGGAAATTTCATTGCGATTTCAAGGTCAAAATATCGTCATGCAACTTGTGGTTATATTTGCAATTACATATGTAAATAACCTAATAATACTTAATTGCAAATACGACCTTATTTGCCAACATTTTTTTTTCGAATTTATTGAAAAAATATGTAAGTATTGATTAAAATTAAAGAAAATCAGGACATATGTAGTTTAAATCAAGAGGTCAGAAGAATAGATAACGACTCTATTCATAGAAGCGTTTCGCTTCCTCTTTTATACCGCGTACATCGAGGGACTGGAACAATTTGCCATCGGCGGTGTTTCCCTCACATTACAATTTGAGTGTCTTCAAGGCTAGAGTGAATAGGCTCTTAGTAAACTAGCGCGTTTTACCATCAACGATTGCATCACTGCTTACCATCAGGCGGGATTGCGGTCAAGCACTAGTTTATAGTTTATTAATTGATGAATTTAATATAGTTTATTAATTGGATAAAAGTGGTGGTCACAAAATCTATTTGAAAAATAATAATGTGTTTTGAATTACTAGTAGACACTTAAGTCGGTTTTGCAAAGATGGCCGGCAACGAGAGTTGGAAGCAGCTGCAGATGGCATTTACCTCTATCATAAGCGGTCCTTTTTCACAGTAATAGTAATATGTAGTACATATAATTATTTCTAGTACTTTGTTAGCTTCGTAGACTGAATGCTACACCACGTCGCAGTATCGCCCATACACTACGCGGCGTAGCGTAGCTCTACGAAGTACGAACATTTCAGTTGCACATCATAATGTTTAAAAGAAATCACAGGAAGGCATGAGTGGCGCACACAAAAAAATAAAGAATGCCTATTCGGTATCCAACATTTCATAAGGAACAGACTATCCTAAACATGTTGTAGAAATCAACATTATATTTCAAACATAGCCTCGTGATTGCCACACTCAACGTCTTTGAATAAATCCCCAGAATAAATCTATAACTACGTATATTGTAATTAAAAGCGGTAAATTAGAAGACCGGAACAATTTGTCTGCAGCGGTCATCCCGTCCGATTATTAATTTAAGTGTCAAGGTTAGGGCGAATAGACTCATCATAAACTTGTGCGCTTCACCATTAACTATTGAATCATTGGTTACCATCAGGCGGCATCACGGTCAAGCATTAGATAACTACAGCTTCACGACTCAATGATGTTCACCCTTTTAGCCTCAATACTGCTGATTATAATGATATGCTATTATATCTGAAATACAATATGTAAAGAAAACCCTGTCCGATCCCTGAAGATATTGTTAGGTATCGATAACTGATTGTACTAATGCCTACAAAGCCGGGCTAAACTTAATAAAAACAAATAAATATTATTTCGCAAAAATAGGTAACTTAAAACATGTGCGGTAGGCCATCCAGACGCGGGCGAAGAGGGGCAGGGCACGCGGCACGCGGTCGCATCGCTATTCGCTCAGAATTATACCGTCAAAAACAATGTTGTCACTTTTTAAAATTTACCAAATTTTGGGGAAGTTAGATTTAATTCGCGGAAAAAAAAAGGTAATTTCAAAATTCACTAGTATTGTTACTATGATGATTATGTAAAATTTCACATGTTATTTGATCATGATTGTGTTTACCTAACCTTTCCTATCCTTACGGGTCGGACAGGGCTTTCTTAACATATTGTATAAACTAGGAAATATACACACATCAAAAGTGTCTAGGGATCAACATATATTTTTGCAATAACTTTTCTCCTGATTGATATTAATTAAAATTTTCTTTAAGGATTCATCAAATAAAGTGTTTTCGTTTGTCACAGTAACGATAAACCAAGTCACCTTTGCATTAATAAAGAAATTTGCCATTTTCCTAATAAAGGGATATTTGACATTTGAACCACTAACACAAAAGTTCGAAAAAAAGACTGAAATAACAGTTTTCTCTAAAATTTTATTGGGTAACTTAAACAATTAATAATCCGTGTTTCTACCGCGAACACTAACAACACAAGAACATCGGTTTGGCATACTCAAAATGAGTTCATCCAAATCACGCTGTGGAATGGCCGCCCATGTTCGTTGCAACAACAAAAAAAGGTCTTCTTGCGACTGGATACCCTCCATATTCGGCAGAGCTCTTCTCTGTAGCATATCCCATGCATGCTCAATCGGGTTCAAGTCTGGCGACTGAGCAGGCCAGGGCAGGACATTGATGTTAGCTGCGGCGAGAGTCTGTCTTACAACTCTTGCGGTGTGCGGTCGTGCATTATCATGCATTAACTGAAATAAGGGACCGATTTGCACTTGTAGAGGAACGATGACGTCTGATACAATCGTTTCAGCATAAATTTGAGCGTTGAGGTTGCCTCTGATCCAAATCAACTCAGTTCTTCCGCCGATCCAAATACCCGCCCATACCATGATGGTTCCACCACTATAAGGATGGACTTCCTGGCAGGATTTTAATCGCTGTTGGCGTCCAGGGGTTCTCCAGTGTCGTATACGTCTTGTATCCGGTCTCATACCAAAACGAGACTCATCAGAAAAGCACACGAAACGCCATTGTTCTTCTGCCCAATTTCTGTGTTCAAGAGCCCATTGATATCGAATCCTACGATTGTGCATTGCTATAGGTGGTACCCGTAGCGGTCTTCGGGAATGAAGGTTCACTTCATGCAAGCGGTTTCTGACTGTTTGGTCGCTAATTAAGTTCCCTGAAGAGTGATGAAGCCTCACGGCTAACATCATGGCGGTTATTGTTGGAGCTCTTCGAGTTAAGATTTGAATGTATCGGTCTTGTCTCCGTGTGGTGCAGCGATACCGTCCTCCATGGCGCTCAGCCACGGTACCAGTGCTTCGGTAACGTGTCCAAAGTCGACTGATAACACTCTGACTTGTATTCAGAGCTAAAGCCACAGTACGTTGCCGGGAACCAGCTTCTATCATTCCCACGGCTCTGAGCATTTCTTCCCTGCTTAAATGACGTCGCCGCTCCATAATAACGTTGGTTTTAATCAGTAGTAGGGAAACAGTAGCACTAATAATGTCTTCAATGCGTTGTATGTTTTTATAGGGAAAATATTGACAGCTGATTTTCATCTTTTACTCGAATTTGATTCACAGTTCCTGATTCAAATTATGAAATGCACCAAAAAGGATCCATATAAATTTATAAAATCATAAATTTATTACAAAGCCACATCTCAATCTCAAGAAATCCGCATAAAAATGCTTGATCGCTAGACACTTTTGATGTGTGTATTTGCTAAACTGTTGAACAAATTTTTAATTACTTTAAAAATTCCTTTATTACAGGCTAATTTTATTGCGCGTTGAATAAAAGTACTATACTAGATTTGGTTTTCAGACATCTACACGCCCTAAATAACAATAGTTATAACGTCCTCAGTGCCTTAATTTCGTAGCAGTAAGGGTTGTTTCCGTGTAGTACCGGGCTTAGAATAGTACCAACCCATATCCTCCCGTGGGTGTCGTAAGAGGCGACTAAGGGAACTCTCGCCAGGGAAGCGGGCAACAGAGCTTCTTCTGTGGAATATCAAATTACTGCGATCCCCAACCCGCCTGCCAAGCGTGGGGATTATGGCAAATCCCCCCAAAGAAATGAACTCTTTGGGGGAGGACTTTGTCCAGCAGTGGACCTCTATAGGCTAAAGAAGAAGAAAAGAAAAGGGTTGTTTTTGCATTTATAGTTAAGTTAGAAGATAATATTAGAACATAAACATCGGTCAATAGAGACTTTATCAATGTACAATTATAATACTATCTACCACAGTCTTCTAAATCTTCAGTCTTCTTAAAACACACAATATATTTAATAAACATTAATGTAAGAGCGATGTAATACAGGTCTACCCCTAACCATTGTCTTAATGTCTAGTCATGATTTTATTTTTTTCAGATTCTAGTCTTATTCTCAATAAAAATAAGACAACTCTCCAAAAAAAAAACATTGTCTAAAGTATTCCGGATCTGGATCAAACCTTTGAACAACCTTCATAGACATAAGCATTACAATTGTTAAACATTATGTACTACCTGGGTATTGCCTGTTACTTTAAAACGCTATTATTATAGATCAAAAGATACAAGCAACTATATTTTAATGCCTATTTACCGACTCTAATACCCAAATAAGCAGTTTGTACATGCACGATTTTGAACTTAATAATACTTGCAACGGATGTGTTGTTAGAACAAACGGAAAGGTTATGACGTGACCGTTTGAAGTTGGAGTTAATGTCAGAACATATTTATTAGAGAGGTATTCTTGACATGAAAATGGTGTCTAGTTTATGGTACGTTGTATTGTAATAACTTAGTCATAGAACTTGTAGCATATAGAATCAGCTCGTTCTATGTAGCGGGTTTGGTTTTCACACTTAGTCCTTCGAGTGCTGGTCCACTAGTGCGTAGGCCACGACGTCAGGTCGTTATTACAACCAGACCAGTTTACTAAATCCCCGGGCCTGTTGAGAATAACTGCGAAAGATCTGGGTATCCCGTGGGTCACTGACCTATTCTGGGTGACACTAATGCACTAAGAGAGCAAATGAGCAACGGTTTTATCAGCCTCCATGCAAGCCCTGAACAGGGGGCTGATCGTTATACCTCAAAGGTCAAAATGTTTGTTCAGCAGTGTCTCTTGATTATCCCCGTCACCAGGCACCTCAATCAGGCCATTGCAGGATACAAAAATCTTCAATGCCATCTACGAGTATTATGGTAATTTAAGTGAATTCGTGATTATTTAAATCGAAAAAATAAAGTTCGAGTCCTGATCAAATGTCAGCGAAATCGCCATAAATTAATGTTATTGTTTGTTTCAGATTATATAGTATATGGAAAACTAGAATAGATGTATATTTCTCTATTAATTAATATTACTTTAGTAATGAGATACAGATAGATGAATTTATCTGAAAAACCACTTTCAGCCTAAATCAGTTGCAGGTAACTTTAAAGCAACATCCATTTCCTTACCAAATATCTTTCTAATTTCAGGACAAAAGCACAGGCGACTTGAAAACTGCGCAGGAGAGTCGAGACGGCGGCAACGTGAATGGTTTCTACAGCTTCATAGATTCAGATGGAAAGACTCGCACAGTTCACTACACTGCCAGTGACCTACAAGGGTTCCAGGCTAGAGTGCATAAAGCTTAGAATATTAACTAAGTACTTTAGATCAGTGTCGATGGTACTTTAAGAAGACGAGAGTTCTTGAAAAACATGTTGACAACTTTTCCCCTTCAACTCTGATTGTGGCTTCCTCAGGAATAACCACCAGTCGCTGCTTTATTTATATCGCAACCAACTAGTTAAAGTATTCGTTTAGTCAACTGCCTAGGCTTTTAAATAATATGCGGCCGTTCACCTAACGGTCTTAATGTTATTCAATAAATTATAGTTATGTTGGAACTGAAACCAATGACACGAATGCCGAATGCCGAATTGGTTCTTGTAACTAAGTCAGGGCACCCAACAATAGGTTAGGTTAAAACTGTGATCAACCCCGTGCGAGCCGAGAGAGCAACTCGAGGCGAAGCTTTATAAAACAAGGTGTTGACTATACGGCTTTTAAAAATTTCAATGTGATAGTTACTTTATATCTGGGCCAAACAGTAGGATAAGCCCATAAACACGATCTGAATTTCTTGCTTGTGGCACATATCATGGAGCTGAAGCACCGTTAAGGCACTCTTGGTATATTAGATGATACGACATTAAGTTTGAAAAATAATAATAACTGCTTCAGGTAAGTCACACTTTGTTAACCATTCTGGTTTCTTGGTTCAAGACCAACTGAATTTTGTTAGGTTGTAGCATAAGTAGCACCTTTGGCCATCCTGTGAAAACCAAACTAATTTTATGACTAGTCGCAACAGAGTGCAAATCTATCTCTCTAATAATAAATCTGAAAAGATCTCTGTAACATAACTTTAAGACCATAAGAAGCATGCCAGAAAAGGGAGAAGCAGGAATGAAAAATTTCACGCACACGAAATTGCGGCCA
The DNA here is from genome assembly GCA_017933935.1 of Sesamia nonagrioides. Classification (NCBI taxonomy): domain Eukaryota; kingdom Metazoa; phylum Arthropoda; class Insecta; order Lepidoptera; family Noctuidae; genus Sesamia; species Sesamia nonagrioides. The sequence goes on along the minus strand of JADWQK010000586.1, from coordinate 195,716 downwards.
CAAGCTAGTCTTTTATAAACGATCATAACTAAGCGTTTAATTTCTTTTCTATATAAATTCAAGAAGAAAAACTCGTCGATATAATTAAGGTTCCATCGTAACAAAGTACCAAGGATAGACTGTGTCATTCAAGATTTCACGAAAAAAAAAACAATAAGAAAAGCCTTCCATTTTCATTATCACTTTATGCAAATGTCTCAATTAGGTCATTCAAGTCCTAAATCAGAAAATCGAGAGTATGTATTTAAATGTGAATATTTGTCGCGTATTCAATCCCTGAGAATGAAAAATACTGTTGTGGTTGATACTGGTGAGATCGGCATTGTGTATTATACTTGTATTCATGCCATTTAATTGAGTCGGACTTAATGCTTTGTATAAATATTTAAAAAAAAAAAAAATAACACCATTCAAAACATCTGCAGTGAAGACCGTCACGATGTTGATTTTAAAACATCGCGATTGTATCAATTCACTTAAATGATCAACATGCAATAATATACTATTTGGAGACCACAAACAATATGACAATGAATGAAAACTGCACAGTGTGGCGCATTCACTGATTGGCTACTGCCAATACACCTGATGGAGTATGGGGTTTGCCGGTCAGCAGTCTAGCCACATAACATTCTTAATCAGCCTATAATATTTCCATTGCTGAAATCCAGCAAGCAGGCCAGTGCTGCAGGCTAATTACGTAACATATTATCTACTGATAATGGGTTTCAATTTGGCAGTTCAACAACATTCATTGCTTTATTTACTTTGTTGAGCAGACACATCATTCAAACATATGCAGCAATGTATTATCAGTATGCTTTAAATTGATTCCAATTGATAGTATTAGCACAGTATAAAAATCAAGACTGTGGTATTAGTTTGTACGCAATTAGGCTCCAGGGTACAGGTTGGTAGATGTTACATGTTCGACTGTTTGGTTCCATCGCAATTACGAGATATTCATCAAAAATAAAAACGAATATGACTTTAAGCAAAATTAAATAAAATTCAGTTTACGCTAAAATTTGAAACATTTATATATGTTTTTTTTATAGTGCTAGTCACTAAAATAACTTGATATTTATTTAATTTGAAATAACGTTAATTTATAGTACATTACGATATTAGTGCGTAATGATGGTTATAACATGCGAGGCGGAATTTCAGCCCGAGCCGAAGGCGAGGGTGTAATTGAGCCGAGCATGTTATAACCAATACGCACGTATATCGTACGACGTTTTTTAACACACTTGCGAGGAAACAGAAATAGAAGTAAGTATTTTATATTTTGTTCATTTTAAATAAACTCAATCTGTGAATGCACACTGTTGCTTTCCCTCCATTAGTATTATTATTTGCCATTTCAAATATGGAACAGCGCGCAGCGCGAGCCGTGCGGCGGCGATCAGTTCCATAATTACTTGAAATGGAAAATAATGCTGTTATGGAAAATAATGCTGTTATGGACTATAACTTAACTATTTGCTTTGATAAAACACGCGTTTGTTGTGGCCTGCTTTACATATTTAAAACCGGTGGAATTACATCAGCTTTACGAGCAAGGGTGTTAAAAAAACATTAACAAGATTTGAATATAGAATATCCCGATTTCACCACAATGTTGTACTTCAAGCAGTGGGACCAACTAGTTACAGCGATAAAAATTCAACCAATAATTTGGTAATTATAGTCTAGACATCCAATGTTATCTACTGAATTAAAAAAATATCGAATCAATGTACCTAAATCAAACTAAGTACCAAAATTAAGTTAAAACAAGATGTATGCGTCGTTATATACAACATATATAGGTACACGTCGACGACGTATATATGTACGTCGTTATATGCATTACTTTTTTGTGGTGTTTCTGTTCATGTTTCGTTTTGTTCCATAATTAACAACAATTATGTTACCAATTTACTCAACCTTGGACTTATCAAACTTTAGCATTTTGCAGCATTTTATCACACGTTTGTATAACCCAGTCTATCCTGGTATCTTCACGTGTAAATATATTTTATTTTATGTGTACTTTATACCTATTTTTTTACGAAATCAACTTATTTAAATAAACTGAATTTAAAAGAGCACGCTTGTAGTGTTGTTTTATTATTCGCACGTAGGTACATGTGTATTCATATCTATCCTTTTCAGGTTGCCGACATATGTACATATTCCCAATGTCATCATCATCATCATTTCATCCGAAAGACGTCCACTGCTGGACATAAGCCTCCCCCAAGGATATTCACGACGACCGGCCCTGCGCCTCCAGCGGTTTCCTGCGAGACTCACTAGGTGAGAGTTTCACTAGGTCGTCGGTCCACCTTGTCGGGGGCCTACCCACGCTGCGCCTTCCGGTGCATGGTCACCACTCGAGACCCCGTCGGTCGGCCCCATCGGGCATCGCTCCTACGGGCAATATGTATGTCCCACTACCATTTTAGTGTTGCAATTCTTCGGGCTATGTCAGTTAAAAAATTCTGGTCTGTTTTCCTCTTTGTTCCATCATCGGACGCCCCGTCATACGGTGAGTATCAACCCATACGTTGTTGACACCACTACGATCCGGACGAAGCGATACATCGAGGGTCTGGAACAATTTGCCAGTGGCGGAGTTTCCGTTTGACTATAATTTAAGTGTCTTCAAGGTTAGAGTGAATAGGCGCTTAATAAACTAGCGCGCTTTACCATCAACGATTGTACCACTGCTTACCACCAGGCGGGATTGTAGTCAATCACTAGTACCTATATAATTAAAAAAAAAATTGTTTTCAGTAATAGGAACCTGCGAAGTAGAAAATAATTGAGTTATGCTTTGAACACAAACTAAGTTCTTTCAAAAAATTTAAAACTAAGCATGCTATAGACTAGGTATATGGTTTTTGCCGCCCTCTTAACCCTACAATTGCCATGTCCTAGATTATTTTTACCAGTTAACAATTTCCTCTAATGCAGACTTCTATCTGTAAAACATCATAAAACAGTAAACTGTTATACAGAAGCCTTTTTGATTTCTATGAGGTGGGTAGCAAAAAAAGCGGTCTACTTTACCGCCACTAAAAGCAGCCACCCTAGGCTCAATCCTACTCAGCCTGTTGGTAAATCCGCCACTGCACAAAATAGTGTCTATCAGTTGTTTGTCCTATCCATCTACATATTTTTGGAAAGGAATGCCTGAATACTAAGGGATCTTACCATAAAAACTTAAACACTTGTTCGTCGTGTGTCCAGTGTCAGTGTTACTTCAAATATAATAATGTAGTGTTTAATCTAAATCTAAACAACTGACATATAAGCAGGGCCGCGCCGACCCCCGGCTGCGCCTGTGTGCGGAACCTATCAAGCGCCTCTTTTTAACCGACTTCTAAAAAAGGAGGAGGTTATCAATTCGTCGAAATATTTAATTTTTTATATATGTTCCCCGATTACTCGATGACGCCTGGACCGACTTGCAAAATTCTTTTTTTGTTTGAATGGGTATACTTTCCAGTTGGTCCCATAGTCACCAGGTCAGGATCTGATGATGGAAGACCAGAGAAATCAAGGGAAACTTTCAAAAATCGTATGGGTGACTAGTGCATTTCTAAGTATTTTCATTAAGCATTTTAAAGCACTACGATGATGGTGATGAGATGTGATGATGGAGCCGGGCGACAGTCGAAGGAACTCCTCAACGATTCACAGCAGCTACCTAGTTAGTGTCTGTGCTTGATTAATTTGTATTGTTATGAGCTTTACACCTAGATATATTGTGATTGTCATTACGGGTTTTATGATGAAGACAAAGAACAATTAAGGGAACTCCTCAACGGTTTACAGTAGCAACATTGTGCTTGGAATTAATTCACTTATATTGATGAGAACTTTGCACCTATATGGGTTAAAATGATGGTTTGCAATAAACCTGATGATGAAGACTATACAATATGTAAAGAAAACCCTGTCCGATCCGTGAAGGTATTGTTAGGTATCGATAACTGATTCTACTAATGCCCACAAAGACAGACTAAACTTAAAAAAAAAATGCCCCTATAAAAATAAATATTATTTCGCAAAAAGAGGTAACTTAATACATGTGCGTTATGCAACCCCTTCCGCGGGCGCAGGGCGGGGGGCGGGGGGCAGGGCACGCGGCACCTGTGACGTGGTCGCGTCGCTATTCGCTTATAATAATGCCGGTGTTGTCACTGTTTTAAAAATTACCAAATTTCGGGGAAATTGGAATTAATTCCCGGGAAAAAAGGATTATTTCAAAATTCATTAGTATTGTTACTATGATGATTATGTAAAATTTTATATTATATTTGGTCAAGTGTTTACCTAACCTTTATTATCCTTATGGGTCGGACAGGGTTTTCTTTACATATTGTATAGGCAGTGGAGGCAATTCCTCAAAATTTTACAGCATTGAAATTTAACATAGGACAACCTCTAACTACTCGTCACGCTTATGAACAATCAATTATAATCAAGAGACTGAATTTAAGTTCCGTAATCGCGTCATGTCTAGCATTGTTCATCCTTTCATTTTGGTTTCATACGAATTTTATAGAAATCGGTTCAATGGCGGCTCCATTTTTAAACTAAAATTAGGTACGGGTAAAAATAAAGTAAACAACATCACGTCGTTTGCTCGTTGTGTCAGCATCCAATCTAACCGGATGCAGCTGAACAGTACTTTTCACAACTAAAAAGTGTAAAATAAAAACTTTTTTACAAAAAAAAACCGACTTCCACAAGAAAAAAACACTATAAAGTGAAAAATAACTAATTTCCGAAGTCGGTGGCAAATATTAATAGGTATACCTGTTCATGGTCATGGTGTTTTTGGTTTTTGTATATTCATTTTTGCCACCGACTTCCGAAATTAGACGTTAACCAGCGCCAGTTGTATCGATAATTGGACAGAAAGCTAGGAAATGCTCTCTTGTTTCTAACTTTCTAGTTTATGTGTTAAAAAAGACAAATCTCTTAAGTACTAATTTGTTCTACGTGTGAAACGTCAGGAGTACCTACAATCTAGTATTATTGAAAAATATTTATTAATTCGACATAAATTTAGAATAACATGTTGAATTTGGTTACCGAGTATGCAAATTATTTCATTTTAAATTTTATCTCCAAGGTAAGACGGCATATTTTTGAAATCGGTTCCTACCTATCATTCGTACGTGAACAATTTTTGTATGTGTTCCTTGCGTCTAAGCTCTAAACCGGTCGGAAAAAAGTCAATTTTCTATTCAAAATTGAAAAAAAATATAATTTTTTTAAAATATCCCAAACCGAAGTTATATTTATTTGTATAGAAAATCACATAAAAGGCACATACCACTGCATGAAGCGTTTTTTGAATCAGATTTAAGAACACTTTCATCGATAAGATGACTGTTTTCTGTCTCTAATGATTGTGTAGTAGTCGATGGTAGAGCCGTAAAATATTTACTTATTTTAGTTGCATTTTATTACGTTCTTCTTCTTGTTTTCTTTTCCTTATTAGATTCTGGTGACCAAATAATTTCATTTTTTTATCATGATTACTATCACTCATCGTGAAAACACGTTAAAACAATAAGTAACACACAAACTATTATTTTATTATAAAAATTCAATGCGCGCCTTACACACACTTTCAATCAAAATTCAAATGATTGTTCAATCAATTGTTTTATTTTTGCTATCTCGTTCGTTAAAATCGGAGAATCGGCTCAACGCTTACGGTTTGAAATAACTAATACTTATTACTTTGTTTGAGGTTCAAAAGAACTGCCGCCCTTTTAAAGTTGAGATCGTATGTAATGTAAACTAAAACCCTAAACGTGAAATGAAACCATAAACGTAAATATTAATAAATATTATAAACATTGAGAGACTTGTTCAATAAACGTAATATAAGTATGTCTTGTTGTTTACAAGACTTATGTTGCGCCTATTGTACCTACTTACATATCGATACTCTACTACAAAAAACAATAATTTAGGAAACAAAAATAATTTAGGTGGCAAAGGCGGCGGGCGCCCCTATTGACTTGGCGCCTGTGTGCGCCGCACACTTCGCACACAGGGGCGGCGCGGCCCTGCATATAAGGTATTGTGGCGCTAAGTTCAAGGTAGAGAATGTCGTTCAAACGCCTTATAAAAAGCAGCGAGCAGTTTCATAAGAAAACGTGTAATCGACAGCGCCTTTTTAAAATATCACAGCAACATAGTTCTAGTTAGGGATTAATTATTGTATTACTGTAGGGAATAGTTTAGTATTCAAGTTCAAGATAGTGATGAATGATGATAGATCAAAGGTATTTTTGGTATAGAACATGATATGAAGTATGAGGATTCCCTCCACGATTGAACTGTAATCCTAAAGGTAGTATTTGATGGTTAAGCGCTTACTTAGGACTCTTTCCGAGTATCTACTAAACGACTAACCTACCTATAGCAATAATTTGAACACATTAGCGGGATATAAAACCCCGCTCAGGTCACCGCACATCAAAGCTACCTGTCACATTTGTCTAAAAACGTTTAAAAGGACGTTTAAACGCATTACGGCTACCGATTCAAAGATTAAGCTATTGTTGTGGCTAATATTGTTAGTTTAAGCTCCAAGGATTATTCGCCATTGATACTCTTTTTGTGCGCCTCATAACATGCCTGTCACAGATACACATCTTTTGAACCAGGTGACACTTGACAAGTTTGGTCGAATATTTTTTGAATTTTATTTTGTGTCGATTTGTTATCTGGGTTTCGGTTTTAAGTTGAGCAGATTATTAAATTCGTCAGGTGGAAATATTGAAGGCAACATGAAGATTCAAACAACTAGGTATTTTTATTTATTTAGAAAAATATTCAGAAATTCTGCCTTATTGTTTTAGTTGTAAGCGCGGTACCTGAGCATGGATTTATAGCGGTGGCCGCTACAGGATGAATTTGTCATGTAAATATTCACATTTATACCGAGAATAACCGTGGACCCCTCTACAGATCCCAGCTTTCTCTCTTCTGTCTCCTATTTTACTAATCCTGGTCTGTCTTCACTGTCAGGTATCATTCCATACACTCATCTTTCACATACTCTACTCTTATACTGTTATGTATGTACACTGAATAAAAGGATGAATTGATTGTACTTATTTTATTTGTAATCTCAATCAACGAAACAGTATTAATCATAAATACCGAACATGGCGTTATTAACAATGTGCTAGCTTATTTAAAGATCGATTACAGGAGACAGGAAATCAATCAATGTTGACATTAGTAATATGTCATTAGTGTTGCCCTAACATATACCATTACTTTCTACCTACACCTATTTGTAAAATAATGTAATCAATTCTTTTTAAAAACTCGTTGCCCCACACTATATATTTCTCCTGTGTCGTGTGTGCGTTTACAAAATATAAATTCACATTCACAAACATCCAGACCCGGAACAACTACTTGTAGGTCACACAAACTTTGTTCCGTGCGGGAATCGAACCCACGGCATGCAGCGCAACAGTCAATACCTTAACCACTGCGTTAACCGTGCAACAAATTAGTTTCTTCTTACTTTTTTTTTAAATTACTTAATTTACTTTTAAGGTTTTTCATATCGTTGGGAAAAGCTTGTTTATGCTCCACTATTAACAATTTATCAGTACTAGGGAGGAGATAAGGAGTTAAATAATATCCCCCAATCCTAGAAATTGTGATTTGAGTTACGTTTATTGTTTCTTTAAATGCTGTGCTACGAACTATTATAGTCAAATGTTAATATGGCTACCCTCTTCATTTAGTTCTGCCCAACGTAATGGTGCCACGAGCCTACGGGCAATAGGTACGTGCACGATAACAATTTGAAAACAAAAACCAATTACGCAGACGCCGGCGGTAAGATATGTGTAATCAAAAACATACCTCAACGTATCTTTTGTTAAAATCAAAAGAAATATCATCGATGCTACCATGATACGCAAGACTGATAGCTTTAATTGAAAATATAATGGTTTAAAAATGACGATTCCGTACATAGTGTACATACGATTTATGCAATGGAATTTGCACGCCGGCCTTGTATTTGTGAACGAAATATGGACTGTTTTTTTAAGATAATAGACTAGTGCCGGTGACCGTTGATGGTAAGAGCCTACCCTGCCTACCCATTCTCTCCAGCCTTAAAAACACTTAAATTGTAGTTATAGTTACACGGAAACACCGAGATATGAAAGATACTAGCTTTCCGCCCGCGGCTTCGCCCGCGTGGAATTCGGTTATATCGCGCTTTTTAAATTTCCCTCGCGAATATCAAATTTCCCTCGCGAATATCAAATTTTTCAATAAAAGGTAGCGTACCTTTGTCCTTTCTCAGGGTCTAAAGAGTCTGTGCCAAATTTCATCAAAATCGGTTGGGAAGTTTAAGCGGGAAAGCGTAACAGACAGACAGATAGACGGAGTTACTTTCGCATTTATAATATTAGTATGGATGAACATTTGAAGAAGAAATGCTTCCTGTGGATCGGTTGATAAATTGATTTGCACTTCTAACGTTGGCCTTCGAAATCCTTAGTATATACCGAATTATCGAAAATTATATCGAATAATTAGTATACATTTAGTCAAAAAAGTATCGGGAATGGATAATTTGTTTATGGTTCCAAACTCAATTTTTTGTTTCTTTTGTTGTTGTTAGATTGGCACAACTGATTTCCATTTTGGCGCGGAGTTTGAGTTGCATCTGTTATTTGTATAATACAGTGCTGTTTTTAGTTACATCATATCTAGTATACATTGCGAATTTCACAACGGACAAAAACATCGAACAAAGAGTTTGTCTTAAATTTTGCATCGCCAATGGAATTTCGTGTTCGGAGTCACTGAAAATGTTAGAGAAGGCTTACGGTAAATAGACTTTATCCAAAACATGTGCTTATGAGTGGTACAAAGCGTTCAAAAGCGGTCGAGATGTGATGGAAGATATGCCTCGCTCTGACAGGCCATCAACTTCTACAACTCAAGTTAACATCGCAAAAGTGAAGAACGAACTGAACTTTCAGTACCTCACGAGTCGATCCGTACTATTTTAACTAATCATTTGGGTATGAAACATGTTGCCGCTCGGCTAGTCCCAAAAGATCTGAATTTTCTCCAAAAACTCAATCGCATGAGAGTCGCTGAGGACATGCTAGAACGAGTCAATTCCGACCACCATTCATGAAACGCATTCTTACGGGCGACGAGACGTGGGTTTATGAGTTTGACATGCAAACAAGTCAACAAGCTTCGGAGTGGCGCCTTCCAACTGAACCAAAACCGAAAAAACTACGCTACAGTCGATCAAAAGTCAAAGTCATGTTGACTGTTTTCTTTGACTACCGGTAAGAATTCAGAGTGCACAACACTGCACTCTGAATTCTTACCGGAAGGTCAAACGGTAAATAAAGAATATTATTTGAGCGTTATACGGCATTTAAGAGAGCAAATCCGTCGAAACAGATCATATTTGTGGGAAGAAAATTCTTTGATTTTGCACCACGATAATGCGCCTTCGCCCAAGGCCATCATTGTGAACGAATTTTTGACCATACACTCAACAAATACCATTGAGCAACCACCATATTCGCCACACATGGCTCCAGCCAACTTCTTTCTTTTTCCTAAACTCAAATTACCACTTCGTAGCGCCCGTTTTCAATCTGTAGAAGACATAAAGGAGAATTCGCGGCGAGAACTGAACTCGATTTCGGAAACAACGTTTAAAAAATGTTTTGCTGATTGGATTATTCGTTGGCGTAACTGTATCGTTTCTGAAGGGACATGCTTGGAAGGTGATAAAATAAATTTGGATTAATAACAAAAATTTTCTGTTGCTCTTTTCCCGGTACTTTCTTGACAAAGTAGTATACCGTTCCTCAATGAAGTTCAATCAAATTTCCCTGTTGTATAGCCTTGATCACGCTTCACAGTTTTATACCAATTGCATCGCTAATTATTTAAACTAACATTAGGTAGTTTAAAAAATTTAAAAAGGACTATATAGACACCAATAAATATCACTTAGGCATATTATTCGTTTTCCCACTATGTAATGAAAGCTTCGAATCTTCCACAATACTCTTAATAGCTAAGGCAAGGTAACGTTTACCTACTGGCTTTAAGAGAAATAATGTAGGCTACCTACATTATTTCTCTCTCCTTCCCCTTAGTATCCCATCCAAAGGTTGTCTCTAAAAGATCGCTCTTAGCGATAAGACCGCCCATTGTGTCACCCTTTGTAAAATCTTTATATTTATATTTCTGTAATCTATATGGTGTACATAATAAAGAGTATTCTATTCTATTCTATTCTATTCTATTCTATTAGTGAACAATATAATATCACAGAGCACGTAAAAACCCTTCTTTTAGCTTTACTGCAGTTTGGTCACACATTTACATACACCATATATGAACGCAATATAATATTTTTTAAACAAAATTTAAAATATATATATATAAAAAATAGAAGCCCATCGGAAACATGGTCCAAGCTGCTGGCGGTCAGGGCTCCAGAGAACCGGTACCTCCAGAAACTGCGAGCCAATTAATACATATAATTAAGCTTAATAACTGAACTTAACTGCGATAGATGGCTACATGATGCTGAAAATCCCTTATTTATAAAGTTGTTAAAAAAAGCTATCTATATTTTTCTGAAACAGCACTTTTTTTCTAAAATCGTATACTGAAATAATATTAACAGTTTTCATAACACACCTACAGATAAATGGGGATGTACAAACAATCGTTGAACAGTAGCCCATCGGACGCAACACATGTCTGGTGGGAAACCTTCCTTTTATGTAGAGGATGTAGCAATATCTACCCTGTTCCTCTGACCTCGAACATCACCCACAAATATCCAGGCAGGGCGATAGGTTTCAGATGGCTACTCTAACATAACTTACTAACGTAACATCCGAGGAATTCTAAAACAAAAGCAGCAAAAATTGATTAATTGCTAATACATTATGATAGCAGTGGCAGCTGGTATCGCTGATAAACGGCTTACAACGACCGAGTTATATGTGCTGCGATAGCTGCAATGATTTCTGATTAACCATGTCATGGTTACGCAAGAAATCCCTGGATTTACAACTAAATATTTGCAGACATTTTTTACATCAATATAAAATTCAAATATGTCTATTTGAAACTCAAACTCAAAGCATTTATTTCAAATAAACCATTTCTGGACACTTTTGGATTATCAAAAGGTCGGTCAGTAATAAAGAGGAATCTAGTTGCCTATTTGCATTTTGGTGTAAGTTCTATATGCGCAAATTTCAAAGATAAAAATGCTTTTATTTGATTAAATGTATTTGTTTCTAAGCGCAGCAGTGGTTTTGGCAATAAACACGATGAAAAATATGTAGGTAAGTAGTATTTTGCATATGTTCTAAGGCCCACTGACGATAAGCTACAAAACTCATTAACAACTCTTTACTTTTGTGATACTGTCTTTTGCAGGCGCTGATCAAATTAAAAAAGTTATGTTCATTTACAAATAGGACAATGTTGATTTCGGTCTACAATCGGAAGGAGTGTGCCATCAACCCTTTAGACACGTCAAATGATCAAACATCGTTGCAAAAACACCTTCATCCCGACTTTTAAATTTTTAATTCCCAAAAGTGCGTTCTATTCTCTGATGTTCTCACGTCCAATGTCCTGCAGCACAGAGTGGACAAAGGGTGTATCCCGTACATAACAACAACTAACAACAGTATTGTTACATGCGTGGTGGAGGCAAGAATACTGACTTTTGGTGGAGGCGTCCCGGCGAGCTGTCACAACAACACGGACGGTCGCGCGTCAGCGGATGTGCCAGGGTGCTCAAAGTTCTAGATGGATTTAAAAATAGCTTGGAAGTCTAAAGGGAAAATAAGTTGTTATTAAGCCACAAGATGATGATGACTAAGCCACACCAAAGTAATTGTCATTTTAATCTACCTACGTTGCAACAAAGGCAGGGAATGCATTAATAATATACATACATATAGATACTTAGGTACCTTTTACGAATTTTCTTGCATAAAACCGAATTTTACCTACTTCTTGCAAAAAATTGGATAACGATTAGTATTCGTGCACGGGAATTACCCGACCTACGACGAGTATCCGCTCTTAAGTTATTGACGCTGCTTCGACCCAGACCAAGCCTTTCGTCTCGTCTTTTATACCGCATACATCGAGGGATTGGAACAATTTGCCTGCGACGGCCTTTCCGTTGATTACAATTTAAGTGTCTCCAAGGCTAGAGTGAATAAGCTCTTCATAAACTAATGCGCTTTATCATCAACATTTGCAGCACTGCTTACCATCAGGCGGGATCGCAGACAAATACTAGTTTATAACGATAAAAAAATGATACACAATCAACCACATATTATACTGTTCTGTACTCACATGCATCATCCATACTAATATTATAAATGCGAAAGTAACTCTGTCTGTCTGTCTATCTGTCTGTCTGTCTGTCTGTCTATCTGTCTGTCTGTCTGTCTGTCTGTCTGTCTGTCTGTCTGCCTGTCTGTCTGTTACGCTTTCCCGCATAGACCTCTCAACCGATTTTGATGAAATTTGGCACAGACAATCTTTAGACCCTGAGAAAGAACATAGGCTACCTTTTATCCCGGAAAAATTTGATGTTCCTGAGGGAAATATAAAAAGCGCGATATAACCGAACTCCACGCTGGCGAAGCCGCGGGCGGAAAGCTAGTGTTTTATAAAATTGAGTATCGGTGTGAATTATTGTGTGTGTGTGTGTTTTTTTTATAACATTGTATTATGCTGTTCTGTAGTAAGGCCTACCTACGTATGTTATTATACCCAGTTGTCTTACACTAACAAACTTTGAGTACCTCTGTACCTGCCGTCAATCGTTCAATGATTCGGAACGGCATCTTGTTTTTTCGGAGCCGGGTCGGTGTCACGGCGCTGCAGGTAGAAACTCATACGTACACGATACAATATTGACATCAAACTATAGGTTTCACTCAGTTTGCGAGGACCTATGTATGTACGGCTTATGGTTCGTATGGTTACAGGTAAGTACCTACATATATCGGTTATAATTAACAGCCAGCGCATATAAGAACAAATAACATTGAAAAGTTCGAAACGAATTCAGGTTTCACCATTTATGAAATCCTAACATCGTAAAAGTTTCACCTACATATCGCCCAACATGTAGGCATATGTCTCATAAATGTTAGGGCGAGTTCATTACCATTCTTAGAACACAAACCCAGACTCCAGGTCGCTACCGATTTTCTGATGGAAAAACTGTTAGAGTAATGAGAAAGATTTAGGCCGCACAGGTCGATCGAATAGGTTAAGCGGCGCTGGCCATGGTTGGTCCTTGGTGAAGATATAAATGGTCACCCATTTATATCTTCACATACCAAGACCCCAATTTATGACAGCCACCCTGACGTAGTGGTAGCGAACGCGGCCGTTGCGCAAGGAGGCGCGGTTTCGATCCCCGTACAGTGCAAACATTTGTATGCATGGATATGAATATTTTCACTGATCAGTGAAAATATTCATTCGTGCCCCGGAAAGCACGTTAAGGCGTTGGTCCCGGTTGCCATACGAACATCTAGTGGCAGTCGTTACGGGTTGTTGGAGCCCTCAAAAGTCTAACAATTGGTTTAACTGCAATGCTTAAATACCGCCTTCGGGTTGTGGAGGTCAGATGGCAGTCGCTTCAGTGGAAATATCGAATTTTAGCCAAAATCAGCAGTTAGACTGAAGCGGACCCCAGACTCCAAAGCTGAAAAGCGACGGATGCAACTGGGATTAACGCGCTGAGATGATGAGATCAAGACCCGTGCCTGGTAAAGCACGTTAAGCTGTTGTTTGGTTGGTTTCCCGGCTGTCATAAGTGGTACTTTGACGGTTAATACAGGTCGTCAGAAGCACGGGAGTCTGACAACCTGTACTAATATATCAATAGCTTGATAATTTAAGAGAGTGTCCATGGAGTTTCTTGCCCGTTCTTCTCCATAGGTACCTATTCTTTGGAAAAGGCGACTAGCTTCATCTTATTGACTGACCGACCTTCTGACAATTTAAAAGTGCCTGTAACTGGTTTATTTGAAATAAATGCTTTGATTTGAATATCCAGTATCATATTACCCAATGACTGCCTGTGGAGGTCTTATTATAGTACCTCTAAATGTAAAATAATGTCATTCAGCTGCATCCGGTTAGGCTGGAAGTAGACCCTTGGTTGGGAAAAGTCAGGCATGTGATTAGTAACGAGAGACGTCAATTGAAATGGCTTTAAGAAAATTGTTCGGATGGATGGATGACTGATGATACACCTTCACGCAGATTTTTAAACAGATTGTAATGAAATTTGGCAAACAGGTAGGTATTATGTACTCTATTCAAAATACATCATCATCATCAACCTTTTTATCGTCCCACTGCTGGGCACAGGTCTCCTCTCATACAGAGAAGGATTGAGCGTAATCACCACGCTTGCTCAATGCGGGTTGGCGATTTCAGACTTGAAAGTCCAGATTTCCTCAAGATGTTTTCCTTCAGCTTTTTAATCAGTCATTGATGTCCAATATATACTTAGAAGGTACATATAACTTAGAAAAGTACATTGAAATCGAACCCGCACACTCATACTTCAGAGACTGGTGTTTTAACCACTAGGTCACCACGACTACAAAATACATTAAAGGGATACATTTAACAGTTCGTTCCACTGATTATATCTTCTGTTTCATTGGCGTAAAGATGTCATTAAAAGCAAGAAAGCGGTCATAACAGCAACTATTTACTACTGACTTTTGTCATGCCAACTACCAACACAATAGAACTCAAAATCGATTGAACGGACTGTAAAAAATGTTTGCTTAAATCATCATCATCTCAGCGTTAATCCCAGTCGCATCCGAAGCTTTTTCAGCTTTGGAGTCTGGGGTCCGCTTTTACCAGTCTAACTGCTGATTTTGGGCATACTTAGATATTTCCGCGAAGCGACTGCCGTCTGACCTCCACGATCCTAACACGATATAAGCATTGCAGTTAGACCAATTGTTGGACTTTTGAGGGCTCCAAGAACCCGTAACGACTGCCATTAGATGTTCGTATGGCAACCGGGACCAACGGCTTAAGGCGCTGTGTTCAGTAAAAATAGGCTTCTTAAAACAATTTTTTAGCCAAATGTATTCATTTCAGAGCAGCCAAAAATTTATATGTTAATCTTGATTATATGTAGCAGGAAACCATTGTTTTCAAAACACGTTTTGAATTAATTTTCTCGATAGAAAAAAATCCTAAAGTAACCCCTAAAATTGAATTTATAACAGTTGTAACTGTATTATTAATCATCAAATCTTGATAAAATTGAGAAGAGCGATGTAAAATATAATAGTAAATGAAACCATTGTTTTTGTTTATCGATTTAACTAAGATATTCTAAAATAAATAATGTATTTAATGATAAATAACGTGAACGAAACGTCGCTCCATCGCGGCGTCCATTGCCTTCTCTTTCACTTCTATGCTTAGCGACAGTGACCGCTGAGGCGCTGTGCTTGTCGGACCTATGTCACTTTTTGCTTTACCCCGCACAGAAAATAATTATATTTACGTGTCTGTTTGTTGATGAATAATCATATTTCGTTTTTGCCCGGGTTCAAACCCCAGGTTTACATTATATGCTTTTTGTAGATTTTAATTGAAATAAATGCTTTTTAATTTACTGTTGTATTTTTGCCGATATTTTATTTGATTTTTTTTCTGTAATTATTCTTTTTACTTTTTCCCGGCACATTTTTCTTCACCTGTATGTGTTCGGGTTCAAACCCCAGCTTTACGTTGTATGCTTTTTGTTGGATTTCTTATTTGCAATTGTTTTTTTTTTTTTTAATTATTATTAATTTATCCGATTTTCTGTATTTTTTGTAGTAATTGTTCCATCTTTTTAAATATATTCTTTTTGTAACAATTATAATGCAAACTAATATTTAAAATCAATTCGTTATAATTTTCTTTCTACAAATTTCTAGAAATTAATAATAAATAATAATAATAAGCCTTTATTTAACCATGATTTTCTTAGTTCATAATATAATTTAAAAAAAGAAAAACAATAAAAATAACAGTTAATTTGATAATAGTTCAAAACAGTAAATTTAGACTTCATTTTGTTGCAATATTCATGGCCCCTTTCAGTATAGGCCTCCTCCAAGTGCCTCCATCTATTTCACTCGTACAAACCCGATTTCGATAAGAGTTGCAGTTTTGAAGAAGAAATCTTTTATTTTTTTAAATATCCGAAAATGCATTTTTTTTAACAGTTACTCTAAACAGCTGTTTATAAATAGTAATTTCTAGAAATGATATATTTCTAACAGTTTCATGAAAAAAGGACATAACACAAAACATTTAAGCAGAACGGACAAAGCGCATTATAAAAATAAAAAAGAAAACAAAAAAAATAATAAAAAATGAAAATATGTATAAAATACACATTTTCGAAAATCGCAAGGTAAAGTCGGATTCGATCCTGGTGCTCGTCTAATGCGAACCGGGACTGTGACGAACAGAGCCAACCATGCTTCGGGGTTAGGTTGTGAAATAACCCTTCTAAATGTAGATGGAATAGAAAAGAAAAACAATAAAAATAACAGTTGATTTGATAATAGTTCAAAACAGTAAATTTAGATTTCATTTTGTTGCATTATTCATGGCCCCTTTCAGTATAGGCCTCCTCCAAGTGCCTCCATCTATTTCACTCGTACAAACCCGATTTCGATAAGAGTTGCAGTTTTGAAGAAGAAATCTTTTATTTTTTTAAATATCCGAAAATGCATTTTTTTTTAACAGTTACTCTAAACA
The DNA here is from genome assembly GCA_017933935.1 of Sesamia nonagrioides. NCBI lineage: Eukaryota > Metazoa > Arthropoda > Insecta > Lepidoptera > Noctuidae > Sesamia > Sesamia nonagrioides. Next base: position 178,823 of record JADWQK010000586.1, on the reverse strand, counting down.
GCTGTTTATAAATAGTAATTTCTAGAAATGATATATTTCTAACAGTTTCATGAAAAAAGGACATAACACAAAAAATTTAAGCAGAACGGACAAAGCGCATTATAAAAATAAAAAAGAAAACAAAAAAAATAATAAAAAATGAAAATATGTATAAAATACACATTTTCGAAAATCGCAAGGTAAAGTCGGATTCGATCCTGGTGCTCGTCTAATGCGAACCGGGACTGTGACGAACAGAGCCAACCATGCTTCGGGGTTGGGTTGTGAAATAACCCTTCTAAATGTAGATGGAATAGAAAAGAAAAACAATAAAAATAACAGTTGATTTGATAATAGTTCAAAACAGTAAATTTAGATTTCATTTTGTTGCATTATTCATGGCCCCTTTCAGTATAGGCCTCCTCCAAGTGCCTCCATCTATTTCACTCGTACAAACCCGATTTCGATAAGAGTTGCAGTTTTGAAGAAGAAATCTTTTATTTTTTTAAATATCCGAAAATGCATTTTTTTTTAACAGTTACTCTAAACAGCTGTTTATAAATAGTAATTTCTAGAAATGATATATTTCTAACAGTTTCATGAAAAAAGGACATAACACAAAAAAATTAAGCAGAACGGACAAAGCGCATTATAAAAATAAAAAAGAAAACAAAAAAAATAATAAAAAATGAAAATATGTATAAAATACACATTTTCGAAAATCGCAAAGTAAAGTCGGATTCGATCCTGGTGCTCGTCTAATGCGAACCGGGACTGTGACGAACAGAGCCAACCATGCTTCGGGGTTGGGTTGTGAAATAACCCTTCTAAATGTAGATGGAATAGAAAAGAAAAACAATAAAAATAACAGTTGATTTGATAATAGTTCAAAACAGTAAATTTAGATTTCATTTTGTTGCATTATTCATGGCCCCTTTCAGTATAGGCCTCCTCCAAGTGCCTCCATCTATTTCACTCGTACAAACCCGATTTCGATAAGAGTTGCAGTTTTGAAGAAGAAATCTTTTATTTTTTTAAATATCCGAAAATGCATTTTTTTTAACAGTTACTCTAAACAGCTGTTTATAAATAGTAATTTCTAGAAATGATATATTTCTAACAGTTTCATGAAAAAAGGACATAACACAAAAAATTTAAGCAGAACGGACAAAGCGCATTATAAAAATAAAAAAGAAAACAAAAAAAATAATAAAAAATGAAAATATGTATAAAATACACATTTTCGAAAATCGCAAGGTAAAGTCGGATTCGATCCTGGTGCTCGTCTAATGCGAACCGGGACTGTGACGAACAGAGCCAACCATGCTTCGGGGTTGGGTTGTGAAATAACCCTTCTAAATGTAGATGGAATAGAAAAGAAAAACAATAAAAATAACAGTTGATTTGATAATAGTTCAAAACAGTAAATTTAGATTTCATTTTGTTGCATTATTCATGGCCCCTTTCAGTATAGGCCTCCTCCAAGTGCCTCCATCTATTTCAATCTTTTTGTGTTGTGTTATTCTAAGCACTCGTACAAACCCGACTTCGATAAGAGTTGCAGTTTTGAAGAAAAAATCTTTTATTTTTTTAAATATCCGAAAATGCATTTTTTTTTAACAGTTACTCTAAACAGCTGTTTATAAATAGTAATTTCTAGAAATGATATATTTCTAACAGTTTCATGAAAAAAGGACATAACACAAAAAAATTAAGCAGAATGGACAAAGCGCATTATAAAAATAAAAAAGAAAACAAAAGTAATAATAAAAAATGAAAATATGTATAAAATACACATTTTCGAAAATCGCAAGGTAAAGTGAACGGATGTGGGATTCGAACCTGCTGCTCGTCTAATGCGAACCGGGACTGTGACGAACAGAGCCAACCATACGTCGCGGTTGGGTTGTGAATTTACGCTTCTAAATGTAGATGGAATAGAGAATGGTTGGTATAGATTTAATAGAACGTGCGTATTTCTCGATGCACGACGCCTCACCTCACGCATCGATGTACTCGCGCGGAGCGCCCCGCGCCCCGCAGTGGGCGGGGCTAGTCGTGTCCCACTTCGTCTGCTTCACCCCCTCAAATACCTAAAAGTTTGCTATTCACAGCGTCTTAACGTGCTTTCCGAGGCACGACCAGACCAGTGAAAATATTCATATTCATGCATACCCGCGCCTCCTTGCGCAGTGGCCGCCTTCGCTATCACTTGTCAGTTTGCAATTAGAATTAACACATACAATACTTTTTATCCTTATTTAACTATAACTCCTACGCGATTGAAACTTACGTGGATTAAACCACTGGACGCAGGTTTATAGTTGGTTACCAGTACACTTAAGTAAAGTTTCACAGTAGACCAAACACACACTTAGTTTACCAAGTACATCTGATAGCAAGGTGTTACGATGGCCAGATAACGCGCTCTAGTCGACGTGCAAGGAAATTGCAGTCAGCGGCACACGCACACAGCCGCACGCTTGCACAAGCACCCTCGAGCTTGCACAAGTATGCACGTATGTGTGCAGACGCCCTACATGGAGAATTGTGTTTGTGGGGCTCCGAATTGGGGCGATCTACATTATACATATTATGTATATGCAAGGTTCTGAATAGAGTACTAGCTGTAATGTAGGAACCCTCGCAGCTGTCTCCGGAACACCCTACCAAAGTTTCATCACAATTTGACCAATGGTTTCAAAACGCATACAGGACAAACATACAAACATTGATATTGATAAATTATATATTGTTATCCACCGCGGATGAGGATATGTGGCGTAGTGTGTTACATAAAATAGAAAATGGTTCTTTGAGATGAAATATTAGAACAAGCTATTAGAGCATAAATAATAATAAATAAAGAAAAAAAACTCGTAGTCGCGCGATTTTCGGCCTGCCAAGACTGAACTTTCGCCGGTAGCACTATGCCGTATTATATAAAGTTTTATATAAACTTCTGGTTCATTAGTTTTAGACATTAGGTAGGTACTATTGTCGGCCCTATCGTATTTTTATTATATGCCTAGACCTGTTTTCTGTTTACAGTTATTATTATAAACTAGTGCTTGACTGCAATCCCGCCTGATGGTAAACAGTGATGCAATCGTTGATGTTAAAGCGCGCTAGTTTGAGTAAATAGTAAGCAAGACGGCACTTGAGCGATGTGATGCAATGCCATAAGCAAAATCGTTGGCCGTGTACCAACGATGCTGCACCAGAGGAATATTGATCTGAATACCCTCGACAACCAAAATCCCGATATAACAACATTTGAAGCATAGTACCTAGCCCACATCGTAACACAACTGCTCAAACCCGTCCTCCGTACGGCTACACCAGACATCATGCCGGATCACGACGAATCGCTTGGCGGCAACACTTTGTCTGGTGGGTGGTAACTTATGCCGGCGGTCGATGCTGTGGCCTACCACCGAGAGAATGATGGTAGATGGTAACTAACAGCCAAAATGTGCAAAGATTTTTCTGCGTTCTGTCGTTCTGCGTTACGACGTTCTGGCTTACCACCGATGCTAATTACTTGCTGCATAAAAGCCCTTCCAAAAAGTATGGAAAAAATAGGCCAATGCCAATGCAGCCAATGTTACGGCCTACCTACCACAGAGAAACAGTGAAAAACACCAACAATAACCAGTAGGGTAATTGCGTAACACATTATCAGTAGGAATGGGTTTCATCTTGACAGTTTAACTGCATTCATCACGCTATTTACGCTGTTGAACAGATACATTTTCGAACATAGGAAGCAATGGAATTGCAATAAGCTTCTAAATGATTCCAACTGCCAGTAATAGTGTGTTACGAAATAAGGGTGGTGATGTGCAATTTTAATAATTTGATCGTTGACTGTACAGTCAGAAGGAAAAATCTTCTAATTAAAAACGTGCAAAATCTAGTCGCTTCCCATTTTAATGATAATCAATGTCAAGGCTGACACTCACTCAGACTGTAGGGAATTAGTATTGTAGGTAGATTGCGACTGAGATCGGGCTGTGAAAATTTATAAAAGTAGAATTGTGTCACTAATTTGTCTAAATCGGTGAAAAATATCTCCTCTATTTCCCCACAATCTTGTTTTTGACATTGATTATCACAGAGATGAGATTGCGACTAAAATTTTAAAATTTTTATTAACAAGAATTGGCCTTCGAGATAAATGTCCCTATATAGAGGAACAAAACAAATTAATAAAATCAAGGACAGAATACCGGACATTGCATTCTGATGATAATGATAGGTAATGATAAAAGATAAGGCACTACGCATAGTCCAGTCCTCACGTATGCACCATCTTATCTTTCGTTGTCCTTCAAACGTATCAGAAACGATAAGACTGAACTCAAAAACAATTAAAGCTGCAAAAAGTGGATGAAGGTATTATGGAAGGAGAAGTTTTACAGTTATACTAACAAACATTTAAAATATATGACCACCTACTGAGGGGCGCGTGTTCCATACAAAACCATCACTTTATTACCCACATTACTGATAGACGAGTAAAAAATATCCGCAACTCTTAAATTAGATGTAATAAGGTTCAAAATGTAATAACTTTAGTTTTGTGACCGCAGATGGAATATGGTCACCTGTCTGTAATTTGTACAGGAGTTTGACTAATTCATAGAGGAATTCGCTTTTCCTATGGGAATTGAGGTATTTCTTCGTACTCCGTGTGTTAGACGATGTCTCGGAGGATTTACCTGCCATTGCTTTGTCAAGAATTTGTGATATAAAAAGGTAGGTAAGAGAAAATATTGAAGATATTTATTTGATTATTCCAAGGTGTCTTCAAATATTAGAATGAAAAATTGAAAAATATGGAAAACGAATTATTTTTTCATTACAAAGCCCAGCTCTAAAAGCATAAAAAGCGGCAAATGCTTTTCACACTCGCAAACGATTTCGGTACAAAAGACCGGTCATTTGCAAATCTGTAAAAAATTAATTGTCTTCTTACCTATTACTGTTAATGAGATACAGATCTCTCACAGACAAACAGCGAAAGCTTATTTAGGGTCCCGATGGCGCTCTTTGGGTCTGAAACACTAAAGATGAAGACACTTATTTTACCCAATGATACTATAGCACAAATCATGTACAAACAAAAATAAGCTAAAGATGGTTCCAAGCCTTTATTTTAGTATTTTCTTCCAGGCCCGGAAGAAAATACTAAAATTCATAAAATAAATCTTTATAACGCACTCGCTACTTCATTCTGATACTTAAACTCAACAACTTTGTTTTGATTCTGTTTGGCCAAAACAGTTGGTTCTGAATCTTTCACGTCTGGCATCTGGTTCTCCTTCATTTGTCACTGCACTAAATGGCTAATACCGTAATCAAAATATTAATTAAAAACATGCTGTTAGATTGATAATGCTATATTAATTAGCGTCGAAAATTGAAAATCGCTTTAACCATTCATTTAAGTGTTGAATAGTGGTAATGAAAACTATCATAAATTGTCACTCGTGGTCACTCGAAAAGGCTATTTTAAGGTACCTGAGGTGGTCCCAGGTGAACTTGACGAACCTTAAATTATAGATGCATATTAATTACTGAACACAAAACGTTAATTCGATACAGACGCGTGTCGCGGTTCACCACAATACTTGTTACTTGTAACGTGTTCACAAAAACTTGTTAACCATAACCACATTAGTATAGAGTTACAGACGACTCCGTGATGCTATGAAAACATATTTTTAAAATATTGAAAGATAACGCAGTACTTGGTTGTTTGGTCATGTATGTGTCTTTCAAAGAACCAGAGGAATAGGTAACATTGTTAATAACAAATTATAAGGCTTATATTTAACTTACCACCAGATATAGTAACAAATAGCAGACAAAAATAGTAAATGATCACCAAAATGAAACTCGCATTTTAATGTAAAATTATAACCAATGTTTTTAAATTCTGCTATCCAATAAATCATTGTTATCCCAAAAGTAGTAAATGATCACCAAAATTATACCAGCGTTTTAATTGGCGCTTCGCCGGCCGCTGCCGCGGCACGCTCGCTACGCTCGCTCGGCTCGCGCGCTGTTTTGGTCACAGTTCTAACCTAACCTATGGGTGGACAAACGATGACTGACGTGTCATTTTATGTTTCGTTTTCTGATTTTATGGCAATCACAGTGATTTATTTAGGCAAAAATAATACATTAATTTGGTCGTCAAGATTTGGTGATCATTTACTAAATTTGGTGGTCGAATACAATTTAAAGTGGAGTCGTGACTAAAATAGCTGGTACTATTGTATTTTTAGACTTTATTTTTCTGGTGTTAAGTAGATATTTTTGGTTACAAAACTAAGGGTATCAAAGCATTTTATGGTGGTCATTATATTTATCCCCAAATTATAACAACATCAAAAGGCTGATAATTTATTTATTATTATTTTATTCTTTCGCACATAAATTGTGCAGAGCCGGACTTAAAGCCTTAGGCATTCTCTACCAGTCAACCATAGGTGGTGCAGAGATTAGTGGCAGGTGCTTAAGTGGAAAACATTGTAAGCACACTATTTAAATAAATACTTAACTAAGCTATATACACATACATACTATTACCAAAATATATACTTATAATATATACATACAAAACTAAAAATTATGGAAGAGAGGTGTTCAAATGACTATACCCTAACTGTTGCGAAAATAACTCTGCAATTTCCGCTTAAATGCAAACAGACTGGCGGCCATCCTGATATCAAGTGGAAACGCATTCTACAGAAGAATGGATTGAATATGAAATGAAGAGTTATTTTTAGAGAATCAGCACTTTTTGGACGTCACAATTACAAAAGATACGACATAATTTAAGAAAGGCGCAGATGTTCCTGACATAGTCACAAGCAAACAGAATCTGATGCAGACAGTGAAATTGAATTGTGGATGACGATGATGAGTTCATGACGAATAAGATGGATATAATACAAAATAGCAGTAGTCTACGGTATATCAAACATAATTAATAACTACTTATCATCATTATTTGGTTGTCTGTAAAAGATCGCTCTTAGCTATCAGACCGGATCGCCCACTGTGTCCCTTTGCAAAGTTTTCATGTATTCTGTAAATTAATTCTATACTATAATCATCATCTCGGCGTTAATCCCTGTTGCATCCGAAGCTTTTTAGCATTGGAGTCTGGGGTCTGCTTCACCAGTGTAACTGCTGATTTTGGCTAAACTTTCATATTTTCCGTGAAGCAACTGCCGTCTGACCTCCACAACCGGAAGGCGATATCGAAGCATTGCAGTTAGACCAATCGTTGAACTATTGAGGGCTCCAACAACCTGTAACGACGGTCATTAGATTTTCGTATGGCAACAGGGTCCAACGGCTTAACGTGCTTTCCGAAGAACGACCAGATCAGTGCAAATATTCATATTCATCCATACAAATACTTGCACTGCGCGGGGATTCGGACGGGAAGCAGACACGTTCGCTCCCGCTAAGGAGGCTGTCAAATTTATTCTATGCTATTCCCTACTTTATTTTACTAGCCCTTAGTGTCCCACTGTTGGGCACAGGCTTCCCTATTCTTTCTAGCTCTCTCCGTCCAGAGCTGTGATGAACTAATCTGTATTAAAGGAGTCCCGCTCATCCCGCCATCTACTTCTAGGCCTGCCGGGATGTCGTTTGTCGAGGACCATTGGGTCATAAGTTTGACCCATTGATCGCCTAACATGCGGCAAATGGTGTACAGCCCAATTTCACCTAATTACGGCAGGTTTTGGGGTGACATCTGTTATTTTTATATCAAACCACGAGCGAGGACCCCTGCTGATTTATCAAAGACCGTATTTGAGAACCGTACGTGAGGATAGGAATAATACACGTATCGACGAGTCTTCTTTGAGGAATAGTGGGAGATCGCCCTTCATTAGATGTTTGATTGGCCGATAGCTTTTCCAGACATTTTAGGTGCATCTTGCAACTTACTTATTAAAGAGTTTCTACTTTAGAACCATTATAATAACAATTTTATCCAGCGTCTTCCTTCATACAGCCGTAACAATAACTCATTAGAGATTTAAGATAAACATTTGACGGAGACAAAAGCAACGCCACAGTAGACAGAGAACAGTAGATTATCTAAGGCCGCCCGCAGAGTTATTTGCCTACTCTTGCGTTGAACCCTAGGGTTGTCACTTTGATCTAAATTTATGGAATAAAAAGCATATTATGATTGAATATTTTACCAATTTATAAATTTAGTAAAAATAAAAAGCCTTTATTCACATAACATTTATTATATTAAGTTACAAATTTGATATCGACAAAATTTTTAAGACTAGGTACTTAAGTGTAACACTAAATTATATTCTAAAGCTCGTAAATAATGATAAATTTTAAGTGATGTGTGTTATGGGAAATCGATATAACTGGTTCTTATCAGAGAAGATTGTAAGTGATGAGTACTTAAATGTAACACTAACACAATAATATTCACAAGCTAATAACTAATGCTTAAATGATATAAAACATGAGAACGTAAACAATAAATATGTAGTTCTTATGAAAAAGTAGACATTAGTAAAGCTAAGATTATGTATGAGTAGCGACTATTTAACAAATGATACCTTACTTTAATAAAACCGCAAAACCTTTTTAGCCTCATTAGTTTCTGAGGTACAATTATAATGATTGTTTATATGGGTAGGTACTGTGTAATGTTTGTTTATATAATCGGATAGCATCAGCTAGCTCAAATGCAACAAAGGCGCCGCGCGCTATTAAGAGCATCTCGCGTTGCTGTTGTCGACGCGCGCGTCGGAGGGATTAAAGGTTATAATGTTATAACTAAAATTCTACGCAACCCTAAGCGTCAGTCGGTCACATTTTACTATAATTTTATTAACTTAATATTATGATTAAGACGCCATATTTGGATCAAACAACACATAAGACAATAGAAAAAAATTAATAGTCATTTGCAATATTGATTATTGTGAAATTGCCCTTATTACACTATACGCGACAAATACGTTTACTTAAAAGATATTTCGTACTCAATACTCTGTTTTATAGTAAAACTGGGCCTCTTAAAATAAACATAACTTTAAGAGTAGTATTCAGGAAGTAAATCTGAGAATACAATTATGTGGAAAAATGCGACTCGGGTACGCTCTTAATAAAGCAAATAAACTGTGAAACAAACAATACATATATCACATTTTCTAATAAGATTTAAGTTGTACCTACTTACATTTCTGGTTCAGTAGGAAGTATGAAGAATGATAAGTCCGGATTTGCGAAATCATTATTGAGGCACTCGAAAATACTACAATATTTTTTTCCCCCTTTTGAAGTCATGATACTCGTAATAATTAATATTATGGTAAGTGGCCGGCGAGAATTGGCGAACGCGAGCGGTCATGTAATTTACGCGCGTGCTCACAGTCACGCGGCACAGCCCGTATTGCCGCCATCCTATACCATCCTATATTATGCCAGCGTGTGCGTGAAATCGCGTACCGACACGGCGCTCGGCACGCACGCATACATTCAAACCGAGAGCGGCTCGTTTATATGAAGATGTTTTACTGTTCTCTGTCTATTGTGGCAACGCTTATAAATATCTCGAGCCATTTCTTACGATTACAATACTGATACCATCTAATATCTCAAGTGAAATCAGTTGCAATCTGATCAGGTATCTGGAGCTAAGTATTGTGTTAAATAGTTGTTGCAAATAATTTGAGAATCAATCAATAACTACATACTTTGTGTATTATATTTTGGGGCAGAAATCATCTGACTCTTCGATCGTACGACTTTTAACGCCTTTCTCGGCTTCTCTAGCCGTCATGTTAAGATTATCGCTGCACCTAGCCCTAGAAAATCCTAGCAAACTCTAAACTTTAAGACTTACCCAAATACCCGCTATCTAAATGAACTTATTATAACGGTATTTCGTAGCCAACTGATTAAATTAGCTGTTTAGTCAACCGTCTGACCTTTAGAAGTAGTGCTGGGCTCGCACGCGGTTCTAACCTTTGGTCAGGGTGCTAAAATTCATTTAGGTAAGTACTGTAAGCAATTCGGCTCGCATGTGGTTGGTTACTGTGAGACAACTCAGAATAATAGCAACATAATAACAATACCTGTTATAGGAATATTTAGGCCCTAATGTGACTTACATAACAATGTATTCATAACTAGCTTTTCGCCCGCGGCTTCGCCCGCGTGGAGTTCGGTTATATCGCGCTTTTTAGATTTCCCTCAAGAATATTAAATTTTTCCGGGATAAAAGGTAGCCTATGTCCTTTCTCAGGGTATTAAGATTGTCTGAGCCAAATTTCATCAAAATCGGTTGAAAGGTTTAAGCGGAAAGCGTAACAGACAGACAGACAGACAGACAGAGTTACTTTCTCATTTATACTATTATGTATGGATAAAAAAAAATGAAGGTATAATATTAGGTTACTGGTACCGGGCTTAGAATAGTACCAACCCATATCCTCCTGTGGGTGTCGTAAGAGGCGACTAAGGGTACTCTCACCAGGAAAGCGGGCAGCAGCGCTTCTCCTGTGGAATAACAAATTACTGCGATCCCCAACCCGCCTGCCAGGCATGGGGGGTATGGCACTGCCCCCCAATGAAATGAAAGCCTCGGGGGAGGCCTCTGTCCAGCAAAGGTTCCAATAGGCTGAGAAGAAGATGGAGAAGAAGAAACGGTTTTCTGTATTAGAAAGTAACTTCAGCCAGAACTGTGGACCGAGAACGACTGAATGTAGACCAAAGCAGTAATATAATTATCTCTGATTTCAAGAGTATAAATGTTTTTTTTTTTTTTTTTCAACCAGTCTGCGACACAAATATCATCAACGCCAACTTAGTCCTAAAAACAAACATTCAAAATACTTGAGAGCCTTCGCGATGGAATCGTTTGACACTTTTCAAAGTAACGATAATCTGATGAACAGTCTTGTTCCTCCATTTTTTACCTCCGGACCGGAAAGTATCATCTTATTTGTTTATCTCCAGAGCTTGTCGACAGCCCATCGCCACGTAATTAGAAAGACAAGGTAGCTTTTTTCATCATACATAATTGACAGGAAAGCTAACGGGGTGTAAAGGAAATTCGACCTTCTTTTTTGTGTATTATGGACTACAGTTTTGTGGTGATACTGATGGGCAGTGGTTGACCGTGTAGACTTTTTGTAGAAATATTGTTTTTCGTCGACACTGCCATTTTTATTGAGTATGTTTCGGTTTCTTTTTTTTTTTTTAGTTAAAGTCACTTCGAATGACTAATGACTTTTTCTGGATTTAGAAATTTATGACATTTATCGAAAATATGAGTGTTTATTTCTTAAATACTTAAGTCGAATTTTACCAACCGATAACTAGCTTAATTATTTATTTACAGTAGGTACGTCTTTAAGTCTGAAATCGCCAACTCGCATTGAGCAAGCGTAGTGATTACGCTCAATCCTTCTCTGTATGAGACGAGACCTGCCCCCTAATCGCGGAACACATTTTTGTCAAATGATTGCGACTAGTTGGGATCATTTGAACCGAACGGACCAATGGGCGGGCCGAACGATCCCAACTAGTCGCAATCATTTGACAAAAATGTGTTAGCCGATTAGGAGGCTGGACCCTAATTACGTAACAGACTATTAATTGGAATCTGTATCAATTTGAAACAAATTTTTAAACGATTGCTTCATAAATTCGAAAAATTTGTCTACACAACACTTAAATAACGCAATGAATATTGTTAACCTGTCAAATTAAAACCGATTCCGATTGACAATGTGTTACGTAATTGCCCCGCTGTACCCAGCAGTGGGACGGTAAAAAAGGTTGATGATGATGATGATTTCCAGAAAACGGCACCGGAATTAATACTTCGAAGAAACGAACATAGGTGTCGATGCGCCATCTTCGACGTAGACACCGTGGTTTGTCTTCGCAAAGTAGCACAACTCCGTGCCACTAACAAATCTAGCTATATGTATGACTTGTAGATTTATAACAGATAGAATAGAATAAAGTTTCATTGCAGGCAGTTGAGAAGACAGTCTTCTTCTTACAGAAGGCCCTCAAATAACATTCAACAACGAAAATAACTAATATATTTAATACCTAAAAATAACAATAAAATGCAACTCGATCATTTTGGCACGCACTTATCATACCTACTGTTGAATATGTCTCAGCCATTTAGTAAACTGCCTCTCCTTTTTTTAGGGCTCCGTAGCCAAATGGCAAAAAAGGAACCGTTATAGATTCGTCATGTCTGTCTGTCCGTTTGTCCGTCCGTATGTCACAGCCATTTTTTTCCGAAACTTTAAGAGCTATACTGTTGAAACTTGGTAGGTAAATGTATTCTGTGAACCGCATTAAGATATTGATGCAAAAATACAGTAAATATTGGGTGCTCCCCATACTTAGAACTGAATCTCATATTTTTTTTTCTTCAAACATACCTACGTGTGGGGTACCAACGAAAATTGTTTTGAACGAGATCTAGTAAGTAGTTTTTTTTAATACCTCGTAAATCGTAAACCGCTTATTGCCGTGTAATCTTACATACAAATAACTTAAATCCTTTAATTTCATAAATCAATGGTACGGAACCCTTTGTGCGTGAGTCCGACACGCACTTGGCCGGTTTTTTACTAAACGGCAGCCGTTCAACCAACGGACTGAGTGATATTATATAAGTTATAGTTTAGATATTTTATTTATTTATTTATTCCTTTAATTCAAGCAACTAGGGTCCATGAAAAATACAACACAACCTATAACATAACTACTTGTGAACCAATATATTATAAAAAATATCACAACAAATACAACACTATACTATTAAAAATACTATAAATACATAGGAGTCAACAGTGACAGCTACAGCAAGACATACTCATCTTCGACGTTGAGGTGTCAACATCCACAGCAAGATCTCTACAGGATCAACAGTCAAGAACTTAACTTCTTGACTGTTGATCCTGTTGTGTTGAACTATTAGCGGGGTCACTTGTTACCTTTAACAAGTGACCCCGCTAATAGTTTGGAATAATATAATTATCAAAACATAAAAACTAAAACTACTGTACACGGATCATCGGCGTCGTGTTTCGCTGACTGGTGTCACGCAGCCGTATGAACTGTCACGAGCAGTAACTAAGCCTGGACACCCCGGCCTGTTAGGTTAGAACTGTGAATGATCAACTTGTGTAATATGACTAATTAAATTTTAGCTTGTCTAGCTTTTTTGGGAAATACTCGAACGGACCAGGAAGTAATCTGTAAGCACTTAACCATTTTTAGGGTTCCGTATTTAGACTTCACTATCTGTCTGTATATCAACAGAATATATCTCGTCACCGTGTACCTCATAACCGTTTGATTTTTGTGTACTATTGTACCTTCATTACCAAGTCCTATTCGCCCTTGGCCAGTTATTTTCAATTAGATTGGTACCACCGGTAAGTATGATAATGGCGCCGATTCTGTTGTTCACAAACTTTTTTTTTTATTATATATTATAAACCAGCGCTTGACCGCAATCCTGCCTGATGGTAAGCAGTGACGCAATCGTTGATGTTAAAGCGCACTAGTTTATTAAGAGCCTATTCACTCTAGCCTTGAAGACACTCAAATTGTAGCAAATTGTTCCAGTCCCTCGATGTACGCGGTATAAAGGAGGAGGCGAAAAGCTTCGTCCGGATCGTAGTGGTGTTAACAACGTAAGGGTGGAAACCAGCCGTACGACGGGTCGTCTAGCAGTCTCTTCCAAACTAAACTAATTTTAAGTTTGTACATCTTTTTCTTTCAATTTCGTTAAGAAAAGGATAGAAGATAACATTTTAGTTTAATCCTGTCAAATTAAGATACTCCATAGACAAATTAGACGCGATTATAAACATGGAGACTAAAAATACGCCAGTTTACGTCAGGAGCGCACTAATTTGACAGGTCTAAACTGACATTTTATCTTCTATCCTTTTCTTATAGAAATGGATAGAAAAAGACGCACTTAACTTAAAATTAGTTTGAGAACAACAGAATCGGCGCCAGTATGAGACGAAACAACATTTTAACTAACATTCTCAATAACTGCCTGAAAGAACTGGAGTTTTGTCATAAGTCTGCGACTTTCTAATGAAAACCACATCGACATATCATAGATGCCTGGCAAAAAAGTCACTTTAGAATCTGAAGTTCATTTGAATATTTAGTTGAAGGAAGATAATGACTAAAAAAAGGACGCTTAATTTTTCCCAATGGTAGGGTCTATGTTGGATTTTCAGATTGGGTAGTCAGAAGACTCGTTACAAGTGTAACGTGTGCAAAAAATATACGAACAACTTTCGAGACGACATTAAAGCATACATTTCAAATAGCTATAAAATAAATTAATGTAAGTTTGTTTTAAACGTCAGTAAAATAGGCTTTTAATATTCTGTACCGAAAGAGTAAAAGCCAGACCCTAGTACTAAGATTCCACTGTCAGTCTATCTGCCTGTTTGTAACCAGGCTGTATCTCGGGAACCTAGACAGTAGTGTATTTTCACAGATATTTCCGTTGCTCTTATTACAACAAATACTAAAAATACCTTTATTTTGTAGAATTACGTACATATCCAACAACAAGAGTCCGTAGTACGGAACTCTTCGAGCACGAGTTCAACTCGCACTTGGCTATTTTTTTTTTAGTGAAAGCACTAGATATATATAGAAACATCATAATAAACCTCAATAGATCTGTCTGGGTGTTGATACACTAAGTAATCTTAATACTAATTTGATAATCATAATAGGTATCTACACATAACACATACTTTATAAATTATAGTGAGGTAGCTTTTTTTATTTTTTTATAAATAACAAACTAGCGCTTGACTGCAATCCCGCCTGATAGTAAGCAGTGATGCAATCGTTGATGGTAAGGCGCGCTAGTTTATTAAACCTACTCACTCAAAGGAACTGAGTAAATAGGAAGGAAGACGGCAGTTGAGCGCGGTGATGCAATTTTAAACCCAACAACACGACCAACGATGCTGCGCCAGAGGGAGATTGATCTGGAGGCTCTCCACAACCAAACTCCCGACACAACAACATTTCGCGCATCGTACCCGGCATGTACATCGCAACACAACTGCTCAGCCCCGTCCTCCGTACGGCTTCACCAGACATCACAACACGAATCTCACGAACACGACGAATCGCTTGGCGGCATGACTTTGTCTGGTGGGTGGTAACTTATGCCGGCGGCCGATGTTGTGGCCTACCACCGATAGAATGATGGTAGATGGTAACTAACAGCCAAAATGTTCAAAGATTTTTCTGCGTTCTGTCGTTCTGCGTTACGACGTTCTGGCTTACCACCGATGCTAATTACTTGCTGCCTAAAAGCCCTTCCAAAAAGTATGGAAAATAATAGGCACCACAAATATACAATGTTATTTTTTGCTATGCGAAACCCGTAACACGTGTCCAGTATTTTTAAGTAAAGAATCTATGTACAAAATTTCACAAAGATGTCATGAAAAACCACAGAGTTATAATCTTGTTATCCTACTTGATTGTCCCAACAAAACTCAACAAGCTCGGGCTGGGGAGCCGGGTGCGTTGACCTGTGTCGTCAGCTGATGCAATAAACTGCACTGCAACAATTTCTAAATGTATTTGGGAAAAAATATATCACGGTGTAAAAATGATTGGAACCGATTCAGTTGCTTATTCTGAATCCTGAAGTTTCACATAATCAAAAAATTACGTTGTTAACAGAAATAGGTACCTACTTACCTAACTCAAAGTTATAATAAAGATAAGCATGACATCGAAACGAATATATTAATACCTGTCTCAAGATTATTATAGTCAACTACCAAAAACGGCCGTGTTTACCTACAAAAACATTAAATTGGACGAAAGTCAGAGAGCGACCAAATCCGTCAACTACTGGTATCTTATCAGACGAGTTGTCCAGTAGCTTAACTCTGGTAATCCTATAATACGGTCGGACAGATACAGTTGTATATTGGTTTTCGCACGTGACGCGCGCGCTCGGCTAATAAGCACTGTTGTTTGTAGCAGCTGTCTTATCTTAGTTATTATGAGAATACTCGTAATTGGTTCTTCAAATATTCTAATTGACAGTACAGAATGAATAGTATGTTTTCAATTCATTTACAGGATTTAACTTGTTCAGGTTTTCAAGTTTAAGAATGTTTTGAGCTTCTTCTCTTGCATATTTCAGATTTCAATTGCAAATAATTTATTTTAAAATAAACCAATAAAAGAGGTTCTTTTGAATTATCATGGAGCCAGTCAGAAAGATGTAGTCGCCCATTCCAAAGGATAGGTACACGTCTGGAGAAGAACCGGCAAGAAACTCTACGGACACTCTTTTAAATCAAAATAATATCTTCTTCTTCTTCTTCAGCCTTTAGAGGTCCACTGCTGGACAAAGGCCTCCCCCAAGGCTTTCCATGATAACCGGTCTTGTGCTGCCCGCATCCATCAGCTTCCCATGAAAATAGTATGGTTACAAAATATTGGTTAGGTACTTTATTTATATTAAAAAATATGTGTGTGAAAACGATGCAGAACGTTAAAAGCGACCGTGATTAAGAAATTAGAAAAACAATTTAAGTAAATATTGACCACAAATTTTGTTTGGAATTCCAAACAAAATTTACAAATAAATTACACTAAATGTTTGATATATAGTCTCGATTCTAATTATAATAGGTGTACAAATAAGTTTCCGCCGTTCTCCTCTCGCCTCTTAGTGAGGAAATATTTGATTTCCTCACTATGGAGGGGTTACGTTGAAATTGTCAGATGTAAAATGTGATATCGTAAGTTCGGACATCTGGTAAAAACATACACTTAGAGTATTATTGACACTGTATCAGTATCAAATATTTCTTTTCGTGCAAAAATATCAAGTTTTGTGCCAAATAAGCGTAATTTGAGGGACCTTTTGATTTACTGCTTTAATTTGAAGAAATCTGCAGCTGAGGTCCATCGATTGCTTGTTGAAGCTTATGGTGCAGCTACTTGAAGCGAGAGAAGTTATCGTGAGTGGTTTCAAAAGTTTAGAAACTGTGACTTTTATATGGAAGCCAAAGAAAGTAGTGAAAGACCGAAATCGTACGAAGACACGGAATTGGAAGAATTAATGGAGGAATATATAAGGAAGAGGAAAAACGCGCTCAATACTACTCCGGACATGACACGATTATTCACCTACATGATAATGCTCGGCCGCATGTTCAAAAAACGGCGGAAATTTGCCACACACACACACACACACACACACACACACACAGTGTTTTAAGAGAAAAACCGATATAAATTTTTCACAAGATTTTTGATATAGAATATAAATGAATCCACCGTCTCTAATCATTAAGCAAGTCATCATGATGCACGATAAAAAACGGTTGAGGGCTAAATATAAAATGATTGTCATAGCGAACACAATATTAATTAAATCGATAACAATTTATTTTTTATACAACAAGCTTTTATATCGAATAAGCTTTTATACTCTCTACTTATTATTTAATACTCTCTACTTATTTAAAACTTGCTGTGCCCAACAGGTACATAATTGTTTCCAATATTATATTATTATATTTACCACCTGTAACAGTACATTATGGATTGCAATAAACGATTTGATGGGATTTTAAATTGTGGCAAATGTTAAATGACATTATGATGAGTTGACAGCAAAAGTTTTATTTGCGCTTTTAAATGAAAGCTTAATTTTTACTTTATTTTTTTGTGAATAAGTACTTTGGAGAGCCACAAGAGAAATCAGATATACTTATATGATTTATACAGGCACTCTGATTGCGTAACCACTAACGATCTCAAGCTGTACCACTTTTGAAGGATATTGCAGATCCACCGCTTCATATGTTTCAAAAGTTTATTTATTCAACAACGTCAATACTTATTGCAATGAATGTTCTTCAAATGTCAAAACAAAACACATTCCTACTGTAATCACCCCGTTGATTAATATCTAAATACATAAAGAAACGTTTTGTACTTTCCGTTTGTATATTTTCTGCTCTAACACAAAACACCTAACTACCAGAGATAACGCTTCCACCAAAATCCATGGAGGCGACGAAATCTAAAATAATTGCCAGCTACTGAGTTTGTTCATAGATAAACATGATATATTATGTGAACACAGAGCCATATCTATTCAATCATATCTTTACATCCGAAATCAACAACACCATCCTTATAACAGTGACTGAAGAATCAATTTTGCGTGTAATGGTAGTAAATGAAAGTTTGTAAATGGGGAACAAGCGATAGAAATGTGGACATACGACAGTAATTATTACGACACGGTATTGTAATTGCAAGCCTTTTGATATTTGGCTGTCAATTATATTAGGTGCTGGCGATCATCAATTTGAAACCTGTTGAGAGTAGATACAGTCGACAGTAGACAGGTAGATACATCTGAACAGTAGGAGGTCACGAATCTAGGCGATAGTGTGATTGAATACCTACTTACACATGAAAAGGAAACTAAATGTGATCTACTGCAATCCATAATGTACATACACACAGGTATACGTGGAAAGTATTAATTAATACATGAAACAATTAAGGATCCCCCTGGACACAAGAAAATTTCAAATAAAAAGGAGAAGGGACAGACACTTTCATTGGTAACTTTTTTTTTTTTTTGTTTGTATCCTATACTGTCCCACTGCTGGACAAATTCCTCAGCCAAGTCACAGCGGAACAAATATTTGTATGGCCTACAGGTAGTTGTTCGGGGTCTAGCTGTTTGTGTATGTGAGTTTGATTTAAATTTTCGTAAAAGCACCCACGATGTTAGTTTAATTCCTAGTGTGGGGCAACGTTTTTAACCGACTTCAAAAAGGAGGAGGTTACTCAATTCGACCGTATATATGCTTTTTTTTTTTTTCTATGTTTGTTCGCGCATAACTTCGTCGTTTATGAACCGATTTTGATAATTCTTTTTCTGTTGGAAAGAAGACGTTCCCAAGGTGGTCCCATGATAAGGATATCAGGGTTTGATGGTGGAAGACCAGAGAAAACAAGGGAAACTTTCAAAAATTGCAGGGGCGACTAGTGCATTTCTTAGCATTTTCATTAAGTATTTTAAAGCACTACAATTTAAGAAAGGTCTCAGAGCCGCGCGAGGTGCCGAGGCGAGCGCACGCTTTATAAATAGTTAATATTTGTGTTCTTAACCTTTTTTTTTTTAACTACCCACGTGTTGTAGTACTATCCAAATGTTTGTTGATAATGGATAAAGTGATGGATTTTGGATGTGAATCGAGTGACAGTAACATTGTAGAAGAGGAAATATTAAAAGATAGTGAACAACAAGTTAATTTAAGCGGAATGGCGAAGAGCTGTAGTACTCCGATTGATATTCAGAGGGTACCGAAAAAAGATTAAGAGAGGAAAGTGAGGAGATTATAGAAGACGATGATGGATTTATAACCGTTAGAACGGGAAGCAAAAAGCAAGCAAGAAGATCATCTAAGAAATCTGATACTAGTATAAGTGGTGAAAGGAGTGTAATATCTCAGGGCAATGTCGTGAGCATTACGGGAAAAGATACAGTATTGCCAAAACAATTTGGTTTAGCTAAATTATTGAAGTCAGAAAATATCCTAAACATAAGCAAAATAAAATATAAAAATGCATACAAGGTAATTTTAGAATTTGAAGACAGAGAAAACGCTGAAAAACTGGTTAATTGTCAAAAGTTTCTAGATATGGCCTTCAGATGCCAATTTGTAAATGAAGTCAATTTGTCTTATGGAGTTGTTAAACATATAGATTTAAACATAGATATAGAAGAAATAAGGCAGAGTGTTGAAAGTGATTATGAAGTTGTCAGTGTGAGAAGATTAAAACGTCTCGAGGTGTCTAGAGAATGGGTGGATAGCGAGACAGTTCGACTATGTTTTAAAAGTTCTATTTTACCCTCATATGTGTCAATGTACGGGTGTCGGTTTAAAGTGGAACCATATATGTTTCCTGTTACACAATGCTCGGGTTGTTGGCGTTTTGGGCATTTAATAAAATCATGCCCGACAAAAATAATACGCTGCCCGAAATGTGGGGAAAATCATGGCAATTGTGATACTACAAACTACAAATGTATAAACTGCAAGATGCAACATATGGCGTTAGAAAAGTCATGTCCCATGTTTATTAAAGAAAAGAAAATACGGGAAATAATGTGTGAGAACAATACTACATACCGCAAAGCATTGTACATATATTTAGAAGGAAAAAAAGCACCAGTTGAACATCATATTACACAAAAACAAACGCATAATGAATCTATTCTATTTTGTAATGATAAGACTTCGTACAGGGACATATTAATCACAAAAGTTCGCCCAGAGAAACGAATTCTGGAAAGAAATAAACTACATATTAACAACGAAGATAAAGAACAAAGCGTGGAAGAGTCGACAGATTCAATCATTCTGGGTAAACATTCTGTAAGAAAACAAAAGAAAAAGAAAAAAAGGTCAGATCCGTGTCGTAATATTACAATTGATAATGAAGAGGAATCTCATTTACAGCAGGAAAGAATGGAAAGCAGTAAAGGACCCCCAAAGCGTAACGTTGATTTTAAAATATTATTTCATAAACTCAAAGAAGTATGTTTATCTGATTGTAGCTTCGATGTTAAAGTTAAATTAGTGTGTAATTTTATATTTGAACAGTGTTTTCAATTAGTTTGGAGCTTTTTTAAGGAAGGAGATGTTTATAATACAATTATTTCTGTGTTTAAAGATGGCTTGTTCACGTAAAAATATAAATTTAAATATAATACAGTGGAACGCACAGAGCTTGAAACCCAAACTAGAAGAATTTAAATGCTTATTATTGCAAGAAAAAATACATATAGCATTAATTAGTGAAACTTGGTTGGGAGAAGAGGTCTATATAAATACTAATCCTTACAATATTTATAGAAAAGATAGAGGGGATTCGTATGGTGGGGTTGCTATCGTTGCTCACAAGTCAATAAAGGTACAGGAATTACAGGTAAATTCAAATAATCCGGGCATCGAGATGTTAGGTATTAAACTTAGTAACTGTGGCTATATTAAGCATATAATTTCAATTTATTGTCCTAGTTCTGTTCATACTACTCAATCTGATTGGGATAGAATTTTTTCTTTGTTTCCAAATAATTGTTTAATAGCGGGAGATCTTAACGCTCACCACACAAACTGGTCATATAAAAATGACAATAGAGGGAAACAAATATTTGAGTCAGCATTAGAATTTGGTTTTACGTCTCTGAATACTGGACAGCCCACTAGGGTTAAATTAGTAAATAATATCTTCCAATCCTCTTCACCCGATGTTACATTTGCATCTGTGGATATTGCTATTAATTTCGACTGGAATGTTATGAACGAAAACTTAGGAAGTGATCATTTATTTATTAGGTTTAAAATAAATTATTTCGAGGATGTTTACTTTCATAAAAAACGAAATTACAAATTAGCCAATTGGACTGGATACAAAAATGACCTTCTCGATAGCTTTTCTCATTTTCATGCGGAAGGTGATGTTCAACTTTTGTACGATTATTTCACCTGTCAAATAAATAATGCAGCCGATGAGAATATTCCAGGTATCAAATTTTGTAATATGCCAAATAATAAATTTAAGCCGAAAGGATATTGGAGTCCTGATATATCTAAAATGATTGCAGAACGTCGACTGGCACTCAAAAAATTTAGAAGGAATCCAACACCAGGAAACCTTGCCTCACTTAAAAGAAAAACTTCGGAGGCTAAACAGGCTATTCAAAAAGCGAAATCTAATGATTATCGGAAACTATGTGCAGACATTGATCACAAAGTTTCAGCTTCAGACATGTGGCGTCGACTGCGATGGGTGAAGGGTTATAGGAAATCTAATATTCAGTTTCCTCAGGAGCTAAAAAGAGAAATGTTATGTGATCTGGCACCAGATTATGTCGTTTCGCTAAAACCTATCTTTACGTCTAGACATGTGTTACTTGAATCTGAGTTTACGTTACAAGAGTTGAATAATTGTTTAAAGAAAAAAGATACTGCTCCGGGCGAAGACCAGATAACGTATTCCATGATTTTACATCTGCCACATCTTGGTAAATTATTCCTGCTTAATATCTACAATATTATATTAAATTCCGGTAAATTTCCATCGCAGTGGCGTGATATTAGAGTTATACCCATACCAAGATCAGATGCTGGCTTGAATGTTAACAGCAAACCAAGACCTATTTCATTAATGTCGTGTACATGCAAAATTTTTCACGCTATGATTACTAAAAGACTCGAATGGTATGTGGAGAAGAATCGAATTTTATCTCCTAATACTGTCGGTTTTAGGAGAGGGCGGTCGAGCTATGATTGTCTCACAAGTCTAGTAACTCAAATTCAGATAGGCTTTACAAAGAATCTTTCAACTCTTGCGTGTTTTCTTGATATTAAAGGCGCGTATAATAATATATTAATAGAAAAATTACTGCAGGTTCTTGATAGCTTGGGTGTTGGTAAAAACATTTGCCAATACTTATGGAATTTTCTTAGCGAACGACATCTTAAAGTTGCTGACGAGTCTGCAATCGATATGGTCAGATATGCACGAAATGGCTTGGCGCAAGGTGACCCCATCTCTCCGTTACTTTTCAATATAGCTACATATAGGTTTTGTCGAGATATTGTTGATGTGTACTCATGTCAATATGCAGATGATTTTGCACTATATTTTACTTGCAGGGATATCACAGAAGGTCAGAATAAAATACAAAATGCTCTAAATACTTTCACAGTTTTATTAGATCAATTAGGACTGGAACTATCCATAAGTAAAACGAAATATTGTGTTTTTAGTAGGGGATATAGGCAACAGCAACTGCAACTTCTAGTAGGTAATAGAGAACTTAGCAACGTATGTTTTTATAAATATTTGGGCGTCTGGTTGGATAAGACATTGCGCTGGGGTAAACAGATCAACGAATTAGTTGGAAAAATTCAGAGGCTTCTCAACTTACTTAAAATACTTACAAGTCCCGCCTGGGGTGTCCATCAAGTTCATCTTCGTAGGCTCTATGTAGCTTTAATAAGGAGTAGATTAGACTACGGGTGCTTCTTATATGATAATAGTGCTAAAGTCAATATTGATAAACTAGAAAAAATCCAAAATCAAGCTCTAAGAATAGTAGGGAGTTTTATAAGAAGCACACCTATACACGTTATGGAGTGCGAGCTCTGTGTGCCTCCACTGCACGTTAGGAGAAAATGGTTAGCATTCAAATATTGTTTAAAGTCGTATTCTATATCCGATAATGTAATTATAAAGCAGCTGTCGGAGCTTACCGCTCTTAGACACAACAGATATTGGGCAAATAAAAAGCTTCCACTACTTATTAGTGTTTTTGATAAGGTCAGAGAAGAACGTATAACGTCATCCCCGATTTTAGAAATGTATTCATTGGATATATGGGTAACTAGTATTAACGTTCAAAATATAATAAAGACTAATTTAGACTCAATTAAAAATCCTAAAAATATGTATGATGTCAACTCACTTAAAACTGAAACTTTGAGAGAAATGTCGGATAAATATCAAGATTATTATAAAATATATACTGATGGGTCTAAGAGTGCTAATGGTAATGGAGCTGCTTTCTATGACCCTGCGAATTTGGGGAATACAAATACTTGTTATAAAATAAATAACTATATGTCAGTTATGTCCTTGGAGCTCTTTGCAATTTCAGAAGCGCTAACGTATTGCATATCCATTGAAAATAATAGAAAAATATTAATTTGTATAGACAGTAAAAGTGCATTACAACATATAGCTCGATGCGCCTCTGGTTTCAGAGGTGCACCGATAGCTTATGAAATTTTATCTAAAATTTACTACCTATATTTAAGAGATATGGATCTGAAGTTGCAATGGGTTCCCTCACACGTAGGTATTAAGGGTAATGAGGAGGCTGACCGTTTAGCGAAGTTAGGTACCTATTGTTGATGGAAGGGAAAAAAATATTGGAACTAATTATATAGAGATATTACCTAAGTATAAACATATGTGTCACAAGGTTTGGAAAGAGCATTTTAATCAAAGATCGAAAGATAAAGGGATATGGTACAGGTCTATAGTTTCGGAACCTCCTCATATACCGTGGTTTAATGACACTAGGTTAACTAGGGAATTTATAGTTGTAGCTCACAGATTGAGATCTGGACACATGCCGCTGAATAATTTTGGATATCTAATGAAAAAAATTAATTCACCCAATTGTGAGGTATGTGGCACTCTGGAAGATATCGTACATTTACTGACGGAGTGTGTCAGATTTCAGTCCGCCAGAGAGGATCTAGTTAGAGAGCTAAATTTAAATGTAAACGATGTTTGTATGTACCATCATATATTGTCGACACCAACCTCTGGAGCTGCTTATAAATTAATTAAGTTTGTGTTATTACGTTTTGCGGCATAAAGTAGGTTTTTTATTGTTGTGTTTTGCTAATATTATTAATTATAAGGTCTGATGGGACTGGCATGTGCAATAATTGCATAAAAGTCCCTAAAAATAAATAAAGAAAAAAAAAAAAAAAAAAATTTAAGAAAGGTCTGGAGTAGATGTGATGATGGAGACTGGCCGGGAAACAGTCGAACTCCTCAACAATTCACAGCACCTACCTTGTGTTTGTGCTTGAATAATTTGTATTGATAAGAACCTTACACCTAGATGGGTGGTGACTGTCATTAGGGTGCTGATGATGATGACAAAGGTCAGTTCAGGAAACTTGTATTTGGACTCAATTCATTTATATTGATGAGACCTTTGCACCCATTGGGTTAAATTAAGAGTCTGCAGTAAATTTGATGATGAAGACCATAGGCAGTTGAGGGAATACTTACGGGTAAAAATTAAAGTACACAAAATTATGTCGTTTCCCAACTATATTTGCGTCAGCTTCCAGTCTGACCGGATGCAACTGAATACATAGTACTTTTAACAACTAAAAAGTGTAAAATAAAAACTTTTTTACAAAAAAACAACCGACTTCCAAAAACCACTACATAGGGAAAAATAACTAATTTCGGAAGTCGGTGTCAAAAATAAATATACAAAACCAAAGACACCGACTTCCGAAATTAGTTATTTTTCCCTTTGTAGTGGTTTTTGGAAGTCGGTTGTTTTTTTTGTAAAAAAGTTTTTATTATATAAAAATAACTTTTTAGAAATTAATTATTAGTAAATATTTATCTTATTTACTTAAGATAGAATATGGTATTATAATCATTCGGTCTTACTTCATCATCATCATCTCAGCCGCATGAAGTCCACTGCTGGACATAGGCCTACCCCAAGGATTTCCAAAAAGAACGGTTGGACGCGGCCTGCATCCAGCGCTTCCCTGCGATTTTGGTCAGGTCATCCAATCACCTAGTCGATAAGCATCAGACGCTGCGCTTGCCGGTACGTGGTCGCCATTCAAGAGCCTTTCTGCCCCATCGGCTATCGGCTCTACGAGCTATGTGCTCCGCCCACTGCCACTTCAGAGAGCTAATCCGCTGGGCTGTG
Source organism: Sesamia nonagrioides (assembly GCA_017933935.1). NCBI lineage: Eukaryota > Metazoa > Arthropoda > Insecta > Lepidoptera > Noctuidae > Sesamia > Sesamia nonagrioides. Next base: position 153,205 of record JADWQK010000586.1, on the reverse strand, counting down.
TCAGCGACTTTAGTTCTTCTACGGATCTCCTCATTCCTAATTCGATCACGTAGAGAAACACCTAGCATAGCCCAGGTCTTACTTATGATGCCTTTAATTTAACTTCCGTGCTGTAAGGTCGCAGAATTATTGTGGCAATCATAGCAAGTAAATGTAAAATCAATAATTCTATTTCTGAAAATGTCTACAATACATAAGGATATTTAAAGGTAAGTACAACTTTAATTTACCAAACGACACAGATATGATAAGCTCTGTTTTGATACTGATAATATAAAATTTTAGACTTATGAAATATCAAATGTTATCACCGTATCGGCCGGTGACGTCAGCCATATTTATTTTTGTTATTAAATTGATATTTTTACTGTTAGCAACATGTTTGTTCTAATTTATAATAGGTACTGATACAAAATACATTCTCCATAAAGATAAATCTTAGCCGTGATTCTAATAGTGAAGAATTGTTAATTTAATATTTTATAGCTGTTATGGTTTTAGGTAAACAATGTGTTTGAGCAGCCTGATAGGTGCCAATGATTAAATCATGGCCCTGATAGGTAACAATGATTAATTGATTGACGTACGCTAAAGATTCTTTTCTTTGTTTGTCAATGCAAACAATAAGTTATTGCTACTCTATAGGTATGAATGTTGCCTTTTCTATACATATGTACACAAAATTGGTATAAGTACCGTCACGACCGAAGAAGTACTAATATGCTTGAAACTTTCAAAAGCTATTATTGCGTGAAACAATGAACACTACAATGGAATACGACATATTGCTATAACCTACATATGTGTTCGAAATTTTACATCCGTAAAAAAAATGAAATTTCTATTAAAAATAAAGGACGTAAATGGCTAATAACTGAGTCAAGTGATTAAGTGAATATATACTTTTGCTCGTTCCTTTTTCCATATCTGGGGGTAATGTTGCACATGAATACTTTAGTAAATTACAGGTAAGTAATATTTATAAACTTATGAAACCAAATAGACTACAGATTATTAAATAAAAATTATAACCTACTACTACCTACTTATACTTTAGTTAAAGAAAAGTTCATAATTAAAGACCTAGACAGAGGAGTGATAGGGACAGCCTGCGTGGCGTAGCGGTAGCGGACGCGGCCGCTGCGCAAGGTGGCGCGGGTTCGATCCCCGCACAGTGCAAGTATTTGTAGGCATGAATATGAATACTTGCACTGGTCTGGTCGTGCCTCGGAAAGCACTTTAGGCCGTTGGTCCCGGTTGCCATACAAACATCTAGTGGCAGTCGTTACGGGTTGTTGGAGCCCTCAAAAGTCCAACAATTGGTCTAACTGCAATGTTTCGATGTCGCCTTCGGGTTGTGGAGGTCAGACGGCAGTCGCTTCACGGAAAATATCGAAGTTTAGCCATTTCAGCAGTTGGACTGTTAAAGCGGACCCCAGACTCCAAAGCTGAAAAGGCTTCGGATGCGACTGGGATTAACGCTATGATGATGATGATGATAGAGGAGTGGCAGAGAAATCCTTATGTATGCCTAAGTGCCTAATTAAGGATTTCGTATCAGTTTTTTCTTTCAAGGAAACAGCGACGCAATTAAATGAAGAAGAAGCCTCTATACGCAATAAAGATCTAAATCTAAATCGACTACCAACATAAAATATCGAACTTGAAAGATTAAGATACACGATGAGATAGGAATCAGGTACCTACGTGATATAAAAATCACAATAATTATCTATAAGTAATGTGTTTGTTAGCTATCGTTGTTTGATAATGATGGATATGTAGTAAGGTGGCGCTTTGACGAAATGGAAAATATCAATCTGGCATGACACAACACAACGGTAAAACATAGGGATTACCATAGTTATTATAACACCAATTTCTATACTTAAGACTGATTTACACAATGCAATTTGCACAGTGCTATAGGATACAATAAAATTGATGCAAGAGATGATTTGCATCGTCTAAATGGTGTTTAGACAATGCAACTTTTATTGTAGCTTCAACTTAATTAAAGCCATAGACAATTAAATTGCACTGTGAAAAACAGTGCAGTCTTTACTTGTGTTTTACAAATAAAAAAACTTTGACTTTGAACATCAAAGAGTAGGTACAATTCTGAATATGAGCTCAGTATGTACAGGATTTCTCATTACAGGATTCGCTTGAATAAATAGGTATATATAGAAATAAATAATGGTTTTTAGGTATGCCAACAAATAAAACATCAAATTAATATTGAGATGCGTCAGTATCAATAAACTTATTGAACCTCTTAGAGATGTTCAGGTTGACGTCAGGGTTTATTGTAGCACGTTAAGTGTACCATCGTGTTTATATTGTTGTTCAGCTAGACTGTATTCACCTATGATGTTAATGTCACTGATCCTGCAATCGACGTGGACAGTCAGTTAGCTCAAAGTCACAAGAACAGTACCATCGACTTAAGATAAAGATGGTACATGTAAAGTATCGAAAGGGATTAAATTACATGACTGCGATAAAACTTTTACAAAGATTTTATTACAATACAGATACATTTTATTTCTAGACTAAACTTTCGATCTTATTTCTGTATTTCGAATTAGCGAAGTTCTTGATATAATTTTGTGTTTGAGAAGAAAAAAAAACAAGTGTTTGATCAGATTTGTCAGATTTATAGATAGATATTGTACAGGTTACATAGAACAAGAAGAATTTTGAATAGATTTATAGGTCCTAGTCTACTATAAAAATAGTCTCAGAATGGTCGTTCAATGATCTCATAATGATCGATTTTGACTAACACAATTGCATCATTATGACTTTCCGCTGGTCAATCACTGACACTGCACCCCATATTAACAAATATTGAAAATTGAGTAGTAGTTGTGAGAAAATCATTTCTACTAACGGGTTTTGTAATAATGGCAATACGGCAATGTCATTCTATCAACATATCATTAAGAGACAACTGAAATTATTGATCGATCATTATTTAAGCACAATGACAATTTGTCTGTTTATAAACAAACCCCATCTCAAACTTTAAATATTATAAAAAAAATACTTTCCCTTTTTTCTGTTTTAAGCCTAGAAACACCATGTTCAAAGCTTAAAATTATGGTTAAATCCCTGATAAATATAGCACTAGAAGCCTCATCATGTGACTGTTCCGAAAGTACCCGAGGCTTTCTAATTATATCAAGTATCAATAGATTATTATATCGGGTCTGCGGCCCCATAGAGTTCGACTCTACACTTGACACTTTCCCACTAATTGTAATGAATTCCCAAGAAGTGTTTTGCCGAGCTGTTGTTGGCACGTGCTCAAAATCTTAACTTCACAAATGTTCCCGACTGCGCCCACTTGTCGATACCATTTATGCGCCAAAATACCAGTAAAGCACTGTCGGTATTTGTAGCGCATACGATATAATTTTAATAGCCGAGATCATCGAACCTATCAGCTAGTTAAAACAAGTTACAATAGACTCGTTATCAGCTAACGCCACGCTATCAGGTGGAGTACTTCCGTTGTCTGTTTGCGCGATACATACCCAGCTAACTTTACCTTTGACAACGTTTCATGTAGACGAGATGCCACTAAAATAGATGGATCGCTCCACCGGGTACTAACAAACATGTTGCAGACATACTTCATGTGCCCGCCGGGCTCATGAAAAATACGAAGTGTTCGTGGTATATTCTGTTCCATTCATATTGCTATCAGATTCCTATTAGTTCTAAGTCTGTACGTAAACTGTCGAATGAATCTTGCTTCATAGCTGATTGACTGTCTTTATGTGATAGATCACCTCCCTAGACGTGAGCAGATTACCGCCAAGTTCTAAGGGTAGAGCATTTAAGGTGATAATAAAAAAAACATAAACCGAATGTTTTATTTATTTAAATTCCCAACGATTATTTAGCTTATTTTTCATATAGGTACATATAATTATTAAGATTACATGGCAAGGTTAACGAAGCCGACGGCCGCGGCGGCCACACTGTCGCGGTCCCTCAAGTAGGTCCTCAGTACAAATTTCATTTAAATATAATATTATGCTCTCTTGTAAATACTGATATTCTGCTGCATCTGGTTAGACTGTAAGATTACCCCAACATAGTAAAAGGCTAAACAGATGGTGTTCTACTCCAAACAGATACACGCTATTTATTAGATGGCAAAAGATGTAATCCTACATACTAAAGAATCAAAAACGACGAGACTAGTTTCTTTTTTTAAAATGAATCTTCAACCATAAGATTGCTTTACAAACTGCAATACACACCAGCCAACATTTCCCACCGTTGTGGAACCACTTCGACCAAAAATGTGAGGCAGCTTCCATACGATACTCTCCCGGGATTCTGCCGCAGCGGGACCATCCGTCTTGTCCCGGACTCCGAGCCCCGGACCAACTTGCTGCACACTTGTGACCGGGAATTATTTCATACGGAACTTGTATTCCGTGAAGAGGGCTTAGAAGGGAGTATAAATTGGTGGGTGGTGTTTGTATTAAACAGCTCTTCTTTATCCTCCAACTGTAAGAAACTAACAACCAAAATTCAGCTTTGAAACGTTGACACTGGGAACGTTTCTGGTATGGAGACTTTCTTATTTTATGACTTTATTTTATTAACCGACTTCTTTTTATTATTGTTTAATTAGATGACACACACTGTGAAAAATTTCAACTGTCTGTCCTGTTCATGAGGTTCAGCCCGCAGGCAGACAAACCTACTCGATCGACGAATAGTAAAGGCTTAGTAAATAGGGTACCATTGGAGCCCTTTGGGTACAAAAAACTGAAGCACGAGGTGCCATTAATTTCGTTACCCCTGAAATTCCTAGCCCCTAACCTAGAATCTGAAATGGCAAAGACCCAGAAAAGTGTCTGCAAAGTGACGCCTGGCATGTCCCAAGCTCATTCACGCAATGACCGACGCTGGTTCGTCCTATTATCTTGCCGCCAATACAAAGGACGATTGTTTCCTAGCGATCAATATACAAATATTGTTCTACACTATCTCTTATCTGATAGCGCGGCGGCATCGTATAATCAAACCGTAATAACACCATAAAATTAACTCATGACCGTGGGAAGGAGGTTTTATTGCATCTTAGAACCGTGTTTTGATGTGACATTGAATTTCCAGTTAAATATCTAATAAAGTGATAATCACAACAAGGAAGTCCAATAAATTCCATTGCCAACAACTTCACCCTTGAACCACAACTAGGCTTTGAGATGTCAAAGTGACAGCTGTCAAAACGTGAGCTGTCATACAGACAGCTGCTGTCAGCGCGGCGTGACGGACCCGCGCGTGATTAATTAGCGGCTAATTGATTTGACAGTGGTTTAGCATTAGGCGGTATCAACGAGAGCAGTAATTGACACTTTATAAGATGTAGTCGATACGGTTGTATGATGAAGGTAGCCGTGACACAGAGCTTAGTTGGGTTTGTTTGTATATGTACATTGTCTAAATGAAACCACACAATTAGGCTTATTTATGGTCTAATTTGATTGATTGCTCTTTACAATAAAGATCATTGTCACTGTTAGTGTAGTGGTTAAAAGTTTGACTGCGGCGCTGCGTGTCGCGGGTTCGATTCCCGCACGGAACAAACATTTGTATGGCCTACAATTAGTTGTTCCAGGTCTGGCTGTTTGTGCATGTGAATTCAAATGTTTGTAAACGCACTCACGATACAGGAGAAATTCCTAGTGTGGGGCAACGGGGTGGGGTTATTTTATTTATTTATTAAAAAAAAAAAAGAAATTCATAAAATAAATTGTATTTCTTGCTGTGCCTCGTATTATTATTATTTTAATTTAAAATTTTATGAACTAGTGTTTGACCGCGATCCTTCCTGATGATAAGCAATGATGCAATCATTGATGATAAAGCACACTAGTTTATTAAAAACCTTGAAGACACTTAAATTGTAATCAGACGGGAAGACCGCCGCAGTCAAATTGTTCCAGTCTCTCGATGTACGCGGTATAAAAGACGAGGCGAACATAGCGGTGTCTACAATGTAGGGGTGTACGACGGGTCGTCTGATGATGGAACGGAGATGGCGGAATTAGTCACGTAATTCCCGCGCACACTCTCCAAAATGCATCCTATAAAGCACCGAAAGGCTGGCTGCCCTACGTGATCCGTATCGTATTAGTTGAAGATTGACTATAATGCCTGATAATTTTGGGAAAAAATTAGGAATAACCCATAATCCTATAGGTACACACAGCCATATCAAAATTTTTATATTAATCTAAAAAGTAGATGTGTTGATATTTTAAAAAAGGGGTTTTTTGAAAGCATGTAAGCATCAACATCAGCGCGTTATGTTTATCACCTGTTACATAATCATAATACATGCATGACTGCCTCCGTAGCGTAACGGTAGCGAACGCGGCTGCTGCGCAAGGATGCGCGCGTTCGATCCCCGCGCAGTGCAAATATTTGTACGCTTGAATATGAATATTTGCACTGGTCTGGTCGTGCCTCGGAAAGCACGTTAAGCCGTTGGTCCCGGTTGTCATACGAACACCTAATCGCAGTCGTTAGGGGTTGTTGGAGCCCTCAAAAAGTCCAATAATTGGTCTAAGTTGTGGAAGTCAGAGGGCAGTCGCTTCACGGAAAATATCGAAGTTTAGCCAAAATCAGCAGATAGACTGGTAAAGCGGACCCCAGACTCCAAAGCCGAAAAAACTTCGGATACGACTGGTATTAACACTGAGATGGTGACATAATTATGAAGCATAAAATAAATCATGAATTTTGTGAAGCTCTGATCTAGGGGTATGGCCGTGTGTTGCCACCCTAATAAATTGATATTAATTGAGATATTATCTGATTTTGATAACATGATCTTGGTTTACAATGTTATTTTAATTTGCTGTCAATTATCGCAATGCAAATAATATTTTTACGGGGTACATTTAAATTAGCTGGCAAAACTCCGGAGTCGTGATGGTATCGATTTGTATAAAATATAAAATATAACAAATATATGTTTTTACAAGGGTTGATCGCAGTTGAATAACAATTTAAAAGCTCCTTTTCTTGTGTAAACTTCACATACGTGATGGTTTTTTTTTTCGATAAAACAAAAGAAAACATTTTTATTCTCAACCCTTAAGTGTTAGCGGTCGAAAAACCAAAAAAAAATAGTTTCTTTTTTGTCAGTTTCGCTAGCTAATCTAATTTGACCCTGTATTCTGTAAGTGTAAGTAGGTACGTGTTAATGCAACATACCTAAATATTCTGTCAAGGTAAAATGTAGATAATCATTTTACAAAGACTCTCCAATAAAACCCACTCTCAAATTTTCGAAAAACCTCTTAACTGTGAGTAATTTATATATATTTTCGGTGTAGCGGTCCAGGAGAGCTTTAAAATCATACCTTATTTATGTATATTGATAAAGTATGAAGGAAGTTATGACGTACCGACAGAAAAAAGCCCTTGAGAAATCGTACCTATACAGGATGGCCAAAAAGTCGTGAATCAAACGAAACAGGGAGATAAAGGAGGTAATTTCCTTATTACTATATACATACTTATTTTTAATACAGGGTAATTTTTCCGTAATACATTTTTTTTCAAACTGTGCTCTTAAAGTGCAAAGTAATTTTTTGTAACACTCCAAAATTTACGGAAAATAATTAATTGTTTGTTAAATTTGGTACCAAAAGCTGCAATACATTTTTTTTTTATTTTTAGGGTTCCGTACCTCAAAAGGAAAAAACGGAACCCTTATAGGATCACTTTGTTGTGTCTGTCTGTCTGTCTGTCTGTCTGTCTGTCTGTCACCACCCTTTATCTCAAGAACGCGTGGACGTATCAAGCTGAAATTCACATGAAATACTCGGGTCTATTGTCCCTTTAAGCTGTGAAAATATCAAACTTCTAAGCCAAGCCAATCAAAAGATACAGCCGATTATGTCGATATTTTCAACAAATTTTCGACACTCGCAAAGGAATCAAAACCTACAGGATACTTCCCGTAAACTCAGAATCTTGAAATTTGGCATGAAGAATTGTCATATAATGCAAATGTATGAAAAATTGCGAAAATCACATTTTTTCAGTTATATAATATAATAAACATATTTTAATAAAATGGATCTTACTACCTTATTTCTCACGAACGAATAAAGTTATCAAATTGAAATTTATACCAAATACCTAGGTCTATTGTCCCTTTATGCTGTGAAAATATCAAACTTCTAAGCCAATCCAATCAAAAGATACAGCCGATATGTCGATATTTTCAACAAATTTTCGACACTCGCAAAGGAATCAAAACCTACAGGATACTTCCCGTAAACTCAGAATCTTGAAATTTGGCATGAAGAATTTTCATATAATGCAAATATAGGAAAAATTGCGAAAATCACATTTTTTCAGTTATATAATATAATAAACATATTTTAATAAAATGGAACTTACTACCTTATTTCTCACGAACTAATAAAGGTATCAAATTGAAATTTATACCAAATACCTAGGTTTATTGTCCCTTTAAGCAGTGAAAAAATCAAACTTCTAAGTTAAAGCGATCAAAAGATACAGCAGTTTATACCGACACCTTAGACGAATTTCCGTCACACGCTAGGGAATCAAAACCTACAAGCAAAGACATTAAAATTATATTTACAATAGACAGGACATCACGAACAAAATCGTAAGCCAATACTTTTATCGACTTGGTTAAAAGTCGCTCAGTCTAGTCTGCGCGTCAGGACGTAATTTGTGTCCACCAAGAATAAACATTTTCTAAGGAAATATGCCATGTTGCGCTTTGTGTTACTGTACATGTCGTTATAGTAAAACGACTGGACCTAACTTCGGAATGTTTTTCTATGAATTATTTATATTTCGTCTGCAATTCAAATTAAAAAAAAATCTTAGTTCTAGAAAATTTTCCATTATTGTAAAAGCGCCCTCTATTGTTGAGTAGTTTTACTATTTTCTTGTAGAGATGTAGTAATGTTGTTTATCGATTTAGTTATCGATAATACTTATTAAGATGAATACATTTTGTTGTATTTTATTGACATTTAAAATATAGCTAAATAAACTTAAAATATTACTATATGTCAAGTTTATTTATTATTAACTCTATTTAAACATAATCATATCATATTAATAAACAAAATTGAATGAACAATTACTATAAATTCATTTATCTAGGTTTTTGTTATTTTTGGTTTCCGAATAAAAATAATGTCGTAGGGAAAAAGTGGATACGATTTGTCCAGATAGACCGTAGAGAAGAAAATTGGCTTCCGTCTCATTCGTCGAAATTATGCTCAATGCATTTTAAAAGAGAAGTTATCTACTTTGGAAAGACTTGTCGATCAAATTAAAAAAAAAAAGAATCGGTACCTTGTATTAGAAATGAAATAGTAAGTTATTAATTTCAGTACTTTTTTACTTAACCGTAAAAATTGGAATAAAATTTACGGTTAAGTGGATAAGTACATAGATTACATAACTTATTTATAATGTAATATATTCATAAAATATGTAGGTACGTATATGTAGTACAATGATTGCGAGCTACTTTGTGATTTTGAGGATTCCGTACCTAAAAGGTAAAACGAACCCTATTCATGAGACTTCTCTGTTCGTCTGTCCGTCTGTCACCAGGCTGTATCTCATAAACCGTAATAGCGAGACAGTTGTAATTTCCAGAGATTGTGTTAGTATTTCTGTTGCCGCTATAACAACAAGTACTAAGAATAAAAATAATAAAATATTTAAGGGGGCTCCCATACAACAAACGTGAATTTTTGCCGTTTTTTGCTCCATATTAATAACGGAAACAGATAGACGCTTAAAATGTTCACAGAATATTTGGTTATATATTCAAATTACAAATAAATAATTAAAATAAAATAAATCCTGAAGGCGGGCTCCCATACAATAACCGTGATTTTTTTGCCGTTTTTAAAGATAATGGCGTACGAATCTTGTAAAGGTCGTGCTCCAGCAGACTACCATTTTTGTCGTGATTTGGACAATTATCTACGTGACAAGAAGTTTTCCTTCCAGGAGGCAGTTCTGCTTTCACACAGTTTGTGCAGTCTAGATCCTCAGAGTTCAATCACAAAGACATAGACGACCTTCCTATATATTGATTATAAATGAATTATTTAAAAATTAAAAAATAAGCAATTATTTAGATTTTCAGTACTAATCGGCAATTTTAAACTTTAACGCCTATTATATTAAAAGAATTATATAAATAAGAAACTTGTAAACTTGAAATTACCCATAATTATTCTGCATCCTAATTTTTTGTTTTAAGCTATCATAATGCGAAAAAACATCGTCGTAGTAACTTCTTTGAATATTATCGATAACTTTATATCGAAATGATACAAACCCTACCACAGTTTTTTGCATTGCCATTTAAAAATATTTGCAAACAAACGTGTAAAAAGAATAATTTTGCTAAAAACGAAATGCAAACGAAAATTGCAAACAATGCGCTTTATGGCCTAAAAGGTCTCAAAAATCAAAAATTACACTCAAAAATCGCAATAAACTGAGCGTTAAAATAATTCGTAAGCATAAAACATCTAAAATGCCAATAGACGGTGTCACGGTAAATGAATAGTAGCGAATAAAATTCTAAAACAGTTTTTGTTTGTACAAGACAAGTTTCACTTAATTTATTTACTTTTCAATATTTATTTACCCGATTTGAACTATACTAGGGTATTAAATCGGATCTGGCAACATAGACCACACCGGCCACCTACCGGGCAATAGCTGAATATATTTTATATAAACTTATTTCATTTTAACTATTTGATGTCTCCAATTGTCGATCTAATTTTGCTATATTGTACTAGATGGCGGAACTGAGCCATGGGATCACAGTTTTTCTATGCCATTTTGACACATGCCCTCTCTATATATCTTAAATCTCTTTGCCTACAAGGTACTTCCCGTGAACTCAGAATCTTGAAATTCGGCACGAAGCAACGTTATATTATAGTACAGACAGATAAAGGAAAAAATGTGAAAATGATAAATTTGAAGTTACATAAAATATTAAAGTATTATTTTTGCTTACATGACATGAAATATTTTTTTAATAATTATAAACTTACTACCTACCCTTTTTCACATGAACGCGTAGAGATATTAAAGTTGAAATTCATATCAAACACTTCTTAAAACTAATTGCCTCTAAACTGTGAAAAATTCTAAATCAATGCTAGTATTATAAATGCGAAAATAACTCTGTCTGTCTGTTACGCTTTCCCGCCTAAACCTCTCAACCGATTTTGATGAAGCTTGGCACAGACAATCTTTAGACCCTGAGAAAGAACATAGGCTACCATTTATCCCGGAAAAATTTGATGTTCCCAACAGCGCGATATAACCGAACTCCACGCGGGCGAAGCCGCTGGCGGAAAGCTAGTACGTCATAAATTGGAAACCGCTACGTTTGTACGGCGGAACCCTCGGTGTGCGAGTCCGACTCGCATTTGACCGGTTTTTATTAATACATCATCGGATCATAATACAGAACCTTTGTTTTATTGTTTTTAATCAATAAAATTTTTTACTGATGAAATTGTAAAATAACTCGATACTTTCATTGAAAAAAAAAAACGTAATAATTCATAACTTTTCGTGCAATAAAGTAATGGCGATGCTAGAGGAAGATTTTCTTTTGAAAATTACCTCCTTTATCTCCCTGTTTCGTTTGATCCACGACTTTTTGACCATCCTGTATATGATTATTTTTGACCAACCTGTATATGATTATTTTTTGTTTATGCGAAACCCGAAACACATGTCCAGTATTTTTAACTAAATAATCTATTATGTACAAAATTTCAAAAAGATACATCATGAAAACCACAAAGTTGTGAGCCTGTTATCCTAATTGGCTGTCCCAACAAATATGTGGTCAACGCTCCGCTCGGGCGGGCGATCGATGCATTGACCTTTGGCGTCAGCTGTTGCACGGGCGTGCGCAAGTACTATGATCTACCGTAAGCTGCGTGGCGCGTTCCGTAAATACACTGTAACAATTATTTCTAAATGTATTTGGGAAAATATAACGTGGTGTAAAAATAATTTAAATAGATTCAGTTGCTTATTCTGAACAAATTATATTCAAGTTTCGTATAAAGTAAAAGTAATTTAAAAAAAAAAAAGTGTTCGCAGTCGGTAGGATTCGAACCTACGCTCCCAGAGGGAATCTGATTTCTAGTCAGACGCCTTAACCGCTCGGCCACGACTGCTGCGTGAGAGTGCTTAATAATTGCAAACTCCTTGCAAAATCAATGATATTGAGTGGATCACAAAACTTTGTACAACAATTTCACAGCAATCTTGGGTGTAATGAACATTTCACCTAATTATAGACATTGACATTAATGACGGCTCATTCTAAGCAGATTGCTCCTTAACATAATAATAATGATTCTCCTAACACTAACATTGACGATACGGTTGGCGCAGTAGCTGAGCGATCGATTGTCACCGTGTCGAGTCACCAGCCACCACTCGTGATCTTTGATGACTTTTATATTTGTAATTTTTTATAGATTTGATAAAACAAAATAGACGTATCCAATATTTTTCTCTGAATCTGAGTGACAGACTAATTAGAATCAGTTTTTTTTACATAATTTGATAGGCAGTTACAAATAGGCGAAATGGGAGTGAAAATAGTTCAAGAACACTCACTCACTCACACAGTTTACAATATGAAACGTATGTCATTTTTGAGAATGATATTCTTGTAGTTTTTATATACTTATCCTGTTTCTAATTTTTTTATATTCCTGTTTGTGTTTATTGAAACTGTTCTCTCACCATTTACAATTGGATTTACTTTTATATGTTTTATTATTGCGTTTTTATTTTTACTGTAGTACCGTTTCGGTGCCACTTTTAATTGTTTGTTGCACCGGGTGACGTCTTTACGTTGGCGCCGGCTGTCGCTGAAAACCAGCGCTGGGCTTTGTTTTGCATAGAGTCGCAGCATAATGCTGAGCGCCACCCGTTTTGCGTGGATGTGGCGCATGCTTCCCTCAACTATGTCTTATTTTTTGTATTTTTGTAAACTATTGCGTCATGTTTACTGCAAATAATCGTTTTTTATTTCTTTCTTTCTAAACTCTTTAAAGTGTACAAATAAATGGGGTACCTACCCTTTATTCGTTTAAGCGTTGTCTAAAATTAAGCAGACAACTACTATATATTTTAGACATTGTTCGTCACTTAACTTTAGTAATCGTTTATAAATAAACCCATTATACCATTAGGTAACTTGACTATAACTTACCCCGCTTTTAGGTAACTAACAATAACTTTACCAATTTCAGTTTTCTTACAGACACTACCACTAAGAGTCTCGTCCCCAATGTAAGCTATTTTAAATCCAATCCGGACTTAATCTTAATATTTCATACTTTCCTCCATTCCTTAATGACAGACTTTATCGTACAAACCTCAGCGAGAGCACATTTAAGTATTCTTTATCGAGCTCAGACAATGAGGCTCGCCTGACACTCGATGTCTTCATAACAACACAAAAACAGTACCCTGTCGTTTGACATGCTATTAAAATACACCATTTTATGTTAATACGATAGTAACCTTTTGTCTAAATAAAATAAAGTCGATTTTCCTTTACTCTATCAACTCTGCTTCGTCTACAAAAAGTCCCAAATCTCCCCTTACTGTTTAAAAAAGATTGAGCTTTGTCAATGTTATTTTATGGTCCTTTTTTGAAAGTGTGAACTAGAGAAAAGAAAGGGTTATAATTGAATAACGATATCATAGTGTTTTGACGTGTCGTTTGATTAATAATGGAGGTGACTTGTCCACCTCTGTCAGTTTTTTTATTAAAATATAATAATGTTGATGCGGGGAACATGTTATGCTTTTAACATAAGCTTATAAACTTTTTGTTTTATACACACGAATCATTTCGTGCTTATCGTTGCCTTTGATGGTTTAAAAGTTTAAATGGTGCTCCGAAAGACGGAAAGTTAATTCGTTTGTTAATTGATAATCTTATGTCTGAATGAATTAATTATTTTTTTACTAGGATAAGCTTTTCTCCAAAAAATTGAGAATCGTTTGAGCAAATATAAATGCGAAAAGCTGTGCTCTCTAGCAACACTTTCATAAGTAGGTATCTGCCAAAAAATCGCGAAAGAAGCTAAAAGAAGGATCAAAAACTGAAAATACAAGCTAAAAGGTTTCGAGAAACCAGCATAAATTTAAAAATTTGCTTCTTAAGAATCACGAAACCCATTCCAAAGATGACAAAACAGATAACCATGAAAACATCTATCACGAGAAAGAAAGCACCCACCTTATTTACAAACAAGACAAAGACAAATCTAACATTACTTTCTTAAACAATCTCAATAACAACATAATCTCGCTTTATCCCGCGGCTAATGGTCACTGACCACATTATACCATGCCCACAATAGCGGCGAATAAACCCTTTGCTCCATTAATCATCAGATCAACTCCAGTGCTTCCGTTAAACCGGGTGAGGGAGACAGAAATATTATAGTTACCTATGATAGAGCGAGAAGGGAGCACTCGATAACTTAATTGAAAACAAGTGAGCAATAGGGTTGAGCTGAAGTCGATATATTTAGTCGTTTTTCTCTGGCACAGCATTTGAAGTGAGTACAAATTGCTGCAGTTATTTTTCAAAGGTATTTTGGCGACGGAATATTTTCTTAAGTTAACCAGGCTAAATCTTTTGCGAATGAATCAAAAGTTAAGCTAAACTTAGGAAGGTCGGTCTGTGGATGAGTGATGATCATCTATTACATATCATTCCCTCCCTGCCTAGGAAAATGTTAATTTGTTGGTCCTGGCTGTCATTTAACACTATTTGACAGTTGGTACGGGTAATCAGAAACCCGAAAGTCTGACAACCAGTCATAAGAAGGTTTATCTTATTACCTACCCAGTAACTGGACTATGGAGGTCAGGTAGGTAGTTAGTCCATATAAAGCAAGGTTAAGAAATGTAACCCATATTATGATTTTAAAAGAGTGTCCATGGAGTTTCTTGCACGTTTTTCTCCATAGAGATCTACGCTTTGGAACGTGCAACTTAGCTTCACTTTTCTTGGACTGACCGACATTGACTATTCAAAAGCACCAACGGATGGTTAATGTGAAATAAACAATTTTGATTGATTTTCATTGATTAAAATACTGATATTCTACTGAATCCGGTCAGGCTAAAAGCGGAGCCTGACATAGTGGGGAATAGCTCGGTAGATTTATCTTTTGTAAATGCTTTGTCATATAAAAGAGTAATTTCGCTATATATTTCAGAGCACTCTGGGTTTTGAATACCGAAGCGAAACTATGGTTGTGACACTTTTTAGACTACGACTTTTTTTTTTTTAAGTGTACAATGAATAAGTGAACCTGAAAATATTTTCTTATAGTGTTCTGTAAGAAAATATTTTCAGGTTCACTTATTCATTGTCGATACATTTTAATAGTTAGTGGAAAAACCCCAACCTTTTTTATTCCCCGTTACACCTATAATGCGTTATCTGTCTCGTCTTGTGCATTAACACGTCCAACCTCATTATATATAAACAATTTTATCCACACATAACTCATTCAAATTCCTACTTTAGGCCTTTCATCATAAAGTTGAAATGTAACGCAAAGATTTTTTTGTAAATGCATTTTCAACGGGCAACTGTCGCCAGGCTGTTGTCTCTTACAGTATTCAAAGTAATGTCTATTGCTATGGTTTTGAAAGGTTTGACGTTGTTGAATTTGGGGGTTACGCAAATATGTATTAATTAAGCATTAAGTTCAAGTTCATTTATAAAGTTGAAATGTAACGCAAAGATTTTTTTGTAAATGCATTTTTAACGGGCAACTGTCGCCAGGCTGTTGTCTCTTACAGTATTCAAAGTAATGTCTATTGCTATGGTTTTGAAAGGTTTGACGTTGTTGAATTTGGGGGTTACGCAAATATGTATTAATTAAGCATTAAGTTCAAGTTCATTTATAAAGTTGAAATGTAACGCAAAGATTTTTTTGTAAATGCATTTTCAACGGGCAACTGTCGCCAGGCTGTTGTCTCTTACAGTATTCAAAGTAATGTCTATTGCTATGGTTTTGAAAGGTTTGACGTTGATGAATTTGGGGGTTACGCAAATATCTTTTTAATCTTTAATCTTTATTCATAAACTTACACAACATTGTAAAATCAAAACTACAAAAATATTCTTATACAATTAAGTACATACATATCTTATTGCCTAAATAACAGCTAGGTATTATGTGTGACTAAAAATATACATAAGGTCATACAGAACGTATTATTATACAGAGAATCATGTAAAATTAGCGACATGCCCGAGCTAGGTTTATTAAACCTGTGTTTCAGGCGCTCACTTTACATCACAATATATCAATAAGTCCGTAAGATTTAATTATGCAACGTTATGGACTAGGAATTCAATAAACAAAAACGTTAGTTACTTATTATGCTATCTTATGTACTATTTAATTTTATATCTTATCTAACTTTTATCTGTAAACTATTTACTATCACACTATAACTTCCAGAAGCTTTTCTGTGTCTGTGTAATTGAGAATCAATAGGTATTCCGATATTACTTGACTACATTTTTTATAATTTATACTGTATATATCTAATAGTTTGTTAAGCTTGTTATATAAGAAAGGGCCTAAAAATACATAAAATCTATAGGCATAAGCGTGTCTCGTCTGTGGTTTTGTGCAAACCATATCTTTTCTCCTCCTGGTTGAAGGTACTGGGTCAAAAGGAAGCTCAGAGTGCTGATGAAGTACGGTATGCAAGATAAATAGTTGACGTACGGTTAGAACCTTGCATTCCACATAAAGCTGGTGGGTGGGAAATCTGAAAGGACGGAAGGTTGCCACCTTTAGAATAGCTCTTTGAGCACGTTCTAGAGGCAGCAGTATGGCTTTGCTTAATATGTATTAATTAAGCATTAAGTTCAAGTTCATTTATATCTAAAACAACGCTGGACCCAAGAAACTACCTTGGAGCACTCCACGTTTTATTTGATACTAGCTTTCCGCCCGCGGCTTCGCCCGCGTCGAATTCGGTATTTTTGTTTTCCCTCGATAATATCAATCCGGGATAAAAAGTACCCTATTATTTAATCCGGACTTCAACTTTACTTCTGCTTTCAAAGCAATCGGTTCAGAAGTGACGGCGTGAAAGCGGTACCTACAAACAAACTCGCTTTCCGATTTATAATATTAGTAACGATATTTTTTTGTATGACTTTATTATGTTGAATTTCGGTACAAAGTTTAAAAAAAAAACTATCAGAAGCTTGAGTTAAAACTTGACAAGTGTCAAGTGAGTCTCAATGGTCTTATTTCTTTATTCTTGTAGCTGAGCAACAGCCGTTTTGCGTGGATGCGACACAACCATTTGTTATGTTTTTAGTATTATTGTAATTTTATTCGTCATATTTACCGCAAAGAAAAGTTTTTACTTTTTTTCTTCTTACTGTCAATTATCATCATCAACCCCTTTATCGTCCCACTGCTGGGCACAGGTCTCCTCTCATACAGAGAAGGATTGAGCGTAATCACCACGCTTGCTTAATGCGGGTTGGCAAGTCTGAAGTCCAGGTTTCCTCAAGATGTTTTCCTTCAATCAATTATAATTAAAATTAATTATAATTCAAATTTAATTAATTTCATCATATTTGCATCTCGAAATAATTATGAACAGAATCAGAAAATTAACTTGGACCTTCAAATATCTTCAGCACGTAGCTAATAAAGATCTTATCAAGCAAATTTTTATTTCTCTGGGTCAATCCAATTGAAGTATGATACTGGATAGAATAGGATATCGATTACTAATTTAAGCTATGGTATCAAAAGCTGAGTTTTCGAACTAGAGTACCTACTTGACACCACTAAGATTTCCCATTTAAACCCTACACTTAATTAACTTCTAGTCTCTTGTCAGTTACAAAACTCTATGTCCTGTAAATTACTCTGATAAAGCATTAATACGTTCAGTCCCAGGAAGGAAACTCGGAGGATTTATGGACTAGCTCTAGAAACCCCAGGGATAACTACATCATGCTACAATACATTACCTATACAAAACCATCTTCTCGCATATATGTAAGTATACCTAATTCTCTTAACAAAATACTCATCATAATATACCTGCACTGTGAAATGCCACGACATTCTAAAATATCCTCACTGAATGGTTGAAGACAATCTTTTAATTTGTATAATACATAAATAGGTACTACAGATTCATTTGACGCTGAACTAAAAAACCCATATGTGTTCTATTTTCAAATTTCATAATCATTCATAATTCTTGCATGCTTACAAAATTACTTTTATTTCACATAAATGTACTTACTTCAAATCCAAACTGAAGGAACTGAACCACCTAATACCTACAACACAATATTTCTTAAAAGGATCTTAAAAAACTGACAAAATACTTTGATAAATTACTGGCTAAACATATCGTTCTTGAGGATGGTCAGTTTGGCTTCAGACCAAACTTGTCGACAGATAGTGCAATTTTGAGCCTTAAGCAGACTGTCCAATATTATACTGACAGAAAGACTCCTGTAATAGCCTGTTTCTTGGATTTATCGAGGGCCTTCGACCTGGTCAATTATGACCTGCTCTGGCATAAGCTCACTCACGACACTACTGTTCCCGCTGACGTTATATCACTGTACAGTTTTTGGTATAGCAGTCAAAAGAATACGGTAAGGTGGGCAGGCTCCCCTCGTCTTTTTAATCTGTACATAAACAAGCTGATAGGTGAGCTAAGCAGTACCAAAATCGGCTGTCACGTGGACGGTGTTTGCGTGAACAATATTAGTTACGCTGATGACATGGTGCTGCTGAGTCCATCTATCGGTGCTTTAAGAAAACTCCTTGAAATATGTGAAAGTTATGCAGTGACTCATGGACTCAAATACAACACCGATAAGAGTGAGTGGTTGGTCTTTAAGTCAGGTACCATGACCTATGAACAGCTGCCTGAAATCTCTCTCTCTGGGTCTCCTTTAGGGCGGGTTGCAAAGTTCAAGTATTTGGGTCACTGGGTCACTGACGACTTAAAGGATAATCTGGGTATTGAGCAGGTCGCTGGCTGTCCGTTGCAACATGCTGGCCCGCAGGTTTGTGCGCTGTTCTAAGGCTGTTGAGATTACGCTTTTTAAGGCCTTCTGCCAGTCATTTTACACGTGCAGCCTGTGGGCCACGTATACCCGGCGGGCATACAGCGACTTGCGCGTACAGTATAATAACGCATTCAGGGTGCTCTTGGGGTTGCCGTGGCGCTGTAGCGCGTCAGGGATGTTCGCGGAGGCGAGGGTCGACGGGTTCGCCGCGATCATGCGAAAACGTTGTGCTTCCATGATGGCGCGCTTGCGCACCTCCTCCAATGGCATACTGAATGTGTTTTCGGATCGGTGGGACTCGCCCCTCTTACGTAGGTGGATAGGAGTCCAGACCCACTTTAGTTAATTCATTACTAACATTAGGCTAAGCTTTATTTGTACTAACACTATATGGATGTTTTTTAATCCGAAATAAAATTTTGAATTTGAATTTTGAATTTAAGAAAAAATAACATTGATTTTATTTTTGCAGTTATCACAAAAACTAAAATCATGTTAAAAAAAAATACAATGTCTCTAGTATAGTAATAATCATCTAGGTATACCTAGATGAGCCATTGTATTGATTCTGGAAAACTTGCTCTACACAGGCAATATTAAGTATGTAGGTATGTATGTATTATAAGTATTTTATTTCCACAACATTTTTTCTAATTTCAATCCGTTTAATAAAGTAGCGGCATTGTGGCAGTTCATATAGGTACCTAGGTACAGAAAAAGTAAATTCAAAAACTTATAATACGTAACTCCTTGGCCACCTTCCTTTCCTTTCATTTTCACCTTTTTTTGTTGGGATGGAATATTATCAAATGACTTCTCCCGCTCTGGGCGGAGCAGAAGTGAAGAGCAGTGTCAGAGTTTGACTGACTAAAACCTGCGCGATGGCCAGGGGCACGTTTTCTTTTTTAACCAACCCGCAACCCTGACTTAAGTAGCTACCTATCTATCGGAAAATCAGCCGTAAAAACTTCCGCACCATTTATCTATACAAAAAACTTTTACTATTTGTTGTCATACCGGCAACAGAAATATCATCTATGAAAATTTCAACTGTCTAGCGTTTTTACCATTTGGTACGGAACCCTAGAATCAATAATATCCTCTTCTCTATAGTTATTAGGAACCTCTAATTATGCATACAATAGATACATCTGCGACACCTGTCATGTCTGGTTCACCAAATAAAGACCTCAGACAATAATAATGTCAGACTCGAAGTGTAGGCGACTTGTCGGGATGTCAGCAAGTCTACGTTATAATAGATCATGGTAATGGATGTTTAGACAGTAATATATGTTAGTACTACCTGAATCAGATGCCAACTTTTATAACATTATAAATTGACTAGCTTTCTCCCGTGGCTATGCCTGCGTGATCGTCGAAAACTTTCCCACGGGAACGTACGGACGACAGCACATCTAGCTACTACAATCGGATGTCTTGACCTGCTGGCATTCGTATCTAGGTACTACTGGAATACTTACAAATAGATAAATAATTTTAATGTCTTTGATAAAAGTACAACATCCAGATTATAAGCTAACTGTGTGCCGAAAGTTACTTAACTGTGTGCCGCCAAACCAGACTAACAATCAAACAACATACAGACAAACACACATCCATCCAGAGAAACGGGCACGAAAATATAAATAATTTGAAGATATTCAGTTAGCATCACACAACATTTATTTAAAATATAAAAACTTTTTTACAAAAAAATAACCGACTTCCAAAAACCACTACAAAGTGAAAAATAACTAATTTCGGAAGTCGGTGTCTTTGGTTTTGTATATTCCTTTTTTGACACCGACTTCCGAAATTAGTTATTTTTCACTTTGTAGTGGTTTTTGGAAGTCGGTTATTTTTTTGTAAAAAAGTTTTTATTTTACACTTTTTAGTTGTTAAAAATACTATGTATTCAGTTGCATCCATCAGACTGGAAGCTGGCGCCAATAGAGTTGGGAAACGACGTAATTTTGTTTACTTTAATTTTTACCCGTAAGTATTCCCTCAACTGCCTATGGTCTTCATCATCAAATTTACTGCATACCATTATTTTAACCCAATGGGTGCAAAGGTCTCATCAATATAAATGAATGAAGTCCAACCACAAAGTAGCTACTATAAACCGTTGAGGAGTTCCCGGAACTGGCCTTTGTCTTCATCATCAGAGCTCTTATGACAGTCACAACTCATCTAGGTGTAAAGTTCTTATCAATACAAATTAATCGAGCCCAAACACAAGGTAACTGCTGTGAATTGTTGAGGAGTTCCTTCGACTGTCTCCCGGCTCCATCATCAGATCTACTCCAGACCTTTATTAAATTGTAGTGCTTTAAAATACTTAATGAAATGCTAAGAAATGCACTTGTCGCCCCTGCAATTTTTTAAAGTTCCCCTTGTTTTCTCTGGTCTTCCACCATCAACCCTGATATCCTTATCATGGGACCACCTTGGGAACGTCTTCTTTCCAAGAGAAAAAGAATTATCAAAATCGGTTCATAAACGACGAAGTTATGCGCGAACAAACATAAAAAAAAAAAAGCATATATACGGTCGAATTGAGTAACCTCCTCCTTTTTGAAGTCGGTTAAAAAATAAAATAAAAAATGTTTTATTGAAAAGAAATTACAAATTATAACCTACGAAATACATTAAAGGAATTACGTTACAAACAATCAAAGTGAGCCCTAACGTCTAAACTAGGCCGAGCCTGTATCATAGACGTTAGTGTACATTAAATACAAATGCAAAAGAACATGTGCGCTAAAAATAATTAGGTTATTAATACAAAATTTAATTTAGGTTTAAAATGGAGGTAAACATAAGCCACAAGGAAAAATAAACAGTTCGTTATCTTTACCGAGATTTGAGCTTTCACTGTATATCTTTTGCAGTTTGTTACATTTGTTATATAAATATGGTCCGAGAAATAATTAAAATCTGTTAAGATTTTAATTATTTCTCGGATCGGTCGGTTTTTTTTTTACTAACGTAAAAGCATGTTTCGTCCGTGAGTTAGTGCAAACTAAATCCTTTCTTCTCTTGCCAGAAGGTACAGGGCTAAAACCAATATCAGCGTGCTGGAGTAGTACTATATTCAAAATAAATAAGTGTCGTACTGTTAGCACTTTGCATTCACTGTAAAGCTGGTGGGTGGGAAATCTGAAAGGACGAAAGCTAGCGACCTTCAGGATTGCTCTTTGGGCTCGTTCCAAGGGCAGAAGTATCGTTTTAGGGGCACCACCCCAGGAGCTAATACATTAGGTAAGAATGGACTGACACAAAGCCGTATGCACCTGTCGAATTAAAGTCTGTTATGTTGCGCAAATTTTTAAAAACGTATATTAATTACGTACTCTAGTACATAATAAGTCAACATGTTTACGGAAGTTAAGATTATCATCAATTGTGACACCTAGATATTTTATACGGTCAGTTTTTTTGCAATGTAGGGCAAGTGCATGCTGTGTCAGCGGATATACTCATATGACAATTGTGAGCATAAATGTTAAGGTTAGTAGTGTATGTGTTAGTATTTCTCATAGTAAATAACATGTAATTGGTTTTATCTGAATTATCTGTATAGGTAGGTTGTAGAACAGAGTACAGAATAGGTAAATAAGTGAAAATAAATTGTTAATGTACGTAAGTGTAAAAAATGTAGATTTGTTTTTGTTTTCATTCCACTGTTTAGACAGTATCTAAATATTTGGCAAAAGAAACACAAGGTACCTACAATATACGAGTACACACATATGTTATATAGCTGTTCAATATCATCATCATCATCATCATCCCAGCGTTAATCCCAGTCGCATCCGAAGCCTTTTCAGCTTTGGAGTCTGGGGTCCGCTTTACCAGTCAAACTGCTGATATGGCTAAACTTCGACATTTTCCGTGAAGCGACTGCCGTCTGACCTCCACAACCCGAAGGCGACATCGAAGCATTGCAGTTAGACCAATTGTTGGACTTTTGAGGGCTCCAACAACCCGTAACGACTGCCACTAGATGTTCGTATGGCAACCGGGACCAACGGCTTAACGTGCTTTCCGAGGCACGACCAGACCAGTACAAATATTCATATTCATGCATACAAATATTTGCACTGTGCGGGGATCGAACCCGCGCCACCTGGCGCAGCGGCCGCGTCCGCTACCGCTACGCCACGGAGGCTGTCAGTATAGCATAGCTGTTCAATATGACGTCACTGAAAAGGATGCATGTAGTCCAACTTTGTACCTTTATGTGCGACAAGTTTAAATATGGATACTTTTTTATTTAGGTATACATTTTACTAACTGACTAATTAGAACAGGTACCTACTTATTTAAATTCGCTATCTTTTCATCGTCATCATCATGTCAGCCACAGGAAGTTCACTGCTGGACATAAGCCTCCCCCAAGGATTTCTAAAAAGATCAGATGAACGCGGCCTGCATCCACACACACATGTACACAGCGCTTCCCTGTGATTTTGGTCAGATCATAAGACCACCTAGTCGGTGGGTGTCCGAGCCTTTCTGCACCATCGGCCATCGACTCTACGTGCTAGGTATGTGTCCCGCCCACTGCCACTTCAGAGAGCTAAATATGCGCTGGGCAATGTCGGCGACTTTCGTTCTTCTACGAATCTCTTCATTCCTGATTCGATCACGTAGAGAAACACCTAGCATAGCCCCCTCCATAGCTCCCTGTGCGACCTAGAGCTTTCTTATAAGGCGCATAATAAGGGACCATGTTTCCGATGTTTTAGTAAATTCCTAAAAGATTTTTTTTGCCTTTCCCAAAAATGAACCTTCATGTTCAAGGTGTAATTAAATGCAAATTTTTGAAACCCACACATTACAGCCTTATCATAAATGTTCCACACCTTAATTGCGTAACACACTATTAAGTAGATACTATCAATTTGCGGTAGGTAAGTATATTACTAATCGATTGCTCCAAATGTTTGAAAATTTTGTCTGCTCAACAACATAAATAACACAATAAATATTCTAGAATTGTCAAAATGAAACCCAATGCTACTGATAGTTTGTTACGCAAATACCTGCCATTTTAAAAAGACTAAGTATATCAGATAAATTCAGTTTTCGAATGATTACAACAGGAATCCATAGGTAGATAGGTAGGTACCTATAGATTCCCGGAGTACAGTTTCCAAATATTTCAGCGTTGTTCGAATTTCTGGATTTTTTTTAAAGCCGTGTTCTCATGTTCTAAGAGTAATCGATTACCCAATGACAGCTGTCGGCTGAGGGGTGCCGATGTAGGTAGGTACACGAGAATTGAGATGCACAAATTGACATCTTTTTATTCGAGCACATATTTGCAGATTTTACGGCTTAGCATTATCAGTCTATAAGTAGGTAGTGGACCATTATTCGCTGGTGGGACACATCACACAGGCCTCCCTTTGCGAGTCACCACGCACGTAGGATCTTCAAATTATTGGTTCTAGGAAATGCCGGTTTATTCCTGTTTGTTTCCTTCGTGATTTTGACGACAGTGTTGAAGAAATAATTTACACTTAGTATACTGAACGACGACCTGGTGAAGGTCGCGGGAGGTGCAGAACCGGTCGTAGTGGGAGAATTCTACGCCCAACAGTGGACGTGTTTCGGCTGAAATGATGACGATGATGATAGTGACGGGCTGGGTTTGAGCAATCGATTAGGTCGTCCGTCTGTGCAGCATGTAGATACCTACCGATGTACCTAGTTATTACCGAATAACTGCGCGATGGTCCCCGCGGTTCTACACACATAGGTTCTATCCCGTGGAAATATCGGGATAAAAAGTAGGTAAGTAGGTACCTATCCTACCTATAGGTAGGTATGTTAATCTTGGTTATAAAAAGTCTGTTGGTCTGGTATAAATCCGTTCAATACTTAAGTATTTCTTGTTATAGAGGCAACAGAAATGAAAACTATGAAACTATGAAAATTTCAACTCTGAGTTTTGACTTTGACTCTAAGCTATTACCTACCGTTCATGAGATACAGCCATGTAACAGACAGACAATGGAGTCTAGTAATAAGGTAAAGAACTCTAAAAAAAACACAAAAACGCGTAACCTACTTACATGAGAAAAATGCTCAAAGTAAATTATATCAAGTTCTTCTCAAACCTTAGGTAGGTACCTACGCTTGCAATTATGATACAGGCAAACCCTAATAACACCCTTCCTAAAAGCTGAATTCATTGATTCAGCTTTTAGAAAGGATATTATTAGGGTTTCAATATGAAAATAAATGGATTTTGAATGCATTGAATAAATGCCATGCTCTGCTTCAAAAGTTAACACTTTATTTGCCAACTTAGTTCTCATCTTCAGAATAAAGTCAGAAAACTAGCTTTAATACCTGTTATTAAAGCTAGTATTTTGATTTTATTCGCACGCTTATCGCTTGTTATTATCATGTATTATGTACCGCTTTTTTGGAGATTCTACATCAATAAATACCTAAATCATCATCATCATCTCAGCATTAACCCCAGTCGCGTCCGAAGCTTTTTGAACTTTGGACTCTGGGGCCGCTTTACCAGTCTAACTGCTGATTTTGGCTAAACTTCGATATTTTCCGTGAAGCGACTGCCGTCTGACCTCCACAACCCAAAGGAGATATCGAAGCATTGCAGTTAGACCAATTGTTAGAATTTTGAGGGCTCCAACAACCTGTAACGACTGCTATTAGATGTTCGTATGGCAACCGGGACCAACGGCTTAACGTGCTTTCTGAGGCACGACCAGACCGGTGCAAATAAATATTTAATAAACACCTATATGTCAATGGCAATCTAATGAGTAGTGTAGGTACCTAAGTGTTGAATCCTAAAACGAACTAATGAAAATCTATTTAATCTTTGCAGAAAAGGTGCTGGAAAAACAGTGATAAAGGAATTTCGTCCAAAAATAGTCTACCATTATGATTTTCATTTAGATTGAGACCAGTAGACGTTACATAAGGACAGCTACCGCGGTACAAAGTGGCGGAAAAAACGAGTGAAACGTATTACTTCCCACCTTGAAATCCATTTACGTCACCAGGATAAATTAAAGCACTCCGAGTATAAACGCCGAGGACCATTCACAACGAAACAAAGTAAATAAAAAAAACTCCGCCGCTCGCATCCAGCCTCCCAGATTCGCACTATTATCTTCATGCAACCAATCCAATATGGAGAGCGTAATACAACTCTCTTATTGGCCCTTCGCTGTAACAAGCCCCACCCTTTGCAAAGACTCCTCCCATCGCACAAAAAGTTTCCAGAATCAGCTTCTACCTGCCCACGTAGAGCTCAGTCCACTATAGATGTCGAACGCATTCATTAATGAAATCATCCGCCGTGACTACCATTCTTTACATTAAATCAGAATTCTTACTCTTATCAAATCTTGATACGTTCAAAACTGTCTATGATAACTCCGTCTTTGTCGGGCGTCGAGATTTTTGACTCGCCAGAAAGGGACGGTGAATCAAAGTTTTAGGTGTGGTTAAGAAAAATTATGCCGTCGTGTGTACCGCGATCAGTGTTCGTCGGTTCACCTGACGTGCGGGCGTGCGATCGATAGCGCACGGTGCGGCACTAGCCCGATTTAAATTCGAACGGTCCGAATTCCGGGAGGCCAATAGCCGTCGCGGAACTGTTTGATCGTAGCGCAATAGTGATGTGTGTGATGTAAGATATTGTTGTCGATAGACACAGACACGGTGATCGTGACAAACATGATGACTATGGACGTCGGGATGTACAATAACCAGCAGAACGGCTACGGGGGCGCCGAGTACTACCAGCAGGGTGCAGCGTACCAGCCACCGTATGAGGGTTATCATGAGGGGTATTACGAAACCCCCGGGCACTACTACGAACCTTTACTTCACGGCCAGACGCACGAGCATCCACCGACACCAGTTATAAGCACAGACACTGGTTTATGTTATACTAATCTAGACTATGGAGAGCTGCAGCCGAACTACCCAATACACACCTTACCTCCTCATCCGGAGCCTTTCAAACACAGAGAGGACCTCCCTCGACATGAAGAGATGGTCATGCACGAGCACAAGCTAGACAACCACTACCTGGAGACCAAGTACAACATGCACTTTGTGGACGAGACCACCATGCAGTACAACCACGCTGGTTCTCCTCTCCCGTGCCCAGAATTTGAACACTATCAACCGAAGGATGAGTTCGGAGGGTTGAGGGATGGGTTCCCGCGGGAGGAATGTATGACCTCTCACAGCCATCTTCAGGGTCACCAGGCGCACGCGACCCATGCGGCTGTGCCCACCTATAAATGGATGCAGGTCAAGAGGAATGTTCCCAAACCTTCCGGTGAGTTGAAATAGAGTTATTTTTTTATGTTTGGTTGAAGAACAATCTCACAGTATTTGGAAGTCATCCGATGACTCATAAGATTTATGTTTATTCACATATATTTTTATATTTATTCACATATGGTTGCAAAAATAATATATCTATGTAGTATGTACCCAGATATGTACTTACTTACCTGCCAAGCAAGATGATACTTAGGTACCTATCTCAATATTTCCAAATTTTTTCAAGTTTTTAGGTTTAAAAAATTCGTAATGAATGTGCGCAACATGGAAGGAGTGACAAGATGCTAAAAGGAAATGATGTTCTTACATAGGTACTGCATGAGCGTGCGTGCTCCTTTGCCGCTCGTTCCATGTCCACCGCGTTTAGATAAATGGAACAGCACATGAAGTTATTTTTTGCTCCACTGCTGTAAATGCTATATAACGTTCCAGTGTGCGGATAAATAAATCTGCCTTTCGGTTTGTTTTTTCTCAGATATTAGTTATTCGTTTTTCATTTTCCTTCGTGGCGCAGCGGTCAACACGCCTGCCTGCGACGTTGAGGCCCCGGGTTCGATCCCTGGCCAGGTCATGGTGAAAAACGATCTTTTCCTGATTGGTCTGGGTCTTGGATGTGTATCTATATATGTATCTATTATAAATATAGTATCGTTGAGTTAGTATCCCATAACACAAGTCTCGAGCTTACTTTGGGGCTAGCTCAATCAATCAAGAATGAAGTAGAATATACCTACATAGCTTATATTTCAGTGTTTGGTAGGTAGAATAATATCTTATTGACGCAATTTTTTTTAAAACAGTTTTTAGTGACAAAGAACATACCTTAATGAATATGAGTCATTTTTCACTTCATTACTTCCATTATTAGGTCCCTACTATAGAGGGGCTCGTATTTAAGTAATAACAGCCGTTAAGCTACGCGTGCTATAATTGGTCCGTGGATGGGTCCCCTTCTTAACATACCAAGACCGCTTCGAGTTTCAGAAGGCACGTTAAACACCCAACGTGTCCCGGCTGTCGCTTGTGGATAATTTTTTTGTGACAGTCATTACGGATCATCAGAAATCCGAAAGTCTGAATACCAGTCTTACTAACATTATATTACCCAGTAACTGCATTGTGGAGGTCAGATGGTGATAGACATTTGCTTCAGTTAGACTGAAAGCCGACCGCAACACGATTGAGAAAAGGCAGATAATGATAATATAATTAGGTACTATCAAAGAACATTGCCACTGATAGCCCAATTGACACTTATTTATTAATCTATTCAGTAGTAGGTACATAAATATATATTTTGTACATATAAGTTGGTACCCACATAAACTCGTTACGGTTTTACCGTGCAACAAAAGTAACGATTACATCATTTAGAGAGCCACTTAGGTGGTGTAAAAAATAATATCGTTGTTATTTTATATATATCTATATAATATATGTATATAATTAAGTATATACTTATATAGGATAAGCAACATATTATCCTGTATTACATACCCAGCGCACACCGGTCACCAATGGGGGCGTAAAAGTGCTGAAGAGTTTTTGAATTGATACAGGCTGTTCCTAAAAGTATCTAGGTATTACGTTTTTAGTTACAGTTCATTTTAAATTGTTTGTTTAATGGTATCATTGTTAGCTATTATCACTTTGCAATATTTTTGTTTTAAACTAATCATCTACATATAATTAAATAAATAATATATTTTTATTCACGTTTCTATGTAAATCTTAGGTATTTTGTAAATAAAAAAAATATCTGAGATAATCGTTCTTCAATGATATAGGTAGGTAGTTGATAAATAAGCTAGAAAACCTATTATTATACTTCAACGATTTCTTGCCGTGTAATTTGGTCTTAGTCGTGTTCAATAGTAGACGAGTCTTATAAGACCATTTAGTCAACAGGTAGAAGACCTCTTTTACTTTACCTTTGAGCATCACTAACACCTAGTCCAACAGCTATAGGGCAAGAACAGTTTTTATTCGCAACTTCGTTAAATTTGCTATGCCCCAAGTCACCCTGTCGCATCGCATCGCGTGCCCGCGACCTACTTCGCGTTTTTTCTGTCTTTGTTTCGTTTTTAAATCCTAGCGTGATGTTATAGGTAGGTATAACCTATTAGCTTTCCTTAAGAATAGGGCTATCAAATCCAACAATATGTTTTCTAATCCGACTGTTAGTTCAGGACAAAGGGAAATTTCTACAAACAAACAAACTTTAACATTATATAATATTAAGTATAGATTACTTAGGTATATACTTCTACCCGGACCTGCTCGGTTTAGTAAACTACATGTCTTGATTTAGGTATTATAGGTACATGTGTACCGAAATAATAAACAGTTTATATCGGCCTTCAATGATGTAATTAATTAGCTATTCAAACTATAATGTAATTATAAATCGACTAATTGCCTACAACAATATCACTGTCATTAGATAACTAAACAGTTGCAACGCAATGTCAATGTTTTGATATGTTAATTAAATGTTATATCATAATATTTTTGGTAGTAATACCTACCTGATCACAGTAAGTCATTATGTACCTACTTAGGTAAAGCACCTATAGTTCGTATTTTCAATAATTTAAAAAAATAAAATAGCTACAAAGTTTGTTAGAAAAATGTTAAAGTCATACAGTAATTTTACATAAACACAAATAAGTTTGTACATTACAATTTTGGTCATTGACCCCCAAGCTAAGCAAGGCTTGTATCTGGGGGTTAAAGTGCGAATAAGCAAAAAGAAATATACAGGTTCAAGGCTAGCCAAGATTGTTTAAATCTTGTAATAGATAATAATATTGTTGTTGCATCTCGACTCTATTTCTTTTGTTAGGCAACTTAAAGTCTGATCTACCAAGGGGTATCGGTCAGTAACTGGGTTGTGGAGGTCAGACAGGCAATCGCTCAGTATTCAGCTGAATCCGATTAGACTCTAACATAGGAAAAGGCTAAGCAAATGGTGAACTGGTTAAGTACATCTTTTAAATACAAAATATACCTATCCAACAATCACATTGAATTAAAAATGCTTTAGGAATAAAGACAAAAATACAGAACTTCAATTAATTCATAGATATGAGCAGTAAGACAGTTATAACGCGCGGCTTCACCTGCCATGTATCCACGAACTGCCGTCACAACGAGCACATTAAGCGCCAATCATTTATCACTATAATTGACAACCGATGCCGCATCTCTGCTTACTCTTATATAATAGAGATATAGCTAAAGATACCGGACCCTTTATACTTAACATTCATATTGTAAGTCCAAACTAAGTTTATGTTACAGTTAGGTTGCATCATCCCACGATTGGGCAAAAGTCCATAGCTCATTGAGCTTCAGATTACCGACTTTTTTAAGTAGGTAATATCAGTTAATCAGCAGTGTGGTGTTCAATCTGTCAATTAAAAGTTTTCTTCTTTATTAATCATTAATATCCCACTACTGGGCAAAGGCCTCTCTATTTTCCTTCCACCTATCTCTGCTCAGACCTTTTACTCGGTGGTAGGCCATAACATCGGCTGCCGGCAGAAGTTACCACCCGCCAGACAAAGTCTTGCCGCCAAGCGATTCGTCGTGTTCCGGCGTGATGTCTGGTGAAGCCGTACGGAGGACGGGTCTGAGCAGTTGTGATGCGATGTGTAGCGGGTACGATGCGCCAAATGTTTTTGTGTCGGGAGTTTGGGTTGGAGACTCTCCACAGTCTCCAGATCTATCTCCCTCTAGCGCAGCATCGTTTGGTCGTGTTGGTCTTGGGTTTAACATTGCATCACCTCGCTCAACTGCCGTCAAAATCAAATCAAATCAAAATTGTTTATTTCAAATTAACCAACAGTTGGTGCTTTTGAATAGTCAATGTCGGTCAGTCCAAGAAAAGTGAAGCTAAATTGCACGTTCCAAAGCGTAGGTCTCTATGGAGAAGAACGTGCAAGAAACTCCATGGACACTCTTTTAAAATCATAATATGGATTACATGTCTTCGTTACATATTTCTGTTGCTTCTATCATGTGAGCACAATGTATAATTATAAAAAATAACGAAAAGAACGTCATCCTTCCTATTCCTAAGTCTTTTAATGTGTATAGGCTTAATAAACTAGTGCGCTTTACCATCAACGATTGCATCCCTGCTTACCAGCAGGCGGGACTGCGGTGAAGTACTAGTTTATTATATATTGAAAATAAAAGGATGGTGGAAGATCGCCCTTCAGCAGGTCTTTCATGGTCAAATAACTCCTCCAGGCATATTCGACACGTCTTGTACCTTTTTGTTTTTTGCAGTTCATTATAAGTTAGCAGTTTACTGTTTTTATTTTGAATAATCAGCCTATAATCTTAAGCCTGCTCAATCGCATGCCGTTATATACGTTTTTGATCCTCTGAATCTGTATGTAGCTGTCATCAGCCGTCTTGCGAAGCTAATTGGTCACAACCGTTAAACTCGACAGCTGCAGCAAGTTTATTGGATTCATATTTTTGAACGGCACTACAGTTTGTTATTCGGTCATCATGTCTTAAATAAATCACAACAAGAAACTGACACTTTATTAGAATATTTTTTTCTTGACCACAAGTTATTCTTCAACTTTTTTGCTCCTAAATACTTGTTGCCTTCAAGTTACCTTCACACAAACGCTTCTAAGTTACGGCAACGCTCAACGTCAGTATTGTGACGTTTGATGTCAGACTAAGACTGTGAGTAGTTCAAGGGTTGTGACTCGACCTGCGCTCGAGTGACGCGCAGAGCAAATAATTTGACGTTCATCGCTTGTCAGTTGTCACGGTACAAAACTACGGTGGAATTGGTGTGGATATTGGTTGTACTTTTAAAAATGTCTTAGTTTGTTGTTCCTGGTATTTTGATATTATATCGTGATTGTTATATTCTGCAACCTGTTCTAACAAAACCAGCGTTATTTGATACCTGTTTCCAGATGCAGCACGTCGTGCTGTTTCATATTTAAATTCATCTGTTTGTTTTTTAATATTATTTTGTTTTTAATTTTGATAATGATATTTGCAGAATCCATAACTAAATATATAAATTTTTGTCTTATTTCTAATTTCCATAGTCAACTTTTAGACAGAAACGATACTTTTTAAAAATCGTTGTTTCTTCTAAACACATCTATGTATATTGTATATGGGCAATATAAAAATGATCTAAAGGATTAGATAAAACAACATCTTATAATTAAATTTCAACATAACTTAAGAGCCCGACTTACGAATTATTGGTCAATACTAGGTGCGAAGACAAGGAGGCACTTTACTTTGTGTAAAGTTCATTTCATCACATTTGCACTAAAGCAAAACGGTGACTGAAAATATCGTAAGAAAATCAACATGTTCTAGAACCAATAATTCAAAGAGATAGGAACACGTGGTAGACTACGATCCAATGGAGATGAGGCATGTGACTCACCAGTGCGAACATTATAGGAAAAGCAGCGTTATGGAATAATTTATTAAACTTATTAATTAATAGGTACATAAAAAACAACGTTTTACCAATCAATTAAAACAGAAACCCTGGCCAGTACTTACTTTCTACCAACATCGTACTCGCTGCAGCTCGGACAGGCTTCAGATGGTGCGCACGATAGCGCCATGTTGCCATGCGCAAACGCAACGCCTTCATGTTCCATACAAAGTGACGCTTGACTTTATTAAAACGAGAAAGTTAATTCAAAAGGTATGTACTTCATTTATTTATTAATCTTAATGCGGCTTCCAAGCACCAATTACATTAACAATATAAAATTAAATGATACAAATACATCATAAAATCCAAATAATATAACAAATCAAAACATAAACACAACTAAGAAATAATAGACAAAGCAGAGTAACAGTATAAATGGAAATAAAATAAAACAGAATAAAGTAATTCATTAATTAAATTTTGTTTTGCGTATTAAAGTTTTAAATTCATCTGCGAATAGGTATATTACAGTTCGGGTTCACCTCCATGAGGCTATTCAGTGCGGAAAGAACGCGAGGAATAGGGGATGGATGAGGCACAGGCCACCGCGCACCGTGCGACATGTAGGCGCAGCCAGCAGGCGGTGTCTGCGGCCGCGGAGATAGTTACCAGGAACGTGAAGATGAATTAGCTCATTGAGGAGATCACTGGCATCTATTGTCCCCCTACATATTTTAGCACAATGTTCATTTGGTCACATTATGCTCTCCTAGTTTCTAACATATTATACCCTAAACATCCTGAGATAAATTTAGTTGGATATAAATATATAATAATATATAATATCCAAGACTGATCTATACTAATATATAAAGCTGAAAAGTTTGTTCGTTTGTTCGCGCTAATCTCGGGAACTACGGGCCCGGTTTTAAAAATTCTTTTTGCGTTGGATAGTCCATTAATCCAGGAAGGCTTTAGGCTATAAAACCAACAGGAGCGGAGCATAACTAACTCCACGCGAACGAAGTCGCTGGCGGCAGCTAGTTTTATATAAGAATCTCAAAAATGCTTTTTGTACTTTGTCAAGTAGGTAATGGTGCATATATACGTGTGTATAGGTATGTGGGTAAAATTCTACATCCTGTAAGATGTAGAAATTCTGATTAGGTACCTATATTATTACAGTGTTGTCGCAGCTAATTGGTAACATTAGCTGTTTAGTCAGCCTGGCCTTTGGATGTTGTCCTGGATCTTTCTGCTCGTATGCGGTTGATCACAGTACTAATCTAACCCATTTGTTCGGGGTGTCACACAAAGATTTCAACACAATATAGTAGGTACTTATTAGCTAACAATATCAGATGGTGCATACTGATTACATTACAACCTATGCAATTCAATACACGCAACGTTATATAAGTACTTTTTTTATAATATCTTATTGAAATCAAAAGCTAGTCGGAAGATGATGGAAAAATTGTCTGATAACAATCGTAGATACCGTCTCATGGAAAATTCATGACTATGTCGAGGGGACGGGATGTGGTACTTATGGAAAATGATAGCAGTTTAGAAACGCATAAATTTCATCATGGACTGGAAGAGACTAAGGAAAGCAAACAAACAACAACGGGGGGGGTTTACAACCTATGTTGTAAACCCACCACCACTTGTTTTAAACTTTTTATGGCACGGCCCCACAAAAACAAAACCTAATTCGCCACTACCTTTCGCAACCTGCTTCTAGGTTGGAATTTCAGTCTATCATTTTGGATACTTTTTGGTTAAACAGAAAAACAGGATTCCCACAATCAACCACTAAAACTTTGAAGTATTTGATACCTATTGGAACCTCCTGTTATTTTAAAGAAATAGCGACCCCCTCTAAGATTCTTGGTGGCCCCTAGAGGGGGCGCAACTGGAGAGAAGTTGCGGCCCTTCGTTGCGGGGTGGCGACCAAAAGAACTCAAAAGGAGAGATTTTATCAGATAAGTTTACAGCGAAAAATAATTTATCTAGCCATAAAGGGGTCTAATACAGTTAAATTGACTAATTGAGATTTCAAAACGGTGGGCAAATCTGCATATCGCAGGACACCTACCATCCACCAATCCAGTGAGCCACTGTAGCCCGTATACACGTGCTACACAGGCTCACTGCTGGTTGGTGGATGCACGTGCATTTTACGACACCATTCGCTCTCACAGAGAAGCCTGTAGCTGCCGCAAGTACCCCAGCAGTTGGAACCTTATAAGGTCATTCTGCTTATGCTCAAGGTCGGAAAGATAAATATATATTTTTTTAATTGAACCTTTTAAGGCACTCTAAAACTCGGTGACACCTAATTAAAACACATAGTAACGTGTTCCAATCACACGCAATGACAGACAAGCAACAAGAGTGAACAAGCCGCGTACAACACGCGTACCTACTTCTGGCAGCGCACGCGACTTGGTTTACATTTCAGCCAAACCTCGTGCGGTCGTGCCAGCTATCTGTGTTTGTTTGTGCGGACACGCAACACGCACGAGGTTGGTCCTTTTACGATTTGGGGATACTGTCCTAATGCTGCGCTACAAATGCTCTGCCATTTTGATTTTAATGAGGTCCTGACGTTTTGGTGGGGTCTACAAAAATTTCTTTTGTTTTGATTGTCTATTGGTTGGTGATCTTCTTGTCTTGGATATAAATAACAGAAAAGAATAGAGTTTATTATGTACACCACAGAAAACGCAGAGAGGTAGATTTTTTTTTTATTCAAAATTAGGGAGTTCTTGTAATTTATTTCATCACCACTGCTCTCAAAGATGATGAATACGTCGCAAGCAGACTGGCATGCCTCAGAATCACAGCCCACTCCCTTCCCTTCCCAGGACGCTTGTGTCCCAGCAGTGGGAACATTGTTCACTAATTATATAAAATTAGTCAAACAGAAATAGCTTGTCTATAGAAAATATTATGATAATTTTTTTACACACGGAGGGTAGATATGTTATGATTAAGCATACAACTTATTAGCAACAAGAGAGGCTTGTGGCTATGAAAAGACATCCGCACGAGTTGTTTAATCTGGTTAAGCTATGCTTGCCGCGGTTCAGGTTCGTGGATGGGTGATCATTTTTAAATACAAAAGACCCCTCCGTGCCTCAGAAAGCAGGTCCGGCAAAACCGTCGTCTAATGTCATTAGTAGACAGTATTACTTTCAGGTCGTCAGAACCCTGAAAGTGTAACGACCAGTCTTACTAATAAGTGGATTATGGATGTCGGATAACCAATTGCTTCTTTTAAAATACTGGTACCTATTCAACTGCTTCCGGTTAGACCGAAAGCCGGATACAAAGGCAGATGATAACTTTGACTTTACTTCTGTCAACCAAGCATGCTTTATGGTATTTTTCTTTTTGATCTCAATCCCGCCTGATGGTAAGCAGTGATGCAATCGTTGATGGTAAACCGCGCTACTTTATTAAGAGCCTATTTACTCTATCCTTGAAGACACTTATATTATAGTCCGACGGACTAATTAGTTGTAATATTTTCTAGTGCTTGATGTGTATGCTGCTCTGAATTCACCTACTGTTAAAACCATACCTACATTACCCATATATCTCACAAATTATTGTAATGTTCAAAATATCACAAACAAAATTCTTATTCGTGAGTAGGAGTTACAGAAAACATAAGCTAAGTATGTAAATTCTTATCCGATTTAAATCCTCTTCGGTCGGCTTAAAGTAAGTACGTTAAGTTACCCCTTTTCTTTTTTGATTTATTTTAGTAATGAAGTAGGTACTTAGGTGCTTTCCAAATCTTTCTCTTGATAAATGTTTATATAATCATTTGTTTGGACAAGGACCTTTCTATACATTTCTCCTTAACGTTAATGAATCTAGGACTAGTTAAAAATCTTAACAAATAGTGGTTAAAGAGTTAAGATCAAAACTTGGTTATCATTTCATTATCAAAAACAATCAAAAAATATGTTAATAGTGCGATTATTACAAGTTTTAGTTGGACACATATTACGGCATTATATGTAGGTAGGTACATACCAACGTCATATTCCAAAAGTTATCGAATGGAGCATCAGTTGTCGACTTATATCATAAATAACAAAAAAAATTATTAAACAGACTCTCAACAGTGAGATCACGTGAAGGTAACAATCAACGTCAACAGTCAGATCACAAGTTCACAAATTGGTCGCGTCAATTGGTATAAATTGAAGTTCGCAGAGACGCGCCACGGCTCTTTGTCATCCGTGTTACTGCTGCGACACAAATATAGAAACCTAACTGGTCCTCGCAGTTTGACCTGCAAAATTCTCAATCCCTTGGGAACTCCGGGATAAAAATTATCCTAACCGGTCATGATTTACCGTGTCAAATCAAACCAAATAATTTATTGGTTTGCAAACGTGGGTTTGCATGTAAGACCGATGCCCGATGGGGCCAAATGGTTCTCGAGTGACGACCACGCACTGGAAGATGCGGCATAGGCCATAGCGATAGGCCTCCGACAAGGTGGTCGATCGTCCGTGTCGTCGCAGAAATCCTTGGAGGAGGTCCTGTGTCCATCAGTGGACGTCTTTCGGCTGATATGATGATGATAATGGTGCGTGGGCACCTTGGCGTGAAACCGTAACAAAAAAAAAAAACAAAATCTAACCTTCTTTCTTTGAACAGTTAGAAGTTAGGTTTAAAGAAACTTTATTTTTCAAAAAGAACTTAATACAGTTCACCTACATGAGATTTAACATTTAATGTCATGTCACTTTTAGTTCATAAAGAAAATACATACATTTGCAGTAAAATTGATACATAAACATATAGCACACAAAAGAAGCAAAGACGATAATATGAGAAGATACAAATACATACTTTCATTGAATTCTATCCATTTGGTGACTTGTGTCGTGATTGCGTACCAGTAGCAGTGAGTTTCATTTTGAGCGTTCAACAACATTCATTGCCCTATTTATGTTATTGAGCAGACATATTTTCTGAACATATAAAGCAAGGGATTAGCAAAATATTAATGATTCAAATTGAGATCGATATTGTGTCACGCAGGTGCAGCTACATAATATATGACATAATATGAAGAAATTAATATATTCTAAGTTATAATGACCGCAGTGAGAACTTAACTCCATAAAGGTTCGTGTACCTACTTACAGCATTCTGAACATCGAAAACAAAGTTTAAAGAGTTGAAGACATGGTCACATTATTCTGCGCTTTACGTCTTCCAGAGTCCAAGAGAAGCTAAACTTATAAGTAGGTAGCTAATTATATAGGTAGGTACATACCTACCTTACTTAGCGAGGACTACAAGTTATCATTGATTTTGTTTTTTTAAATCGGTATTATGATTTATAGACGTATGAGAGTATTTTTTTTAAATCAGAATACAATACAATAATATGAGTGTAGAGAAAATCCAACTAAATTTATCCCATAATCGGATTTTAGAGGTAGGTATGTAGCGAGAACTGCAAGTTATCATTGATTTTATTTTTTTAAATCATAATACCTGCATATGAGTATAAGAAATCCAAATAAATTTATGCGATAATCAAATTTGGTAATTTCCCAATCTGCTTAGTAAGCTTTGCCTGATAATACACGGCCTTTATCAATCATTTAACTGATGTAAATACAAAAGTGTAGTGAAAATAGTATTACAAATAATAAAGAACTTCTTAAAATGAAACATTTCTGAAATCATACCATCATCATCATCAGCCTCTACTCGGCCACTGCTGAACATAGGCCTCTTCCTTGGTACGCCAACAAGCTCAAACCTGACCAGTTCTCCGCCAGCTACTACCAGCCACGTTTTTGATGTCGTCGCTCCATCTCGCTCAAGGGCGTCCAACGCTACGTTTGCCGAGACACGGTCTCCACTCGAGGACTCGTTTTCCCCAACGGTTGTCGGTCCTGCGGCATATGTGACCAGCCCATTGCCACTTCAGCTTGCTAATCCTCTCACCTATGTCGGTGACTTTGGTCCTCTGTCGGATCACCTCATTTCTGATGTGGTCCTTTAGAGAGACGCCCAACATACGAAATCATATACTTATGATAATTTCAACTTACAAAACATATCTCACATTATAACTAAAACAATGTGTTCGAATGAATCTTATCATTTAAAATTAAGAATTCTGAATTTGGATTCGTCGCTCTTACTACGATTTTTTACAATATTTCTCATTTATCAATGCAGCCGCTTTCGTCAATCCTGTTGGATTACGATAAGTCTTCGTTCGTTTTCAAATGATTTCACGGTTGTGTATGAGTATTTTTTGCCAAACGTGTAGAAAATAATCAAACTTCAAACGCCCTTGATAAAAAGTGGCTACAAAAGTGTATCACAGAAACGTTACAAATCAATTTATCCGCTTCCCCTAGCCGACCCTCGTAAAGGGGCTAATTAGATTCATTCTCCATTTTTTATCACCCAACTATTAAATAAGGAGAACTCGGTATTCGCTGATTAAGAAATAAATAATTTTCGAAGAATTTATGATCCAAAAGTTTAACCACAGCAATGCATCCTTAAAGTTTAAATTATTTATTATGATGCAGTGTTGGCGATCGTGTATATTTTTTTCAGAATAAGGAATATATTAACTAAATCAAAATGTGAATATATCATTTGGTGTAATTAAGATTTTCATAATTATATTTATTTACATTCCATAATGTTGTAGAGATGTGTCTGTAAGGCATACAGACACGTCTCTACAACATTATGGAATGTAAAGCTAAGAATTAAGGACCTTGTACACCTTAAAGTATAAAATAAAAAAATAATTTTAAGACGCAAATTAACAATAAGATATTTTAAAATACGTTATAAATCGACGCTGGAAGGCGATTTTGTCGTATCTGGAAAAAAGGCAATTTTGTTTTTATACATAGGTAATTGAATTCAGAAAAAGGTTTAGAAAAAGTCAACGTCGTATCATAAGAAATAAGAAACCGAAGATCCCAAAGACAGAGAGAGACAAAACAGAGGTTTCCGACAAAGTAAAGTTCTTCTTACAAATTCAGCATCAGATCCGAGCAGCAAGCAGCCAAACAACATGGTCATGATGAGTAGACAACGTGGTGCGGTGGCGGTGCCCAATAAAGTCGAATTAACATTGTCGCGGCGTCACAAACATGCTGATGAATTACAACGGGTATTAAATTGTATTGTGGTGATTTTATTAGCTTCTGTAGCTCCGCAGTGACTGTCTGTTTTGTGTGTCATGTAGAGTACAATATGAAATACTTTTCTCTATAATGACAATTTTCATTTATTTTATAATGGAAACCATTTTTTACAACACCACGTCTTAAGCTAACTAATGAAAGATATTTTCATTAACGCAAACTAACGTAAGTACCTAGCATTAATGTATCATTTTCATTACTACAACTTTATTATTATACATCGACTTTGCTATATTATATAGCATTCCCTGTCAATATTACTCCATGCCTACTTAATAATATAACTTTAAAATACTTGTAAAGGCAACAAACAAACAATTACAAAAACATGCCAAAATTAGACCACACGTGAAGTCTGTCAAAGGCCGGAGTTAGATCTTATCTATTCCTCGCGCACAATGCCAGCCCTGTGCCAGCGGACCCAGATATCAAACCTCGCGGGATTACTCCACAACACATTACGTTACCAATCCCAAAATCATGCCAAGCGAATGTGTACCTTAAATCCAAGAAGCTACAGATTCCATTTCATCAGGTTTTCAGTGAGACAGCAAATTTTAATTTTGCAAAGGAAAGGATAGGTATCTCACGTTGTCATTTTCCGCTTGCAAGTCGACTGTCGCATGACATTCGGGTCCTCGGAAATATTGATCATTGACAGCCGATTATGAACTTTATTCGACCACAGCTTTGGTCTGTTTTGTCTCTATATGGTGTGGTTAAGGTTTTTATTCGCATTTTTAAGGAATGCGTAAAGTAACTTTGTTATGATTGGCAAAATCATTGATGTTTGTTCAAGTCGGGACGATGACGTAACAGAAATGTTAGTAAGTTAAGCAGCGACTGAGATTTTATCTCAGTGTCGTAAAAAGATTCCAATGTTTGTATTTATATACTTACCTCGTCAAGCAAAGGAGAGTTAAAACTCCTTATTAGAAGTTGAGTTAAAATTAAAACCTAATCACAACCAAGGCGCTAATGGAAAGTAATGTATGAACAAAATATAAAATCAGCAAGCACTTACAAATCTACCATAAAACTCGCCTAACGTCAACCCAATGAATTTCAGTACGTTAGCCGTAATAGCACTATTTCTTGGCTTTCAAATGGATGTCTGAACTATCAGATTGGAGGAGAAACGCCTCTGAAGGGGTTATTAGGAGTGGACTGGACTGAAAGTGGCTCGAAGTGGCATATTAAACGCGGCTTGCAAGTCACCTGCATTAGGCGAGACGTTCAAGGGTGGCGCGTTGTGAAAGCGAACAGCGGTTGTTTGTATAATTGATTAACAATAAGAAGAACAAACAAAAGAAATATGCGATCATACTGAAACGGAGGTGGGGGGAGTCTCGGTGATAGGCCATAACATCGGCTGCCGGCAGAAATTACCACCCACCAGACAAAGTCTTGCGGCCAAGCGATTCGTCGTGTTCCGGCATAATGTCTGGTGGAGCCGTACAGAGGACGGGTCTAAGCAGTTAGTTTGCTATATGTGCCGGGTAAGATACGCCAAATGTTAATGTATCCGGAGTTTGGTCGTGGAGGGTCTCCAGATCAATCTCCCACTGGCGCAGGAACGTTTGTAGTGTTGTTTGGTTTATTATTGCATCACCTCACTCAACTACCGTCTTTCTTCCTATTCACTCAGTTTTTTGAGTGAATAGGCTCTTACCTAACAAACTAGCGCGCTTTACCATCAACGATTGCATCACTGCTTACCATCAGACGGGAGCACTAGTTTATAATAATAAAAACAACTGCTACCCAAAGCCGTGACTTGCCAAGCGATGCGACAGAAGACCAAGGCTGGCTTGTAATTTCTGGTACAGACGACAGCACATCAGGCTACTACAATCCGTGAGATTTCCTTATTAGATTTTCGACTTTATCTGTAAAGCATTAAGGCTCAAGGTTGACTGGAAATATTTGACTGTTTGGCGTAGCTTGACCTGCTGTCGGCCGTACATGTAGTGCCATTTTCCATTTTTTTTATATTTTTAGCTGTTTACGGTAAGTATTATTTGGTATTGATTTTTAACACCCTTAATTTGACCCCTCCAGAAATCAAATTAAGATTTCGTACCCCACAAAGCCGACTTTCGTAGATTTTCTCGGTTCTGTTTCCACTACTTCTCTTCTCGTCCATTACTTTCGGTGCCAAATAGCCACTTATCGCCATATTTCGCTACATCCTTCACCCAGCACCAACCACCAAAGTCGCTAGACCCAGTAAACCGATTAGAGCGGCGTCCACCGCGGGGAAACTATCGCACAATCTCACACGCGACCCACCTCCTCCCCCTCGCACCGTCACCCCTCACCCCGTCACGTGACGCACTTTCCAATACCTTTGTCCTGG
This sequence comes from Sesamia nonagrioides, assembly GCA_017933935.1. Classification (NCBI taxonomy): domain Eukaryota; kingdom Metazoa; phylum Arthropoda; class Insecta; order Lepidoptera; family Noctuidae; genus Sesamia; species Sesamia nonagrioides. Next base: position 110,609 of record JADWQK010000586.1, on the reverse strand, counting down.
TAATGACCCCTTGACTTGTTTTAATATCAATAAAAATATTTTTGTAAGCAATGCTGTGATTGTCGTCAGATAGGGAATCGAACGTCACGGTGGAGTTGAGGTGGTGGCTTGTGTATTGACGACGTGTTTAGGGCTAGTTCTGATAGACCATTAAATTGGGAAATCTCTGATGGATACTTGTTCTTTAATTTCCACCACACCCTAGTCACAACTCTTGCCTCAGCTGGCGAATGTTTGAACTGCCAAATATAAGTCCATGTAGCTTTGGTTGGTTTCCATCGGAGTTTTCTCTAGTAAGTAAATATTTTCTTACTACCCTAAGCCTCCTCCAAACTATTTCAAGGGCCACATAATTATTGTACTCATTATTATACATATCGACCCTTTTTTTTTAAAAAAATGTTTGTTACAAACAATGTAACAAACAATAAGTGAATTTTGATCATTATAACGGTTCCTAACACAAATGCCTACTTTCTAAATATTATTAAACTTCCAAAACATTTTAACCCACGTGTTTAACGAATAGATACCAGATATGGTCGCATTCCACCAAGATATGGCGCCCATTGTCTTTGCTCAGTTTCTGAGATAGAGCGGACGGACGGACAGACAGATTAGCGTGCGTGGGACGAACGTAGCTATATTAATATTTTTTTGAATAAATTATTTGGTGATCGTTTAGGGTTCCTTGGAGTTATACTTTTAATTTAATCTTTAAGTAAAAAAAAACAGTAATTATCTATAAACCTCTAGAAGCCTAGCGTTCAGCAAAAGCTATTATTTTCTTGATTGCAAAACATATTCACTTATTTATTCATAATTTCATAGAATGTAATACATTAATAAAACTAAGCGCCTCGTACTGAGGTACGTACGACAACAGGTCAAGCTAACCCAAACTGTCAGATATTCCCAATCAACCTTGAGCCTTAATGCTTCAGGGATAAAGCTGAAAATCGGATAAAGAAATCTGACAGATTGTAGTAGCCTGATGTGCTGCCGTCTGTACATTTATATCTAGTTCATAAGGACCGTGAACACTTAAACTGTCATGGAAACTATTTAAATGAAATCATAAAGGGAATGTTACTTGTATTTGACAGTCTTTCAAAGGTTTATTACTTACTAGCTTTCCGCCCGCGGATTCGCCCGCGTGGAGTTCGGTTATATCGCGCTTTTTAGATTTCCCTCGGGAATGTCATTTTTTCCGGGATAAAAGGTAGCCTATGTCCTTTCTCAGGGTCTAAAGATTGTCTGTGTCAAATTTCATCAAAATCGGTCGGACAGACAGAGTTACTTTCGCATTTATAATATTAGTATGGATACGACGCATTACATATTCCTTGCTGTACCTACTTATAAAACACGGATGGATTTTTTTTAACGGCTTCCTTCTTTTATATCTATTTAAGGACAATTGATATATATTTGTAAAGTAGGAAACTGCTCATATATAGCACAAGAGCGCCCAGTAGGCACCGGGCGTAAATATCTTTCCAAAAATATGATAACTATGAATTAAAGGAAAAATATCTTTAAATCCTACACAATAAAGTTCGGTTTACACATCAGTTATGAATAACTACTTCGACATCTAATTTCAATTTGTAAGTCGTAGGTTCCCACCCAGACAGGCGATTTGCTTTATGAAAATTATTTCATCCCTCCTGTTGTCCAACGGTGAAGGAAAACACCGGGAAACCGGCATGTTCTAGAACCTCTTCCAGCGCTATAGGTTGATTAAATATGGTATTATTTTAATACGGAACCATTTACGCATTTATAATCATGAATAGTTTGTAGGCGGCCGCGGTACAGTTGAGTTACTACTTTATCGGATCACTCTATAATAGAAGGATTATTTATTAAATAATAATGTACGCTAATAGTTATTAGTAGCGATGAGGTTCGGGCTCCCCCCACAGGACAGCATTTTCTCTATCTCATTCATTGTTCATCGAGAATATCGTCTTTCCATCAACTAGTACTTGAAGTACTTCCTACTGTAGTACCTATTCATATATTGCCCCTTTGCATTCAAATATTTTATTTTTATAATTATAAACTAGTGCTTTACTGCAATCCCGCCTGATGGTAAGCAGTAATGCAATCGTAGATGCAATCGTAGATGCAATAATTTATTAAGCCTATTCACTTAAAAAAAACTTAGTGAATAGGAAGGAAGACGGCAGTTCAGCGAGGTGATGCAATGTTAAACATAACAACACGAACAACGATGCTGCGCCAGATAAAAATTGATCTAGAGACCCTCCACGACCAAACTCACTACACAACGATATTTGGTCCATCGTACCCGGCACATACCTATCGACTCACAATCGTTCAGACCCGTCCTCCGTACGGCTTCACCAGATATCATGCCGGAACACGACGAATCGCTTGGCGGCAAGACTGTCTGGTGGGTGGTAATACCTACCGGCAGCCGATATTATGGCCTGCCACTTAAGACAATAGACATATGACTAGCACCCGATGATGATGAATAAATTAAAGTGGGAACCCCCTTTTCACCTTGGTTCCATTTTAGCAAAATCCGACGACCCTGGTTACTAATTTCTTTTGGTGACCGTACGTTGCTGAACTGAGACAAACAATGAAGCAATAGTTCAGCAATATCCTTCAAAATTATTTAGATTACGACCGATAGGTCGTAATCTCCGTAATAAGTCGTAGACCCTGGTTACTAATTACTTTTGGTGACTATACGTTGCTGAACTAAGACATCTTTATGCTAAAAAAAAACTTTTTTACAAAAAAACAACCGACTTCTAAAAACCACTACAAAGTGAAAAATAACTAATTTCGGAAGTCGGTGTCTTTGGTTTTTGTATATTAGTTTTTGACACCGACTTCCGAAATTAGTTATTTTTCACTTTGTAGTGATTTTTAGAAGTCGGTTGTTTTTTTGTAAACAAGTTTTTATTTTACACTTTTTAGTTGTGAAAAGTAGGTACTATGTATTCAGTTACACCCGGTCAGACTGGAAGCTGACGCAAATCTAGTTGGGAAATGACGTAATTTTGTTTACTTTAATTTTTACCCGTAATTTTGAAGAATTCTCTCGACTGCCTATGGTCTTCATCATCAGATTAACTGCAGACCAATATTTTAACCCAATGGGTGCAAAGTTCTCATCAATATAAATGAATTAAAACCAAATACAAAGTAGCTACTGCAAACCGTTGAGGAGTTCCCGGAACTGGCCTTTGTCTTCATCATCAGAGCTCTTATGACAGTCACAACCCATCTAGGTGTAAAGTTCTTATCAATACAAATTAATCAAGCCCAAACACAAGGCAGTCTGCTGTGAATTGTTGAGGAGTTCCTTCGACTGTCTCCCGGTTCCATCATCAGATCTACTCCAGAACTTTATCAAATTGTAGTCCTTTAAAATACCTAATGAAAATACTAAGAAATGCACTAATCGCCCCTACGATTTTTGAAAGTTCCCCTTGATTTCTCTGGTCTTCCATCATCAGACCCTGATGTCCTTACCATGGGACCACCTTGGGAATGTCTTCTCTCCAACAAAAATAGAATTATCAAAATCGGTACATAAACGACGAAGTTATGCGCGAACAAACAAAAAAAAAAAAAAAAAAGCATATATACGGTCGAATTGAGTAACCTCCTCCTTTTTGAAGTCGGTTAAAAAGGATGTACACTATCGTGTATTACGCAATTACACAGCGATCTTATTGCATTTTTCTATGGAAAAGCAAGACCCATCCAACACCTAGTGCGAGTGTCGAGCTTCTGGACATGACAATTCCTATTTCAGTGTTGGACCCATGAGCAAGCTAATCATTTTCATAGCAACTACACTCGTTTAAAATGTGTCCTCTCTATCAACTACCACGCGTTATAAGTAACAGAGAACTATAATGATACGTCAGCATCACAGTTCTACGAGTCTCGAATCAGATCTACCAGATTAGTCTGTGTTAGTCGCTAGATAATTTCATTGGCTTATCCAAGTTTATTTTTACAATAGGCTTGCTCTTGACCTTAATCACGCCCGATGCAAAGCGATTTGCGAGGCCTAAGAAACGAGCGGGCCCAGAAGATGCCTATTCACTCTATCATCGAAGGTATACGGGCTAAATATGAACGGAACAAGGACGGCATTGGTTTCTCTATTTTTGTGTAAAAGAACACTTATGCCTAGTAGGTATCTATTTTGATAATCTTATCACAAGTCCTAAAAACATCCAATCTGCGATTGGAGCACTCAAGTGATTGTGACGATGACACTCGCTCGCTGATCATTATCAATAATAAATGTCGCGACAATAAACAAACTATATTTGTTTTATCCCTTAATCGGCGTAAAAAATTAAAATCAATTTTAATCTTTCCATAATTTGCGTCACAAGGATTAACTACCGGTATCGGTATCAGTGGAGATGGACTGATACCACAAATTGGACAGCTGTGTTCTGATTGCTCGTTCACTTCAGTAAGCGTATCTTATCAAGAGGTGCGGACATTAGATTGTATTTACTAGTTCTACAATCTACGCTGACATCCATAAGTTATAAAAATATGAATTGAATTGATTCCTTGAAAACCCATCTAAGTCAATGTAGTTTGTACCTGCACCCTAATTACGTAACAGACTATTAATTGGAATATTCATTATATGACGCAAATTTCTAATAATAATAAATAATAATAATCATTTATTCTCAGACACAGGTCCATAAATTACATAAAATGAGATAAATTGAAATTAATAACAATCAAAATCAGAAAAATAAAAATCAGAAAACAAAAATAATCACAAATCAAAATTTAAATAACAATAGATAATAATTAAAAACTAAAACCACATTAATAAAATTACATTAAACCATTGCTTCCTTCATAAGTCCGAAAAATTATTCTACACAACACTTAAATAAAGCAATGAATGATGTTAACCTGTCAAATTGAAACTGATTCCATTGATGATGTGTTAGGTAATTGCCCCGCTGGTCTACTTAGTTTTTAGTACGGATAATTTCTTTTTACATAATTATAGTGCGGCCGACAAGAGAATGCAGCACGTTCTTGTCAAATGTCGGTTTCCTACGTATTTGTTGCGAATGCGAATTTCGTCTTTAATAGCTTCTAGAATTTACACACCGACAGGTGTCGGTAACGCATTCAACAGACTGAAATAAGGGTTAAGTTGATTAATGCATGCAACAACATTTGTAAAAATAGAGTAATAAAATTTATTTCATCTTTATAACAATGACATTACTACGACGCTAATAATACCTACGCGACTGTCCAAGATACGAGTATGTCTCAGTTTGGGAGTCGTGCTTATATACATCAAAATAGTTGAACATATTGTCTTTGTAACACTTTTGTATATTTAAAGAATGAAAGGCGAAGTAAACGTATATCCATAATAAGCCATTAATATGTAATGTGTCTTACAATTGGCAACCAAATCAATAATCTGCAATGTTTTCTGATCTCCGTCCACTTCAGTATTAACAAGCGCAGATTATCTGACAAGATTTATGACGTCACGAAGATTTTTCACAAACACGTCGTCGTCATCATGACTCACATAGCAACTCTCTGCTACAGAAGTAGAGATGTGACGACACAGTTGTTGTTTTAAATTGAGGAAATTGAAATACATGAATCTGGCATTTATCAAAGATCACAACAGAACAGATAGTGCTATTTTTATCGGTGGTTGATCAATGTTGCTCTTTTCTCATTCAGAATTCAATATCAATTGTATTTTGGTTAAACTCAGCTAGTTTGTTTTGGATGGGAAATCATCAAATGGCCTCTTCCGCTCTAGGCAGAGCGGGCGGGCGTGTCTGACTGTTACTAACTAAAACGAACCCGTGTTCCTTCACTTGCCTGTGCGCCAGGGCCACGGTTTCTTGTTTAACCAACCCACAACCTTGGCCCGGGAGGCATCGGTCCTCGTGGTCCCCGTCACTTAGTGCTAACATCTCTTTGAGGTGCGCGTGAAACACAAGTCACCGTCGACCCTCGGCTTGCGCACCCGACTCGGGTCGCAAGCCCGCGCCTACTATGGCCGGAAGTTCGATGTTGTCTCCCAACCAGGGCGTCTCCTGCGGCGGCTTGAGGCGTGAGGGCGCTGGGATTCCCGCTCCCTTACTTGCTTTGCCTTCTCCTTTGCCAGCATCACTGCTTCGCTGAAGGAGGTGACGGCCTGCCATGCACTCTTGCTCCGGACCACGGCCGGATCCAGGGTGAACCAGGGTTGGACGCGAGATCCCCGCTGATCACCGCCACGAGGACAAAGCGTTGCTACTGCGACTTACCGCCGCTATTGTGGCTTGCCGAAGTTGTATCACCTTCAACTATAAAACGACAACACGGTTGGTGCAGTGGCTGAGCGATCGACTACTGCACTGCGCGTCGCGGGCTTGATTCCCGAACGTAACAAATATCTGTGTGCCCTATAGGTAGTTCTTCCGGGACTGGTTGTTTGTGTGTGTAAGTTTAAATGTTTGTAAAGGCACCTCCGATACAGGAATAATACCTATAGTGGGGCTATATTATCAGTCAAGTTATTTCTCAATCCACTAACATGTTCTTAAACTCCTGAGGATTACCGCTAAACTGGTATATGTTTCGATCAAAATACACATTCTACGCAATTCCACTAAACACAATAACGGTAAACTGATTTCCCTAACAATGCTACCGATACCGAACAATGAAGTCATCAGCCGGCCGACGCCATCTTGAATGCACTGAGTCGATCGATTAGTCTTCGCCCTCAATCGATCATGCCCATCACTATCACGTGTTGGTATTCAGTAATTTATTACATTTGGATTGAGCTTCCGGAGCGAGACGTTTTACGCAGTCAACACTCTATAAATCAATTATATTAAGTTAACATCTTATTTGGGTACCGGTGTTTGATATCTCTGTCTATGTCAACAGACAACTGTTGGGGATCAGTTTGGTTATGATTTACGAGATTATCGACGATTCCTTGTCAAACTTTATGAGCAGGCAAACAGTGGCCATCGTCTAGCCTTCCAGGAATTACAAGAATGGTGAAATATCTCAGTACATTTTCTTAGATTTTATTTGACGTAGGAAATGCGGTTTGACATTATTTTGACCATGATCGTCATTCTGAATATCATTGATAGCTGGATGTCCTTATCAGATCAGTTCAGTGTTTACAAACTTATAAAAACATATGGCTAATAAGATAACAGTACAAAGAATATTCTATTGATTTTTTAAACACAACAGCACAGATTTATCTAATACAATACCTAGTATAGTTATAGCTTACATACTTTGATACAATTATTTACAAATAACACGAATTACTAAAAGTCATGGGCGTACCCATGGGGAGCAGGGGGAGACAACTGCACCCCCTTGGAAATCTCGCAGAACATGTATGTACTCCCCTAATTACTAAACAAATTATAAACGAGGACTTATCTCTAAGTTTTAAATAAACCAGCAGTAGACACTAACATAATGTACGGTGTAATTGCCAAACAATCGCATGCGACTATAGCGCACAAAGATTACCCACTCTAAAAATTTTACTTGCTCCCCTCCCCCCCTAGGCCTGACTTGCCTCCCTCCTAGGTTAGAAGCTGGATACGTCCATGCCAAGAGTAATTAGGTAAATGAAAAGCAGTCGGCGTGAATTCACAAGTTAATATTAAAAAAACAAAAATATTTTCATTTACATATGTAAACCCACACGGGCATTTATTATTATTTATATCAGAATTGTATTGTCTTCTATTTACCAAAGGGCAGTACATGACAACCGACGCAATACTGAGGGGATTTATGCGTGGTGGGGAGATGTAGTTGTATTCTGGGTTATAACACTCATGAATACTAGTCAACGATTGCTACAACACTTTGTCTAATACATAATTTACTAAATTGTGATATTTAGTTTATCAAACAGCTGACCTAGCGCGCTTCGTACCGCCTAAATACATGATGAGAAAGTGAATTAACTTCACGAATTTAATTTCATAATTTTTCTCATATTTTAATATTTACGCTTTCTGCTGTTCGAAGCAGAGACAAATCCAACAAATGAAAGATTATCAAAATCAGTCCAGCCGTTCGGTGTTACTTACCCCAACTTTGTTTCACTTATATAGTATATAGATGGTGTGTAACCCATTTCATTCCACCCGAGGGGCATCCACCCAGTAATTGGGATGTGTAAGTCAGATTGGCTGTGACTCCTTGTAAAATATTTAGCTGCAACTGTTAGATAGGAAGCTGGCTCCAACGTAGTTGTGAATAAACTAACCAGATGATGATGTGTAATCTAATTCAATCTGAACCTACAACATAGGTTCAAACCAAAGAAAGTACAAATACAATTAAATACAAATATTTATCGGGGCAAAAAATACACATTTCAATTTTTACGTACATTAATACTGCATTACAATAGGTACAATAAGTCTAGGTCTCTAGGGCTAGGCCTGTATCTTAGGGGGCAGTGCCCGGCTATAGGGTATGCTATATACTGCAATTTTGGCAGATGAGCCAGTGGACTAGCAAGTTCTTGAATTTTGACCTTGTGTCATTTTTTTTAAATATGACAGTGAGACGGTGAAGAGTGAAACTGTATGGAGCAAGAATAGAGAAGAGTTTGATGATTATTTTTAGGAAGTATTTGTGGTGTAGTGAATTATCGTGGAGTGAGTGTATGTTTGTATGTGTGAATATTTAGCGCTTATGAAAGTAGTTAAAGTTTTGTTAAAGTGTTCTTATAAAACTCACATTTCATCATAACATATTTATTTAAGTTTCTAAGTCTTGTACAGAACTGTTGGTATCGGAAGGGTCCACGACCTGGCCGCTAATCTAATCTGAATCAATAAACATTTAGGGCTCGATCGCTTATCTGTCAAGATTCGCAAACAACTCTGATTTGTTCACAAAAACTTCTATTGCCCTTTTGAAATATTTTGTTGTTACTTACTTACTTTTAGCAAATTATTCTATATTTTTCAGCAAAATATTGTATCCTTACAAAACCGAATGATTAGGAACATAAAACCTCACGGTAACGTGACCGTCGACTGAGCTGTCATTCTAAGTATTGCTAAAGGGATTGACACTATTGAAAACTTCTTCTAATCTCAATTCACCTGGCCTAGCTATGGACGATGGTGACTAAAGCAGGTGGAACATGATGAGCTAAAAATAAGTGCGACTTTACCATCTTCCTTTATCTTACCACTGAAAGCTCTTTGGATAGATACTTCAAAAAAACTCAGTTTTTGACGAAGAATAACTAATTACGGTCTTGTAACGACTCCTAACACTTACATTCAATGGATCAATTTGGCCTATTGCTGTCCACTGCTGGACATAGGCCCTCCCAGGTTGGGATACAACAACATATCCTCTACCTTTAACATTACTGTCCCAGCCACCTTCTCTAGTTCGTACATCCATTTAGCTGGGTTACGTTCTACACTACGCGTCGCGTACTCGTCTGCTCCATCGGCCTACGTCCTTTGAACTACGACAAACATGGCCAGTCCATTTCCACTTCTAGCTATTCCCCTCGGGAATATCATTATTTTTCAATAAAAGGTTTGGTTTCAAGACATTGTCTGTGCCAAATTTCATCAAAATCGGTTGAGAGGTTTAAGCTGGAAAGCGTAACAGACAGACAGACAGAATTACTTTCGCATTTATAATGTTAGTATGGATGTCAAAAGACAACGTTTCTGGATCAACAAAGAACCTGTAAATATTTTATCCTCCATTCCATCTGCGGCTCCGAGAGGAACCGTTGGCTTATCTATCAGACCTGATGATTATCAAAAAAATTACATAGTTAGGTACTTTAAGATAACTGAGTGATTGATGACACACTATAAATGAGTCAGTTGCGTTTCCTAAAACCAGTGTAAATCTAAGCGTTGTCTTTAAAAGGAAGGCTTACTAAAATGACATGTGATTTCCAAGTGACCCCAGGGAAGATGGTGGCGCAGTGATCACGAGCTGCCGTGCATGACTAGTTTTACACTGGCTCCCCAGGGCCTTACAGGGGTTGACAGAGGTCCCGGAATTGTTATTGCAAGAGGTGGTACAGGCACTACATCTATGCTGTGGACATTACCGGGGTGGTTTTAGTGAGGAAAAAATCCCACACTCCCCAGAGATCGAGAGATTTTTGAACTTTTGGCGGAAAGTGCTAATCTAATACCGCGACCTCTCCCACTGTCTCAAGGCACTAATTCTTTGCTATTTAGGCCGAAATGGCCCCACGGTTCCTTTTGAGATGGGCAGCCTTTAGAGCCACATCAGCTATCTTTTATTTTTTGTTATTACACCTATGTTTATTACAGAAACAGTACTTAAGCTTACTTATTATAAGATTACTTATTAGGTAATATATTGCTCACTTTTGAATAAATACATAACTATAATGGTACAATGTAATGCAGTAGCTATATGTACAATGTACATATTTTAAATTCTGTCAAACTAGCTGCGCCTTTCAGTTCCCTATGTGTTAATCTTGGTTTAGCTACGTTCATGCCATATTTCATCAAAATTGGTTCAACCGTTTGAGCGTAAAGAAGTAACAAACACACGCATATGTACACTCACTCACAAACTTTGACCTTTATAATATTAGTGTGATGTCAGCAAGAAGGAGCTATTTTTTAAGGCTTTGTCCCATACTAAGAATTACTCCTGTATCGTGGGTGCGTTTACGAACACTTAAACTCACATACACAAACAGACAGACCCGAAAAAACTACCTGTACACCATACAAACATTTGTTCCGTGCAGGGCTCGAACCTGGGACACGCGGCGCAGCATCAATCGCTCGACCACTGCTCTAACCGTGTCGTCGAAATATTGCTTTGTACATTCGTTTTTAAAGTAATTTCAACTAAATCAGCTAAACATGGACGACTCAACTAGAGCCTTAATGCTAAATAATCATAAAGTTGAAAATCTAATAAAGAGATTTCACAGATTGTAGTAGCTTGATGTGCTGTTGTCTCTACATAACCAAGTGGGACTTATTTCCTTACCAAGATAAGCGTACTAGAATAACGAATAAAGAAAAACCCATTTGATTACATCTTTATCAGTTAAAGTAGGCTGTCTCGCGGCAATCAGGTACCTCCACTCTTATATAATGCGATCACGTGTGACGTCACGACTCCAAATGATAAACATTAATTCTTTACAAAAACATGTTCTTGTTAAATCTAGCAACATGGTTTGTCAATGTGGTTTGGCGAAAAATACATAAACATGGATTCATTATGAAATTTACCATATAAAAAATAAATTGTGACTCCTTTGGATTCGTTTAAGACTATTATCAGAGCAGAGAACGCGTAATTAACGTTAGATACTTATACCAGTCTCTTTATTAAACAATTAAATTAGCTACCTATGCGACATAATCATACAGGGTGGTCAACTTGGAAGTGCATAACGCCTATCACTGAAAACCAGCGCTAGGGCGCTGTCTTGCATAATAGGTTCGCAGCATAATGCCAAGCCCCCGTGAACCCGTGATCCCGTGTAGTTCCGGGCTTACAATAGTACCATCCCACATCCTCCCGTGGGTGCCGTAAGAGGCGACTAAGGGAACTCTCACCGGGGAAGCGGACAACAGAGCTTCTTCTGTGGAATATTAAATTACTGCTATCCCCAACCCGCCAGCCAAGCGCGGGGATTATGGCAAACCACCCCAACTCCTTGGTAGAGGCCTTCATCCCCACGTTTATGTTCCCACTGATAGCACACAAGCCTCCTCTCTGTGAGATGGTATGGGCCTCAATCCACTACGCATAACTTATATAAAGTTGCGTACCGGTTCTTTTCCGTTGTAGTAACAACAATCTTAAACTAAAGACTATTACTATAAGGTAAGCCATTTTTGGGTGGAAAATGACTTCTCCCATTCTGGACGGAGCAGAAAGGCGTGTCTTTATCTGACTAAAACCCACCCGTATTCCTACATTTTCCTGTGTGCCATGGTATCAATCCGCAACCCTGGTAGGCATCAGTCGTAGTGGACCCCGTCAAGATGTGGTGACATATCTTTGAGGTGCGCATGGAACAAAGCGCGCCGTAGACCTGGTCCTTGGACGGCAAGCTACCCACTGCTGGCCGCCCGCAAGCCCACGCCTACAGTGGCTGGGATTTGGTTACTGCCTCCCGATGTCCAGGGCGCCTCCTGCATCGACTGGGAGCGTCAGGGCGCAGCGATCACGCGCTCTGCCTCCTGTTTTGCTAGTTTTACTGCTTCGCAGAAGGACACCCTCTCATTTACTTTCGCTCCATAGCATAGCCTGGACCAGGGACCGGAGGGGCTAGAAAAAAAAAGGGACCGGACGTTACTCTGCTGTATTATAAATTCATGATATCTGGGGTATCTTGCTTGGGTCGACTTAGCTTTTCACTTTTTACAGTACGGACAGTATGTAAAAAGTTAAAAAAAACAATAATAAAATCAAGGCAATTCTGAAACAAACAGATGATCTAAGATACTACAAATACACTTATGAAGGCTAGATAACTATCTACGAGAAAAATATGTTTTAAACGGATTTAGTAAAAAATCTAAAAATCAAATCTTACGCGGTAACGACTTATGAATGTTGCCTATAGATAAATGTAACCCTTTGGCACCGATATCAATGTCGTATATCTGAAGATATGGCTAATCATATTTGAGCAGGTACTCGTACACCGACTTTACGAGGAAACCGGGATGAAATTTATTTTGATCATATCATTGAAAAATGAACTTCTTCTTCATATAGCTGGTATAAACTGGCCTAATACTTCTCCACTTCCACGGCATGGTATATAGCAGCACAGAGGTCAATTTAAATTAAGGTATTGGCCCACATGGAGCAAGAAAGGACCCAAAGATCCTACTTAGCTACATTAATTTAATTTTTTTTTTCGTATTAATTTTGGTTTCTACAATTCGTGTGTTATACATAGGATGCCATGAATATGCGTGTCGCTGTACTTGGGGAGCCTGAAAAGGCCTGCCATGCTCTGCGCCCTGCGGATCCAATATAACATGGCATCTAGAGTGCTGTTGGAACTGGATCGATTCTGTAACGCGTCTTCTATGTTTGCTAAGGCACGTACCGACTGCTTAAACGCTGTACGGCGTAAGAAAGCAACCTCAATGCTAAGGAGACTCTGTGGCAGCCACAACAGCTTTCTAAGCGCAGGAGATAATATGCCGCCCGTTGGTGAGATCTCTTGACCCTTGTACTACATTGTCTGTGTTATTGGTTAAGTAATAATACACGTTAAAACTATTGATATTTACCTATTACATATATAAGATATATAAGACACTATTCATTTACGTAGGTACCTACAGGAAGTAGGTGTTATAGTATCATACTGAAAGTATTGATTTCAGTTAAACCAATCTTCTTTTTCGCATGTCGATAGCAATCTAAATGGACTCGTTTCAATATTCGGCAACTTGATTGGCGCCATCACTATTAAATCAATTACAGGCACTTTTAGATTGATAAGTTGATCAGAAGATGCAATAAGTTTCTATTCCAAAACAAGAAAGGAGAAAAAAGGGCAAACAACTAAAAATCAGACACTCAATATGAAAGAATAAAATTCGTTTATTTGCGGTAAACACGACGCAAAAAAAAACCCAGAACGCGAAAAAGGAGTGGCCCAACCACTCCTGTGTTTTTTTTCTCGATTTTTATAGCATAATTATGCGTCACATCCACGCAAAACGGCTATCGTTCAACAAAGTATTACGACCCTATCCTAGATGGAGCCCTAGTGCTGTAATGTACGTAATGACGTCACCAGGAGAAATATGCTGGTGAAACCACGGGGTTTGGACAAAAGCAGCAAATCCTTTCACAAACTCGTCCATATTTACAATATTTATAACAAAACGCTTGGATTGTTTACAATCAATTGTTTATCATTGTCAATGCTAGCACGAGGCTGAAGACATCAGCTCTAATTCTCCTTATCATTCGATAGTGCAGATTTGTGATAAGCTAATCTTAGTTGATTGACGTTGGTACACGTACTTTAGTCCGTAATATGCATCTAGAGAAGTGGCCAAGATATTATCTGTGGGAAATGAAAATTGTAATGAAAGTCTAAACGATTCCTGGCAGAACTCCTTTACGTATTTTTGACTAAACTAGCACTGACTTTTCTAAACAAAAATCCTAATAAAATTATTGACACCTATTTAAATACGTGTATACGAGTGTATATACCCAATACACCCCGCGCTACCTTGTAGCCGGCTGCACTTTAAAAGGTTGCCTTCGGCGGCCAATCTCTAATAAGACAATATAAGTACTAATAACAAAAAAACAAGGAAGACAGAATGAAACTACTAGGATGTTTTTTATAAATTATAAACTAGTGCTTTACCGCAATCCCGCCTGATGGTAAGCAGTGCGGCAATCGTTGATGGTAAAGCGAGCCTATTAACTCAATATTGAAAACACTTAAATTGTAGTCCGACGGCAACATCGCCGTAGGCAAATTGTTCCAGTCCCTCGATGTACACAGTATAAAAGACGAGGCGAAATGCTTCGTTCGGATCGTTGTGATGTCAACAACATAAGGGTGGAAACTCACCGTACGACGGGTTGTCCGATGATGGAACGGAGATGGGGGAATTAAATCATGCAATTCCCTCCCTCGCACACTCTTCAAAATGCATCCTATAGAACACCGGCAGGCTGGCTACTCTTCGCCTGTACTCCAGGCTTTGGCTAAACAAATTTAAGTAACGCACTCCAAACATTACGCTTGTGGGTCCGTGCAGTGGTCCTCCATGAGTTGTATGTAGAGCAAGGTAAATGTAACTTAATTTTAAATACAACTCACACAATAAATAGGAGAGGTGACTAAAAACTAACTGCCACACAGGACGATCAATCAGGTTAAGCTATGCTTGCCGCGGTTGGTGTGTGGATGGATGACCATCTTTACATACCAAGACCCCTCCGTGCTTCGGAAAGCACGATAAACCGTTGGTCCTGACTTTCCTGCTTTCCGTCGTCGGAAGCCCGTAAATTTGACAAACAATCTTACCAAGACAGGTAGGCAGTCGCTCCATATACCTAAATAAAGTAGGTACTGGTATTCAGCTGCATCCGGTCAGACTGGAAGCTGACTCCAATATACTTGGTAATTGGCTAGGAAGATGATATGATGATGAAATAGAAGACGCCTTTATTCAGCAACAGGATATGCTAATGCAATCGATGTAAAAAACAACTCGTGAAAAAGACATATATAGTACTTTGACCTCCGTGACCAGAGGTTCCCAGGTCCTAAGAGTATAATTGGCTCTCAACTTCATTAAACGTTTTTTTACAACCGCTATTATTTCCACATTTTCAGATATCTTGAGATTCTATGAGGTATGAATGACTATAATGGAACGTATTACGTATAGCATTAAATTCGCCGATGCTTAGGTATACAGTTATAATATAATTTATAGGCTACATGTTTATAATTGTTTAAGAGATTTCCAAATTATGAATTACTAGCTGGTGCCCGCGACTTCGTCCGCGCAGACTTCAGTTTACAGCGCGCGGTGGTTCCCGTTTCCGGGGGAATGCCAAGATAAATGCCTACATTACTGCAAGGTTTCAAACATCCTCACACATTTTTGCGTTTATATTATTAGTAGGATTATAAAGATACATAAGGTCTATAGCAACGTTAATTTTACCGGATTTAAAGGTTTAGCAAAGGAAAGAAACATCAAATATCATACTTCTAATTATTTTGCGTTGGTTGGTGTTTTGGATATGCTTAGGATATTATGAAATAAGGGTTAAAATTATTACGCTTGATAAAATATGAGCTTATTTAAATAGGTACAGTTTTATAAACAACTTTTTTTGTTTTGCTGCTTTCAGAAAGAACTATACTCTTTTAAATTGAAATGGCAAATCAGTCGGGATGATGGAAATACGGGGAATCAAGACATTTTGTCCTTTTGCCATTCCAGCCATGATTGTAGCCTTTACAATGTTGTGACCCAAATGTATTATTTGTAACTGAGTACCATTACACAGCTTTGGAGCATCAAGATTCCTCATTAATATGACTGGAACACCAACTTTTAGTATCAACTTATGGGGTGGCACTCCTGATAAAGAGTTGAAAGATTCTATAGGGTATGATGTAACAGTGTTCAGTATCCGTAATATTGTCGACTGAGAGGTATTCGATAACATTTCCCTGAACGTTTAACATGATTTGTTCATTTATTTTACTATTTCATTAGTCGGCGCCAAAATTGCCCTTTCGCATAGCCATTCTCGGTTGGCCATATTTGTTTGAAGATCCGGATAGAATTATTTAATAGGTCATCTGAGATATCCACAACTTGACAGAAGTCACGACTCACTCTAATCATGCCGTTACTGTCAGTTGGCAAACGATCTACTCCAATTTTTAAAAGAGTAGCTGCATATTGCATATACCCGGCTTGAGAATCGTGATGAATTTGCCCTCGCATATTCGTGGTGAGACAATACTTTTTCACGCGAACCCATAATGCAGATGCTTTCAAAGAGGCATTTATTTCATCTGCCGGTGGCATACCCCTAGTAATCACCGGAAGGGTCTACCTTAAGTCACCAGCTAAAGGTACCACCGACCCTCCCCTGATATCTTGGTTGCCTTTGATGTCCCCCATTGTGCGATCTAGTGCTTCAATTGCCCTTTTGTGGAATACCATCACATTCATCCCAAACCAACAACTTACACTGCTGTAACATTCTTCCGCGCTCACTGCTTTTACTAATATTGCATTTCCTCATGAGCTAAGTTCAATGGTAACTGAGCGCGCTGTTCCTCCCGTTCCGAAAAAAATTAAAAAGAGCTGAGTTGATATAAAATAAGCGCCTGTTAAAATAATGGAAGCAATATGTACGTCTGCGTTAGCTCCCGTTATCGCAACATTTTTTGTTACTGCTCTGCTCCTATTGGTCATAGCGGGATGTTATATAGCCTTAAACCTTCCTGGATTAATAGGCTATCCAACGCAAAAAGAATTTTTCAAATCGGACCAGTAGTTTCTGAGATTAACGCGCACAAACAAACAAACAAACTCTTCAGCTTTATATATTAGTATAGATTAGTATAGCTTACTAATTTTGTACGAGACAAAATTGTAGTGTTTTGTTTTTATAACTACGTTTTTAATTTTTGCACTAAAACATATTCACAGTTTCGAACGTTTGGAATAGATAAAAACTAGAAAGATGTTCTAGTTACTCCAAAAGAAATATACCTTCACGGACAAACTTGTTGGTTATTTATTTGCCAAATAACTAAATAAATACTACTTATAGTAGAGATCACCCTCCCTGGGAGGATCCCGTCACTCCGCACGATTGATCGCCTCCCTCAGGACGTGTTGCGAGTACCCTCACCAGTTTTTTTTTTCTATTTTTTCTCCGAAAGGACATCCGGGAGTTTGTTATATGAACAAGTATATTTTTTGTGTTTATGGGTAAGAATCGACTGATTCTGTGCCAATGAATCTACTATGTACTCTGATTAAACATAGAGAAGGTACTCTAAGTTTAAAGTTTTCTAAGTATATATAACCATTTAAAGTATGTAATAAAGTATTTATTTGACTTACACAGAAAGGCAACAAAGTAAACTAAACACAAGTATATATAATACCCACCTGTTTACCTAATAATCCATACTAATATTATAAATGCGAAAGTAACTCTGTCTGTCTGTTTGTTACGCTTTCCCGCTCAAACCTCTTAACTAATTTTGATGAAATTCGGCACAGACAATATTTAGACCCTGAGAAAGGACATAGGCTACCTTTTATTGAAATCAATCAAATCAAATCAAAATTGTTTATTTCAAATTAACCATCACTTGGTAGGTACTTTTGAATAGTCAATGTCGGTCAGTCCAAGAAAAGTGAAGCTAAATTGCAGGTTCCAAAGCGTAGATCTCGATAGAGAAGAATTTGATATTCCCGAGGGACACCTAAAAAGCGCGATGTAACCGAATTCCACGCGGGCGAAGCCGCGGGCAGAAAGCTAGTAGTGTAATAAACATTTTTTTTAATTCTCTAAATTTACCTACTAACCCTCAAAATTACTTTGCAACTCATAATTTTTCTAAGGTTTCTTTTTCTAAGCAAAGGGATAATAATGTAAAATAAAAAAAATACAATATTGTTATGTACCTATAGTTAATTACGAAGAGCTTGTTTAGTCCCTCACTAGTACCCGCATTATAGTTTACCTTTTTTGCTAATAAAATAAAAAAGACATTATAAATAAAACCCCTAATTCATTAAAAACGCGACAGTATCTGAAGCGTGTCATCCCTAAAAAATTAAAAGGTACCCGGCGAGCGCGTTGATGTCTAAAATTGCGGCGGTCTTAAGCAAATTTACCAAACAAATATTATTAGGGATTTTAGACGGAACCCTTCGGATTGGGGAGTGACAACCCTCGGATTTATCAGTGATGCAGTTGAGTGGATGTGTTGAAAAGGTGGATTGCGTTTAATCAGTAGTAATGTAGTAGTAGTGTTGGAATCTCAATTTGTGTTTGAGTAGTTGTACGTCAGCGTACAACTACTCAAATTCTCTCTTTTTACCCGACTGCCAGGAGGGTTATGTTTTTGACTGAGTACTTAATTGATTTTTATTGTATTTTTTTCTACGATTTTCCGATTTCCGTACCATTAAATTTTTAGCATTTTCCAAACAATTCAGCAGATTCTGAACATTACAGTACCTGTGAACGAATGGCTAGAAAATCACTAGATAAAATCACAACTAACATTAAAGTAGGAAGCAATCAGAGTACTTTAGGTAGGTATAAATAAAAAAACACATATGTAAAACCTTATTATAATCCATAGCAATGGTCTAATCCGTTTCTGGATATCGTAACACCCAAATACAGCTGAAGAGTTATGTGTGATTATACAACGCGTTTTTTTTTATATTCTACTAGCGGCCGCCAGCGACTTCGTTCGCGTGGAGTTGGTTATGCTCCGCTCCTATTGGTCGCAACGTGATTTTATATAAAGCCTGAAGCCTTTCTGGATTAATTGGCTATCCAACGCAAAAAGAATTTTTCAAATCGAACCAGAAGTTCCTGAGATTAGCGCGTTCAAACAAACTCTTCAGCTTTATATATTAGTAAGTATAGATAACTCTAGAGTTGTATTCTATAAGTAAAAAATAATACACCAAGTTCGAATATGTGTAAGTAAGTATGTGGTCTAAAAATAAATAGTTTTAAAGATATTAGATATCTAGGTATCTATCTAGGGTCTATTGATAAACACGACTATTAATTCTTTTAATGCAAACCAATCATCAAACTAAATTCATATTTAAAGCTAACAAAAATTGACGTCACGTTGTAGAATTATTTTGTATGAAAATTGAAAATTAAAAAAATGATAATTGATAAATGATTTATTTACCAGTTGATTCCTTGATATAGTCTCAAACATATCTACTTTAGGATATCAAAAAACAGATTGTATATTTAGTATAGGAGACGGAATATACATATGTATTCCTATCTACGTACGAATATATAAATTTTGAGACTCTTTTCGTGACTCTGTCTGCGTCACTGAGTTTTTCTTCTAATCAACACAGCAGATTTTAATACGGTTTCAACAAAATTTGTAGAATATATTCCGAAAAGTACAGATGCCAGAAAGCTAGGTACTACAATCAGTCAAATTTGTTTAATAAATTTTTAGCTTTATCGCTAAAGAATTAAGGCACAAGGTTGATTGGGAAAATCTTACAGTTTCGGATAGGTTGACTTACTGGCGTCTGTACAAAAGTTAGGTAATTGCATTCCTTAAGGTACAGTTACAGTTGTTATATTAAAAAATAGAAACAATTATGAACCTTGTCGGTCACATACATACGTACATTAATATTACCTAGATATAATGAGGCTATTGTTATGTTTTGTCAAATCGTAAAACAGTGGGAAGCAAGGGCGAATGGCTAGTATATGTACGTATGCTAGGCATATATTATTTTACCCAAATCTCTCAGCTAAGCCAAACAATTATTCGTCGGGAGACCCCCATGGCACGGTACGTTAATAATTCCGTACTAGCAACGTGCATTATATCGACCGACAGCACCATGACTGATCACCGACAACCCTGGCTGCTACCGGCGCCGAAAAAATGGTGTAATATACGATGAGAATTATTGCCAGATATTTTTACTTGACTAACGGCTTTTAGGAATATTTCCGTTGAAGACATAGAAGAAATAAGTTATTTTTCAACGAAAAAATAACGCTTTGTTAAGTTTTATTTTATTTATTAACAGACTGGAAATCTGTTTGAAGTATAAGTACAATGGTTTAATGGTTTAATGTTAATAATTTACTCTTAAACGAGAAAAAAACCAAATGCATTAAGTTTACTCTACCTCACGTGAGGCAGGTGGAAACTAAAGTGTTGATAAGGGGCGAAGAATTGAAATCTGACGACAGCACAGTATTCTTGGGTATAACTCTGGATGCTAAGCTTCAATGGGGTTCACATATAGAAAAATTGTCAAAAAAGCTAAGTTCTGCTGCATACGCAGTTAGAACAATTCGTAATTTGACTGATGTTGAGACGGCCCGTTTAGTGTACTTTGGCTATTTCCACAGCGTAATGTCGTACGGCATTCTGTTGTGGGGAAATGCCGCCGATATTCAAACAATATTTGTTTTGCAGAAACGAGCTGTTCGTGCAATTTATAAATTAAGTCCGAGACACTCTCTCAGAGAAAAATTTAAAGAGATTAATGTACTGACCGTGCCGTCTCAATATATTTATGAAAATCTTTTGTATGCTCATAAAAATATAAAATTGTTTAAAAAAAACAGTGATGTCCATGATATAAATACTAGGAACAGGCACAAATTTATTGTACCTACAACAAGGCTCAAGAAAATAGGTGGCTCTTTCAGATGCCAATGTATACATTTTTACAATGGACTTCCAGAGGTGGTTCAAGATCTGAGCCTGAATAAATTCAAATCCTTCATTAAACGTAAGTTGTGTCAGAAAGCATTTTATAGTGTGAAGGATTATATTGAGGACAAAAAGGCTTGGGCTTGAGCTGCGTCCGATTTCTATACAATGATTGTTCTTTGATTTTTCCTCTTGTAGTTTTAATATGTAATTGTTTATGTTATTTAGTCAAAGCCTGTATTGCACACTATGTAGCCAAGCATATTGTACGTTACGGAATTGTATCGCTGACAGAGGTGTTCGGCACTTGTGCAGCTGCAGCTGCACAGGAGTTAAACTTTCCACAGATTCGGGAACACTGTTGGAGCTGCTGAACCTTGGACAAAACTATCTTAGCATTGTGTAGATTCAATTTCTTAGTATTGTATAATTGCATGGCAAACGTGTGAGCACAATGTACGAATGTGCTGTAAGGCATTTATTTGTTGGGTTAGTCTTTTTTATTGACTTAATTGTGCTCTGGCTGTTGAGAGTATGTCATGCTCACTCAAATGTCTCGCTGATGGTGGCGTGTGTTTTGGGTCATTGGGTTCCCTTCGATATGGTTGAGCTGAATGATGCTGATCCATACGTCATGTTCGTGAACGGACGCCGTCGGAGGGGACTGGTCATCTCTTAGCTGCCACGGCGTATTTTAATTTCTGAATTGATTTTTGTATGTTTTCCATAATGGACGCTCTCAGCGTACAATATATTTCTGCATCGTTCTCACGCGGTTGATTTCAACATGAATGATGTAATCAAATATTTGTAACAATAGCTTAAAAATTTAAAAGAGTGTCCATGGAGTTTCTTGCCCGTTCTTCTCCATAGGTACCTACTCTTTGGAATGGGCGACTAGCTTCATCTTATTGACTGACCGACCTTCTGACAATTCAAAAGTGCCTGTAACTGGTTTATTTGAAATAAATGATTTGATTTGATTTGATTTGATTTGATACATATACATGTTGTATCAAAAAGAATTGTAAAAAATTAAGGATGTGTATACATTGGGGTCCAGTACCTAGGTATTAAAGTTATGCATGAGATGAGTTTCCATTTCATATGAAATAAGTTGTTCAGTTTGATAATCTGTAACAAGCCTTTAATTTTGACCACACCTTTCTAATACACATACGTATAGTTTAAACTGAGGGTTCGTCACCATTAGTTACAGAATCGGGCCACAAATTAAACTCAACAATCCTTATTTGCAAGTTAGACGATCAGAATAGGTACAGTACATAGCTTCAATATCCCTGAACATTAAACAACAAATTCCCAATAACAGCGCCTTTCAATCATTCCATCGACAGGCAATTGCCAAAAGGAGTGTGCCATAAACCCCCCGCCAGACGATTATATTTTTAATAAAACCATAACAAATACAAGATAAGGCCGTCCCCACACTGAACAACAGAACAAACATTGTAACGCCAATACACTTGATCCTCTAATCCTTCAGCTCCTGTAATGTGTCCTTATCTATCTGCCTACGTAAGTATTTGTGACGAATTTTTTTTAATAAATGTACTATTTAGGTAGGTAGGTACTTACACGAAAAAGGGAGCTTTTTATCATTTTCAGATATATTTTGGGAATAGCTATCCTTAGTTTTTTTTTCTATAATGTTCATAATCAATCTGTGCCATTTACCAATTATTTGAACCAAATATTACCTGGGTAATTTACTTTTATTTCAACATTAAGTAATTTCAGTTTTAACATTAATATTTTTGTAGTGTTATTTCTGTTTGTTTATTTCTGAAAGTTCCGCTTTCCCATAATTTAAATACATATGTAAGATCGATTTTATGACAAATGCTGTACAGTGTAGTTCAGTAGATTAAATTCTCTAGACATATTTTCTCTACGGTTATGTTATATAAATTATAGTTAGGATCAGGCATCAGCGCAAGATCAGGGCTTCAGGGTGCATTTTATGTACGTCCTTGTGCAAGTAATCGATCAGGGATATCAACGGTAGCATTATATACTTGCCACTTTTCTTGACGCATACATATAAGATACAAAATGCATCAATGTAAACCCACTTCGTTACTTTCAACTGACATAAAACTTATCAAACTCACCCACAATCTAACCACTGAAACGGAAGTGCAATGCATCATGCCATCCAACCGACTTATCACATCGTGTCATCATAATAATTCCAAGGAATCCTTCGTTATAGCCTTATTTTTATTCCCTCTCCTACTTTAATATGTATGATTTAATTAACCACTCGCATCTCCTGTCAACTCTCCACAACGAATTGAAACGTCAGCTGCGTATTTTTTCCATGTAATACACACCCATTTTTCGGTAAAGAATTTAAGCAAACATGGCCATGTAAAAGTTGAAAAAAAAAAAATTCGTGAACGCATCTGCCGCATTGTCAAATTTTCGACCAATGGCGTCGTCTCCCGCTCCCCTAGCTGTCAGTTGACTGTCAATTGTTTGAAATTCGAATGTTATTTTTTTTCTCGTGGTAGGGCGTTGACGCGGCGGTACACAGCCAGTCGTGTAGTACAATTGAATTGATTGAATTACGGTTAATTTGGGCCGTGGCGTATCGTAATGGATTGCCACCCGCATTGTGTCCTGTAAATAAAGGGTATAATATATACACGTTGTTAGTAATTGCTACTTTTGGAGTATACGGTGCAGGTCTGCCCGGCTTGGGTAGAGCACCGCATTGTTATCGTAGCGGCGATCGGCGGCGATCTTTCGCGTCCCACCCTGGTCCAGGCCATTGTCTAGAGCGAGAGTGCATGACAGGCCGGCACCTCCTTCTGCGAAGCAGTGATGCTGACAAAGGAGGAGGCGGAGCGCGTGAGGCAGCGGTAATCCCGGCGCCCTCACGCCAGTAGCCGCCGCAGGAGAAGCCCTGGTTTGGAGACGACACCGAACTCCCAGCCACCGTACGCGCGGGCCTGCGGGCGGTGACCAGTCGGCAGCTCGCCGCCCGGTAAGGAACAGGCCCGAGTCGACGGCGCGTCTCGTTTCACGCGCGCCTCAAAGAGATGTCAGCACATCGTGACGGGGTCCACGAAGACCGATGCCTCCTGGGTCAGGGTTGCGGGTTGGTTAAACAAGAAACCGTGGCCCTGGCCGTCGCACAGGCAAGTGAAGAAACACGGGTGGGTTTTAGTCAATAAAAGTCTGACAGGGCGTGTCAGACCGCTCCACCCAGAGCGGGAGAAGTCATTCGATGATTTCCCATCTCAACAAAAAAAAAAGAGGACCCGAAATAACAAAGATTTCTTTTTGTTTCCAAACTCTTATCACTATTTTGCATAAGTAATTGTAATTATTTTTATTTTTACATTTAATTATAAACTATTTTCGTCGTTATCAGATTACGTATATTTCTTCTTTCGTTACGGATATTTACCTCACTGACTTCAACTTATCCCTAAATTAACCCTAAATATAATCCACTCTGCAGTTTACTTATAACAAATTTTTATTGCTTCACTATAAGATTTTTATTCACAAAAATTTAATCCTGTCGACTCATGTAGGCGAAATTTTATAGATACCTATTTCTTTCAAATATTACATCTACAAGGCCAAGGTCTTTTAAAGAAAATTGCGCAACACTAAAAGAAGTCATTAAAAAAGATTGGCTCATTGGCCGCCAACAACAAGTTGAAATCGTTCTAATATTCCAAATTCAAACACTACCCCGTTGCGCTAACCCGATTCTCATTCGACAAAAAAACGCAAACACAGCATAGTCGTACGCAAGCACGACCGAGCAAACATTTGCTTGCGATCGCGTAATGGATTAGCGCTGTCGCATCGCCCGGTATACTATTACAACGGCCGCTGGGCAAACAACCACTGTCGGTGCCTTTGTGCCCGCTCTACGCTAACGAATATGCGGCTTTAGGTTGCATTCTGGCTTAAAATGAAGTTGAAAAGCTTTTCCTAAGTCTTTTCTGAGCGATAACTCTCCGCTCTTTCATCTCTCTGATGATATATATTGAAACGCCGTCCTCCTCTGCTTAAACCATGATAGTTAGTAGTTAGCTACTAGGCTCGGAGCCCCACCTACCCAGTAATAATTTGACTAATGCAACTTACTCGGTAAAAATTTACATTCAAAGATATTCAAGGTGATAACATCTCTTTGATTTCTAATTTAATTTGCTGCAGCCACATCACATACATTAAACTTATGCTAGAATATTCTTAATAACTAAAGGAATAATATAACATAATCGCTCATCATCGTTCCCATTCCTGGGACAGGCTTCCTCTCAGTGAGAGGTAGTGGGCCGTAATCTACCACGCGGGCCCAGTGCGGGTTGGTAGACCACACATATGTTTGTTTCCTCGCGATGTTTTCCTTCACCATTTCGAGAGCAGTGATGATGAAATAATTTACACAAAATATGCACTGGATGGGGTTTGAACCTACTTGTAAGTCGCGGCAGTTACCATTAGCCACCGCTGCTCTCGGGACTAATATTATATAATAAGGGCTAATAAACCTGCATGAAAATTCACTTGCTACCTTGGAAAGTATATTAGGCTAAACTAAAACTGCTATAAACTAGACAGACTAAAGTAAGATAGTTACAAACATGAGCGAAATTTAAGAGCTAAAGCAATCATTAACTTTAAAAGTAATAGTAATGTAAAAAATTAATTAAAAGCAACTTGGCAAGGATGTCTACCGATCACAAGCCTCATAATTTATTTATGGCTAATTTTTTATTTGCTTATCTAAATTGACTTTTCTCCTGTGCAATCAAGCTTATAAGTGTATATGACATTACCCGCCAATTGTCATCTCACTCATAGACAATGCGGAGGTTTGCTTCACTGTCAATATTATCACGAGCTGCGTGCACGCATCCTGTGTCTGTGGTACATATTCGCTTATTTCTACGATACGATATTTTTCATTACGTGTATTATACAAATCTTCTCTTATAAATTTTTAATTGTCTATTTTTATGCATCTGTCATAACATATGCATATTTCTGGTGCTCTAGTTTTCCAAGCACTGTTCATGACTGTTTTTCCATGATCATTTAAATATATGTTTGATTAAAGTGCATGAGTATTTACTCTAATAGAAAATACCTAACTGCATATATTAGCATCAGAAGTCAATGAATCGGTTCCAAAGATTCTAACTATTAACGAACTGCTGCCATTTCCGCTGCAAATGTGATCTTGCTAAGAAGACAAAATCTTTAGTATACCTAATGTAATAGTCATCATAGCCTTGCCTTTTCACAAATATGTTGGGTTCGGGTTCTAGATTATCCAGGATCTCACACGGAGCAGCTGCTTTTGTGACCTCCTCAATCCAATAAATGCATGGGTAATACGATACCACTTGGCTTACCAAGTCTTTCCAGTCTTAACTGGTTGTCAGTATGCCGAGTATCTGGATGATACCCCGAAGGGCGTGTGTGGTACTCGCCCAGCCGAAGCCGGGAATACCCATTAAAACCACAGCGGCACAACGACATCGCCTTAGTGGCGGGATCTTGGGAAATGGCAGAGCCTGCGCTACCAATCCCCCGCCGGCAATTCCCGCCTAAAAGGCGGGCCCACAATGGTCCCCCCATAGTGAGGAGCCGGGCTGGGTACGTCTTCTTGTGCGAGAAGACGCAACAGCCAAGGGTTTTTAGCGAGGTGTCCTTCCTCTTAGCCCCACTCGCTTACACGCAGGCAAGCGGAGCCCCCAGCTCCTCTCAGTGAGGAGCCCGGGTTGTCCGACGGTGACCCGACGCACGTGTGACCGCCGAAGCGGTCCCCACATCTGGTTTTGGTCCGCGCCGGTAAACTGGTAACCCCCATATATGGGGGCCGTTCCCCATCCGCCACTTAGGGACGCGTCCGATGGCAGGCCAGAAACTCACGGCACACGGAGTATCTGGATGACCTGCAATAACTGTCAATGGTCCACGAATGACAGCCGTGACCAATGGATTAACGGCCGCAGAAAAAGTTTTCTGCGGCCATTTGGTAATTTGCTGAATACATAACCATAAGTCATATCTCAATAGTACTCATTCCTGACAAGTCGTGTTATAATGACCATTTCCACACAGATAAACCGTACTACAATGAAACTTTTACCTTTTTTTGATGGCTATGGCATCAAAAAATCAACATATCTTTATGCTAAAAAGCGCGCGTATTTGCATCACGACTAATCATCGCATGTTATTAGGCTGTATGATGAATGCCTTTGCCTTACCTACATTTGTGAGATTATAACTACAAAACAACATTGCGCTGATTGCGCGCGCCGCACAATTTTCTCAACATTGACGGTTTTTTTGTATTTATTTATTTCAAGGTCGTGGAAAAAGTTTTGTATGCCGCTGTCGCAAACAGCTATTGTAATACTCGTGCTGATCTATTGTGCCACTCAGTTTCGCTTCGTGGCACAAACTTTCACTCATATTACAATAGATATCATTGCTTGACAGTGGCATAAATAACTATTCCAAGGCACGGAGAGGTCTTGGTGATAAATATATATGGTTACCCATTCACCGACCAGCCAAATGTTTTGAATACCTACTTCTATTTCATAAATCGCATCTCATACATAACGCAGGCCTCCCGCATAATGTCTTAACGCAAACTGTATTTAAATACGCCCATATCGTAGTACAACGGAAACGCACGCATCTGTCCAGTTTGCTAGCGGACCGAGCGTTGCGCAAACACACAGACGGACAAACACCCGGCTCTGTTTGATCTGCCAACGGGTTGCTGAGATGGGCTGGCTAGGGACCGAGCCGTAGCTACCATGGCGGTAGGCGTACGTATATTTGGTGATCAATATCTTTGAATCAATGGAAGAGTCGTGTTGGTATTAAATGGTTAGAATGTAACGATAACTATTTACCTTGTTTATTGAAGGCAATTTAATGTATTGAGGTTGAAGGGAAAGAAAATGAAAGTGCAAAATTATAAAATGTAGTTATGTTTATAACCTTTCCTTTTCAAAACGAACGCACCAACGCGACGTCTATATTGTAATGAAGGAAATAGTTTTCCAAATCTTCTATTGCACATATATTAAACTTCTTTATACATTAGATGGATTAAATTTACTTATTTTTCTAATTCTGTTTGCATCTTCATCTCTTCTATGTTATTGTGCAGTTTCTCTAACTTGTCACTAAAGACTTTTAGTATTTCTGTATTCACACCAAACTGCCTACCTTCATATTGAGGTCGGCTTACAGTGTAACAATCGCAATCTGAGTAAATGCAGCTAAATAGCAATATTTTCCATGGAGCAACCACCCATCTGACCAGCTCAGTTACTGGGTTATATACTCCTTGGTAAAATTGATTATCACCCTTTCGGGCTTCTAACTACCTGTGACAACTATAAAAGAACCACAATGAGGGGCTAAAGACTAAACGTTATTTCCGAGACTCAGAAGACTTTTGGTATATAAAGGTGACCTATCCTCGCACCAACCAGCAAACCTAGCTTAACCTGATCAATCGCCCTCACGCCATACACCTTTAATTTACTACGAATGTATCATTCGTCGGCAAATGTATTAATTTCTCCCCTTCAAACGTTATTAAGTAACAAGTGTCGAAAGGATTATCGGCACAAATGGACAGCAGGACGGACGGACGGGCGGAAAGGGTATTAGTAGATATCGTGTCATTAGCTGATGTTGATGAAGCGTTCTAGTTTTTTCTTTGTTTCGATAATTTGTTTATCGTCCATTTCGTTTTCTTTGTTGTTATCGAATTTGGTTTTAAGTAAATTGTTTTTTGCGATATTTTTCTTATGTGTTTTTATTTTTTCTGTATTTTTTTACAGATAACCTAACAATTTTAGACCCCCAATTGTAATGTGATTATGTATCAGACTATTAATAAACGGTTTAATGTTCATTTTACTTTTATATTGTTAATCACTTTCATAATTTATACATGCGGTCCAAAAAGCATCACTTATTGTGTAAATCATAAAAATGAGTACATACGAACGCAGAATTAACTTCAGAATTAATAAATTAATCTTCTATAACCTTGCACATCTTTGTTTAATTAGACCACAAACATTTCTCAATTAATTAACCACAAGGTATTCATCAAGCACCAAACGAGGTCAATTCTAAGAAATCAAAACATTCAAAACACACCTGACATTATACGAACTTCAATATTTGTTTGGTTTTTAATTCAAACAAGATTTCGTACGTGGCTTCGATTGCTATGTTAGACATAGAACTCTGCCCGTGTCGGAAACAAACGTGTGTTTTACTAACAAAGGTACTTTAAAGTATAATAACCGTACTGAATATGTTTACTTAAGAACAATGTACGTCAAATCCAAAGTTTACCGTGAAACGAGTATGGGCCACTCTTGCGCAGCGGGGCGTCGTCTTTAGGCTAATATTGAAATATCTTTTATCTCGCTTCTTTTTTCTTCGGACGAATTAGAAAAAAGTGACACCTGTCATAAATGGACTCGAGAGGCTCCCACGAACTTTCTTTGGAACGTTTTAAAAAGATTATCCCTGCAATGAGACGTTTGGGTAAACAAACCTGTGTGTCAGCAAATAACAAAAAGTTTATGAATTTCAATAGCCCGGAAAAGGAAGAATGGCAATGTTTACTCAAAATACTTGTACCAAATACTTAATGCGATTTATTTTAAGCTTTTGTTGCAAGTCATTGCTCACTCGTGTGGTCTAAACAAGAAACAGAATATTTGAAACGTAAATTATATTGGTCCATCGATTTATATGCTGAAAATATAGACTACCAAAATAAAATTAACATACCTCTTTTCTATTGTTCCAGCTCCAAAACTGATGATTCCTCCAACCGAGTTCGTCAGTCAAGGCGGCATCGGCAGCCCACAGGAAGGGCTGCGCACTCCAACTGGTAGCCAGATGCACGCCAACCCTCTCCTCAACCTGAACAACACCGGCCGCACCAACTTCACCAACAAACAACTCACCGAACTGGAGAAAGAGTTCCACTTCAACAAGTATCTAACAAGAGCAAGGAGGATAGAAATAGCATCAGCCTTGCAGCTCAATGAAACACAAGTCAAAATATGGTTCCAGAACAGGCGGATGAAGCAAAAGAAGAGGATCAAAGAGGGCCTTATAGTTGCCCCCGAAGTCACCCCCACGTCCACTTCCCAGGCCAGTGTCGTCGGCTCCAGTGAGAACAGCCGCGAGTCTAGCTAAATCGATTGTTTTCAAAGACGATTAATCGAGTGAACTGTTGCTTTTATCGATTTACGTCTTCATCGAGTGATTCTATAGGTTTATTTTTAGCAAAATTTTGACTGTCAGTTCGGAATAGATTTTGCTGTTTTGTGTGTTTTAATATTTTTACTGTGTTCATTTATTAGTGAAGCGATGTTTTCATACAATGCATTATTCCGTAGGTCATTTCATTATTTTGTTGAACTTTAGCCGCATGAAAATATACACTATGTAACAAAAACCCTGTTGCTCCTTTCAGGGACATATATATTTACTTACAAGCACATCATTAATAAAATTATAATTTAAAAAATGTAATTATTGTCTAGTCGGGTCAACATCAAATAACGATTAAAATCGACACATTCGACAAAATGTTTAGAATTATTGATTTTATAAGTTAAAGAGATTGCCGGGAACGTTCTTCATGCAGAAATGCAAAAGTAAGAAATTAGTTAATGATTACAAATATTAATAATTAAATATTTATTTTAATGATACCTAATTATTGTTGAACAAATTTTTATTAATGATATGTTTGTTACATCCGTATATCGATTCTTAAAACGTAGGCAGAAGGAACAACAGGGTTTTTGTTACATATTGTATAATTCGAGGACTTCATAACAAATGAGAGTATTCATGAGAGAGTATTATTCTTCATAGCAAAAGTGGCATTTTACAAGAGTACTTCAATTATCAGGCTGGTTTGGGACAAATATTATCTAGGTAATAGTTTTGTTTGTAGAACCTTTCAACTTCGTAATTTTGTAGGACACTATAAGCACTGGCTCATCAGTTTTAAATAATTAATATAATTTAAAAAAATGTTACAACTATCTTCAAAATGAAAGTCGCATGAACCTGGCGTACGCGCAATACGCCATTAAGAATTTGGTTCCATATTATATTTTCGTACAGTCCTTGACGTTTAACTAAATCCTGTTCGCTATACAAGGTTCTTCAAAATGAAGAATCACTAACAACGAATACGGAGTTTACGGCCTCGTTGTGTACTATATATGGCAGCAAAAATGGAAAAATGCTATTTTTGCATATACGCCCATTTATTCCTCAATATGCATATATGCTCTAATTTTCCGCTGATGCCATAAAATTGTATATTCTGCAGACGACATTACGCATTGCCAAAATAAAGAAACGCTACTGCACGCATTCAAAGTTTGAGTGAGAATGTAAGAAAAAACAAATGACAAAAAAAATACTGGTTTTCTGCAATAGGATAACGCCAGATTGTATGTATAATAAATAAAAACAAATTCGAAACAAAATATACTAATGGTTTTCACGAATATCTCCATATTATTTCCATAATTCAGTGAAATATAGATACATAGAACGTAGATTTGTTTTTAATTATTTATTGTAATAATACGAAAATGATAAAGGCTCAATTAACCTGATTAGTGTAAACCAACACATGTGTCAACGTAATGAATTTTCTTAGATTTTAAATATAAACAAATCATAAGGTAAGTGTTACTTCTAAGATCGAACGCTGTTTTACTAAAAATGCTTTTAGGATCGTCCGTTAGAAGATATTTAAGATCAGTAGGATTTGTATTTTTTTAAATTTATTTTTATAGATCCTTTTTATTTTTAGACCAAAGCTTTTTTTGTTTAATTTATTTGTTGAGTCAGTGACATTATTGAATGAATGTTTTGCATCTGCATTGATATTGTGTTAACTTATCATTTAGCTACCTTATTATTATGGATTTAACACTTTTTTAAACATTCTAACATTCGTGCTTCTTATCCTTATAGTTTTACAAACATTCATTGATAATGTAACTGACTGCGATTTGCAAACCTTTTATCCCCTCCTCTATGAGTGTACAATCATTGTTGTATTTTATGTTACTCGACTCCGTTAAGTTTTCAATATAAGAGCAGCAGTTTCCTACGGCAGAGAGACATACGTCGACGTCAGCCGTAGACGTGTCGATGAGTAGCCGCAGACGCGTCGATGAGTAGCCGCAGACGCGTCGATACGTAGTCGTTGACGCGTACTACTCGTAGAAACACTAAGTGGGAATTCCTAATAATTTCACTCAAAGGGTATAATGAAGTATATCTCAATAGTAAATAGAAATAAAACCTTAGAGATTGTCTTGCTTTCATTTTCTGTAAGATTTCGTTTCAATTGAAGTATAATTATTTCTGTGTATACGTATAAATATGTTTTCCATTAGTACGTTGACGATACTAGTCTTAATTTTGTAATTATATTGTGTACAAATCGTATATTGTATATAATAGTGTGTGTTAGGTCCGTCTGAGTGTAAATTATGTATTAAGATAGTGACTACTACTTTATCATTAAATTAATTGTAACTATTTTCATTTATTGAAGTTTTATTACCCTGATATTTGACTATATATATATATAGACTGATATAGACTTTGTTTTGTATTGTGATGTAGACTTCTTGTTTGTCGTCGACGTAAATGTGAAGTTTCAGACGCCAAAAAACAACGTCAAGACAAAAATCTATGATTTATTTTTTAACCTATTATATTGGAAACAAAATATCGTAGTTATCTGGTTGGTATTTTTACTATTAATGGATAGAAATAACGTTTAAAAATCAACTTAACCTGATTCATTTTAAAGCTTTTTTTTAAGCTTTGCTCCCTGGAATTTCTCCTGTATCACGTGGGTGCGTTTACACTAGCATATACATTCACATACACAAACAGCCAAACCCGGAACAACTACTTATAGGTCATACAAATATTTGTTCCGTGCGGGAATCTAAGCCGCGACATGCAGCGCAGCAGTCAATAGCTTAACCAGTGCGGTAACGGGTTGCCGATTGTAAGTGTTAATCCATTGTTTACCATGTTCGATAAAAATTCTGCTTAACATAGTAAATAACGCAATAAATATAATTTAACTGTACATTTGCAAATGACGTAACTTATTAAGACCGTACCCTCACCAAATGACCTTGCGCATTTGCTCCCTCTTCACCGCGCCCCACCTCTACAATACTTCGTAAAATTTTACTAGCGCCGTCTGGCGGACGTAGTACTTACAAATACAAGTTAGAAACATAGACCACAGAAGTAACAGACATAGCACTTTTATTTATGTTTATTGGTGCGCCCAAATACTTTGGTTATTATGTACTCAAACAAATGTTGACGATACTTCATAATAAAAATTCTGCAGTGTTTATTTTTTAACCGACTTCAGAAAAAGGTGGTTCTCAGTTCGATTTATTGTGTTCGCTGATAACTTTATGGTTAATGAACCTATTTTGACCATTCTTTTTTTTTATATGAAGGGATATGCTGCCTATGTAATCCCATTGTTACCACGTCAGTGTCGATAATGGAAATTCTGAGAAATTTAGGCCAATTATCGAAAATTGTAGGCACGCTTCGGGTGACAACTTGATACTCGTGTTTATATCGGATGATACTATAAAACCGTGAAAATTTGGGCCTGACCTGATGATGGAGATGACAGAATATCAAGGGAATCCACATCGGAAGCAACTGTCATGTGTTTGGGCTTATTTAATGTGTATTGATTAGACCTTTATAACTAAATATGTTATGACTGTAACTTCAGGGTTGGAAGTTAGTTTTGTAGATTGAAAGTTAGCTAAGTCAGATGGACAAAGGGATAGAAAAATAATATAATATAGTTTAATTTATCATTATTTATTATTTTAAGGGAAAACGTAATCAGGGTCAAATAAATTTCTGCAGAACTGACACCTTCAAAAAAAAAAACATGTTTTTTTTTGGGACCAGGCAAGACTGTGAAATTATATTATTATTCTCGTTTAATAAAACAAATACGTAAATTGTAAAAAATAAAACTATCGTATATCAAAATAAATAACAAATACATATACTATAATATTATTTACACAAAGCTTCCTTTCGCAGAAAAATAATAAACATCCGACTAATACAATATCCGATCAGACTGGACGTTGACGCCAGCATATTTGGAAAAGGCCTGCAAGCAAACGACCTATTTCGTTTGCTTTAATTCCTTTAAGACCACAATGAAAGTATGAGCATTTCTAGAAATAACGCAATGAAATAACACAACTTAAATTCAGTCTCTTGATTTTAATTGATTTTTGCATAAGCATGACGAGTAGGTAGTGTTTGTACCATGTTAAAGTAGAGTGTTGTAAATTGTTGAGGAATTCCCTCGACTGCCTATAGTTTTCATCATCTGATGTTCTTCAGACTTTAATTTTTACCCATATGGGTGCAAATTTCTCATGAATATAAATGAATTAAGTCCAACCACAAAGCAGCTATTGTAAACCTTTGAGGAGTTCCCTCAACAGACTGTCCTTCGTCTTCATTATCAGACTCCTAATGATCATAACAATCCATCTAGGTGTAAAGCTCTTATCAATACAAATTAATCAAGATATTACACAAGGTAGCTGCTGTGATCGTTGAGGAGTTCCCTCGAATTTCTCTCGGCTCTATCATCAGATCTATTGCAGACATTCATTTTAACCTACTTATATGGGTGTAAAGTTTTCATCAATATAAATGAATTAAGTCCAAACATAAGGTAACCATTGTAAACCTTTAAGGAGTTCCCTTAACTGGCCTTTGTCTTCAACATCAGAGCTTTAATGAAAAAAAAAATTGAGTTTTATTGTATTGTGGGTCTTAAGTAGTTACATTTTATTTTAATTTTATTGTTAAATTTAAATATTGTAATTCTGTTTTATGCTATTTCTATGGACCATGGTCTGAAAATAAAATTTATTATTATTATTATTTAGGTGTAAAGTTCTTATCAATACAAATTTATTAAGCACAAACACGAGGCAGCTGATGTGAATCGTTAAGGAGTTCCCTCGGCTGTCTCCCGGCTCCATCATCAACTCCGAACTTTACTAAATTGTAGTGTGTTAAAACACTTAATGAAAAAACTTAGAAAATCCCTAGACGCCCCTTTGATTTTTTAAATTTCTCTTAGATTTACCTAGTCTTCCATCATCAGACCCTAATTTCCTAAACATGAGACTACCTTGAAGATATCGTCTTTCTAATAAAACAAAAACATGTGGCACTCGGGGCTGCCGCGGTAAAGCTATTTTATACTAGCGGCCGCCAGCGACTTCGTTCGCGTGGAGTTAGTAATGCTCTGCTCCTATTAGTCGCAGCGTGATGTTTTATAGCCTTAAGCCTTTCTGGATTAATGAGCTATCCAACGCAAAAAGAATTTTTCAAATCGGACCCATAGTTCCTGAGATTAGCGCATTCAAACAAACAAACTCTTCAGCTTTATATATTAGTACTAGCTTTCCGCCCGCGGCTTCGCCCGCGTGGAATTGGGTTATATCGCTTTTTTTAGATTTCCCTCGGGAATAAAACTAATTAAATGACGATTGATCAGTTTTTAAGGATTGATCGTAGAACGGTGAAAATTTAGGATTGTATGTATTTTTGTATGTTGTAAAAAAATAGAAACTAAAAATTTTGTGTAAAAATAAAAAAACAAATAGGGGTGGACTACCCCTAACATTTAGGGGGATGAAAAACAGATGTTGGCCGATTCTCAGACCTACTCAATACGCTCACAAAATTTCATGAGAATCGGTCAAGCCGTTTCGGCGGAGTATAGGAACGAAAACTGTGACACGAGAATTTTATATATAAGATAGATGTTCGCTAGTACCAAATTTTGTATGGAGAAACGCATGGTACTATACATTGAATCTGCGCTCACGCGCAGGGCTGCAGATCTGCATGAAAATGCAGATAAAAAACGCAATCCTGCGCGTGGCTGCGGGGTAAATCGCAAAGGTGTGCACACCGAGTTCCGCAGTATGTAGTTAGTAGGAAATTTTTTATTAGTTATTTATGACATAGTATTTTTTTTATTTTGCCAATTAACGTATACATTTGTATAAGTATGTATTTTCTTTTTTGTAGTTTATTTATTTATTTTTTACCAGTGACGTC
Source organism: Sesamia nonagrioides (assembly GCA_017933935.1). NCBI lineage: Eukaryota > Metazoa > Arthropoda > Insecta > Lepidoptera > Noctuidae > Sesamia > Sesamia nonagrioides. The sequence goes on along the minus strand of JADWQK010000586.1, from coordinate 74,299 downwards.
ATTGAAGGAGTGCGAAAAATGGTGGCGATTTAGCGACTAAACTATATTTGATGTTTTATTTTTGACTTTGATAAAGAAATAGAAGCTATGCCACAGCTTATAATTGACGTCATTTTCGTGATCAGCGCCCTGAAAACCCGTCACGATACCCAAGTCAAAATATCATGAAATTGAATTTCGGCCACCTTGGATTTCAAAAATGACGTCATTTTCGTGATTAGCACCCGCGAAAACCCTTTTCACGACACCCATGTCAAAATATCATAAAATTGCTGTCGGCCATCTTGGATTTCAAAACTGACGTCATTTTCGTGATCTGCACCCCCGAAAACCCCCATCACGACACCCATGTCAAAATATCATAAAATTGGTGTCGGCCATCTTGGATTTCCAAAATGACGTCATTTTCGTGATTAGCACCCACAAAAACCCCTTTCACGACACCCATGTCAAAATATCATAAAATTGGTGTCGGCCATCTTGGATTTCCAAAATGACGTCATTTTCGTGATTAGCACCCACAAAAACCCCTTTCACGACACCCATGTCAAAATATCAAAAAATTGGTGTCGGCCATCTTGGATTTCAAAAATTACGTCATATTCGTGAACTGCACTCCCGAAAATCCCTATCACGACACCCATGTCGAAATACCCAAAAATTCATCGAAATACCAAATTTTAGGCGAAGTTATCCGCAAACAGACATAAAAATAAAAACTTTTTACAAAAAAACAACCGACTTCAAAAACCACTACAAAGTGAAAAATAACTAATTTCGGAAGTTGGTGTCTTTGGTTTTGTATATTCGCTTTAGACACCGACTTCCGAAATTAGTTATTTTTCACTTTACATAGTGGTTTTTGGAAGTCGGTTGTTTTTTTGTAAAAAAGCTTTTATTTTACATTTTTTAGTTGTTTAAAGTACTATGTATTCAGTTGCATCCGGTCAGACTGGAAACTGACGCAAATATAGTTGGGAAACGACGTACTTTTGTTTACTTTAATTTTTACCCGTAAGTACCTATTCCCTCAACTGTACTGTACTTACTGTAGACTATTATTTTAACATAATGGGAGTAAAGGTCTTATTAATATAAATGAATTAAGTCCAACCACAAAGTAGCTACTGGAAACCGTTGAGGAGTTCCCGGAACTGGCCTTTGTCTTCATCATTAGAGCTCTTATGAGAGTCGCAACCCATCTAGGTGTAAAGTTCTTATCAATACAAATTAATCGAGCCCAACCACAAGGTAGCTGCTGTCAATTGTTGAGGAGTTCCTTCGACTGTCTCCCGGCTCTATCATCAGATCTACTGCAGACCTTTATTAAATTGTAGTGCTTTAAAATACTTAATGAAAATGCTAACAAATGCACTAGTCGCCCCCCAATTTTTGAAAGTTCCGCTTGTTTTCTCTGGACTTCCACCATCAAACCCTGATATCCTTATCATGGGACCACCTTGGGAACGTCTTCTTTCCAACAGAAAAAGAATTATGAAAATCGGTTTATAAATGACGAAGTTATGCGCGAACAAACATAAAAAAAAAACATATACGGTCGAATTGAGTAATCTCCTCCTTTTTGAAGTCGGTTAAAAATTGAACATAAAAACATATAATTGAACAACCTCCTCCTTTTTGAAATTGGTTAAAAAAACGAACACCAAAATAAACATCAATACTATCTCAGAGACACTCTAATATAGTATTATACTCTATGCGACATGCGGTGCGTGAGCGAGCAAGCAGATGCTTTCTCGCTCACGCGCCGCCCGCTTATGCTAGCGGAGCGCGCGATGACGAACGACACGGGTTCCCCCTTCGAGAGCTTGTGGCATACTGAATCTCAATAGCCCGGGCAACAGAAGTGATGGCGAATACGCTCAGATTGTTGAATAAAATTTTGATTTTGGTCGTTTTAAAAAAATATTTCTACAATAATGTTCGTCATGAAATTACCTATCCATTAGTGTAAGAACGCAATCTAAATAATGGTTACTTTCCGAGGAGATGCACGTTTATGATAATTATTTCTCTTGTCAGTGGTTTCGTTGTGAAGGAAATATTTAAACATTATACTTAGTAAAAAAAAAAAAGAAATCTACAATTTTGGAGCCAAGATTATGGAGAAAATTTATGTATTTTAATAAGTTGATATTTCTTTTGGATAAAGAGTAGATAGCTCCGAAAAACTACATAAAAACGGCCTGCGGTGTGTTTTTCCTCTGGAGCCGTCTTAACCAAAAATGTAAACAAACATAAAATGGAAGAATAACTATAATTCTTACATAGCTTTACTTTAAGCTACAACTTTAACATTTTAATAACTTTTTAAGAGTCACTTGAAATGCACTTAATTAGATGAATTTATTAAAATATTTGGAATAAATACTTTGGGTCCCTACATGTAATTTTGTGCGACATTTTTAAAAAGCTTGGTTTAAGCATTTTTTTCTAACATAGAAGCAGACACCAACGGACAGACAGGTGCTGTTCTAACAGCAAATGTACGCGGGATAGATGCTGTACTTTTAAATGATCCTCCTAATTTAAAAAAAAAATACTAGTTTTATACAAATAATGTCAATGAATTTAGCTAGTTTAACTTTATGTTTAACTGTGATTTATTTTTTTGGACCTGTAAATTACAGATTTTAGCTTTTTATGTAACTCTTTTTTAGAAGATAGATGCCTACCCGTATGGATAGTTGCCCCACCTTGAAAATACTATGAGGGATAGATGCCTACGGTGCGGTAGAAGCCCTTCATACTGTATAAACGAAAAACTCAACCAAACTGGTATTAGGTTTTGAGGAAAATTCGTGTTTTAGCAGTAGAAGGCTACTCCTAAAACAGGAATTGTCTCCAAGAAACATGGGCATAATAAGAAAAGCACTTTGCAGTTTCTAAATGTCTTATAATTGTCATCGTTAGAATATAATTACAATTATCATAGGTGATCAAATAAAATAACCAATAAATCCTCTAAAGAACAAAAAAATAGGGAATTTAAATTCTGTTTGTTAAAAAATATTAATTTTCAACATTCACAATCATAATAGTCATTCTTTTAAAATTAAAAACAAGGCAATATTGATTATTATTTTATAATCCTACTTAAATGATGCTAAGCCGCATAGTGCTTTCAGTTTTCCACATTTTGAGTAATTATTTCTGAAAAGTATACAAATATCATGTTAAGTATACAGCTGGCATTATACATTGAATCCAATCGATTTAGACTTCAATTTTTATAGTTCTCGTATCTATATCTATGGGAGTTGGAGGGTAGGTGGCGCCACCGCAACAACTAGCTCCGTACTTAAATTTATTAAAAATAGTAAATCACGATAAAAGTGCCTAAAAGTGTAACTAAATTGTGAATAAACGATCAATAGTTGCTAGATAAGGTTTGCAACATCTTTGTGTGTGAATTCTGGGTAAAACCTCCATCGGTGACTTTAGAAAGAAACAGTGATTTTGAGTGATAATAAACATTACAGTGTGTCGTGAACTATATTTTGCCGCAGTTTTACCTTTCTGTTGGCAATTACAATCGTATTAATGAAAAAAAAGAAACATTAATTCAAGTGTTTGAGAAGTGGAAAAATTTCAAACCGTCATTTTTTAAACCACAAGTCATACAATTGCAAATACAAAAAAAATTAAATAGCGCCATCTATCAACGAGTAACAGTATTACGTTGAACTGCTGTCACTTACATCTGATGATTTAGTGCTGTCAATCAATAATAACGCCATCTAGGTACACCTCATAGAATCAGGTTGTATTAATATATACACTACACGCATTGAAAGATAACATGTCATCCCATTCTACGTCTACAAATACTTCAAACAAAGGCCACAAGATGCCAGTAGTAGTAGTATGTTACAGATGTAAAAAAACTGTTGACATAAAAAAGACTGCGTTGTGTTCGACGTGTAACAACAGAATTGAACCCGACTGCGATGGCTATCCGGAATACACGTATCGATCACTGAATCAAGAATCCAAGAATAAATGGCGCTGCAAATTATGCATTAGGAAAAAAACTACTACTCCTACAGAGCCATCCAATATAACGATGAGGAAACCACATCCTACTATAAAAACGCCTCTCCAAGCTCTCACAAAGAACAAACAATCGTCTCCTGACCAGGATTCTCATATACTGACTGATTGCGACACATCTTACGAAATTGACTCCACACTCAACAAACTCTCCAAAAGTGTTGACGGCACTACGACTAATATATGTTCAATGTCCGAGATGCAAGATACAATTGCTCAGCTGACTTCTAAACTAGACATCACGGAGAATGAATTAGAAAATACAATATTAGAAAATAATGATCTAAAAAAACAAATAAACAAGCTGACTCAAGAAATTAATGTTTTAAAGTTGTTGTGTCACTCTTCTACAAGTAAAGAAAGCAGCCCTATAGGCATTGATAAAAAGAAAAGACATTCTCGTCTAAGTCTAATCATGTCTTCAACTCCCTCCTCGCCAAGTCCTACTAATATTGAACGTATTAATGACAACCTTATATGTTCACAATTGCAACAAAATATCTCAGCCTTACAAAAGGAACTACAAATCGCAGGAAATGGGATAAAAATGTTGAATTCCCATATCCAGAATCTGCAGCAATCACTTGGGACTGCACCTAAACCAGAGCAGGTTGCTTCAGCCAATATCACCACAACAAACCCAATGACCTCAGACCTAAAACATAACGCAATTGGAAAAATAATTAGGATTTTTGGGGCACAGCAATGCGTCGGTCTGGCTTCTGCTCTTATACAATCAAGAATGACTACACAGTATGAAAGATATGGTGTCGTCGCCCTTACGATGCCAAATGCACAGAGCGAAATAATAACAAAAAGCTGTACCAGCACACACCTTGGACCTGACGACAAAATTGTTATATCATTAGGTGAAAATGACTATAACATGGGACATGTATTAGCCCAATTAAAAATTATACTAAAGACATTTTATATGAATAGTATAATTATTTTAAATGTCTTAAAAAGTAGCCATTTAGATGTTGACAAACTGAATTATCGAATCAAAAATATTTGTAAACATTACAAAAATTGTCATTTTACTAATTCTGTACATCATGACGTATCTGGTATTTGCAAAACCATAAACTACGCCTTAGATTGTGATTATTATAATCAAAAATATTTAAATCCAGCCGAGCTCAGGAAACACATCGCGAATAGCAAATCAAGTTCTTTGCCTAAGGGGAAGACTAGTGTACCTAAAAAGGGAACTATTCCCTTTTACTTCAGAAACAGTAATATTAGAACGGAACAAAACGTAGACTTCCATCCATTTTCTGTAGAGCACAAGAAAGGGACTATACCGTATTATTTTCCCAAACTTACAAAGAGTGATACATTTTTTCGTACCCAATAACACAACACCTACATCTCATAACTTTAGGATACTACACCAAAACATTGCAAGTGTCTTATCTAAACGGGAACTATTAGAGTTAACCTTACAAGAAATGCGTGACGTACATAATGAACCTCATGTAATTTGCCTCTCCGAAACATTTATAAAGAAAGGTAATGAGAACTATCTCAAGCTATTGGACTTTGAAATGGCTGCAAATTATTGCAGAGATAAACACAGAGGTGGCACTTGCATTCTAGTTAAAAAGGGTCTATATTACAAAGAATTAGAGTTTCTAAAATCATATGCAACGGTAAATACGTTCGAAGCATGTGGAATAGAGCTAGAAAATAAGAAATTAGTGATTATTTGCCTATACCGAACACCTCTATCTGATCCTAATCAATTTTTAACTAAGTTAGATAGTATCTTGCACGATCTATACAAGAAATATAAAACGAGAACTCGCATAGTTGTAACGGGTGACTTCAATATTAATACATTGAAAAAAAGCAATATCACTCAAGAATTTCAAGACTTAGCAAGCAATCACAATATAAAAATTCATATTAAGGTAGCTACCCGAAAGTTGTCTTGTATAGACCATATTTTGAGTAATATACCTGACGCAATACCATCAGTGCTACCTCTTTATTTGTCGGACCACGACACAGCGCAGATGTTAAGCTTCCCTTTAACGTTTCAAACAACAAAACCCACGATATATCATACCTACAAAAGAGACTACAGTTTAAAAAATAAGCACAAATTCAATAATTGCTTACAAAACTTATCGTGGACAGATATTTATATGGAACTCGATGCAAATAAAGCATTTGCTGCTTTCCATGAATTAATGTGTCTATTTTACAATCTTTGCTTTCCTAAAGTAAGGGTAAAGATAAATTTGAACAACAACATAAAACGAACGTGGATCAGTAAAGGTCTGAAACAAAGTGCTAAAACGAAGCGCTACTTACGATATAAATACTACAGGAATAAAAATATAATGAACAAAAATAGATATACCAAATACTCGAAACTTTTACAAAAGTGTATTCACAATGCTAAACGAAACGCTAATATAAAATTTATGTATAATAATGACAACAAATGTAAAGCTGCATGGACAGTCATAAGAAACGAGATACACAATACGAGACCCAAAGACAACATTGACCACATTAAAGTTGACACTGGCATACTTACCAACCCAGCAGAAATAGCTTCTGCGTTCAACAGTCATTTTACAATTTTACTCCTACACAAAATTGTACAAATATTTGCCGTAGTAATACCTTAACTGCTACCTCTATGTTTCTCACACCGGTAACCGAAAATGAGACGAGGAAACAGATACTTTCGTTGAAAAATACGAACTCTGAAGGTTACGATGAACTGAACACTCGAATTATTAAGACATGTGTAAATGAAATAAGCGGGGTGTTGACCTATCTCATTAACCTGTCCTTCTCACAAGGAGTATTTCCTAACGCTTTGAAAATATCTGTCGTCAAACCGATACATAAAAAGGGTGAAAAATGCGACATGAATAACTATCGCCCCATAACACTTATACCCATCATGTCAAAAATATTTGAGAAATGCATGTATGAGAGATTAGCTAAATATTGTGAGAAATTTAATATTATAAAAAAGGAACAATTTGGCTTTCAGAAGCATAAGTCTACTACCCTAGCCATCTATTCACTCTTGAAAGAAATATTGACTAATATTAACAATAAACAGTTAACTACAGGGCTATTCTTTGATCTAAAGAAAGCATTTGACCTAGTTTCACATGAACTATTATTACTTAAACTCGAGAATATCGGTATTAGAGGAGTGCCGCTTCAGTGGATATCGTCGTATTTAGCTAACAGACAACAGAGAGTCGCTGTTACTAAACTTGACGTAAGCAGGGACATGACAGAATACTCATCTGAATATATAAATTTAAAATGCGGCGTCCCTCAGGGTAGTATAATGGGTCCTATCTTATTCCTGCTCTACATAAACGACATAGTTAACGTAACCAATCATAAATGTTTCCTTTTTGCCGATGACATTTCTATTATCGTTACAACCGATAAAAAACATAAATCAATTTTGGATCATGAAGCGGACATTAATAACGTAATTGATAATTTAATTAAATGGTTATATGATAATAATTTGAGCATTAATCTTAATAAATCTGTATATATACAATTTAATCAATCTTATAATAATTTATTTAATTTTAAACTGGACATACCGAAAATTACGCAAATGACACAAACTAAGTTTTTAGGAATAATTATTGACGAACATTTGGACTGGAAAGCCCAGGTTGATGCTGTTTGCTCTAAGATACATAAATTTGTCTATCCTTTGAGGCAAGTAAAGAAAATCACTAATATAAAAACGGCTGTAATATTATACCGCGCATACGTCGAGTCCACGCTACGGTATGGATTGCTTATGTGGGGAAATAGTACGGACTACAATAGAGCATTTGTAGCCCAAAAAAAATGTATACGTGCTCTATACGAAATTCCATCTGACGAATCATGTCAACCTGTATTCAGGGAGCTTGGTTTGCTACCACTACCTTCATTATATATATATGAAGTTTGCATGTTTGTTCATAAACATAAAGAAATATTTAAAACAGCTCAGGAAATAAGCTCTCGAAGTCGGCGTGATCAGTACAGACTTGTGCTGGGTGAGCTGCCTAGATCAGCAAAATATAATAAAAACGCTCCGGCCATATGTGTGCGTTTCTATAACAAATTACCAGATATGTTTAAAACATTAAATTGTGAATTGTTTAAAATTAAATTGTATAAATGGCTCAATATTAATAACTTTTATAATATTAATGATTTTCTAAATGGAATCCCAATGTGACATATTATTATTTCAATGACCTGTTAATAGATGTAATAATTTTGCATGCTTTAAGTACTAAGCAAAACATGTTCGATCAAATATTTTTATATCACCTTGTATACCATGTTTTAAGCAAATAAAATATCTTATCTTATCTTTTATCTATTCTGGCATCTATCCCGCCTTTACCCTAAAAGAAACTTGTAATATGGTTGAAATGTCGCCTATCCGAATAGGCCGTAGTCAACTGTGTCCCTTACCGTCACCAGTCACCAGCGGCAAAGGAGTAGATACATTGAAAGACTATAATATCATTATTAGTTAAGTCACTTCAGTTGTAATATAAGTTCAATATTGATTTTTACTAAAAGTTATTGTGAGTTTGTACTTCCTCCGAGGTAGAGCACTAGGAAGTGTTTAACGGTGGGCGTACCGAGCGCTTAAGGCGTTCAAAAAGCCTAATTTTAATAAACGATTTCTTTTAACAAAAAAATTACAATTAAAATTAAACAGCACTTGTTGAAGTAGTTTATGGTTATTAATTTAAAAAGAAATCCACACTGTTGCCTAAAATGATATATCTCAATCTACTAAAAGTATTCAGTTCAATTGTTTTAGTTAAATGAAACCTTACATTCGGGTTTACTCATGTATTTACTCAACAATTTATACCTAATATTTATACACATTCAACAAATAAATGAAACAAATGAGATGGAGAAATTTTTGAAGCCGGAAAGATTCGAAGGGGACCCGCATGACAACAAAAATTCTGCGCTCTGGCTACACTGGAAGAAAACATTTATTAATTTTTTGGATGCAGTCAATGCAACGGAAGACGAAAAACACAAACCTAATATCGCCAAATATTTACGGACACATAACCGGTGAAGAAACCTTTTCTTCAGCGATCTCTTTATTAGACACTTTATTTATCAAGCCAAAAAGTGAAATATTCGCCCGCCACAATTTGGCTTCTCGTAAACAACAGCCGAACGAGACAATTGATCAATACATACAGTCTACAATAGTACAGTTTTTCGGAGCTTCAATGCCGGAGGTTCGCATTAGGAACAAGGAGGTCCTGAGAGCACTGTGTCGTCTGGACGTGAATAAGACTAGTGGTCCAGATGGTATACCAGCGATTGTTCTTAAGGCATGTGCGCCCGAGTTGTCTCCTGTATTGACGCGCCTGTATCGCCTCTCATTTGGGACTGGTATAGTGCCCAAGTCCTGGAAGCTTGCCAACGTGCAGCCCGTGCCCAAAAAGGGTAGTCGTGCCGATCCTACCAACTATCGGCCGATTTCGGTAACCTCCATACTCTGCAAGATTATGGAGCGTGTATTGAACTCGCGCCTCTTGGCTTACCTGGAAGGTAACGATCTCCTCAGTGACCGACAGTACGGTTTTCGGCGCAATCGGTCAACTGGGGACCTACTAGTGTATGCCATTCACTTGTGGGGCGAGGCCCTCGAGAAGAATGGGGAAGCGATTGCCGTCTCCCTTGATGTCTCCAAGGCCTTCGACCGGGTATGGCACTGTTAGACGGGTAAACGTCGGAGAGGTTTTAAAAAAAACGTTTTTAATTAAAACACTATATTTAGCACTTAGATACAGACAGGATGAACTGGTACGTCTAAGAGATGTGCTCGCGATAAAGATTGAACGCAGACTGACTGAATGATGTACTCGTGACGAAAGTGCTGATTAAGCACTTTTGTGACGTAGAGAGCTTTATTGCTAATTTTGAAGTATTTTGGTTATTTATGCATTTTAGGGTGCATTTGGCAATCGTAACAGCCCCCCGATTTAGAGTGAACTACACGTTTTAAGGTGAAGTTTACGGGAAGATGAAAATATATTAGGATTACCCAATTCGAAGGGCGGGAGCTGGTATAATTTGGGGAATATTAATTTCTTCGTCAATTGGTTTGGAATCGCTACTGTTTCTATTAAAGCGATATAGTTTCCTAAACGCACCAGTTTTACAGATTTTGTACAGAAGATACAGAGTTATTAAAATTAAAGTTACAATAGTTATAGCGGAATAATAATCGCCATATTGGACAATATGATGCTTTTCTGGTTTTTCAATGATTTTATCTAAGTTTTTTAACATTTCAGGATTATAAGCGACAGAGTCTAGGTTTACATTTTTCAAGGAAATAGAAGGTAAACTAGGTACAATATTATCAAAACTTAATCTATTACAGCATGAATCGTTAATTATGTTTAAATTTGTTTTTACAGGTTTTAATAGGACATTAACATTGTCTCGAGAAACTAATTGTGTATCTTTACAGTATGCCATACAACCCTTGGGTAGGTATAATATGCCACTACCACTTATATCTAATTCAGTTAATTGATTTACATTATTACATTCAATACTTAATTTAGATTTTTCCGACATTACATATAACCATTTGTTATTTAGAAGAGGCTGCCAGATACTAATTTGACCATGAAAAAATTTAATTTTACATATTTCTGGAATCGAGGTTAGTACTTTACTAATTATTTCTGTTTCACAGCAAGGAGTTGCGGCGACAGAATAGGATATACTCGTGTCACAGAGATAGTGATCACTGTTTACGATTTTACAATTTCTTAATTCGTCAAGTTTACAATATGTTGATTTGTCTTTAGTTATTCCAACGTATTTAGAGGATGGAATAATAGTTGAATAAGATACAGGGTTGTCAACCTCGTACGGCACTGGACAAGGTAAGTTATGATACAATGTGAAATGTTGAGGTTTAATCAAAGGTATTTCAAGGACAAACACTATTTGGTCCTTGCTATAATAACTAGATATAGTAGATATATTTAGAATAATATGTATATTTTCTAGACTTAGGAGAACAGGTAACTGTCTAGAGTTCGAGATGAATCTGTAGTTATTCACTAATTGAGTATAAAGTTCTATTGGTGAAAGAATAGATGGATGTAGAATGTTTGATCTACCAAACATAACTGAGTTCACTATATCCTCGACCTTGAATGATAAAGTTAGAAGGCTGTTTTCTATCATAGACGTTAATTCTAAAATACGGGATCGTATTCCTAATTCTTTAGAAATAAAAGTTAGGTTTTTAATGTCTTCGTATAAAGCGTCGATGGCGACGTTTAATTCATGTTCATTGGATTTTATGGAGTTTAATGTGTTGTTATAAGTTTTAAGGGTGGAAGTAGTAACGAGAATATTTTCTTTAAGCATTGATGCTATTTTGCTGGTATCAGCTTGAATTTCCTGAATGGCGTTATTATAGCGGATGGCATCTTCTTCATCCATAGTTCCAAATAGTTTTTTTGGACAAGGTTCCAATAACACCCAGAAGTGCGGATCTTTTTACTTGATGAGACATGAGATAAGAGATTGCCTCGTTATCGCGTTTAATATCTTGGAAACGAGTTACCAGAGGTAGAAAAAGATTATTGCATTCTACATAATCAAGAGCTTTGCTTTTTTCGCATAGTGATTTTGAATTATCAAGTATATGATGTAAAGTAATAATATGTGGGTCAATAAATGAGATTTCTAAAGGAATTACTACACTAAGATAACTATCGACTAAACTCAGGGATCCTATGGGATCGAAGTAAATCCCAGAACTATTCGTCAGGGGTTTGACGAATTCTTGACCCGTTGAGGGATTACTGCAAGGAAATAGAACTAGTGTTAGTGTAATATTATTAATTACTATGCTTATATACTAATATTTAAAATTAAGATTTATGTATAAGACCTAGGAGCTAGTTTTACCTCATCATAGTGATGGGTGACATGTCGTCTATTAATTAATAGAGTTAAAGTGTTGCGGCCGTTAATTTTGACCACTTTATATGGACCTTTCCATACGGGTGATAAGGCTTTTCGCAATCTTACGTGATTCTTTAGGTATACGTAATCCCCTACTTTATATTGTACGGGACGAGAGTGGTTATCGTAATATTCCTTCGACTTTTCTTTTGATTTTTGAATATTTTGAAGGGCTTTTTCCCTTGAGAGTTTTAATCGATGGTGTAGGAATTTACTGTATTCGGGATAAGTCGATTGGGAATGTAATTCGTAAACAGAATCAGGGATGAAGGCTTTATGGCCGAAGAGTAGTTCGTATGGAGTAAAATTTGTAGAAGCATGGACTGACGTGTTATAGGCAAGCATTGCGGTATATACGTATCTATGCCAGTCTGTATGGTTTTCATTGACATAAGACTTAAGGTATTCTTTGAGTGTAGAATGACTGCGCTCAAGCGCACCTTGAGTTTGGGGATGATAAGGGGATGACCAGATTTGCTTAATCTTTAAGAATTCGCAGGTTTTCTTGAACATATCTGCAGTAAAATTGGTTCCTTGATCTGTAAGGATCATTTTTGGAATTCCAAATAAAGAAATGAAATGGACGAGGCACTCGCATGTGTCCTCTGAAGTAGCATTTGCAATGGGATATGCAAAGGAAAATTTAGTAAGGTCATCTTGCATAGTTAAGATGAACTTAAGTCTTGTTAGGCCCGCCTCCGGAAGAGGACCTACGAGATCCATGCTAAGACGCTCAAAGGGTTTCGTGGAAGTAGTAGTTATCTGCATGGGTGAGCGGTTAGTTTGCCTTAGGGCTTTATTCGATTGGCATTGCGAACAATTTTTTATATATAATTCAATGTCTGATCGCATGTTTTTCCAATGATATCTTTCTTTTATTCTATTTAGCATACGAGCCGCACCTAAATGTCCGGCGATAGGGATATCGTGATTTTCCTTAAGGATTTTCTTTATTTCAGATGGAGTTGGAAATATTAGTGAATTATGATAGATGTCAATAGATACATTCGAGTTATTGAAGATATAGGAGAACATATTATATATTTTTGGCCAGTCGTGTTTATCGAAAGGGTTACGGAAATTAGTAATAGCTAAATGTATGATTTCCTCCCTTGATGTCGAGAGTATTTGATGTTTTAGGTTTATTAGACTTTTATAGATGTCTTCGTAAGAGCAACTATCGAAATGGTAGACTTTTGTAAATAGGAAATAGAAGGTTTTAGATTTGTGTTCAAAGGGTAGGCAAGTAAACAACGTCCTTTCTTTACCCAGGAGATCTGAGGAATTTTCAATTTCACCTAAAATTTCCTCTATATAAGGGTTAGCCGTATCAAGGTCAATAGAAGTAGGTAGAACTATATGTTTACAAATACTTTTGAAAATATTTTCATTATGTTCTATAATTTTAGTATTACTATTAAACTGTTTTCCGGACATTGTTTTCAGGAATTTGGAATAGTTTTCACTGGAACTAGAAGTTAGTGAAGTTAGTGCTCCTCAGCATTATTATCAACCGTAGGATTTGGAAGGTTTGGATTTTCAGGTAAGTCATCTCTATTTTCAGGACCAAGAATATCTGTGAAGGAATCGTCATTGTCTAACAACTCTACCGACGGAACTTCGTCAGAATCCAGAGGTATAGAAGGTAATTGTATATCGAGATCTTCTAGAGTTATAGGACTAAAATTAGGCGATTGATTTTCGTCATTCCGCCTAGACGTAGAAGGAATAGAATTATCATCTGTATTTTGAACAGGGTTTACGGGGAATCGAGACAACGCATCAGCGTTGCTATTGATTTTACCTTTTTTGTACTCGATTTTGTAGTCAAATTCTTCTAGTTTTAAGCGCCATCTAACTAGTCGGGATCCAGGATCTTTGCAGTTGAATAACCATTTTAATGGTCTATGATCTGTTACTATAGTGAATTTATGTCCATATAGATATGGCCTAAACATTTTGGTACCAAATACTATGGCTAGACATTCTTTTTCTGTGGTGGAGTAATTGGTCTCCGCTTTATTCAACGTTCTTGATGAGTAAGCGATTGGGCGATCCTTTCCAATTTCGCCTTGGGATAGAATGGCTGATATTGCATAATTTGATGCATCGCAGGTAAGCACAAAGGGCTCAGAAAAGTCGGGATATATAAGTATAGGAGCGGAAATTAGTTTTCCTTTTAGTTCTTCGAAAGCTATTTGTTGTTCATTCAACCAAGAGAAAGGGACATCCTTTTTTAGTAATGTAGTGAGAGGTTTAGCGGTTTTAGAGAAATCAGGGATGAAACGGCGGTAATAGGATACTAGACCTAGGAATGATTTAACGTCCTTGGGACATTTAGGAATTGGAAATTGAGACACGGCCTTGACCTTTTCAGGATTTGGGCTTACTCCTTTGTCACTAATGATGTGACCAAGGTAACCGACTTCTTTGCGCAAGAATTCGCACTTGTCGGGTTGTAGTTTAAGATTATATTTGCGTAGTCTATCGAAAACTTTTAACAATTTATCGCAATGTGATGACAGATCATGTGAATATATTACTACATCGTCAAGATAGACGTAACAATGAATGCCTTGAAGTCCGGCGAGAGCGGTATTCATAAGCCGTTGAAACGTAGCGGGTGCATTTTTTAGTCCAAACGGCATGCGTTTGAATTCAAAATGCCCTTGAGGAACAGTGAACGCGGTTTTAGGAATGTCGTTCCTATTAACGCATATTTGGTGAAAACCTGAGCATAAATCGAGGGTGGAAAAGTATTTACTTTGCCCTAATTGGTCTAGTATTTCGTTGATTTGAGGGATAGGATAACTTTCGCCGATTGTGATGTCATTCAGTTTCCTATAGTCAATGACAATGCGCCATTTTTTCTGGCCAGAGGAATCTGTTTTCTTAGGGACGACCCAAACTGGGAATGACCAAGGGGAAACAGAGGGTTGAATGATGTCCTGGGACAACATTTTAGAGATTTGCGTTTCAACTTCCTTTTTGTGAACCTCGGGAAACCTGTATGATTTGACATTGATAGGTTCCGAGGGGGACGTTTTTATTTCGTGTTTTAAGAGATCGGTGGTCGACAATTTATCGTCGGGTAAATGGAAAATGTCAGAGTATTGAGAACAGATATCGAATAAGCACGACTTTTCTTCGTCGTTGAGATGATTAGCCCGTAACATGTTTAGGACTTCTTCTTTTCTGATTGTAGAAGATTTAGAAGAATCAGAGTTTGGTTGGATTTGGAAAGAGTTCACCTCGAAGGGTTGTATTTCTAATTTTAGATCAGAGTTGATTGTGACTTGTTTTTCAGAGGTGTTGACAACCGATATATTTATTCGGTTGTTATCCTTAACTGTAACGATGCAGTTAGCTATCAACAAGGATTCGGAGATATGTTGATCGAGGATAAGTCCTTGTCGATGCTCAGGATTATTAACAGTACATTCTATAATAGTTTCAGTACGGGATGCGATTTTATATACGGGTTGGCAGTATTCTAATTTTGTTATGATATTACTAATTTGTAATGTGTCGGTATTATAGTCAATAATACCGTCTAAATCATTCAGGAGGTCAGTTCCAATTATGCCGTCATAATTTAAATCGATATTTTCGACTACGTGGAAACGATATGCAATATCAGAATTTGGAAATAATTCCAATTGGAAATGACCTAAGGTGGGTATGGTTTCGTTAGTGTTGTGAATACCTTTCAGTTGAATGATTTTGTTTTGAAGCACGGGCATTGATTTGATTGAGTTTCTTTTTATCAAGCTCACAGCGGATCCGGTGTCGACTAAGAAATTTAAACTACGGTTACTTAACTGAGTTTTAAGGGTAACATGAGGTACGTATCTTTTCGTAGAATTAGAAGTAATTTCGTAAATAATACTTTTTTGTGTTTCAGGAGTTGAACAACCCGCAATTGGATTCAGAGTAGGCTCAGTAAATTTAGAAGAATTTGGTACTTCAGATACAGAAGATTTAGAGGATTTCGAATAGGCTGACTCTTTAGGTACAGCTGATACAGAGGATTTAGAACAGGCTGACTCTTTAGGTACAGCGGATACAGAAGATTTAGAATAGGCTGACTCCTTGGGTACGGCGGATACAGAGGATTTCGAATAGGCTGACTCTTTAGGTACAGCTGATACAGAGGATTTAGAATAGGCTGACTTCTTGGGTACAGCGGATACAGAGGATTTAGAATAAGCTGACTGTTTAGGTGCAGCGGATACAGAGGATTTAGAATAAGCTGACTGTTTATGTGCAGCGGATACAGAGGATTTAGAATATGCTGACTCTTTAGGTGCAGCGGATACAGAGGATTTAGAATAAGCTGCTGATACAGAGGATTTAGAATTGACTTCGGTACAGCGGATACAGAGGATTTAGAATAAGCTGACTCTTTAGGTACAGCAGATACAGAGGATTTAGAATGGGTGTCTTTTAAGTGCGAAGGCGGATTTAGAATTTGAGGGCTGGGCCCCACGTGACACCGTCGTGAGCCCACTACTCGTTTAAATGATTTTCATCGCTTACAGAACCTTGGGGTTCGTTGTCGTAATCGACGTGGTTGACATGGTTTTGTGTATTACTTTGTCGTGGAGTGGAATCGTCATTTTGACTGGATTTATATTTTTTATTATTATTATATTGGCGTTTTTTGCAATTTTCAATGGTATGGCCCTCAAACTTGCAATATCGGCATGTAGGTGGAGAAGACTGGGGTTTACCTGAATTATGAGTCGTATTAGATTTAGAGCGATTTTGAGTAGTATTCAGTTTTTGCGGAGGACGGTTTAAATTCCTTCTCTTTGATAGTAGGGCCTGTATTTTCTCCTCCGAGATAGCAAATGGCTTCATTCAAGGTGGAAGGATTTTTCATGCGAATTAGATTACAAATTTTGGGTGAAAGCCCCATTAAAAATGAGTGGAGGGCTAGTTCCTCCATAGCCGATATTTTTCCGACTAACTCGGTTCTCTTTTTATTGGAAAATGTAATTTCGGTAATTAATTTGGCTAGGCAAGACTCAATTTTGAGAGAATATTGACTTACAGATTCATCTGGCTGCTGTTGGAGTTCCTGTAATTCGGATAATAGATGTGCGTAATGTTTCGTTTCCCCAAATTGGGATTGTAAAAAGGACTTTACCTGTTCCCAGTCGTTAAAATCCTTTATGGATGCTGCTGACTCGGCTTTTCCTTCGAGTCGGCTTAGAATATAATTTAATAAAATAGGTTTTTGAGTTGTTGAAGCAAGTTTGTTTGCATTGTCGCAGTTATTAAGAAATGATTGAAGTTTCTCTCGAGACCCGTCAAAGGGTTTAATAAACTTGAAAAGAATACTTGTTTCCATTTTTTCTGACAGAGTAACGAGCTCTGCCCTTGATTCAGATTTTTCGGTTGGCATATAGGCCGGAAAATAAAACGAAACAAAGCTAATAAAAATAGAATACAAAATAATAAAGTACAACGGTTACAAAGTATGCTAAGAATGCGTCGAGTCGAGCTGATAAGCCCTCCGCTTCGTAGAAGTTCGTATGTTTTGACTACGGATTTTATCACTAAGTCTCACTGTAACTTTGCACTGGATTATATTTTATTTATGATTTTGAACACACGGCACTGCACTGGATTTCGAGTTATTATGTTGATTTCACTTACAGGATTGCAGCTGCGGTGACGAGAAGAGACAGGAACATGATCACCTGATTTCAGGGACGGTGTAAGTACCTGAATTATTGTCAGGAACACTGGAACTGGGTTTGCACCCTGAACTCGCGGTATTTCACAGGAAGTACACACGCGGGTAAGAGTTGGATTTTATGGGATTTAGAATAGATAGATAAGATGTGGATATAGAATGAGTCTGGTTCGGCACTATGATTTGCACACTGAATGTCTGAGGCGTTTTCCAGATTTTTAAAATCCTTTTGCGCTGCCACCAATTGTTAGACGGGTAAACGTCGGAGAGGTTTTAAAAAAAACGTTTTTAATTAAAACACTATATTTAGCACTTGAATACAGACAGGGTGAACTGGTACGTCTAAGAGATGTGCTCGCGATAAAGATTGAACGCAGACTGACTGAATGATGTACTCGTGACGAAAGTGCTGATTAAGCACTTTTGTGACGTAGAGAGCTTTTTTGCTAATTTTGAAGTATTTTGGTTATTTATGCATTTTAGGGTGCATTTGGCAATCGTAACAGCACGCTGGCCTTTTGAGTAAGCTTCCAGCGTACGGCGTTTCCGCTGGCCTGACTGGCTGGGTAAAAGACTTCCTGACTGAACGGTCCCTCCGAGTTGTTGTCGACGGATGCTCATCGGAGCCCATGTCGACCAATGCCGGTGTTCCTCAGGGGTCTGTTCTCTCTGCAACTCTGTTCCTGCTGCATATTAACGATCTGCTGATGCCCGGTATCTATGGCTATGCAGATGACAGCACAGTTGTGGAGAGATACCTGCCGGAAGCTCGGGCTAGTAAGAAAACAATCCGGTCCGAAAGAGAGGCTATGGTAGAGCGTACGAATGCTGCACTACAGGCAGTCTTCGAATGGGGCAAAGCCAATCTTGTAGCATTCAATGCCGCCAAAACACAGGCGTATCTTTTCACCGCCAAAAGGAGCCCGTTCACCTTGGCTCCTACTTTTCAGAATGTATCCTTGGAGTGCACCAATCACCTTCAGTTTTGGGAGTAGAGATTTCCTCGAACCTTAACTTTGGGCGGTTCATAGAGTCCAAGGCCAAGGTGGCTGCCAGAAAACTTGGCGTTATTGCAAAGGTCCGGCGGCACTTCACACCGGGGCAGCTTCTAATGTTGTACAAAGCACAGGTCCGCTCGTGTGTGGAGTACTGCAGCCACATTTGGGCTGGTGCTGCGAAGAAAACCCTAAATATTTCTGGACCTTCGTTAAAAAACGACACAATTCGAATGCAGTTCCGAGCACCTTAAACTACAATAACGAGACGTTGCGTACCGGAGACACTATATGTGAAGCGTTTTCTACATACTTTCACTCTACATTTCTTGATACTAGCCCTCATTGTGGAATTCCTTCACCCCCTGTTCTTACTGAATCTTCCGGCCTATCTGACTTATGTAGCATTGTAGTTAACATTGAGGAGGTTTCTAACTTGCTTCGCAAGTTGGATACTTCTAAAGGTGCTGGCCCAGATAATATTTCATACAAATTTCTTATACGATGTTCGAGTGCGATTGCCCATCCTATATCGATTCTCTTCAAGAAATCCTTAGATACCTGTGTTGTTCCTGAGCTTTGGAAATCGGCTTTCATAACGCCAATTTACAAGAAAGGAGTCAAAACCGAAATTGTAAACTATAGGCCGATATCCAAGCTCTGTATTGTGGCTAAGATATTCGAAAGGATTATCTATACCCAGGTATTTAGTGCTCTTATAAATTCGCTTAGTTCCCTTCAACATGGTTTTTTGAAGGGAAGGTCTACAGTCACCAATTTAATTCTACTGAATGATTTTATTACTGCTGCCATGGATGATGGCAAGCAGGTTGATGTCGTTTATACTGATTACAGTAAAGCTTTTGATCGGATCGATCATAACATCTTACTATCCAAGTTATATGGTATAGGAATACGAGGTGATTTACTCAGGTGGTTTTCTTCTTATCTGGAAAACAGGTCCCAGGCAGTAGTATTAAGCAATTATATGTCCAGTTGGGTGCCTGTTTCCAGTGGAGTCCCCCAGGGTTCATTGCTAGGTCCATTACTTTTCATTATTTATATTAACGACATCAGCTCTTGCTTGACTTCATCCAAACTGCTGTGTTTTGCTGATGATATGAAAATTTATTCCACGATATCTTCACATGCGGACGTGATTGCACTTCAGGATGATTTACGTCGTCTGGAGGCTTATTGTCGTGTGAACAAGCTTGATCTCAACCCCTCTAAATGTTCGGTTCTGACATATTCTCGTAAGCGCACAATCATACCATCATCGTATTTCTTAGGTGATCAATTGCTACCTAGGACGAATTGCATCCGTGATCTGGGTGTATATCACGATTCTAAGCTTACATTCGAAGTTCATGTTGATGCCATAGTCGCCAAAGCATCTAAAGCCCTAGGTTTCATAATGCGGCTGTCCAAGTGCTTCACTCAGGCTAAAACTCTGAAAATCCTTTACTGTACTTTTGTTAGAAGCCACTTGGAATACGCTTGTGAAATCTGGAATCCCTGTTATCACAAGTATATTGATCGTATCGAGAGCATTCAGAAAAGGTTTATCAAGTACTTGTGTTATCACCAGAAAGTGAAATACCGGTCTGAAGATTACCTTAACCTCTGTAAGAGGTATCATATATTACCCCTAAGTAATCGGCGAGCAATATCTGATTGTATGACATTATTTAAAATTTTCAATAATTCCATTAATAGTTCCGATATTCTGTCAAAATTTTATTTTAACGTTTCCGGAAGCTCAAAGCGATGGAATCCACCTTTGCGTGTTCCATTAACCTGTACAAATTATAGAAAAAATTCATTTACAGTGCGAGCAAGTCGAACCTTTAATGACATGTGTAAACAGCATGATTTCGATACCTTTTCAACGAGTGTCTCCTCAGCCAGAAAGTGCATGAGCCGTAGCTTTTTTGTTTGAGGCTTTTATGTGTGTTAGGTATTTTTAGGGTTCCGTACCTCAAAAGGAAAAAACGGAACCCCTATAGGATCACTTTGTTGTCTGTCTGTCTGTCTGTCTGTCTGTCAAGACCCTTTATCTCAAGAACGCGTAGATGTATCAAGCTGAAATTCACATGAAATACTCGGGTCTATTGCCCCTTTAAGCTGTGAAAATATCAAACTTCTAAGCCAAGCTAATCAAAAGATACAGCCGATTATGTCGATATTTTCAACAAATTTTCGACACTCGCAAAGGAATCAAAACCTACAGGATACTTCCCGTAAACTCAGAATCTTGAAAATTGGCATGAAGCATTGTCATATAATGCAAATATAGGAAAAATTGCGAAATTCACATTTTTTTAGTTATATAATATAATAAACATATTTTAATAAAATGGAACTTACTACCTTATTTCTCACGAACTAATAAAGGTAAAAAGTCTATTGTCCCTTTAAGCAGTGATAAAATCAAACTTCTAAGTTAAAGCGATCAAAAGATACAGTAGTTTATACCGACACCTTAGACGAATTTCCGTCACACGCTAGGGAATCAAAACCTACTTAAACCTACTTACTTACTTAACCTACTAACTAAAGGTAGGTACTTCCCGTGAACTCAGAATCTTGAAATTCGGCACGAAGCAACGTTATATTATAGTACAGACAGATAAAGGAAAAATTGTGAAAATGATTAATTTGAAGTTACATAAAATATTAAAATATTATTTTTGCTTACATGACATAAAATATTTTTTAATAATTATAAACTTACTACCTACCCTTTTTCACATGAACGCGTAAAGATATTAAAGTTGAAATTCATATCAAACACTTCTTAAATCTAATTGCCTCTAAACTGTGAAAATTCTAAATCAATGCTAGTATTATAAATGCGAAAATAACTCTGTCTGTCTGTTACGCTTTCCCGCCTAAACCTCTCAACCGATTTTGATGAAGTTTGGCACAGACAATCTTTAGACCCTGGGAAAGAACATAGGCTACCTTTTATCCCGGAAAAATTTGATGTTCCCGAGGGGAATTTAAACAGCGCGATATAACCGAACTCCACGCGGGCGAAGCCGCTGGCAGAAAGCTAGTACGTCATAAATTGTAAACCGCTACGTTTGTACGGCGGAACCCTCGGTGTGCGAGTCCGACTCGCATTTGGCCGATTTTTTTATTATTTTTTAGCATTGTTATCTTTGAGTGTAACATAGACTGTAATGTTATATTGATTGTTTTTTAATTTCTGTTTTCTTTTTTTTGTGGTCTTTGTTTTTATTATTATTTTTATAAGCTAGGTAGCTGTGTTGTGTTGTCCACACTATCTCTTTACAACCTGTTTTTTATAAGTGATGACTTGTAATTGGCTGTCAGTCTGACATACATCTTTTTTTATCCTGTTTGTTTTACCTGTAAGTTGTCCATAGTCATTAAATAAATTAAATAAATTAATTAATTCCCCCATCTCCGTTCCACCATCGGACGACCCGTCGTACGGCGAGTTTCCACCCTTAGGTTGTTGACACCACTGCGACCTGGACGAAGCGTTTTGCTTCCTCTTTTATTCCGCGTACATCGAGGGACTGGAACAATTTGCCAGCGGCGGTGTTTCCGTCACACTACAATTTGAGTGTCTTCAAGGCTAGAGTGGATAGGCTCTTAATAAACTAGCGCGCTTTACCATCAATGATCGCATCACTGCTTACCATCAGGCGGGATTGCAGTCAAGTGCTAGTTTATAACTTATATAAACAAAAAAGTCTCTAGTATAGTCTAGTTTTTCGGCGGTAACTGCAAGTCAATACGAAAATGAATACATACGTGATTCCTTCATCCCCGGCTTAGGTTCTCCTACTATTCGACAGAGACTCCTTGAAAATATGACTCTCACTCTTGACGAATCCCACAATCAAGCTCGCTCTCTCGAATCCGCTCAGATCCAAAGTCAAAGTTTCAACAATTCACAAATTGTTGCTACAACACATACTCCATAAACCGCTACTACTTCGAATCCAAGTCGAAAGATTGAACCTCCCAAATCACAAAATAATGATAAATGCTATTTTTGTGGTAATTCACGTCATCCCCGTCGGTCATGTCCAGCTTCTCAGGCAACTTGCCTCAAGTGTGGTAAACAAGGTCATTTTGGGAAGGTTTGCAGAAGTAGTAGTGTGAACGCTGCTATCACTTTACTTGAGGAAGACAAAGCCTTCACCTCTTGTTTACTGTTGGCAGCCAGTGGCATCAACAAATGCAAAACTCAAGTTGCCATCGACGGAATATCACTCCAAGCTTTGATCGACACACGAAGTACTGGAAGTTGCATTGATGAAAATGTTGTAGAGCAATATGATTTGAAAACCATGCCTTGGAGACAGGAAGTATCGATGGCATCCTCAGTACACACATCACAAATAACTAAAGTATGTTCAGCAACACTAAAGATAATCAAGTTATACCTGCAATACTAAAAAATCTTTGTTGAAAAATCTTTGTTCCCATGTCATACTGGGACACGAAGTTCTCGGAAAGTATTTCGCACTAGAAATACAATTCAATGGACACCATCCTCCGCTTAGATTATCTGCATGAGAAGAAGCTAACATTGAGCCTGTCAATTTATTTCCAAATATATAATCAGAATGTAAACCGATCGTACTAAAATCACGAAGATTTGCAGGCGAAGACAGCAAATTTTTAGAAGAAGAAGTCAAGAAATTACTGCAAGATAATATTATAGAAGAGAGCACTTCGCCCTGGCGTGCACAGGTCCTGATCACATCAAACACAAATCATAAAAAGAGGATGTGCCTTGATTATTCATAGACTGTGAACAGATTTACTGACTTTGATGCATACCCATTACCGAACATCGAAGAAATCGCAGCAAAGGTATCTAAATATAGAGTATTAAGCCAACATTTATTTAAAATCTGCTTGCCATAAAATTCCAATTATACCGGAAAATAAACCATTTACTGCTTTCGAAGCCGCTGGAAATTTATACCAATTTCGTCGTATTCCGTTTGGTGTGACTAACGGAGTGGCTTGTTTTCAGGGCGCCATAGATTCTATCATTCGGAAGTCATCTGTTGAAGGTATTTATCCGTATTTGGACGATATTACCGTCTGCGGAAAAGATCAGAAAAATCACGATGAAAAGCTTCAATAATTCATGGAAATTGCAGATAAATTTAGACTTACCATAAACAAGGACAAAAGTGAATTTTCTATAACTGATTTAAGGATTCTTAGGTACAATATAAACAATGGAGTAATTAAGCCAGATCCAGAACGCCTACGGCCACTACGTGATTTACCTACTAATTCAGCATCATTAAGACGTGTAATAGGATTATTCTCGCACTACTCAAAATAAGTTGCTGATTTTTCTTCCAAATTACATCCATTGACACAGGTAGAAACGCAGAAGAAATGAAAGTTTTTGAAGAATTAAAGAAGATCATTTTGAAAACGTCTTTAGCAGGAGTTGACCCCACAGAACCGTTCACTGTAGAAACAGATGCCTCAGATTATTTTATCGCGGCTTCTTTAACACAAAATGGTCGACAGGTAGCATTTTTTTCAAAATCTCTTAATGAAAGCGAAAAAAATATCCTGTAATTGAAAAGGAAGCATATGCAATTATAGAAAGTCTTAAGAAATAGAGACATTACTCAATAGGTCGTCCATTTTATCCAATAACCGATCAAAAGTCAGTAGCATACATGTTCCGAGGTCATGCAAGTAAAATCAAAAACGACAAGATCCAGCGATGGCGTGTGGAATTATCAAAATATAAATTCGATGTCAACTATCGACCTGGACATCTTAATATTGTAGTTGAACACTATCAAGGCAAGTATGTGGAGCCATAACAGAACATAGCCTTCAAGAATTACATAAATCTCTGTCACCGTGGTATAACACAACTTACACACTGGATAAGATCTAAAACCTACCGTTTACCAGTGACGATATCAGAAAAGTTGTAAACTTCTTGTCCAACTTGTGCGGAGACAAAACCAAGGTTTAATAAAAATGCTGGTCTATTAATTAAAGCAACTACGCCTTTTGAGAGATTATCTTTGGATTTTAAAGGACCATTACCATCGACAACGAACAATAAATATATTTTAACAGTAATTGATGAATATTCGAGGTTTCCATTTGCCTACGCATGCCCAGATATGAGCACGCAGACAGCTATTAAACATCTTACTGATATTTTCTTAATTTTTGGAATGCCAGCAACCATTCATACAGATCAAGGGGCGTCTTTCATGTCAGCTGGAATTAAAGAATTTCTACATTCTAAAGAAATATCTACAAGCCGATCATCCCCTTATAACCCGCAAGGTAATGGACAGGTAGAACGCCTGAACGGAACTCTCTGGCAAACAATACGTCGTGTACTAAAAGACAAAAATCTATCAATAGCTAAGTGGGAGATAGTTATTACTCAAACACTCCATTGCATTCGGTCACTTCTATGTACGTCAACTAATACTACTCCTCACAAAAGAATGTTTAACCATCAACGACGATCGTCTTGGGGACAATCCATGCCGTTGTGGTTGCATCCAGGAAAGGTTCTCTTAAAGAAATTCGTTAGAGCTAGCAAATATGATCCAATGGTAGAAGAAGTTGACCTTCTGCAACCTAATCCATATTACAGTTCCATAAGACTTTCTAATGGTAGAGAATTGACAATTTCCAATCGTCACCTTGCTCCTAGAGGCGATGCAATACTGCCGGATCAAAGACTTGCTACACCTAATATTATACCATCTGATAATGATAATAACGCTAGCCACGAAGGTAAAGCAGAACAACAGATAGAATCCACAATTACGACGGATTCGGATACGTACAATACGCCTTCTTCTTCCCCTGCTGCTGATGAATCCTACTACTCAACACCAGTGGTCGAACCGCGTCGTTCTACTCGATTTAAGCGACATCCAGCTGACCTGAATGATTATGTTCAAGATTAAGAAAGGAGGGAAGAATGAAGTAGTATATGGTTATTAATTTAAAAAGAAATCCATGCTGTTGTCATATAATGATATATGTTAATCTACTAAAAGTCCATCATCATCTCAGCGTTAATCCCAGTCACATCCGAAGCCTTTTCAGCTTTAGAGTCTGGGGACCGCGGTACCAGTCTAACTGCTGGTTTTGGTTAAACTTCGATATTTTCCGTGAAGCGACTGCCGTCTGACCTCCACAATCCGAAGGCGATATCGAAGCATTGCAGTTAGACCAATTGTTGGACTTTTGAGGGCTCCAACAACCCGTAACGACTGCCACTAGATGTTCGTGTGCCAACCGGGTCCAAGGGCTTAACGTGCTTTCCGAGGCACGACCAGACCAGTGCAAATATTCATATTCATGCATATAAATATTTGAACTGCACGGGGATCGAACCCGCGCCTCCTTGCGCAGCGGCCGCGTTCGCTACCGCTATGCCACAGAGGCTGTCTATCAATCTACTAAAAGTGTTCAGTTCAATTGTATTAGTTAAATAAAACCTTACATTCGGGTTTACTCATGTATTTACTCAACACTTATGTAAAGTTATTTTGATCATATTTTATCACATACATATACGAAAATATTATTATATATTTTTTTAATTATTATAAACTAGTGCTTGACTGCAATCCAGCCTGGTGGTAAGCAGTGATGCAATCTTTGATGGTAAAGCGCACTAGTTTATTAAGCCTATGCACTTAAAAAACTTAGGAATAGGAAGGATGACGGCAGTTGAGCGAGATGATGCAATGTGAAACCCAAGACCAACACGACCACACGATGCTGCGCTAGAGGGAGATTGATCTGGAAACTCTCCACAACCAAACTCCCGACACAATAACATTTGGCGCATCGTACCCGCCACACATCGCAACACAACTGCTCAGACCCGTCCTCCGAACGGCTTCACCAGACATCATGCCGGAACACGACGAATAGCTTGGCGGCAAGACTTTGTCTGGTGGATGGTAGCTTCTGCCGGCAGACGATGTTATGGCCTACCAGCGAGAGAATACCACCGAGAGAAATTTTCTTACAAATCTAGCCCAACACTTGAACTGGCACCACCAATCACAAGCAACACATAAATGTTACAAATTACTATTATAAATAATAATTTTTTTCACAACATTTAATCAGCGCCATCTATTATTACAAATTTTATATTATTATAAGCCATATGGAATTACTAGCGACATCTATCACGGAACGTCAACAGTTTACAATACAAGAATGAGCCTATTAGTTTCACATTTAATTGTAGATGGCAGGCAATACAAACAACACAATGCGATAAAAAATGTACCTATCCATTTTTTTTTTAATATACTGTGATTCTACTCTACGCGGTAAAAACTCGCATATTCAATAATAAAAGAATAAATAGTATTACGTATTGAATATAAGATCCTGTTTTTCTTAGCATAGGATCGAGGAAATTCTGTTATCCGGTAGATAGTGTTGCAGTAAGCGATCCTGCTACAATTAAATACCATTTTTCAAATTATGAAGGTTTTCTTTTTAAAGAAAGTTCAATATGCTTTGTACTTTTTTTTTTAATTTCAGAAACTTATATAAAACTTATATAAAAGTCATGGTGGCCTAGTGGTTAAAACACCAACCTCTCAAGTATGAGTGTGCGGGTTCGATTCCAGATCAGGCAAGTATCAATGTCACTTTTCTAAGTTATATGTACTTTCTAAGTATAACTTGGACACCAATAACTGATAAAAAGGTGAAGGAAAACATCCCGAGGAAACCTGGACTTTAAGTCTGAAAGCGCCAACCCGCATTGAGCATGCGTGGTGATTACGCTCAATCCTTCTCTGTATGAGAGGAGACCTGTGCCCAGCGGTGGGACGATAAAAGGTTGATGATGATGATGATATAAAACCCAAAAACGTGGTATCAATTGTCAAAGTATTTTATTGTCTTGAAACTATAGTGCACTTATATGTAGGTACTTTAGTGTTTAAAATATAGAATTCATCATCATCATCATCATCATATCAGCATATAATCGTTGCATCCGCGGCTTTCGATTAGAAACAGTAGAAAGGCACGTATTTAGGATTATGGCTAGATATACAATTTCAATTACCTACTTAATAAAAAAAAATGCTGTTTTTTTTCTCCAAAATCCTACTCATTGGCGTTTAAACAACTCAATAAAACAAGTGTACTTACTACAAAACAGAAATACAGTTCGTTTTCGTTTTATCTACAAAACCTCATCAAAAAACTAAAATTTATGAAATCGTGGCATGGATAGGTGAGGGTAACTACACACTTAAGATAGGTAAATTCTATTAAAAATAACATTAATTGGAAAGCTTTCTCTATTTACAATCAAATATACATAAATTAAGTTAAAACTAAGCTAAGTTACTTGCTAACAATTTCATACTTTAGGCCATTTTCGGTCAGTTTCTGGATCAGTGAGGTATTTTTGAAAGCTGAACCTGGCGTCATCACACCACCGCTGTAAAAAAACATTTAGATGGTTATTGTTGATGGATCATATAGATAGACAGATTGATACATAGATGGAGATTTTAAAAAAGGTATATTTATTACAGGGCGGAAAAGACATCGACGGACTGGTATAACAGTCTGGTCAAATTAGACCAAAAAATAATAGTGTAGTTACATAAATTCACAACAAGCTGTAAATTGGTGAGATCGTTTAAAACATACTTAATTATAAATAAAATTTCAAAGTTATCTTCTTATCTTTCCCCTGTATGGAAATAATTCTAAGTCATAGGTCAAAAATACCATTTTTTTGTGATTTTTTTTATCGTCCCACTGTTGATACAGGTCTCCTCTCATACAGAGAAGGATTGAGCGTAATCACCACGCTTGCTCAATGCGGGTTGGCGATTTCAAACTTAAAGTCCATATTTCCTCAAGATGTTTTCCTTCACCTTCAGTCATTGGTGTCCAAGATATACTTAGAAAGTACATATAACTTTAGAAAAGTTACATTGGTACTTGCCTGACGTGGAATCGAACCCGCGCACTCATACTTGAGAGGCTGGTGTTTCAACCACTAGGCCACCACGACTACCTACCCTACATCCCTAATTTCAAACACTCAAAATTTGATAAATTATTCGAAGAAGGTGATAAATAAAAGCGTGGACTTTTTTTGGTCAATATTTTATTATGAATTAAGTAAACATTATATTATAATCTTCAATCAAAAACCAACTAAAATGAAATAATTGTAAGACCTTACCTTTAAGCCTTTTTAAAAACTAGTGACTTAATTAAGCCGACACATTTAAAGTAGGAATAGGAATATTGTTATTAAACTATCGATCATTATAAAATTATGTATTTCTGAGTTTTTATCACGTTTTGATGAGATCCTTGTACAACTTCTTAATTTATGTGACTAAATATTATACTTAAATTGCTAGTCATACTTGAAGTCGTATATTAACAAGAAATAAAGAATACTATAAAAAAAACCGGCCAAATGCGAGTCGGACTCGCACACCGAGGGTTCCGCTGTACAAACGTAGCGGTTTACAATTTATGACGTACTAGCTTTCCGCC
The DNA here is from genome assembly GCA_017933935.1 of Sesamia nonagrioides. Taxonomy (NCBI): domain Eukaryota; kingdom Metazoa; phylum Arthropoda; class Insecta; order Lepidoptera; family Noctuidae; genus Sesamia; species Sesamia nonagrioides. Next base: position 44,917 of record JADWQK010000586.1, on the reverse strand, counting down.
AACGGCTTCGCCCGCGTGGAGTTCGGTTATATCGCGCTGTTTAAATTCCCCTCGGGAACATCAAATTTTTCCGGGATAAAAAGGTAGCCTATGTTCTTTCTCAGGGTCTAAAGATTGTCTGTGCCAAACTTCATCAAAATCGGTTGTGAGGTTTAGGCGGGAAAGCGTAACAGACAGACAGAGTTATTTTCGCATTTATAATACTAGCATTGATTTAGAATTTTTCACAGTTTAGAGGCAATTAAATTTAAGAAGTGTTTGATATGAATTTCAACTTTAATATCTCTACGCGTTCATGTGAAAAAGGGTAGGTAGTAAGTTTATAATTATTAAAAGAATATTTTATGTCATGTAAGCAAAAATAATATTTTAATATTTTATGTAACTTCAAATTTATCATTTTCACAATTTTCCTTTATCTGTCTGTACTATAATATAACGTTGCTTCGTGCCGAATTTCAAGATTCTGAGTTCACGGGAAGTACCTTATAGGCAAAGAGATTTAGGATATATAGAGAGGGCATGTGTTAAAATGGCATAGAAAAACTGTGATCCCATGGCTCAGTTCCGCCATCTAGTACAATATAGCAAAATTAGATCGACAATTGGAGACATCAAATAGTAAAAATGAAATAAGTTTATATAAAATATATTCAGCTATTGCCCGGTAGGTGGCCAGTGTGGTCTATGTTGCCAGATCCGATTTAATACCCTAATATAGTTCAAATCGGGTAAATAAATATTGAAAAGTAAATAAATTAAGTGAAACTTGTCTTGTACAAACAAAAACTGTTTTAGAATTTTATTCGCTACTATTCATTTACCGTGACACCGTCTATTGGCATTTTAGATGTTTTTTGCTTACGAATTATTTTAACGCTCAGTTTATTGCGATTTTTGAGTGTAATAGACCTTTTAGACCATAAAGCGCATTTTGTTTTGCAATTTTCGTTTGCATTTCGTTTTTAGCAAAATTATTCTTTTTACACGTTTGTTTGCAAATATTTTTAAATGGCAATACAAAAAACTGTGGTAGGGTTTGTATCATTTCGATATAAAGTTATCGATAATATTCAAAGAAGTTACTACGACGATGTTTTTCGCATTATGATAGCTTGAAACAAAAAATTAGGAAGCAGAATAATTATGGGTAATTTCAAGTTTACAAGTTTCTTATTTATATAATTCTTTTAATATAATAGGCGTTAAAGTTTAAAATTGCCGATTAGTACTGAAAATCTAAATAATTGCTTATTTTTTAATTTTTAAATAATTCATTTATAATCAATATATAGGAAGGTCGTTTATGCCTTTGAGATAGAACTCTGAGGATCTAGACTGCACAAACTGTGTGAAAGCAGAACTGCCTCCTAGGAAGAAAACTTCTTGTCACGTAGATAATTGTCCAAATCACGACAAAAATGGTAGTCTGCTGGAGCAAGAACTTTACAAGATTCGTACGCCATTATCTTTAAAAACGGCAAAAAAATCACGGTTATTGTATGGGAGCCCGCCTTCAGTATTTATTTTATTTTAATTATTTATTTGTAATTTGAATATATAACCAAATATTCTGTTAATATTTTAAGCGTCTATCTGTTTCCGTTATTAATATGGAGCAAAAAACGGCAAAAATTCACGTTTGTTGTATGGGAGCCCCCTTAAATATTTTATTATTTTTATTCTTAGTACTTGTTGTTATAGCGGCAACAGAAATACTAACACAATCTCTGGAAATTACAACTGTCTCGCTAATACGGTTTATGAGGTTTATGAGATACAGCCTGGTGACAGACGGACAGACGAACAGAGAAGTCTCATGAATAGGGTTCGTTTTACCTTTTAGGTACGGAATCCTCAAAATCACAAAGTAACTCGCAATCATTGTACTACATATACGTACCTACATATTTTATGAATATATTTCATTATAAATAAGTTATATAATCTATGTACTTATCCACTTAACCGTAAATTTTATTCCAATTTTTACGGATATGTAGAAAAGTACTGAAATTAATAACTTACTATTTCATTTCTAATACAAGGTACCGATTCTTTTTTTTTTTTAATTTGATCGACAAGTCTTTCCAAAGTAGATAACTTCTCTTTTAAAATGCATTGAGCATAATTTCGACGAATGAGACGGAAGCCAATTTTCTTCTCTGCGGTCTATCTGGACAAATCGTATCCACTTTTTCCCTACGACATTATTTTTATTCGGAAACCAAAAATAACAAAAACCTAGATAAATGAATAGTAATTGTTCATTCAATTTTGTTTATTAATATGATATGATTATGTTTAAATAGAGTTAATAATAAATAAACTTGAAATATAGTAATATTTTAAGTTTATTTAGCTATATTTTAAATGTCAATAAAATACAGCAAAATGTATTCATCTTAATAAGTATTATCGATAACTAAATCGATAAACAACATTACTACATCTCTACAAGAAAATAGTAAAACTACTCAACAATAGAGGGCGCTTATTACAATAATGGAAAATTTTCTAGAACTAAGATTTTTTTAAATTTGAATTGCAGACGAAATATAAATAATTCATAGAAAAACATTCCGAAGTTAGGTCCAGTCGTTTTACTATAACGAGATGTACAGTAACACAAAGCGCAACTGGCATATTTCCTTAGAAAATGTTTATTCTTAGTGGACACAAATTACGTCCTGACGCGCAGACTAGACTGAGCGACTTTTAATCAAGTCGATAAAAGTATTGGCTTACGATTTTGTTCGTGATGTCCTGTCTATTGTAAATATAATTTTAATGTCTTTACGTGTAGGTTTTGATTCCCTAGCGTGTGACGAAAATTCGTCTAAGGTGTCGGTATAAACTGCTGTATCTTTTGATCGCTTTAACTTAGAAGTTTGATTTTTTCACTGCATAAAGTGACAATAGACCTAGGTATTTGGCATAAATTTCAATTTGATACCTTTATTAGTTCGTGAGAAATAAGGTAGTAAGTTTCATTTTATTAAAATATGTTTATTATATTATATAACTAAAAAATTGTGATTTTCGCAATTTTTCCTATATTTGCATTATATGACAACCCTTCATGCCAAATTTCAAGATTCTGAGTTTACGGGAAGTATCCTGTAGGTTTTGATTCCTTTGCGAGTGTCGAAAATTTGTTGAAAATATCGACATATCGGCTGTATATTTTGATTGGCTTGGCTTAGAAGTTTGATATTTTCACAGCTTAAAGGGACAATAGACCTAGGTATTTGGTATAAATTTCAATTTGATAACTTTATTCGTTCGTGAGAAATAAGGTAGTAAGTTCCATTTTATTAAAATATGTTTATTATATTATATAACTAAAAAAATTTGATTTTCGCAATTTTTTCTATATTTGCATTATATGACAATGCTTCATGCCAATTTTCAAGATTCTGAGTTTACGGGAAGTATCCTGTAGGTTTTGATTCCTTTGCGAGTGTCGAAAATTTGTTGAAAATATCGACCTATCGGCTGTATCTTTTGATTGGCTTGGCTTAGAAGTTTGATATTTTCACAGCTTAAAGGGACAATAGACCTAGGTATTTGGTATAAATTTCAATTTGATAACTTTATTCGTTCGTGAGAAATAAGGTAGTAAGTTCCATTTTATTAAAATATGTTTATTATATTATATAACTAAAAAAATATGATTTTCGCAATTTTTTCTATATTTGCATTATATGACAATCCTTCATGCCAAATTTCAAGATTCTGAGTTTACGGGAAGTATCCTGTAGGTTTTGATTCCTTTGCGAGTGTCGAAAATTTGTTGAAAATATCGACATAATCGGCTGTATCTTTTGATTGGCTTGGCTTAGAAGTTTGGTATTTTCACAGCTTAAAGGGACAATAGACCCGAGTATTTCATGAGAATTTCAGCTTGATACGTCCACGCGTTCTTGAGATAAAGGGTGGTGACAGACAGACAGACAGACAGACAGACAGACAGACAGACAGACAGACGGACAACAAAGTGATCCTATAAGGGTTCCGTTTTTTCCTTTTGAGGTACGGAACCCTAAAAACAACATATCTATTCAAACAAATATTAGACAATGAACATATTTTCTCAAAAATGTTACTAAATATTTATAAATGAATTATTTTTTTGTAGGCCTTATTTAAACAAGGTAAGAAAATAAGGCCTCAGAAAATACTTAACACCTATGGCGTAATCTACTTATAAGAAAGTTATAAGGAACGTAATATAAAATAATAGCATAATTTGCTTAGGAACATTAATCAATATTAAATAATTTTCGATTGAGTTGGTAATTTGTCAGTACAACTGTAACGTCATAGAATAAAGAGAGGGAAGTACGTTATCTTCAGACAAACGGACCGCGCGCGGCTTGTATGTTTGCGCCATAGTATCTATGCGTCGCCGCACGCACACCTAAACACAATATTAGAGTGCCTATGACTGCGCTAGTCGCGGCTAGCACGGAACGAGGTTCGCGCGTCACAGCTTTTCGGCACATTAGCTTTTAAAAAATGATCACATAACTGCAAAGTTGGTATGTCTATTTATGAACAAATAAAAGACTTATATTTTTCAAATTATATTTCTAAAAGTTATTTACAAGGATACGGATATATTACACATTAAAGTTTAATAACAACGCGTTTCGTAATAGTCGAAACCGAAGAAAGTAGGTATTTTTTCTGTAGCTAATTTGTAATTTTGTATTAAATGTGTGATTCAATAGATGTTATGTTTGTATTATTTATATTTGTATTAATTAAAAATAAAAATAAATATGGTTCTTTATGTGTACAAAACTAAAAATAAAAATTACAAAAAAAAAACTGACTAGTATATGTAAACTAAATACTAAGCAAATAATTTAAACATAAGCTCTTAGGTGCGTATTACAGAACGAAACTCGAGCATTGATCTCTGCTTAAGCATTACTTTCAACCAATCAAATGGCTTGAATCGAGACTTAAGTAGAGCGTCACTCAAAACTCAATTTTGAGTGACGTTCTGTAATACGGACCTTAGTCTATAAATATTTGTTAGCGGTTTGGGCGACAACCGTAACCGACGAAGCGCGGACAGTCGTCAACCCTAAGACAGTAGGCAATTAAATCGCGGATTGGGTCGCAGATAACCTACTTCCCCTCTTTATTCTATGGTAACGTTTTGTTGGTAAACTAAGTCACATGGTATTCATATTGACCTTTAATTAACTGAGAAAGCAGATAAAGTATAGTAAAGTACCGCCGTGGCGCCGTACGCGGGGTTCGTGCCCCTCACCTGTATAGTAAAGTAGGTTCTGTCTACTGTCTACTGTCTAGTGACTCACTTGGCAGGCATGTTGTGTCTCTCGCGGAGGATGCAGTGCGCGCACATGAGCAGCGCGGCCACCGTGGCGCCGTACGCGGGGTTCGTACCCCTCACCTGTATAGTAAAGTAGGTTCTGTCTACTGTCTACTGTCTAGTGACTCACTTGGTAGGCATGTTGTGTCTCTCGCGGAGGATGCAGTGCGCGCACATGAGCAGCGCGGCCACCGTGGCGCCGTACGCGGGGTTCGTGCCCCTCACCTGTATAGTAAAGTAGGTTCTGTCTACTGTCTACTGTCTAGTGACTCACTTGGCAGGCATGTTGTGTCTCTCGCGGAGGATGCAGTGCGCGCACATGAGCAGCGCGGCCACCGTGGCGCCGTACGCGGGGTTCGTGCCCCTCACCTGTATAGTAAAGTAGCCAGTTATTTTATTATCTAATGTAATATAGAGCATATTTCATCCAGACTCCAGGCTGCTACTGAAAAAATTCCTCATGGGTAAACACTTGCACATCCAAAAGCTTGCTTCCTTGTGATGGTGATAATGTTGTATAGAATAAACACTAACCTTGGCAACAACAGTCTTGTTCGGCGGCGTGTTCTCCACATCGGCTCCTTCCTCCCACCCGGTGCCAACGAGATCGAAAGTAAAGTGAGAGTTATTCGTGACATTATCAGTCGGACCTTCTTTCGTCACATAGCCTCCTGACCAGTACTTCGGATTGTTCAGCAAATACTTCCGAGTACACTCACTCTTCGCCATCATGAACAATGTGAGGCCGTTGAACATCGTGAGAATAGACCTTCCCAAGGTTCCAGACTTGATGTAAGCCTGGAACTGTATGGGACGTTGCTGTTCATTGCTGTATAAGTACCGCTGGGTCCGGTGCACGACTGACTCATCAGCACCCGGGAATGGCATGAACCATACGTCGTCTTTCTTTTGAAGTGTCCTGAAATAGTATTTCAGATCATTGAATGTCGTTCGATCTTGCCTTCCGTACCCTCAACTTAGCGGTCTCCACTGGTAAACACTAATTCGATAGAGGTAAAGAGCCGTAGAACCCATGACTACTATGACCAGCAAAAAAACTTCGTGTTTCGTCAAGTCAGAAAAGTCGTCCGCAGCAGTGGCCAGTCGACAGATGAACTTACTTTTGTTTCAAAACAGGCTTCATCTGCGGCAGGGGCTCAGGGAACAGCGCCTTCTGCAGCCGCGCCAGCTCGTAATAGTACGCCATGCTGAAATGATACAAATTGGAAAGTAAAGCTTATAAATTAAAAGATAACGTGAAATAGGCCGCTCCTGTACAAAATAAGCTAATAATAATGAAAAAACTTTTTACAATAAAATAGAAACCGACTTCAAAGGAAAAAATAATTTTACTTTTGTCATGGCTCTAGAAGTCGGTGGCGAGCCAAACAACAGAAACCTCGAGACACAGACTTCTAGAGCCATGACCACAAAAAGTTTTTATTTCATGCTTTCCAGTGTCTTCATCATCATCAGCCTCTACTCATCCACTGGTGGACATAGGCCTCTTCCATGGCACGCCAACAAGCTCGATTCTGAGCAGTTCTCCGCCAGCCACTACCAGCCACCTTTTTAATGTCGTCGCTCCATCTCGTCCAAGGGTGTCCTACGCTACGTTTGCCGAGACGCGGTCTCCTCTCGAGGACTCGCTTGCCCCAACGGTAAGTGTGGTAACCGGTATGTTTCCAGTGTCTTACTTAGTCGAAATTCGTAAATTACATTTTTCAACTCATAACAATAGTGGCAGCCATAACCCATGGTAAAATAAGTTCTCATCAATACGAAACAAATCCCTATATCAAAAACTACTGAACCGATTTTGATGAAACTCATAGTATTCCCTAAGTGAAACAATACATAGTACAACAAAAAAAGAATTACTTAAATTGGACTTGTAGTTCCGGAAATATGCGCGCTCAAACATAAAAACGTACATACGTAGAAGTATGTACGTTTTTATGTTTTTATGTTTTTTTTAATTGTTACCTCTTTTTTTGAAGTCGGTTAATAAATACCCATGATTCATTAGTCAACTCATGATACATAAGAGCAGATGTGCAATATGTATAACATGAATTAAAACAAATTTCACCCTGTCTCCAAAACTAGGAAATGATGTATCTTAGGAGACAGTGTTGGGCTATCCTGAACAAACAGTGCTGGGACCAAAAATTTGGGCGCAAGAAAGAAAAAAGTAACACATTTCTGTGTTGGTGTGTACGTGTGTTTGAGTGTAATTGTGTGAGTTAGTGCAAGTATGTGTTAATGGGGAGTGTGTGCGTACCACTAAGGATAAGTATGAGAGAGTAGGAAAAAAAGCGTGTGCTATCAGGAGACCTCCGTCAGGAATAAACTTCCTTCATTCGTTCGCACGCATTTGTGTAGAGTCGCGTTACTTCGGAGCGAGATGATCGATTTAATGTTACAACTTCTTTACGAAATCGACTCCTTAACGCTTTTCAACTACAGCAGCAGCTTCATGGTGTACGTGGTGTGGCTGTAAGTGACTCTACAATTAGAAAAAGGTTGAAGGAACGTGGATTGGTACCGCACAACCAGCAAACGGGCCGAAATTAACTGCAGACCATCGGAGAGCACGGCTTAGCTTTGCACGTGAGCATCTAAATTGGTCATACGTCCAATAGAGCAAAGTCTTCTTTTCTGATGAGTGTAAAATTATGCTATATGGTAACGACGGAAAGAACAAGGTCTATAGAAGAGATGGAGAACGCTTTGTACAATGCTATATTGAAGAAAAAGTCAGCTACGGTGGCGGTTCGTGGACGGTTTGGGGAGGAATCAGCGCCGAAAGTAAGACTTTTTTTTTTTACACACTATAAACCAGCGCTTGACCGCAATCCTGCCTGATGGTAAGCAGTGACGCAATCGTTGATGGTAAAGCGCACTAGTTTATTAAGAGCCTATTCACTCTAGCCTTGAAGACACTCAAATTGTAGTCCGACGGAAACACCGCTGCTGGCAAATTGTTCCAGTCCTTCGATGTACGCGGTATAAAGGAGGAGGCGAAACGCTTCGTCCGGATCGTAGTGGTGTTAACAACGTAAGGGTGGAAACTAGCCGTACGACGGGTCGTCCGCTGGTGGAACGGAGATGGGGGAATTAAATCAAGCAATTCCCTCGCACACTCCCCGAAATGCATCCTATAGAACACCGAAAGGCTGGCTACTCTACGCCTGTGCTCTAGGCTTTGGAGACCAACTCGAGTTAGATCAGGGTCACCAATAAGCCTCTTTGCACGTCTCTCCACTGAATCCAAAGTGGCCAGGTGACACTTGGCAGCACCAGCCCAAATGTGGCTGCAGTACTCCACACACGAACGGACCTGTGCTTTGTATAACATTAGAAGCTGCCCAAGTGTGAAGTACTGCCAGACCTTTGCGATAACGCCAAGTTTCCTGGCAGCCACCTTGGCCCTGGACTCAATGAACCACCCAAAGTTAAGGTTCGAGGAAATCTCAACTCCCAAAAGCTGAAGGCGGTCGGAACACTCCAAGGACACATTCCGAAAAGTAGGGGCCAAGGTGAACGGGCTCCTTTTGGCGGTGAAAAGACACGCCTGTGTTTTGGCGGCATTGAATGCTACAAGATTGGCATTGGCCCATTCGGAGACTGCCTGCAGTGCAACACTCGTTCGCTCAACCATGGCCTCTCTTTCGGACCGGATTGATTCCCTACTAGCCCGAGCATCCGGCAGCTATCTCTCTACAACTGTGCTGTCATCTGCATACCCATAGATACCGGGCATCAGCAGATCGTTAATATGCAGCAGGAACAGAGTTGCAGAGAGAACAGACCCCTGAGGAACACCGGCATTAGTTGACATGGGCTCAGAAGAGCATCCAGAGCTAATATTCGTGTCTGGGCCACGTCTGCATGCACTCTAAACTCTAAACTGTCATCGGTACGTCGAACAGTGTCTTGAGCCTCACGTGATGCCCTCTGCACATTTTATTGGCCGTTGCCAATAAAATGTGCTTCATATTCATGCACGACAATGCTAGGGCACACACCGCGGGCGTCGTACAAGATTATCTTGCCGAAATCGGAATCCCCATTATGGAATGGCCAACAAGAAGCCCGGACATCAATCCCATCAAACATTTATGGGATGAGTTAAAGAGACGTGTTCGTGCTAGAAATCCGACCTCGGAATCACTCAGCCAGCTGCAGCATGCGATCCAAGAAGAATGAATAGAAATGCCTCAACATTTGATTGTCACTCTCATCCGATCCGTGAAGAACCACATGGAAGCAGTTATAAGAGCTCGGGGAGGGAATCATCTCATTATCATCATCATCATCTTAGCCACATGAAGTCCATTGCTGGACATAGGCAAGACAAGGACAGAATAGGACAAGGATTTCCAAAACGAGCGGTTGGCGCGGTCTGCATCTAGCGCTTCCCTGCGATTTTGGTCAGATCATCCGACCACCTAGTCGGTGGGCGTCCGACGCTGCGCTTGCCGGTACGTGGTCGCCATTCAAGAGCCTTTCTGCCCCATCGGCCATCGGCTCTACGAGCTATGTGCCCCACCCACTGCCGCTTCAGAGAGCATCCGCTGGGCTATGTCGGTGATAACTAGTGAGAGAATGGACTGTAATGGAGGTTATTTCTGATGAAAACGCGTATATTTTAATCACAATCTTGTATTCGCAAGCTATAAAGGCAGACTGACTAGACAGACAAAATCAAATCTATCAAAAACTACTCGTAATTTAAAAAAGGTATAAAAAACATATTTACAAGGAGGCCGGTGCCTGCCAGTAGTCAATATACCGGACCCCCAGTGGCACACTAACAACTGGTGGCTGCTGGCAGGGATGCGGCCTCCATCAAAATGAGTTTACGGATCGGTCTGCGCAGCACGCCTCCTTTGGTGTGCACGTCGGCTACACGGACCGCTCCGTCAGGTCCTATGTACACTTTTACTATCCTTCCTAGAGGCCACAAGCCACGAGGAATGGTAGGGTCTGCTATTAGCACCACGTCACCCTCGCCAAGGTTCGATGCGTTGGTATTGGGACCTCGCGGTCGAAGCGTGGGCAGGTACTCGCGTAGCCATCGTGGCCAGAATTGGTCTGCAAGGCGCAGAGTTCTCCGCCAATTACATCGCCGGACTAGGTCTGAATCTGTCAAAAACGAGGTCCATGGTACGACCGATGAAGAGCCCAAGATAAAGTGAAATGGCGTCAGGGCCTCCGGTGCGTCTGGAGAAGAAGCGACGTAGGTGAGCGGTCTAGAATTTACTATTGCCTCGGCCTCAAGTAAAAGCGTAGATAAGACTTCTTCCTTCAGTGGTTGGTTAAGGCAAGATCTGAGCGCTGTTTTTACGGTCCGCACTAATCGCTCCCAGGCTCCACCCATGAATGGAGATGCGGGTGGAATGAATCGCCAGTTGATTTTGTGGTTTGTTGCGTACTCGATTACCGATTCATCGTGGAGTGCGCGTAGTTCTCGGGATGCTCCGACAAAGTTTGTTCCATTATCTGATATTATAGTCGTGGGTGATCCTCGTCGAGCAATAAAACGTCGGAGGCTCATGATGGCGCTATTGGAAGAGAGTGAGTTGACAACTTCTAAGTGAAGTGCTCTGGTCGATAGACATGTGTACAATGCGACGTATCGTTTTTCGTTGCGTCTGTGTATGCTTACCAGGATCGGTCCGAAATAATCGAGGCCTACATGAGTAAAGGGCCTTTTATGGTGATCCAAACGTTCTGTCGGTAGATCGCCAGTCTGAGGTTGGGTAGGTTGACGGCTCCACCTTCTGCACTTCAAACAGGTGCTCGCTACGCTTCGAATTGTTCCTCTGGCCCTCAGGATCCAATTAACAAAACCTTTGACGAAGTTCATTCGAAACAAGCTCGTTGAACTGATGTGAAGCTTTGATGTGTTCATGAAGAATTATAAGTCGTGAAACGTGGTGGCGGCCGTCGAGGATTATCGGTGATTTTATCTCATCATCTACTCCCGGCGCAGAACTTATACGCGTGTTTAATCTTAGTAGACCTTCATTGTCCATTAAAGGTGCGAGTTTCTTAATTCGACTGTCCTTAGGCACTGGCTTCGAAGATCGCAAGGCTACCAATTCGTCAGGAAAACTCTCTGTCTGGGCTTGACGTACCAACATCTTCTCCGCTTCCATGATGTCTGTTGCATGAAGTTGGTGGGGGGACGTCGTGCTGTCTAGATATAATTTAGAATTTAGATCTATTGGTCGAGACAGTTTAAGCCGAAACAGTCGTGCGCCCTGGAGAACACGAGCGGTTGCGCGAAGTAAACGCAGCCAAGAGCTGAAACGCGACGCTCGGGAACTGAATTCGAGGATGTCACGTCGAGGAGCAGAACCACCAGATTAGATTTTAATTCAGGATCAGGTGGGTTCTCTTCCTCCACAGTGGTGCGTTCGGTCGGCCAAGTATGTGATGGTTTAATGAGAAACTGTGGGCCTGTGAACCACCGGTGACTCTCAGTAAATTTTAAGTGTTTTGGTTTTGTCGCGTCGTCTGCGACGTTGAAAGAGGTAGAGATCTCCAATTTGATGGATTTGTGGTTTCCCGTATCTCTCCCAACCTGTGTGCCACGAACGGCTTGAAGGCTCGAGCGTCACTACGGATCCACTTAAGGACGGTTGTCGAATCTGTCCAAAAGGTGGTTGCGGAGGGCTTAAAACGATGAGCTCCTAAAATTGTTTGCGCAAATCGAGACGCAATAAGCGCTGCTTGCAATTCTAAGCGAGGAATTGAAACGGGCTTAAGAGGGGAGACGCGAGCTTTGCTGCCGATGAGCATCGTTGACACGGAGTTGTCAATATAAGTGAAACGCCAATAGGCAACACAGGCGTAGGCTTGCTCGCCCCCATCGGCAACTACGTGTAGCTGAACGTCTAACAAATCTGGCTTAGTCATATACCAGCGGGGGATTTTGATGTCGGCCGCGACGCGCAGCTGTGTGGACCAGTTCTCACACTCAGTAACGTACGGTTCGGACAATTGCGAGTCCCAGTCAACCCCTGCTCGCCATAATCTCTGAATCAAAATACGGCCCCAGATGACAACCGGCATCAATAGTCCGAGAGGGTCATACACTTTCATAACATTTGATAATAGAGTACATTTGGTTAAAACACCAGTCTTGTCCAGGGTTCCATTTAACAGCTAAGACACCTATATCGCTACAAGGAGGCAGGTAAACATCTGAAGTAGCGTCACTTCGAAGCTTTTTTGGGACGAGTGCCAACGCTTCTGGATGATTGGATGTCCATGCCCGCATTTCGAAACCACAAGCCTTGTGTACTGTGACGACGTCTACGGCAAGTTGGGCTGCGTCAGCTATATTAGGCAGGCTTCCTAAATAATCGTCCATATAATGGTCATCTATGATCGCTTTACAGGCAGCGGGGTAGTCCTTTTCGAGCATTTTTGCATTTTTATTTTTGATATGGAGAGCGATAAAGGGGCTTGAAACTGCACCGAAAATCATGGACGACATTCTGTATTCCTTAATACGGCCATCTTTGTCTCGCCAGAGAAAACGTTGAGCGTCCCTGTCACTCTTAATAATCTTCACCTGAGGAAACATCTCCTTGATGTCACCATTTAAAGCCACGGTACCTTCTCTGAAGCGGAACAAAATGTCAAGAAGGGGAGACAATAGATCGGGACCCTGCAAAAGCAAACTGTTAAGGCTCACGCCTTTTGTAGTCGCTGCTGCATCGTGTACTGCTCTTAACTTCTTTTTCTGTGGGTGAAAAACTACGAAAATTGGCAAGTACCAGCGAATTGTACCGTCTGTGTTGACACAATGAATGTTTGTCGGTAATCGTTGATGATAGGTCTCCGGATCGCACTCTTCGGCGTAACCCTTGCTGATCATGTCATCTAAAAATTTTTGAAAGGCTGCAGAAAACTCTGGGTCTTTTGACATTTGTCGTTCAAGAGCCTTAAAACGTGACAGGGCCTGCGGATAACTGTCGGGTATGGTTTTCGGCAATTTCTCCTTCCAAGGAAGGCCAACTTCGAAATGGCCGTCCTCGAGCTGATGAGCAGAAGATTCGATAATATCCACGGCTCGTTGATCGTCGCTGCTTTGACAAGGAGTCTTATTTGTTATACCCAAGGCATCGATGTCGTATTGACTTTTTATCAGAAGGTCTAAATCTTCTGTGACATGGTTGACAAATTGAATAGGCGTTGATGACACGGAATGTGCACCGTGAAGTACCCAGCCTAATGCAGTCTTTGAGGCAACAGGATCATTCTTTTTGCCACAACGTACTTCACGACTTAAAGATAAGCGCCAATCAGGCGCGCCGATTAGGACGGTAGGTGGAACGTTGGTCCGTGTAAGTTCATCAGACAAATCGAACAGGTGCTCATAATCTGTGAGATTAATTGTATCAGGATATCGTGCGCGGAGTCCTAAAGGAGTCATAGCTTTTGCATGTTCAATCAGGTAACGATCGGATTGATTGCGCCCACGAATATAGAAGTTGATCATAACTTACATCTAGATCTTTGGTCATACCGCTCACACCTTCTATGCGAATATGTTCCTTGGCAGTGGGCTTCGCGCCGATGCGAGCTGCTATTTCTCCGGCGATAAATCTTGAAACGCTGCCCCCGTCGAGAAGCGCTGTCGTCTCAAACTCACCGGCAGGACCCTCGACGACGACCGACCAAATGATAACTAGTGAGAGAATGGACTGTAATGGAGGTTATTTCTGATGAAAACGCGTATATTTTAATCACAATCTTGTATTCGCAAGCTATAAAGGCAGACTGACTAGACAGACAAAATCAAATCTATCAAAAACTACTCGTAATTTAAAAAAGGTATAAAAAACATATTTACAAGGAGGCCGATGCCTGCCAATAGTCAATAGTCGGCGACTTTAGTTCTTCTACGGATCTCCGCATTCCTAATTCGATCACGTAGAGAAACACCTAGCATAGCCCTCTCCATAGCTCTCTGTGCGATCTTGAGCTTTCTTATGAGACACATAGTGAGGGACCACGTTTCTAATCCATATGTCATCACCGGTAACACACATTGGTTAAAGACTTTTATCTTTAAGCACTGGGGTATTTTGGACGAGAATACACTACGGAGCCTCCTGAACGCTACCCAGCCGAGTCGGATCCGTCGAAACACCTCGTCCTTGAAGCCGGAACTATCAATCTGGATCAGCTGTCCCAGATATATATACTGGTCTACATCTTCAAGGATGGAGCTCCAAACATAAACCGGTGATGGCGCAACATGGACGTTCGACATGACCTTCGTTTTGTCCATGTTCATTTTAAGGCCCACCTATTGGGAAACCCCATTGAGTTCGTTGAGCATGATACTCAAGTCCTCCAAAGACGCCGCCATAATGACAACATTGTCAGCAAATCGAAGGTGAATGATATACTCGCCATTGCCCAGCCCTTCCCTTTCCAGGAGCTTGAAAGCATCTTCCAGTACAGCGGTGAACAGTTTCGGAGATATAACGTCTCCCTGCCTCACCCCTCTCTGTAGTGCAATAGCCTTCGTACTCTGCTCCTGTAGGTATTCGGACTGCCATAGTGGCTGTCATAGTGGGGAGGGAATGCCACTTACTATATAAACTTTTCCCAGCTTTTTTTTCATTTACATGTATTGTTTAATTCATATCCTTCATACTCCACACAGGGCAAAAATTACCTACTCGTTACCAAATACGAATCCTACGAAAAATTTATTTTAATTTAGAACATTAACATTTGAATTTTAAAACCTCTTTTTATTCACTATTAAACGACATAATTATGACATGCAGAGTGGTGCTGACAATATGACAATAAATTAAATATCGTGTACCTCAACACATTTTCAGTCTACCCCATAGATAATACCTACCTATAATATAACTGCGGCCCTAGCCAATGTAACATCGCTTCGTAGCGAAGCGAAATCGAATACCAAACCAACCAATGGCGGGAACGATTGACCACGTGATTTGTCGCGTCGCGTGGTCAATCGTTCCCGCCATTGGTTGGTTTGGTGTTCGATTTCGCTTCGCTATGAAGCGATGTTACATTGGCTAGGGCCGCTGGTAGTCTAACCATAAAAATCATATAAATATGTCCATTACTTTAGTCACAGGAAATTATTTATTTATTTATAAAAACTTTATGCACAAAAAGAAACATTGCACAATGGCGGACTTAATGCCTTAGGCATTTTCCACCAGTCTACCTTAGGGTGATGGTAGGGTCTAAGGCGGCTCCTCCCCAATCTAGGGGGACCAAACGCCTCCTGCCGAAGGCTCTATGCGGGGGCCGTGCGGTCCATGGCCCTTTACGGGGCACCGGTGTGGGCGCGGTCGCTAAGGAAGCGACCAGCCCGGTGCCTGACCGCGTCCCAGAGGGTCATGGCCGTTCGGCTGATACGGGGATACCGTACGGTCTCCGCTGAGGCGGCGAGCCTTCTTGCCGGATTGCCGCCATGGGATCTGGAGGCCAAAGTCCTCGCCCACATGTGGGAGTGGCGAGAGGAGGCAAAACGCCGGGGCATAACTCCGCTGCCGCGAGATATTGCGGTACGGCGGAAAGAGCTCCGGCGGGATCTCATGGCAACATGGAGAGTGCGATTGTCGCAACCCAGTGCTGGGCACGCCACAATAGCGGCGGAAAGTCCCCTCTTTGAGCAGGGGCTAGAGAGGCGCCACGGCGCCCTCACCTTCCGCCTGGCGCAGGTCCTCACCGGACACGGTTGTTTCGAGAGGTTCCTGTTCCGTATAAGGCGGGAGGATACGCCAGGGTGTCACCATTGTGTGGATCGCCCTGAGGAGACGGTGGAGCATACGGTGGAGGTCTGCCCGGCTTGGGTAGAGCACCGCCGTGTCCTCGTAGCGGCGATCGGCGGTGATCTCTCGCGTCCGACCCTGGTCCAGGCCACGGTCCGGAGCGAGAGTGCATGGCAGGCCGTCACGTCGTCGTCCTTCTGCGAAGCAGTAATGCTGGCAAAGGAGGAGGCGGAGCGCGTGAGGCAACGGGAATCCCAGCGCCCTCACGCCACTAGCCACCGCAGGAGACGCCCTGGTCGGGAGATGACACCAAACTCCCAGCCACCGTAGGTGCGGGCCTGCGGGCGGTGAGCAATGGGCAGCTCGCCGCCCGGTAAGGACCAGGCCCGAGTCGACGGCGCGTCGTGTTTCACGCGCGCCTCAAAGAGATGTCAGTCGTGACGGGGTCCACGAAGACCGATGCCTCCTGGGTCAGGGTTGCGGGTTGGTTAAACAAGAAACCGTGGCCCTGGCCGTCCCACAGGCAAGTGAAGAAACACGGGTGGGTTTTAGTCAGTAAAAGTCTGACACGCCCTTCCGCTCCGCCCAGAGCGGAAGAAGTCATTTGATGATTTCCCATCCTAACAAAAAAAAAAAAAAGGGTGATGGTAGGGTGATGGTTTTTCACATTTTCTACATGATGTACATGTTGATAAGGAAGCGCTTACAGGTTAATGACCGCCGCATCCAGCGGTACTAAACTTTAATATTAGTTTTTATTATTAGATTTAGTTTGTTTGGAATTTTCATTTTTTTATTTTTGGTGCTAGGTGTTTTTCTATGGTTAAGGATTATTCCTATGGACCAGCATTGTTCATGTTTTCATTTATTGTCCTATTGTCAGCACCGCTCTGTATATTTCTAAATATGTATATCTTTCTGATAATCCCTAAATAACATTAACTCGTAAGCTGTTTCGATTTTTTTGATGAGAAGTATATAAATGTCTCTCGGTGGTAGGCCATAATATCGGCTGCAGGCAGAAGTTACCATCCACCAGACACACTCTTGCCCCCAAGCGATTTGTCGTGTACTGGCATGATGTCTGGTGAAGCCGTACGGAGGACGGGTCTGAGCAGTTGTATTGCGATGTGTGCCGGGTACGATGCACTAAATGTTGTTGTGGCGGGAGTTTTGGAGGGTCTCCAGATCAATCTCCCTGTGGTGCAGCATCGTTGGTCGTGTTGTTGGGTTTAACATTGCATTACCTCGCTCAACTTCCGTCTTCCTTGCTATTCACTATTTTTTTTTGTGTTGAGTGAATAGGTTTAATAAACTAGCACGCTTTACCATCAACCATTGTATCACAGGCGGGATTGCAGTCAAGCACTAGTTCGTAATTATTAAAAAAAAAGTTTCCCACTCACTTTTAGTCACAAAAGTTCGAAGGTTCACTGAAAGTTGTTTCGCAAAAGTTACCCTTCAAGACTGTTATAGCTAAAATTGCAATTCCCTTTCAGACCGTACATGCTGACATAACTGAACGTATGAAAGGTAAACTTAATATTTCCAAATACCTGTTATCCGTTTGTATTCATGGGTATCTTTACCAAATTACTTACTTAATATAGACTAGTGATCAAACACAACACATTTTGCAAGAAATAATTTCTGTTTTTAAGACGTTTTGTTATCGTTTCAATGTTGAACATCCTGTAACACTTAGAATATCATCAAAAATAATGCCTTTTGTGGAGCTTAATGAACAATGGCATATTGCTATTCGAGCTTTACACTTATTGATTTACGGCAGTTAATTCTGCAGTTTCAAAAGTACGGGGATATCTCCCATGAGGTTGTTGTTATTTTGGGAAAAAATGTGTGTTAAGCATTGTTGTGCATCTTGGTTGGGAATTGGGACGGGTAAAAATCGTTGAACTCACATCAGAACACATGACCTCAGCGAAAATTCGTAAGATGGAGTGAGGGCAGACCGCCGCGGCGGTCTGCCGCCGCACCGGCGCGACGTAGGAGCGCAAGTAATATCCACCTCTCTTTCTACCACTTGGCGATGTATTGTTGTACTGTTTCGTTTAAGCAGTGCAGGGCGCTTGCGTGAGTGTGCGTGTGTACAAGTTACAACTTACAACAGCATGCTACGCGCATCCACGGAAGGTATATGTATAAAGTAATATTCCAAAATAGTCAACAATGCACAATGTTAGTGTTCAAGTTTTAACTTCTGGCGCCACCCTGGAGAGCAATCCTTTTTTCTGATCCATCTTCAAAGTAAATACTTATTATTGTTTTCATAGTATATGTTTTTCTACTGGAAGGCAAAGACCTCAATTTCTACTTTTCCCTCCTACTTCTCTTAAGCTAGTTTGGACCTATCTTCGTCTGCAGTCCTCAAGCTAGTACCACTATATTCTACTGGGTTTGCCTCAATGTCATCAATCGTTTTCTGGGATCTACATGGTTGTAGATTTGACCCATTACTTGCAGCAACCGTCTCCGATCCACTATAATAGGTAATTAAAATATAATATTTAACGCACCCATATATAACAGAGTCCCACGTGCCGGTGCCTATGACGCCGTGCTCTTTCGCCTCTTTCTCTACTTCTGGCGGCAACTCGAAACTAATGTAAGACTCCACCGAGTTCAGTGTGCCTGTAAACGAAATAATACCGTAAAGCTTAGGTTAAGAACATACGAAGATATATAAGTACAAGCTTTCCGACCGCGGCTTCGCCCGCGTAGGTTTCGGTTATATCGCGCTTTTTAGATTTCCCTCGGGAATATCCCATTTTTTCGGGATAAAAAGGTAGCCTATGTTCTTTCTCAGGGTCTAAAAATTGTCTGTGCTAAATTTCATCAAAATCGGTTTAGAGGTTTAAGCGGGAAAGCGTAACAGACAGACAGACAGACAGATAGACAGATAGACAGATAGACAGACAGACAGACAGACAGACAGACAGACCGACAGACAGACAGACCGACAGACAGACAGAGTTACTTTCGCTTTTATAATATTAGTATGGATTAAGGAAGGCTCATTTCTAAGCGCTACCAGCAGATTTTAATAAGATATTTTGAATGGAGCCTTAATGCTTTACAGATAAAGTTGAAAAGTAACTTGATGTGAAAAAATCCTACTACTCAATATTATGAACGTTAAAGTTTGTATGGATGGAATATTATTAAGCTTTCACACTGAATAGGTTTGAAAGAAATTTGTCACATAAATAGTCTGTAACCAGACTCAATACATAACATACTTTTTATCCTTAAATTCTTCGATTTTCGTTTCATTAAAATCCTCAGAGATCGAGACTTACTTATGCGAGTAAAACCTCGGAGCGCAGATAGTGATTTGTATATAGTGTGATAACAGAACCTTGAAAGTTTTGTTTGACGAAGGTGACGCCCATGTCCGCCGGGATACTGTCCCAGCCGCACGCGCTGATCACGAACACGCCTGCCTCGCGCGCCTTCTCATCGTAACGAAGTTGCATCAGCTCCATGAACTGAAAAACCAAGTAAACAGTACATGTAAAAAATATGGAAATCAAATTTTTTGGTGCGAAAACCTCTGAATGGAACAAACAATAGACTGCTAACTTGTGAACACGAAGGCGATGGTCGTTGTATTTTAAATTTTATTATGATACTAGCTTCAGCCCGTGACTTTGTCCGCCTTTTCCTTTGGCCACCCGTCGCAATGTCTGCCACTGCCTACATCAATAAATACTTCATTTTCGGATAGACAGTTTATTTCTATTGCTCTATTTTATGAGACCGGTGTTATGTTAAATAGCTTTTTTTAAATATTATGTTGTGATGAAAGCATGCAAAATGTGAAATGGTTATTTACATAAGTAAATAAAAAATATTATTTAAAAACAAAAAACCCGCCTGCATAAAACTCTAACGAACTGAATAGGTAGAAACAAGTTGAACAATCGCAGTTGGGGGACTGTTCTATGGAATACTTGTTTATCTTGTTTGAAGAAGTCCCCCAACTGCGATTGTTCAACTTGTTTCTACCTATTCAGTTCGTTAGAGTTTTATGCAGGCGGGTTTTTTGTTTTTAAATAATATTTTTTATTTCTATCTTTTTAGTTTTAACAAATTATGTTTCTAATGCTGGAAAACTTAAAAAAATTGTTTAATTTCTTTTTTCATCGTAACATTTAATTTTAAAAGTGCACGTTATATACATATTTTGTAATGAGTATTTTAAATCCTTCATTTTAAAACCAATTCGATAAGTTTGGTTAATAAAAATTACCTCATAATTATGGCGTCAAACACCCGCCTTTTTTTTTTAATGCCAACGTCTAAGACAAATCTAACGATGTCTCAAATGTGAAAATCTGTTAGCCGGTTCTGGAGATACAAGATAATAAAGAATATTACATACATTCATATGTACAAGATACGCGCTTTGTGCATGCCTCCGAATGTAATTCTGTTTATAATTTTGCAAAAAATTTAAACTACTGACTTTTGTGCTGAAATTTCTAAGTGTACATTAATTACGTAGGTACGGACGACAGCAGGTCAAGCTACCCCAAACGGTCAGATATTTCCAATCAACATAGAGCCTTAATACTTTAGAGATAAAGTTGAAAGTCTAATAAGGAAATCTGACAGATTGTAGTAGCTTGATGTAATGTCGTCTGTACATAGGTTTGGTACTGTTTCAATGTAGGTTTCTTGATTTATCATTGTTATTTTTTTTAAATGCCTTATCATTGAATTTTCATCTTGTTTTAGTCTTTTCAGTTGATTTTTAATTGTAGTTATCCATGCAAGTGGTTTTTTTGTTTATTTAATTATTAATAAATTTATGTCTTTTTAGTTAAGAAATATTACGTAACCGGATTAATTCCTTAAATGAGTTTATGTCATGTGGTTGATTTAGCAATTTGTTAGGGTTAAGAAAACTGATATCAAGTCCGGAAAGAGTCCTCACTCTGCTCAAACCAACGTAAGCTTGACCTTTTGCAAATAAGTTTCTACTTAAATCTACAACTGCTGGGTCTAAAGTTGTGACCTGTAGTTAATGTACCATCACTACCCAGCATAAAATTAAGGGAAACATTCGTCGCTCAATCTTGCCTTTACCACGTAAAGCATCAAATTCTGTAGCACGACGCTGGATCCAGACTCCAATACCAGGTAGGTTCCCTGTTATACTTGTGTCATCGAGCTCCACAAATACCGCTTGTGGTAGTTTTCCTGGCTCCAACTGCTTTCTGCGTAGTGTTGGCCAATCTATTCATCGGATAATACCCATAGCACTGTTAACCAGCCCATGGTTAGCACTGATGTTCCGTCTTAGCATGGCTCGAGAGCTTATACCTAATTTGAGTTGGTTTGGTATACTACCTGATTTATTGGGATCTTCAGGTATGTATTCCTCTTGTGGTTTTTGACCATATGTTTTAGGTTCAAATGAGATGTCTACAGCACTAACATTGTATACTTTTGTGAGCTTTTCTAACTTTTCTGTCATGGTCGCGTTATATACATAATATTAATGTAGC
This sequence comes from Sesamia nonagrioides, assembly GCA_017933935.1. NCBI lineage: Eukaryota > Metazoa > Arthropoda > Insecta > Lepidoptera > Noctuidae > Sesamia > Sesamia nonagrioides. Next base: position 23,240 of record JADWQK010000586.1, on the reverse strand, counting down.
AGATTTTTATCCTTTCCATTTATAATTTATACTGCACGTTATAATAGTTATTTATTTATGAAATTGCCATTCTGCAGTACTGCCCATTTCAAATAAAAAAAAAACCTGTTTGGCTAATAATTCTAATTTCAAATTTATTTTATCTTGCTTTTTTGTTTGTTTCAACATGGAGCTCTTTTTTTTCAAAAGTAGTCATTTGTTTATTGATTAGTAGTACATTTCCATCACATTTCAATCTTTTTCGTCATTATGGATACGTTAAAAATTCGAGTAATTATGGAATATGAGTACCGTTATGCTAACAATGCGGCACAAGCGGCACGCAACATCTGTGACGTTTACGGAGCTAACACTACAAACCAACGCAGCACTTGTTATTGGTTTGCTCACTGCCGTTCTGGGAATTTCGACTTTAAAAATGAACCCCGCGGTCGTCTGAAGACTTTTGGTCGACAATGACGAATTGAAGACGATTGTGGAAACTGATGATACACAATCTACGGCTGATATAGCAACAGCTTTCGACAAAACAAACAAAAAATACAAACTATATTGGACCATATGTGTTGAATTGGCAAGGTAAAATATCTTGCCAAATGGGTGCGCCACGAACTCAATGATCGCCAGCGCGAAGTACGCGAGACGTGCCTGGCAGTGCTCAACAGGCTTTGAAAAACATTACATTGCATTAGCAAAGAGAAACCATTTTTCATAGCAGGTAATGCTATGAAAAATGGTTTCTGTTTGGTAACCGCAAGCGCTTAGCAAGTTGATTAGATCCTGGTTCAGCACCTAAAAATTGCCCAAAACGAAATCTTACCCCTAGAAAAGCGATGGTCCCTATTTGGTGGTCTAACCGGTGTGATTCATCACATCTTCTTACCAAACGGGATGAGCATTACTGCAGATGTGTACTGTGAATAACTGAACACAATGATGGAGAAACTGGCACATCTCCAACCAGCATTGGACAATCGCTCCTCTCCGCTGCTCCTGCATGCCTCCACGCGACCTCATACCGCACAACAGACAGTCTTCAAGTTGCAATAAAAGGTTGATGGGGTTGGAGGCTCTTCATCATCCGCCCTACTCACCAGACCTTTCACCTACAGACTACTACTTTTTCCAGAATTTGAATAGATTTTTTTTTAAATTAAATTATAAACTAGCGCTTGACCGCAATCCCGCCTGATGGTAAGCAGTGACGCAGTCGTTGATGGTAAAGCGCACTATTAGTTTATTAAGAGCCTATTCACTCTAGCCTTGAAGACACTCAAATTGTAGTCCGACGGAAACACCGCCGCTGGCAAACTGTTGCAGTCCTTCGATGTACGCGGTATAAAAGAGGAGGCGAAACGCTTCGTCCGGATCGTAGTGGTGTTAACAACGTAAGGGTGGAAACTTGCCGTACGACGGGTCGTCCGATGGTGGAACGGAGATGGGGGAATTAAATCTTGCAATTCCCTCGCACACTCCCCAAAATGCATCCTATAGAAGACCGAAAGGCTGGCTACTCTACGCCTGTGCTCTAGGCTTTGGAGACCGTCTCGAGTTAAGTCAGGGTTACCAATCAGTCTCTTCGCCCGCCTCTCCACTGAATCCAAAGTGGCCAGGTGACACTTAGCAGCACCAGCCCAAATGTGGCTGCAGTATTCCACACGAACCGACCTGTGCTTTGTACAACATTAAAAGCTGCCCTGGTGTAAAGTACCGCCGGACCGCCAAGTTTCTTGGCAGCCCTTGACCTTGGACTCAATGAACCGCCCAAAGTTTAGGTTGGAGGAAATCTCAACTTCCAAAAGCTGGTCGGTACACTCCAAGGATACATTTCGAAAAGTAGGAGCCAAGGTGAACGGGCTCCTTTTGGGGGTGAAAAGACACGCCGGGTTTTGGCGGTATTGAATGCTACAAGTTTGGCATTGCCCCATTCGGAGACTGCCACTTGCCTCTCGTCCAGCTGATTTCTTTAAGAATCAATAAACTGCCACTGTGTTGGCAAAAATACATTGATTGCATGGGTAATTACTTCAATTAATACAAAAGATTTTTTTCCTATTAAACGGCAATTTTATATTTAAAGACTTTTTTATATAAAATATATTTAGAATCAATATTTTTATTATAATCAGTGATTAAAATCCTTAATTTTGATACCCAACTCGATATGCTTGGCAGAAAAAAACATGTAATTCTTTTTTTTGTTCCATTTAATATTAAGTTATATACATATTTAGAATCAGTGTTTAAAATCCTTCATTTTGATATCCCACTCGATATGCTTGGTAGAAATTTACTTCTTCATATCTCACAATATGGCGTCATACATCCGCAATTTTGTTTTTTTTTAAATGTCACCTATCTAGTAGCAGTTGGGCAATTAAGTCAAATCTAACGATACCTCAAATGTGAAAATCCGTTCAGCGGTTCTAGAGATACTAGGTAATAAAGAATAATACATACAAGATAGGAGCTAAAAACATAACCCTCCTGGCAGTCGGGTAATAACCATTTCATTCTAAAAAAAACTGTTTTCCAGTTTTTTTACTAACATAAAATCTTGTAAATTAGGAGATTGATAACGACTTGTATCTAAAAACAGCTGTAACTACACACTATTTAATATGATAATCTAATCACCACTCCGTATAGCGCTTACAAATAAACAAACAATTCAACGTTATCAATAGACGATAGATTTTAAATACTTGTTTTCATCACTAATAAAATAAAAATAATAACCTTGCATCTCTATAAAAAGATACTAGGTCAGACAAAAAATATCGCAATATTAAGAAGCATATGTTTATTTGGATATACATTTGGGAATTTCATATTTGTGATGAATCGTTTACAACCGTTTATTACAGGAATATCTGGCAAATACAGAACAAAGTTCCAGCAAAATACTACATAAAAACATTAAATGGAAAAACAACCACTGACTCCCTCAAGAGAAATCATAAAGCTGTGCATAAAGGTCTACCTGTACCACTTTTACCCAGCGGAGACCGTTTTTTTGGATGGGAAATCATCAAATGGCCTTTTCTGCTCAGAGCGGAGGAGACGGGCGTGTCAGACTTTTACTGAATAAAACCCAACCGCGCTCCTTCACTTGCCTGTGCGACATGGTCACGGTATTTCTTGGTCCTCGTTCTCGTTTCGTTGGTCCTGGTCGCCATACGAACATATAATGGCAGTCGTTACGGGTTGTTGGAGCTCTCAGAAGTCCAACAACTGGTTTAACTGCAATGCTTTGATATCGCCTTTGGGTTATAGAGGTCAGACGGCATTCGTTTCACGGAAAATATCGAAGTTTTGCCAAACCAGCAGTTAGACTGGTAAAGCGGACCCCAGACTCCGAAGCTAAAAAAGCTTCGGGTGCGACTGGGATTAACGCTGACATGATAATGATGATGACCATATCCTATACTACCCAGCAGTACAGACGATCGATTCTGGAAAAATCTCACCCTAAAAAGTTCGTTAAAGTGAGGTGATAAGAGTGAGCTCTCAATAGTGTTAATGTCAATCCCTTAGCATTAGTCGGAATGACTGCTCACTCCAAGCTAAGTCTTCGTCGGTGAGGTGGTAACAGATTGCACTGCAGCCGTCTATTTAATTCCTTACCTGTGGTTCTCCACTAATATCTATGTAATTGGCCTTGTTTTCCACCGCAGCTTTGACCACAGGTTCTCCGTACAGGCGGTAGGGGCCGCAGCAGTTAATCACCAGCTTCGTTTGAGCGCACATCTCTAGGAGGGACTTCTCGTCGCCAACGTCGGCTACTATGACACCGACACTGGAGAGATCCTCACCTGGAATGAGATAATAGTGGTTATAATATGACTTGCTGATGATGAGGCATGTGTTGAATCGTTCGGATGGGACCATGTATAGTTTAACTGAGATTAATGCTTTGTGTTCGAGTTTGTTTGATGGGCGGACAAACAACGAGGGAACCCGGGCTTTACCCGCCGTTTCAAAACTTTTTACTACTACTTGAAATTCTCACAGATTATGTTTTTCTATTGCCACTATTTTATCACATAGGTCTAGGTCATAGGTCACCTCCTAAAACAGAATAACATTTTTATTTTTATCGTACTTATTTAAAAAAGCAACTTTAATTTAGGCTAGTTAGGTAAGTGGAGAGGGAGTGCTGTGGTGGCCTGGTGGTATCACCGCGACTTACCATAGTAGCCTAAAAAGTGGGTTCGAACACCATCACGCGCTTTATTTTGTGTAAATCCATCCATCACCACTGCTCTCAAAAAGTTGATGGAAAACTTAATGAGGAATGTCCTAAAGGCAAAATTTCGAAGACGTTGGACATCTACCAACCCGCACTGTACCTGCGTGGTAGCTTACGGTCCACTCTCTCTCACGGAGAGGCGGCCTATGTCCTAGCAGTGGGCACAGTGTAGGCGGATGATGTAGGTAAGTGGATATATGTTAATCGTAAGGAACCCGTCGCGCGCGACTTGGGCCGAATTTTTTGTGTGAAATTGACAGTACATATTCTATGACGTCCTCCGTAGCGCAGCGGTTAACACGCCTGCCTGCCACGTGGAGACCCCGGGTTCGATCCCCGGCCAGATCATGATGGAAAACGATCTTTTCCTGATTGGTCTGGGTCTTGGATGTTTATCTATACAGCGTTGAATTTTAATGTTTGTTATCCCGCAGCGAAACGGTTTTGTCTTAGTAATACAATCGTTTCATCAATAAATAAAATATTAGAAACATGAAATGGCAGATTTAACGTAGTGATAAAAAAAAACTCGAAAGTGAGCACGAACTAATAGTAACCTTCTGATAATCTACAGCTGAATGGCGCGGGGCCATTGACCCCCGTGCTTCAACTATTATCCATTCATACTTTTACGGGCTTAGGACTATTATAAATACTTTATCTTTTAGGACCATTATAAATTATTTATCCCATTCAATGACGTGCCCGTGGGTGGTTCGGCTCGCCCATGGTTCAATGCTGATTGTGTCCAAGCTGAACAGCGTACGGCATTTCTCGCCTGGGTTGACGCTCGTGACCGCGGAGCTCCGGATCTAAAAACTTGTGAGAGAGGTGTTGAGATGACCCTACCCTAACTATTTGCAAAATAACTCTACAATTTCCGCTTAAATGCAAACCGACTAGTCGCCATCCTGATATCAAGAGGAAGCGCATTCCACAGAAGAATTGACTGAATATGAAATGAAGAGTGAACAAAGTCAGAGGTATGAGAAGGACAGAGTAAGAGAAGATTATTAGAAGAATGCAGATTCTTGCTGTGTGAAGAACACAAATATTGGAAGTGATTCGTAAGATAAGAAGGAGGAGTGGGCGAATTAAGAAGGGAGAAAAGCGTGGTCAAGGCTCGCAAATCTCTTCTTTGGCGAATGGGCATCCAGTTCAGTTTTATCTATTACTAGCTGTTGCCCGCGACTTCGTCCGCGTAGACTTCAGTTTACAGCGCGCGGTGGTTCCCATTTCCGGGGGAATGCCAAGATAAATGCCTACATTACTGCAAGGTTTGAAACATCCTCACACATTTTCGTGTATATATTATTAGTAGGATTATACAGATACATAAGGTCTATAGCAACGTTAGTTTTACCGGGTTTAAAGGTTTAGCAAAGGAAAGAAACATCAAATATCATACTTCTAATTATTTTGCGTTGGTTGGCGTTATGGATATGCTTAGGATATTATGAAATATGGGTTAAAATTATTACGCTTGATAAAATATGAGCACATTTAAGTAAGTACGGTTTTATAAACAACTTTTTTTGTTTTGCTGTCTTTTGCCACAACATAAAGGTTTTCTGGATTTGATACACGTAAGCATGCCACATAGAGCTGCTAATGAGAAAAACATGTTGTTTCTAAATGAACTCCAGCAACTTTAAGCGTTTGTCAGCTTTGTTATTGTTATAGCAAATGCTGCTTTCAGAAGGAACTGTACTCTTTCAAATTGAAATGGCAAATCAGTCGGGATGATGGGAATACGGGGAATCAAAACATTTTGTCCTTTTGCCATTCTAGCCATGATTGTAGCCTTTACAATGTTGTGAGCTTTGGAGCGTCAAGATTCCTCATTAATAGGACTGGAACAGCGACTTTTAGTATCAACTTTTGGGGTGGCACTCCTGATAATTCTAAAGAGTTGAAAATTTTATATTGTCCACTGAGAGGTATTCGTTAACATTTCCTTGAACGTTAACATGATTTGTTCATTTATTTTATTATTCCATTAGTCGGCGCCAAAGTTGCCCTTTCGCATAGCCATTCTCGGTTGGCCATATTTGTTTGAAGATCCAGATAGAATTATTTAGTAGGTCATCTGAGCTATCCACAACTTGACAGAACTCACGACTCACTCTAATCATGCCGTTTCTGTGGTACATGTTATATGTAGTTGGCATGCGATCTGCTCCGATTTTTGAAAGAGTAGCTGCATATTGCATATACCCGGCTTGAGAATCGTGATGAAGTTGCCCTCGCATATTCGTGGTGAGACAATACTTTTTCACGCGAACTTATAATGCGGCATACCTCTAGTAATCACCGGAAGGGTCTAGAGTCACCAGCGAAAAGTACCACCGTCCCTCCCATGATATCTTGGTTGCCTTTGATGTCCCCCATTGTGCGATCTAGTGCTTCAATTGCCCTTTTGTAGAATATCATCACATTGATCCCAAACTAACAACGTACACTGCCGTAACATTCTTCCGCGCTCACTGCTTTTACTAATATTGCATTTCTTTATGAGCTAAGTTCAATGGTAACTGAGTGCATGTTCGTCCCGTTCCGAAAAAAATTAAAAAGAGCTGAATTGATATAAACTAAGCGCCTCTTAAAATAATGGAACCAAAATGTACGTCTGCGTTAGCTTCCGTTTTCGCAACATTTTTTGTTACTGCTCTGCTCCTATTGGTCATAGCGGGATGTTATATAGCCTAAAGCCTTCCTGGATTAATAGGCTATCCAACGCAAAAAGAATTTTTCAAATCGGACCAATAGTTCCTGAGATTAGCGCGCACAAACAAACAAACAAACTCTTCCGCTTTATATATTAGTATAGATTTTTCCAGCTACAAAGGAAATCTAAAATAATTTTGATTGTTTCAACTGTCAACACCTTTCGACCTTTCGACTTTTATATATGCCAATTTTAGTCGTGAGGTGTAGACGTTAAAAAACGTGTGAGTCTTTCCATTTCCTGGTCTGCCAGGAGTACGGTCAAGACATTAGCAAAAACAAGCAACCGATATCAACTTTAATAATGCCGTATGTATGTCATAAGAATAATTCTAGTACCTAGACAGTCGACAACAAAATTCAATTAACAATTTTTATTGCAACTGAGCAAATATTTTATTAAAAATTGAATCCGAAATGACATTTAATTGAAGAACAGTATTGATTCTTAATTTTTTTCCTCTATTCTTTAGCTGTGAGTTTTTATTACAAAATTCCAAAAGGTATTTTTTTTTCTATTTTTAATCTAAGTAGTGCTTGACCGCAATCATAGAATCATATCATTTTGATCGACTTTCATTACCTACTGATCGTACCTACACGCTGGTCGCTGGCAGACTGGTAGCGATCGATAAAACATACAAAGTTATGTAAACCACGTTTCATTTTTATATCCCACAACTTTGGGGTTATATTCTGTAAGTGAAAATATTAGGTACTATACATATATTATTAGATATTTAAAATGCATAGTTTCGAAGATACAAGATAAGTGTGTTAGAATCTATGTTCCATTACTTATTCATTTTCCATCAAACCAAACCATTAATCATCAAACCAACTTCATATTTCACGGTATCGTATGTTAAGTACTAGATGATAACATTTAAAAAGATTATAATTGAAAAATAATTCACATACCAGTTGATTCTTTGATAATTATGATCTCATTCATAACAAAGAGTTTTAGGATAACAAAAAAGAACACCTTGTCTATAATTTGTCCACTTTGACCTTGCATGTTAGTACCTACCTAAATAATCTTTGGGTAATTATAGAATACTACATATGTATTATCTTGATGAATCATATCTAAAAATGAAATGACTTGCATTACCTGATGTAGGAATCTTCCTCGATATTAACACAGCCAATCCCGACACACATATCGAGTCAATAAATCTATCTTGCTGGTAATGGTAATGGACATGGAATCTATAAAAAATTGCGACCATGAGACGTATTGTGAACATGAAAATCAACAAAATATATCGAGTGAGGTATTTAAAATTTATTAATAGTTTTCTTTCATCACTTTTCGATTCGACTGACTATTTTATAATAAAACTATGAAGAATATCAAGGTAATGAAATAGGTCTATAGTAACTTAGACAGTCGAGAACCATTATTGGAGTGTGAGCCGTTCTAGATTTTAATGAGTCCCAACTGACAAAGTTACTATAGACTTATTTTTTTTTAAATGTGTTATAATTTTTTTTTTTTTTTATAGTATTTACTATATTTTAATCGGGGTGGAAAATCCTCATGGATGTTCGCCGCCTGGCTGTGTAAAAACCACCCCGGTGTTTCATCTCACACCTACATAATTATGTCGGGAATTGAGATAGCGGGAACGATTGATACTTCCGCAACCCCTGATTGGACAAGACATGGAATCTTTTTAGATACCTAAACGAAAAAATAACCATGTAGTTTAGGACTAAGGATTCTTTTTATTCCGGTTTTATGTACAAACGACAAGTAGGTCAAGTTACCCGAAACTGTAATATGTTTCCAATCAACCTTGAACTGTTAAAATTTGCGAGAAAACTACTTACTTAAAAAAAAAGCAAATTATTGTCCTAAATCTATTCATTTTCCGACTGCTACTCGAACTAAATCAAAACATAACCAATTTAACAAAAACAAACCTATATTAGTGAGAGCTAGTTTATAAACAAGTATAAAATTCTAAATCAATAAGATATTCTAACGAATATTTTTATAAACATCATTAATTATTTATTCAAATCTATTAAAGCAGACACGAACCAGTAAAAAACAGAATCAGAAGACAAAAATACTTGAAACAAGTTTGATACACGTGTTGACAAAAACTAATGATGACGTTACCAGAGTCCAAACAAGCTGAGTTACAGTGAGACATTGAGTCAACACAAAATTTATATTAGAATACTGTAACATTGGCTAGTTATCTAAACGCCAAAGTTTAAGCGTAGGTAGCAATCTATCCAATAAGGCGGGTGACTCATATTTTGCCGAGGCTTCCGTCGACTGGGACCGCAATTAACTCGGACCGCGGTCCCAGTCGCCGGATTCATAAAAATTAAATAATTTTCTTCCGGCGACTGGGACCACTCATAGGTAACTTAAAAAAAGTCTACTATACAAGCCGAAATCGGTACAGTCAAAGGAACAAACATCTAAATTATTGATATGAATATCTTTACTCGTTCTAGATGATGTTCATGATTTTATCCTCTGCGCTTATAAATTGACCTAGCCCGTTTTTATATAATTCACACATGCAGGTAAACACACACAAAGGCAATAGCATTGTATGATAGTACATTACTATTTCTTTCTAACTCGTAAAATTATTCATACAAAATATTTACGTAGTTCGTATCGAGTATCGACGAATACTATTGCTTTTGGGCTATATTTGACCGGACACTTTAGAAAAAAAAGAAGGATGTTATAAAATTATAACATTATTTTTAAATTTTAACACAGTTAATACTGATTTTGTGTGATATGGCTTCACACAAAATCAGTATTAACTGTGTTAAAAACGGCCATTTTTAGGGTGCCCTAGCCAAATGCCAAAAAACGGAACCCTTATAGATTCCGCATGTCTGTCTGTCCGTCTGTCCGTCCGTATGTCACAGCCATTTTTTCCGAAACTATAAGAGCTGTAGGTACTGTTGAAACTTAGTAGGTAGATGTATTCTGTGAACCGCATTAAGATTTTTGATGCAAAAATAATAATAAATATTGGGGTCTCTATACTTAGAACCAAAACTCAATTTTTTTTTTTGCGTCAAACACGGGTGGAGTCTATGGATAGTTCAAAAATGATAGCGACTTTTTTTAAATATATTTTTTCTAAACCGAATAGTTTGCGTGACAGACGTTTCCAAAGTGGAAAAAAGTTGCCCCCCCTCTAACTTTTAAAATAAGAAAATGAACGATATAAAAAAGCATATGATGTACATTACTATAAAAACTACCAACGAAAATTGTTTTGAAAGAGATTTAGTAAGTATGTTTTTTTTAATACCTCGTAAATCGTAAACCGCTTATTACCGCGTAATCTTTCATACAAATAACTTAAATCCTTTAATTTCATAATCAATGGCACAGAATGTACTAGTCGCCTCTACGATTTTTGAAAACTCCCCTTGATTTCCCTGGTCTTCCATCATCAGATCCTGATCTGGTGACTATGGGACCACCTGGAAAGTATTCACTTTCAAAAAAAAAAAAGAGAATTCTGCACATTGGTCTTAGAGTGATCGGTGAACATAATATGTAAAAAAAAAGATTACGAAGAATTGAGAACCTCCTCCTTTTTTTGGAGTCGGTTAAAAAAAGATTTTTACTCAATTATTACTTTATCATTTGACTGTACATTATTTGATTTCAGTTATCATTTATGAGTGGTCCCAGTCGCCGGAAGGTAATTATAAAATTTTTATGAATCCGGCGACTGGGACCGCGGTCCGTGTTAATTGCGGTCCCAATCGACGGAAGCCTCATTTTGCCGATAGCGACTACCTATGTTGTTTTCAAGTCACGGAGGTGTCTCAGTTAGTGAAGATGGCACCATCCATGGACCAATCGCTGCAAGCGTAGCTAAACTTTATTTATCGACCTAAACGGCTGGTACTTAGCTTAAAAACCCTTAATAATTAATAACGGGCCATATACTATGCTACTGTGCGAAATTATTTTAAGACATCTAAGAAATAAAACAAATTTTAAAAAAATTATAGAATACTTAGTTTATTCATTTTTACTTGAAAATTTGTAGAAATAGCTAAGCTAGGAATATGTAAAGAAATACTAGTACTCTTCGTTGTTGAATAAAATACGCCAAGATTATCATAATATAAACGGTCCGTAAGTTTTAATCCCCTACCCATCATGTGTCCTGAGGCCGTCCATTGTTTCAAATCACATTCTAATTAATGGTGCAATAGAGTTGCTGGAGTATTTCAGCTAGACGGTCATTGATTCTGGTTTACGAATGTTTACTTTTTTCTACTGCAGTGAATAGTTTACTTAGTTTAGGGCCTTCCTCTCGTTTACTAGGTACCTACCGTAAAATGATCACTTTAGCAGCAGGTCAAGCTATCCGAGACTGTCAAATATTCGCATTTATTTCAGCGCCTACATGCGGCATGTCGACGCCAAGAAGTTATCCAAATTCTGTAAAAGTAGTCTGTAGACGCAAGGTCTGTGTGTCAAGGTGAGTAGAATGGATGACGGAGAACTTCCTACCCAAGTTCTTCACAGTACACATCTGCAGTAATGCTCATACCGTTTGGTAAAAAGCTGTGATGAATCACACCGGCGCTAGACGAACCAAACAGTGACCATCACTTTTCTAGGGGTAAGTCTCCGTTTAGGGCAATGTTTAGGTACTGAACCAGGATCTAACCAACATGCTGAGCGCTTTTGGTTATCAAACAGAATCCATTTTTCATCGCAGGTACAAAATTCCTTTATTTTTGTGTCTGTTGAGTAATGCAAGGCACATCTAGACGCGTACTAAGCGCTGGGGATCATTAAGTTCGCGGGGCACCCATTTGTCAAACTTTTTTACATTTGACGAAAATGGACCAATATTGTTTTGACGCTAACGTCGAAAACTGCTGCTAATTCAACCGTAGATTGTGTATTATCAGCTTCCACAATCGCCTTTATTTTGTTTTTCATTTTTCAGGTTGAAATTCCCGGAACGGAAGCGAGCAAAGCAATAACAGATGGTGCGTTGGTTTGTAGTGTTAGCTCCGTAAACGTCGTTGTTGCCAGGACGGTACTCAATTCCATAGTTACTCGAATTTTTAATGTATCCATAATGACGAAAAATATTGAAATGTGATAAAAATGTAACAATAATCAACAAACAAATGACTACTTTTGGAAAAAGAATTCCATGTTGTTAACATAAAATTAATTTGAAATACGAATAATTCTTAGCCAAACAAAAATAACATAATTTTAACATCTGTATTTCACCTATGAAATTGCCGAATTTCATAGGTGAAATACAGATGTTAAAAGTATTTCAGAATAATTAAACAAACAGGGTTTTATGGGTGAAACTGTAAAGCAGGTTGTTGTGCAAATTGTTTCATGTGTGCTTTACTTTTTCACACGCTGTCTACATTTATGTATCTAGTGTCCTATTTCAGTTATGCTAGAAGATATTTCTTATGTAATAAGCATCACCTCTGTACCTTTTTTCTATTATGTATTGTCTTGTCTGTTTATATACGTATGTGTGAATATACATAAATGGTAAATGATAAATCTTACAGATTATATATGTAGTTATAGTTAACCTGTCGGATGCATATAGGTTGGACTGCGGGGTGAGGCAGGGGGGACTCAGCTCGCCCAAGCTTTTCAACCTGTACGTTAACCAGTTAATCTGTGAGCTTAGCAACACCAATATTGGTTGTTTCATTGATGGGCATTGTGCCAATAATATCAGCTACGCAGATGATATGGTGTTGCTGAGCCCATCTATCGGCGCACTTAGAAGGCTGATTCGTATTTGTGAGGAGTATGCGGTGGCCCACGGTCTCAGGTATAACGCTGTCAAGAGCGAACTCCTGGTTTTTAAAGCGGGGAACAAATGTTATGACTCGGTCCCACCTGTTACCTTAGGGGACGCTCCGCTTACCAGAGTGACGAAGTTTAAGTACCTGGGACATTGGGTCACTGATAGTCTATCAGACGATTTAGACTTAGAGAGGGAACGCAGGGCATTGGCAGTTAAGTGTAATATGCTGGCTCGTAGGTTTGCGCGTTGTACGAGGGAGGTCAAGCTTACGCTTTTTAGAGCGTATTGCCGATCTCTGTACACTTGTGCCCTATGGGTCAATTATACAAAAAGTTCGTATAATGCCCTGCGTATCCAGTACAATAACGCCTTCAGGATTATGTTGGGGCTACCGCGATTTTGCAGCGCGTCGGGGATGTTCGCGGAGGCAGGTGTGCTTATTTTTATGCACTGATCCGTACGCGCATAGCATCCTTGATGGGCGAGTTCGCGATAGCTCCAACAGCCTAGTGTCTGTAGTGGCCGGCAGGATGGACAGCCCGATAGTGTGGCACTGGATGACGATGCATCGAGCGTCACACTGTTATGTGGACTGATTAGTTTTAAGTTTAATTTTATTTGTTTTGACTGTGTTTGTTTTGATTTAAATGCATGCCTAAATTTTTTCCAATTTTAATTTAAATTAAATTTTTAATTCATAATTCTTTGACATTTTATTAAATTTTATAAATTGAATTTTATTGTATAATCATAAGTAGTTACATTTTATTTTAATTTTATTGTTAAATTGAAATATTGTAATTCTGTTTTATGCTATTTCTATGGACCATGGTCTGAAAATAAAAATTTATTATTCTTATTATTCCTCGTTATTTTTTTTTAAATATCTCACATCTGTGTGTGGGTCGAATTTGGCACGGGCCGAAGCCAAGTGCTTTTAAGTAAAAAATATTGAATTAATTAACTATTTAAAAATTTTCGGGTTAACCTGCATGTGTTCAGAATAACTGCTTTTTGTAGTAGAAGATAAGTAGACGTGCTTTTTGTAGTAGAAGATAAGTAGACGTTATTATTATTATTATAATGGTAGAATATCCGTATCAATCTAAAAATCTAAGTTCATTCTGCGCATGACCCATACTTCACCTGACCGTCACTCGTTCGCTGTGACCTTGTCCTTGACAGCGGACTTCGTGAAGTACCTTTTATTGATTACTTTTAGAATACTTATACCATAAGCAATAACAGTGAGTGTACTAAGAGCAATTATATTATTTCTCTATAATGTTTCTAATGTCCATAGTCACACTTTTCACTAACTCGACATACGACATCTAAATGAATGCCTAAATAAAAGAAAACGAAACGGCACCCTAATTACGTACACGGTAATAGTTTTGAAAAGATATTGCTAATTTTCTTAATAAGTTCGAAAAATTTGTCTGCGCAACAGCGGGATGGGTGGGTCAGTGGGTGACGATTGTGACGATATTTACATACTAAGACCCTCCGTGCCTCGGAAAGCCCCTGAGATCGTTGGTCCCGCCCCCTAATTGCGAAACCACTACTACCTATCAATTGGAACCATTTTGAAGCATATTGCGAATCCATTGCTTCCAATATTCGAAAACGGTGTCTGCCCAATGATGTAAATAACGCAATGAATTTTGCTGAACTATCAAAGTGAAACCCATTCCTACTAACAGTGTGTTAGGTACGTACTTACCCTGCCGGCTGTCATGCATAGATCTTTAACGTCATTACGAGTTGTCAAAAGCCAATGGCAGATTTACCAGTAGGCTTAAAGACTTGAGCCTACGGCGGAAAATTTTTGTGGCGGGGAATTTGGGGAAAGCTTATTTTTTCTACGCACCTCATAGAAATCAAAAGCATTCTGTATAACGGTTTTCAGGTGTTATATACACACATCAAAAGTGTCTAGGGATCAAGCATTTTTATGCGGATTTCTTGAGATTGCGATGTGGCTTTGTAATAAATTTATGATTTTATAAATTTATATGGATCCTTTTTGGTGCATTTCATAATTTGAATCAGGAACTGTGAATCAAATTCGAGTAAAAGATGAAAATCAGCTGTCAATATTTTCCTATAAAAACATACAACGCATTGAAGACATTATTAGTGCTACTGTTTCCCTACTACTGATTAAAACCAACGTTATTATGGAGCGGCGACGTCATTTAAGCAGGGAAGAAATGCTCAGAGCCGTGGGAATGATAGAAGCTGGTTCCCGGCAACGTACTGTGGCTTTAGCTCTGAATACAAGTCAGAGTGTTATCGGTCGACTTTGGACACGTTACCGAAGCACTGGTACCGTGGCTGAGCGCCATGGAGGACGGTATCGCTGCACCACACGGAGACAAGACCGATACATTCAAATCTTAACTCGAAGAGCTCCAACAATAACCGCCATGATGTTAGCCGTGAGGCTTCATCACTCTTCAGGGAACTTAATTAGCGACCAAACAGTCAGAACCGCTTGCATGAAGTGAACCTTCATTCCCGAAGACCGCTACGGGTACCACCTATAGCAATGCACAATCGTAGGATTCGATATCAATGGGCTCTTGAACACAGAAATTGGGCAGAAGAACAATGGCGTTTCGTGTGCTTTTCTGATGAGTCTCGTTTTGGTATGAGACCGGATACAAGACGTATACGACACTGGAGAACCCCTGGACGCCAACAGCGATTAAAATCCTGCCAGGAAGTCCATCCTTATAGTGGTGGAACCATCATGGTATGGGCGGGTATTTGGATCGGCGGAAGAACTGAGTTGATTTGGACCAGAGGCAACCTCAACGCTCAAATTTATGCTGAAACGATTGTATCAGACGTCATCGTTCCTCTACAAGTGCAAATCGGTCCCTTATTTCAGTTAATGCATGATAATGCACGACCGCACACCGCAAGAGTTGTAAGACAGACTCTCGCCGCAGCTAACATCAATGTCCTGCCCTGGCCTGCTCAGTCGCCAGACTTGAACCCGATTGAGCATGCATGGGATATGCGACAGAGAAGAGCTCTGCCGAATATGGAGGGTATCCAGTCGCAAGAAGACCTTTTTTGTTGTTGCAACGAACATGGGCGGCCATTCCACAGCGTGATTTGGATGAACTCATTTTGAGTATGCCAAACCGATGTTCTTGTGTTGTTAGTGTTCGCGGTAGAAACACGGATTATTAATTGTTTAGGTTACCCAATAAAATTTTAGAGAAAACTGTTATTTCAGTCTTTTTTTCGAACTTTTGTGTTAGTGGTTCAAATGTCAAATATCCCTTTATTAGGAAAATGGCAAATTTCTTTATTAATGCAAAGGTGACTTGGTTTATCGTTACTGTGACAAACGAAAACACTTTAATTGATGAATCCTTAAAGAAAATTTTAATTAATATCAATCAGGAGAAAAGTTATTGCAAAAATATATGTTGATCCCTAGACACTTTTGATGTGTGTAGATAAAAGGATTGCATGAAGATGGGAGGGATGGATGTAATGGGGGGGATTGCAGTCAAGAACTAGTTTATAATTATTAAAAAAAAAAAAAGTCTTCAACATATTTTGTTGGATTGCAAAACTTATGTAGGACATGACATCTGTAGAGGCAAAAGGGCGGCAAAAGCTTACAACCTTGATAACTTGTAAATCCGCCGTCAAAAGCCCAAAAACCCGACTACCAGTCTTACCAAGGTTCTTATCAAATTGCCCAAAAACTAGTTTGTGGAGGTCACCTATTCAGCCACTCCATGTAAAATAGGTACTGATAATCAAGGCAAGCAGATGATGACGTATAGTGCTTTAAGTTAAACAAATATCAACGTTATTTCAGTGAAAATTCGTTGACTCAGAATGACTAGCATTATTGAAAATGTTTTATGTTTAAAGTTATTACTAAACTGACCTTTATTGCATAGAGTTTAAAGTTATATTTTCCATTGCGTCATAATATTTGTTTGCATTTGCAAAATTAGATTATGACTAGGACGCACTACCTGCGGTTGCGCTTGCGATCACTAGATCAAGGTAGGTAAACAATACAAAGTATCGTCACAAATATTGTATAGAATTCTGTCATTGTAAGATCCCAATGTAAATCATAAATTATGTAGGTATTCATTGAAAATAATTAACAAAATTGACACTTTACGTCAATGTCATACAACTGTCAAAGAAGGACAGTTGTGATTTGAATGTACGGAAAATTTAAATAGGTTACTCGACAGTTTGCGTAACTATTTATTCCGCTTACTTTACATAGTATTAATGGGGAAATAATTACCTAAGTACACAGAGTAAAAAAATAAAAAGGTTAAAACTCTCGGTAATCATGCAGGTATACATATTTATTGTATTACTAATCCTAAATATACAAAGGTAACATTACACAATAGAAGGAAATAGTACAGTTTATAAGACACACATACACTGCAGATGCATCAAATAAAAAGTGTAAAGACCGGGATGTTAAGAAATAATTAGCAGGAAAGTCTGCCTCACAGCTGAACCAAATAGGCCCAGAATTTGAGGCTGGTTGTCAACTGAACCACACTGAACCTCATGATCAGCTTCAGTTGAAAATCAGCTAATTAAAAAAATTAAACATTAAAAATCAGCGCCTGACGTGGTTTGAATCGACATTTGTTTAATCACGTATAAATAAATTGTGGAATATCATAACTTAAAGAAACAGCTTGAGAGGAATAAACTAATAAATATATGTTCTGTACTTTTTTTTAATACATACAAAATAAACAATGCACTGAAATTAAATTTAGTTTCTGAACATGGGAATCGGCGCTCCTATCTATCACAATCTGAATTGTATTTTTAGTAAGTTGATATTTCTTTTGGATAAAGAGAAGATAGTTCCGAAAAACTACATAAAAACGGCTTGCGCTGTGTTTTTCCCTGGGAACCGCCTTAATCCATTGCATCATAATGATCAAAAAATATGTCTGACCAACATCGTATCATCATCATCATCTTCAAAATAGCGTGTGTTTTATTCAAAATTTAATTAATTGCAACCTTTTTAATTAATTTCAACCTTTTCAATTAATTTCTATATAAGGTCAACCGGGGCAATTGCGTCTTTGGGGGCAATTGCGTCTAATCGAAATAATTTTAAACCTGTTTGAAAACCCACTCTCCTGCCATCTATACGTTATAGTATTTTATTCAAAGTAAACAAAACAAGATGGCAGGAGAGTGGGTTTTCAAATAGATTTAAGATAACTTCGATTAGACGCAATTGCCCCAAAGACGCAATTGCCCCGGTTGACTATAGTAAGAATTCTAATAAGTCAATTATTTAACTTCTTGAATTATTATTATTTCATTATTTATTCTTGTTCGTGATAATAAGGAATGTACCCCAGTTACATATTCAATTATTATTTAAAATTTATATTGTTTTTTATTGTGTTCAAAATGTTCTTAATTAGTTAATTAGGCCATCTAGTGGCACTCTTTTTAATGTATTCCGATACTGTTAAGATGCGGATAATACATTGGGCTGCAATATTGTTATAACAATGTTATATTACTGTTTGTAAATATTATATATTGTAGTGTTGTGTCCCATAATTAATAAAAATAAAAAAAATAAAAAAAATCAATTCATTTTTTCAGCCGAAAGACGTCCACTGCTGGACATAGGCCTCTCCCAAGGTTCTCCACGACAACCGGTCCTGCACCTCCCGCATCCAGCGGTTTCCCGCGACCTTCACCAGGTCGGCGGTTCACCTTATCAGGGGTCTACCCACGCTGCGTCTCCCAGTGCGTGGTCACCACTTGTGTAAACATTAACTATCCTAATAATCTATCCATGCATTTCCATTCCCCATCCTTGTTGCGTCAACGACGATAATAATAAACTAGGCTGTATGGCGTACTATGCCTTCGCTTTTTCCATGCGCCCTCCCTCCAGAGTGGCAAGAGGGAGAACGAGTACGAAAGAAGATGGCGATCTCAGCGCATCCAACGCCGCGTGTACTCTAAATAAAATCGAATATCTGACTTCCTAAGAGCTTCGCTGGCCTAATAAACCCTCAGTTTCCATATTGGTGATGTGTCTGTGCTTGACGAGTGTAGGCAGTGAGCAAACAGCATCAAGTCCACGACGAAGGAGCAAGCTAACCGACTGGCGCCTGACTCGTCGTTAGTAACTCCTCGACCTGTCCAACTGCATCCAGGTTAGTGCTTTGCATGTTTGTTTCCCTGCTTTGAGACCCTGGGGTTGATAGGAGAATGCAGCGACTCTTCCAGGAAGCGTCAACATTAATTATGGTGCCTCCTGTGAGGTTCTTCCTCGCGTAATTATTTCAAAAATACCTACTATCGGAAATTAAATCCTTCCATTCTCGTTATTACGTTAAATACGTAATCCCAATTCTAATTTATTAGTATACTTACCTACTTAAGGCAATTTCAATTTGCCTTTCAAGTTCTAAGTGTAAAAATAAAACCTAAGTCAGTCCATGATACCTAGTTATTGTTTCTTATTTGAGACCGGTTGACTATTCAATCGTACATTCATACCTCGTCCATTCCCTTGTAATAAGCTGCATTTATTTGTATTAAATAATAAATTGCATAAATTACTTTTAAAAACGTGAGTTCGAAGTTTCTCGAATTTAGTACCGAAGTACCTACATTTGTCGTACTTGTCTCCGGCGGGAGACGGACTAGCTTTGACCTACCTCAAAGTCAAAACTTATATTCTAACAAATAACCTTGAGACGTGTGTGCGTGCATTGCTGCCAACCGGCTTACGTTCTTTCCGTTTTACCTACTTTTATAACTTTTATCTTTTTGAGTTAACTATGAGCGAAGTGGAATTAATAACCGCTATTAAAAGGCGGGAATATGAGTTTACAAGTATGCAGATACTTTACGATTTAGCCAATACAGTTAAAGAAACTAAAACTAAATTTGCAGCTTTTCGAGCTAGGTATAAAAAGATTGATGAAATTCGTAATAGATTTTTAGAATGCAACGAGGATGTTAACCGGTTGCAATTAAAGCTTAAACCTTCGTTTGTTATCGATCATAAAGTGTTACTGTCATTCGATGAATTGTATTACTGTGTTATCGAGTTTGCGGATTCTCTCGATGCGAGCGCGGGTAGCGACTGTCGCCCGGAATTAGGTCAAGGTCACGTGCGTTCGCAAGTCAAGTTACCGAAACTAGAACTCCCAAAGTTTGATGGTAATATAGAAAAGTGGCAAACATTTAAAGATAGTTATACAGCACTTGTTCATAATAATAGTTCATTATCTGACACTGAGAAATTTCACTATTTGCTGTCATGTTTATCTGGCTATGCACTGACATTAGCGAAGGGCGTGCCTGTGACATCGGCAAATTATTCAGTGGTTTTTGCAACTTTACTGGACAGATATGACAACAAGCGTATTCTTGCAACAGCTTATTTAGAAAAAATAATTAAAATTAATCCCATACAAAACCATCTTTATCTAACTTATCTGAGTTATCTAACACACTTTATGAATGCGTTAGTGCCTTGCGCGGTTTGTGTATTGATGATTTATGCGAATTTATTTTATTCTACATTGCGTCTAGACCTCTAGATAAAAAAAAAAAAAAAAGGTTTGAATTACAAAACACTGAAGAAATTCCTAAATTTAATAACTTCATTACTTATTTACAAAATTACCTAAAAGTATTAGAGGTTAGCCAACCAGTTAATATTCCATCATCAAATTCTACAAGTAAACAAAATCGGCCTAATACAAATAAAGATTATTTATCGCGTCAACCAAATTCATCTCTAATTTCTTCCAACAATAATAATAAAGTTAGTCAGATTGTTTGTGTGTGTTGTAATGAAAATCATTCAATCTACCGTTGTAGTAAATTGCATTCTATGAATATGACACAGCGACAACAATTAGTTAAAGATTTAAAATGTACGGTTAAACAATCGCTAACCACTAATTAACAAGTAGCTTATTGTTTTGTAATTAAATAAGCACACTTTTCTGTAATCAACTGTGATATGATTATTATTCTATTCAATTATTATAATTATGTATGTTACTGTAAGTATGATTAATTTGACAGTCGTGTAATTTTTATCCTCAAACTAATTTATTTTCTGTGTTTATTTTTATCTTTTTTGCACTACTTATTGTAATGATTATGAATCATTCTTGACATGTTATTTTTTTTATTTATTCTAATTCTGTTTTAATCGATCATAATTTATTTCTCTACATGTAAAATATCTTCTTTTTTTCTTATTCTGATTTATAATGTCTATTGCCGTAATAAATACTATTGAAATTTAAGATTCTTGGTACAGCAGTAGTTCGTTTGAAGCGATCGGATGGTTCGTGGCAGTATGTCCGTACAATTCTTGACAGTGGCTCGATGGATTCATTTATTACAAGTAGCTGTGCGCGACAATTAGGTTTACATATCAAGAAATGTAAATTAAATGTAAGTGGCATCGGTCAAAATTATGGGTGTAGCGTTAAAGGTCACACCTTCGGTTCAATAAGACCTCGATTGAGTGACACCCCTCAGTTTGATATTCAATTAGTGGTTCTACCTAAAATCACATCCATGATTCCTTCGATGTCGTTGCCGACAATCGTCAAGGATAAGTTTACACATCTAGATCTCGCCGACCAGGACTTTGATAAATCCGGTCCGATCGATCTGTTGTTAGGAGTAGACTGTTTTGACCAGATATATACTGGCTCACGTTTCAGTCCAGGCCCGGGCTTTCCATGCGCACTCTCTAGTGTATTCGGCTGGGTGATAAGTGGTCAGTTCCTTCAAAACGTGGTAGCTAAAACTCCGGCTACACCCGTTACGCTCCTCGTCGCGCCTTCTAGTGCGCTCGACGGGATCGTTCAACGGTTTCGGGAGTCCGAGGAGCCGCCGAAATGTAAAATTTCCGGCCTCGAGGATGAAAAATGCGAACAAAAATATAAAGAAGGCACGCATCGCACCTCCGATGGGCGTTATGTTGTCCCAATTATGCTTAAAGATGATGCTCCAGCCTTAGGAAAATCATATCAACAAGCGTTTAATCGTTTTCTAAATTGGAAGAAAAGACTTGCTAGTCAAAATAGGTCAATTTTAACTTATTGAGAAATAATATTTTAAAACCAAAGCATATTTTAAGAGGATAATAACATTTTATTTATTATATATTCTGAAATTGTGATAATAGTACAAAATTATTTAACAATTATTATTATACAATTATTGAATTAAATTCATAAAAGTTTTATGACGGAAGATAATTATTTACTTAATGTTTTATGTCATGTTATAAGTACGAGATCTATCAGTAATAAAATAGTAATCAATGTAACCATGACCAGTTTGTTAATAGGGAAATCGATCGCGACTGTTAGTCCAGTCGATCGCGACTGCTAGTCCAGTCGATCGCGACTGCTAGTCCAGTCGATCGCGACTGCTAGTCCAGTCGATCGCGACTACTAGTCCAGTCGGTCGCGACTGCTAGTCCAGTCGATCGCGACTGCTAGTCCAGTCGATCGCGACTGCTAGTCCAGTCGATCGCGACTGCTAGTCCAGTCGATCGCGACTGCTAGTCCCGTCGATCGCGACTGCTAGTCCAGTCGATCGCGACTGCTAGTCCAGTCGATCGCGACTGCTAGTCCAGTCGATCGCGACTGCTAGTCCAGTCGATCACGACTGCTAGTCCAGTCGATCGCGACTGCTAGTCCAGTCGATCGCGACTGCTAGTCCAGTCGATCGCGACTGCTAGTCCAGTCGATCGCGACTGCTAGTCCAGTCGATCGCGACTGCTAGTCCAGTCGATCGCGACTGCTAGTCCAGTCGATCGCGACTGCTAGTCCAGTCGATCACGACTACTAGTCCAGTCGATCGCGACTGCTAGTCCAGTCGATCACGACTGCTAGTCCAGTCGATCGCGACTGCTAGTCCAGTCGATCGCGACTGCTAGTCCAGTCGATCGCGACTGCTAGTCCAGTCGATCGCGACTGCTAGTCCAGTCGATCGCGACTGCTAGTCCAGTCGATCGCGACTGCTAGTCCAGTCGATCGCGCCTGCTAGTCCAGTCGATCGCGACTGCTAGTCCAGTCGATCGCGACTGCTAGTCCAGTCGATCGCGACTGCTAGTCCAGTCGATCGCGACTGCTAGTCCAGTCGATCGCGACTGCTAGTCCAGTCGATCGCGACTGCTAGTCCAGTCTATCGCGACTGCTAGTCCAGTCGATCGCGACTGCTAGTCCAGTCGATCGCGACTGCTAGTCCAGTCGATCGCGACTGCTAGTCCAGTCGATCGCGACTGCTAGTCCAGTCGATCGCGACTACTAGTCCAGTCGATCGCGACTGCTAGTCCAGTCGATCGCGACTGCTAGTCCAGTCGATCGCGACTGCTAGTCCAGTCGATCGCGACT